>CM029927.1:39973817-41173817 GCA_017639245.1 Myiopsitta monachus
GCCATTTATTCTGAATGAGATTAAGAAATCAGTGTAGCACTGCATGCTTCAGCGTATGTGAATTCAACCATCTGTTCTCAAGGTTGCATCGTATGCCTCCTAGATCTGAATTGACAGAAAGATGTTAAAACTTGATGATTTGTATTCTAGAAGTAGCACAGTGGCACTATCTGATGGCTGAAGCTGACAGAGACCAGTTCAGCTAAGAATACAGAGATATAGAGTTGAACACAGACAAACTCATGTCCCCAAATGAAGAATACCATATATACCTGGTAGACTGGGACACTGGACCCAGAAAGGAGTCACCAGAGGAGGAGCAACTGAAAATAATCTCCCAACATCACATGCTCTTGCCCAGGGAGCTCGTTCCATCATTGTGCATTTGAAAATGGAGAAGCAAGTAGCCCAGTAAAACTGGTGAGACCAATGCTGGAATAGCCTGTTTCTTTGACCACATTTCTCTAAGAATGCTGGGAATTCTGAAAGGGTGAAAAAGGAATAAGAAAAGATCACAGGTATTTACAGAGATCAGACCTGTTAGACTAACAGCTACTATGCTTAATTTGGGTAAGTACTTCACAGGGGAAAAAACCCTCTCTGTCTTGACTTTCAGTAAAGTTATTTGTGGCCAACTGTCAAATGTCCCAAGATAAAAGGTAGATCCTATACTCAACACCTTCAATGGGGTTCACAAGAGATGACTGGAAACATCAAGGTTGTTCATGCTTAGTAAAAGTCCATATATACAAAATTTCCAAATAGGTGTTAGTCCAAAATGTCAGATCACAATAACAGAAAAAGATGAAAACCACTAAATTTTTGCATCATGAGCCAAAGTATAGAAAGACATAAAAGAAAACTGAAATTAAGAAAAAAAAACCCAACTTATGAGCTGGCAGCTCACTGCTGGAATGCAGTGCTACAGAAATGCCCGTCTTCATCTCTTGAAGTCTTAAGATAAAGAAATGATGCTTTTCTGAATTATATGCTTCAGCCAAATACAAGATAACGAGCTCAAACCAGGGGAGAGTGGCTGCAGTTATCTGGCTTGTTACACAGGTCAGAATGCTAGTCAGACTGAGTGATAAAATGCACCATTCAGACTCAAACTTAAAATGTACTTAAGTTGGCTTCTTGTTCTTTATTCTAGAGTTTCTTTCTCAGCCCATCAAAATCCTTAGCATTTATGGCTCTCAATACAGGCTTTATAAATCAAGAAAACATGTGAACCATTTGTATTCACATGTGAATGCCAGGTACTGATCACAAAAGCAGTGATTAAGGGTTGCTCCATTGTGTTTTAGAAAAAATAAAAACAAATGTTTGTTCTTTCTCGGTGTATCAGTAATCTATTGCTCATAGTTGACCCCTGCTGCTTTTCACTGTATAAGGTCCAGATGCCTTGAGGATTTGAGGGGTCAATATGATGAAGGCATCTGTCCAAGTTGGGACCGTGGTGTGCAGAACAGCATGTCCAGGTAGGCTCAGCCACTACTCAAAGTAGGGGACATTGCCTCCTGTTGTCTTCAGTAACACACATGCCCTCCTCCTGGTAGGTGTAGAGGAAAGAGGGTCATACTACCAACCTCTCACCTCAGGGCAAGGGCAATGAGCCCTAGCCAGAAGTGGGAGCCAGGCACAAACGTCCTTCTCCTCCCTTCAGGGCTTCCCAGGCAAACAACCTGGATTTTCCCAGAGAATCAGCCACCCACACTGGAAAAAATCTAGCAAGATGATAAAGTAAGGCTTGGTGCTACAGCCAAAGGCTGGTGCGCCAGCTCCAAGACTCTGCAATGTAAAAGGCTGACCAGATCCTGCTGCACTTGGAAAAATGACTTCATAGCACTTCTTTTTACTTATGTGTAGTCCAACTCCTATATATATATATGTGGATTATAATCTCTCTGTGAGGAGCACTATGTTGTAGCATATACATGGCACTGTGCATACTTAGGCTATGATTTTGTTCAGAAGTTATCAGGAGCATCAGGTTTTGTTGACTTCTACAGTGGTAAAAATACCAGCACAAGTGGGCGCAAGGAGGATAGTCCCTCTTACATAAATTACTGGATATCTTTGGGACTTAACTGGCAGTAAAAAGTAAATTCACAAAAACCAAAGCTTGCACAGTGCATTGTTAGAGGTTCTCTACCAAGGATTTTTTATCTTCTACCAAGGATAAAACATGTAGTTGAATCTCCTCAAAACTACCACTGCACCTTGAGCTTGTGAATTTAATGATCTGTGAACTGACAGAAACTTTTGTGGACAAGATCATCCAACAGTATTTTAGATGGGTGAAGTGATTTCCTTTTCTGACATCTTCTGGTGTTCATGTTTGAAGGATTTTTTTCCAAAATGTGTGTCAAAAGCATATGGAATAGGAAGAGAGGAAGAAAATATGTGCTGCAAGAATCCTCTAAATACCTCAAGACTTTAGTAGAGAAGGTCCCAGTGGGTGCACTCTTCATCCAAAGTCCCTCAAGCACTTCTGAGACACCCATCCATGAATGCCATGAACCCTGGCCAATGCAAACTGTATGCAACAAGGCTGGAGGTTTCATTGTTGAGAGCAGAGGTAAAAATAAAGCCTGGAAAGTGATAAGACCGAAGTCCCAGTGCTATGCTCCAGTCTTTGGGTGGCTTATTGAGGCAAAAACAGATATTCAGGGCTTTTTGCACCACAGTAAAGGGTTTGGTAAGCAAAGCACACTGGCTTCAGTTATGAGAATTTTTGTCTGTTTCACAGAGTCAAAGCAACAAATCAGTAGGCACAAGGAGGCTCTTCTTTTGCATTCATCTGCAGGTTGTTTTGGGTGTTTTGTGCCCATCCTGTGATGGGGCCAACAGGAGTGCGAGTGCATGGGGCACTGGCCCTGCTTGCAGAGCTGGCACAGTCACAGTCCCAGCACTTCAGAGGCTGCAGGTTCCTGCTGCAGCAGACCTGCGCCATGAAAAGACTAGCAAGGGAAGGGAGAGGGATTGAGGCCAGTCTGTTGCTGCTGCGTAGAAAAATGTTAGGCTTGCCTGCAGCACGGTGCCTCTGGGAGCCCTTACAAGGTCCTTACACACAGGCAAGGAGCACACCCAGGCTAGTGCTGCTCACCATCATGTTCTCAGGAGCCAGTTCCAGGAGCGTGAAACAGCGCTTACTACCTCTCCCCACTACACATGGGGTGGCCTTTGAGAAGCTGACTTAGGCAGGGACAGCCTCTTTGCTCCAGTTGTCCCCAGGCAATCTGGCTTTCTTGTTAAAACTGTTTTGAATTGTACTTCTCTCTAGCTGCAAATACACCCAGAGAGAAGTGAAGGACACCATTCTTTAGCTGTGCAATTCACACTTATCTAATGTTTATATTAAGTGGGTCCTTCAAAGCTATGATTGTTTCAAGCTCTGCCTGCTTTAAGCCCTCAAACAGTATTTAGTGCTTATTGTACACATTGTCTTTCATTTGCAAGGTGTTCTGCAAACCTGAATGAAGCATCCCAGCACCCTTGTAATCTCTGTAAGTATACTCCTCTTATTATGAGGTAAAATATATGAAACTGGAATTAATGTTGAAAGAATCTTGAGTCAGAAAATCCCTTATGAAAATCCCTGTCCCAGCACAACTGGTATGAAGGGTGACAACACCATTCTGTGACTCCACTTGGAAAAAAATAGTAGAAGGTATGAAAACATACACTGAATCCTTAACTCTCTTCCTAAAGCAAATGTTCTGGCTTCATGCATTACACCATTTATTTCATTAAGAACCAGAGTGATACTAGTATCTTATTATTGTAGGCATTGTCTGAATAAGAAATTTGCATCTGTTTAAAAATATGAACCACTTTAACTAAAACCAAACACATTTAGATTTATCTAAATTAGTTAAAACCAAACTAAATTAATGGCAACAGCTCATA
The DNA here is from genome assembly GCA_017639245.1 of Myiopsitta monachus. Taxonomy (NCBI): domain Eukaryota; kingdom Metazoa; phylum Chordata; class Aves; order Psittaciformes; family Psittacidae; genus Myiopsitta; species Myiopsitta monachus. Next base: position 39,977,730 of record CM029927.1, read on the forward strand.
AGTAGACTGGTTATGAAAAAATTAAACTTGAACTGATGAAACACCCATATGCACAGAAAGCCTACATGGACTAGAGTACCATGCTGCCTCACCATTTTTAGGTATTTTCCGCTGATGTAGTACCAGACTTTCAGTAGAAAGACAGCTTGGTTTTACAGATAGGATGTTATGAAAAATGATGCTAAGAAAAGTTTTTACAACTCTCTAAAACATTCCTCAAAATGTTTGCCAGCAAACAGTAGGTGATTATGAAATTGAAGGCTGCATCATGACAGAGGGCACGCAAGGAAGTAAGATGGTTACAAATGCATGTTTATTCTTGGGCTCTTAACTACCCATGATTTCCTTATCCACTTTACAGGAAAATTGACATATTTTGCTGTCATTTAAAAAAAATAAGGATAGGTATAGTTTGGGTTTTTTTTCTTTTTCAGCTTATAGAAATCATGTGGAAAAAAAGTGAAGTAATACATAAAGAAAAAGGAAACAGGACATACCATTACCACTCTTTACTTATGCTACCTATTTTTTAGAGAGCAGAGAACTGGGAACAGCTGCCTTGGCACTGAAAATTTTAAATATTAAAAGTCATGAAAGGTTTTTTTTTGTGGTAGAAAATGTTAATTTCTTTTGATTTCTCTTCACAAGAACCGTCAAACTGCAATTCACTGCATTAAGAAGGTCCACATAATGTCTATGTATCAATTAATTCCCATGTAAGTCTTCAATGACTTTCCTACCCAGGGAAGGATTTCATCCTGTTTGATTAAAGGTAGGCCTTTAGGTCAGTTCTTATTTTTTTTTTTTACTTTGAAAAAGTTTCTTAGTAAAACAAAGCAGTGGATATATCCTTCAAAGCTTCAGCATACATAGAATCCTCTCAGAAGTAAGATCACAACATAGAGCTTTTTCCCCTACCAGCAATGAAAGCATAAATCAGGAACATCCTCAAGATGAAGCGGAGACAGTTGGAGATTACTACAATGCTTAGAGTAGCAATCATGAACATTTCGTGCTTTTTTGTGGGAAAAAATGGGATCCTGGAATTCTGTTAGGTGGCTTAAAATAACCTGCATGACAAGGCAATTGCACCCAATTGGTGTACGTTGATTCAAGAAACAGTGATCTAGAGGTAGACTCATCTAACGCAACCCTGGGTCCAGAATACCAGCTGTAATACCAGTGGTAGAAACCTGGTCCATCCTCAGTGCTGAATTATGTCAACCAACTCTGGTTACAGCGTGACAAAGCAGAGTAGCCTGCCAGGGGTTTTGCTGACTGTTCAGCAAATAGAAGCAGTTGTAATATCTGTGCACAAGACAGTCTGAAGTTCTAAGAGCATGTTATAAAGTGAGATGAGAAAAGATAAAAACTGTACTCTCAGATTAATCCTTTAATGCCAACTAGCAGTAAAGCTTTTACTAGAGTCTGTCTGTTTTTATTGACAGGTTCAAAGTGTTGAATCCCTATCGTATTTTAGCCCCAGTGCCTAAATTCATATCACCATTGGTTTCTGATGCTTAATCTCATTAGTACAGCTATTTGTATTGATATACCCAATAAGGTTGCTAATACTACCTTCGCTAAGTGTTATTTATTGTATCTGTATATACAACAATATTAACACAGTCAAGCATCAGCATCGGCACTTGAGGGCACCATTAAATTCATCCAGTGTTCAGTAAGAGATTTAATGATGGATTTAATAGTATTAAATAGGAAAAAATGCCCTTGGCCTTTACATTCTCATTTAAAAACATATAAAAGAGTAGTAATTCAGGCAGTTATACTTCTTTCAAAGATTTTCCTTTAAATTACGCTCAGCAATTTGAGATCGGTTGTACTTTGTCTGGTTTTGTACCTTGACCGAAGACAGCAGCCCCTGGCCTATCAGAATTACCAAACTATTGGCAAATTCAGCTCAAGTTCCTACATCAAATATTTGCGAGTTTGCTGTTAAAACAATTAAGAGAAAGACTGGTGGAAAACTAACACAATGATGTTTCCTGTGACCAACACTACAGACACTTTTGTTAGTAAGAAATATAAGCAGAGCCATGAAATAACTGGACACTAGTTTTTTATGCTGATTTTTTTCCACGGAATATAAATAGGTTTTGATTTTGTTTGGTTGTTTTGGGGGTTGTGGTGGCGTTGGTTTTTGTGGTCTTTTTTTGTCTTTTTTTTTTTTAAATGCAGTAGTGAGCCTGCTGAATTTTCCCATAGTTTTTAGTTGCTTTCTTTCAGTCTCCAGATGTCTGTTACTGAATGGATGTACTGATGTTCTCCAGCCCATCAATGACAGAACTTCACCCAAGAAAGGCATGTGAATGGCTTTTTTTCTGTCTCTGGGTCAAAGGAACAAGGGCTCAGTCTGACACTGGAAACTTTCTTCATACACTGCCCAGCCAAGTCCGTCCTCTTACATTCCGTTTGAAACCAAATGGCTGAAAGAAAAATATTGGAAGACAAAGATGCTCTCTACGTAACCCTTACCAGTGATTAGAGGGTCACGTAAGCACCTGTGAGTTCGTAAGCTTGAAAACTGTGGACCATATGTGCAGACTCTCAGTTACTTCCATATGTAAAACAGAATTTATATCACCATGTAAGAGCAACTGTTCAGTCGTAGGCTTTTTTATTTTACATACTTCAGTGTCTATCATGAAAAAGATGAAACACTTACACTAGCAGTATGATTACTAACAATTAAAAGATAACGGTAAAACCATCATATTTGAATTTGAAACCAAATTTTAAGAGGTTTTTTTCTAGCAATTCTGGCATTAAAGAGAATATGGATGAAATCAAAACTATACTTCCACACACATGGGTGATAACACAACTAGATCCTTAGTAGCAAATTGTGAAAAAAGCCCAAACCCAAATACAAAACCCAACAAAAAAGCCCAAGTGATTGCTTATCAGGGAACATTCAGATTTTCCTCTGAATCTCCCATGTTTGTGAATAGTTCTACAGACACAGATACTGGGGCAATTTGAACAAACTTGCTATGTAACATCTCACAAGATAATACACCTAGTTTAAAGCAAGAGTTATGTAACAGAGACAAAGAAAGGGACAAGCCAATCTCATTTCCTCACACATCCAGACATGCTGGATTAATTATAGAGCGCTATATAAATGTGCATACATTCGATTCCACAGTTCTTTCCAAAACAAGGGTAAGATATTGCTGACGCTCAGCCACATCACTGGTGGAAAAAAAAAACCATATAGGGTAAATAGTTCACTGCACAACAGTGAGGGGATGGGAGGTAAGTTAAAGGAAGTATTATCCAAGGATGAGAAGAAATCCCATTTCTTATCAGACAAACCCCCAGGTCTCAGATGTCATTTCAGAACATGGGTCTTTGGCTGCTGCAGATACAGCTAACGCCTTCAGACGATGAAACATACGCTTCTCGGTTTATCTATTTCAGAAAAATGAGCCAATACTAGAAAACTAGATTCCTTTTAGTGCCATTAGAGCCAAGACTCATGCATCCACCTGCACATTCTCATGATTTTGGTGCATGAGACCTTGGGTTGATCCACAGCTAAGGCTTAGCCTATACATTTGTAAGTGCGGCGCATATGTAATATGCATCTTTTTGCAGTTATTTTGGATAATAAGGGAGTCAATTTTACTTAATTTGGGAAAGAAAAAGGATCTTAAGTGGTAAGTTTTGCCGAGAAAGAACCAGTACAGGTGTCATGGGTTAAACCATGACAACAGGTAGGACTCGGCTCTCTTCTCTTGCAATTGACAACAAGATTTGGCTTTTTTTAACCACCTCTAACAGCAGGCAACCCAGTACTGGGCATTCCTGAAATGGCTTTGTAGCACTTTGCCATCTTTGGATGAGATACTTGTGGTGAGTCTCCCAGAGCTTTACTTCTGTCTGTGCGTGCTCAGAGACAGCTCTCACTGAAGTCAATGAAAGCTGAATGCCAATAAATAGGGAAAAAAAAGTTATTTTACTAGTGCAGTAAGGATTTAAAAATGCACGAGTAGGCAAAATCCCTTATTCAAGCTGCTGCTAAAATTATATACTAAAAAGGTTCATCTAGAATTTACTCTGTTGGCTAAATAATACTTACACAGGTTTTTGCACGCCAATTATGTATCAATTATTGTATAATTGCATCATTACTTTAATTAGATTAAACTACATAATTGGGATGTCTAATTACGGAAGGAGGGGGAAAAGATTGTAACTTACCCGACATTTACTGCGGCTCTTGAGGAGGGGCAGTCCACACAGACTTTGCTTCAGGGGCAAGTTTCTGGTGCAGGAGACACAGCTTTCCTCTACACTGGTAAACACTAGAGGCAGGCACCCCCAGGTGCACCATTCCCATTCAGACCTTTTCAGGAGCACCTGCAGTAAGGTTGCCATGGGGAGGCCATTTAACACTTGGTACCTCAATGGTGAGGTATGCCAGAGCACTGGATTCCAAGTCAGCAGGGAGGGGAGGTGAATTAGGAGGTCTGTGTGGAAGACTCTTTCTGAAAAACCACAGTTAGTGCCAAAGAAGTTGCTTCTTTCCTCCAAGAGCTGGTCCCCATTCTTACTAACAAATAAGCCGCATTTTAAATCCAGATGTGAGAGGAGAAAGTTTACCCAAAGAACAGTGGGGGACACCTTTATCAGCACTGATCTTTGATTTACCAAGTGGAATTGAGGACTTGGAAAAGTTAATGAGTAAACAAAGCATTAGGAGGCAGGTCTGAGTACCTCTGCAATCACAGAATGGTCTTCGTCTGGAGGATACTCTTTAGTAATCCATGGGAAATAGGAATACAGTAGAAAATTTACCCAGACAAGTCTGCATAGGAGTAATTTGAAAGTCTAATCGTTTTAGACTGAACACCTCAGAAATTTGGTGGTATCACCTGAATGTACCAATCCTTTACACATTGAATGACATTTCACCGTCTTTGTTGTGAGTGACCTGAGATTCTGGGGAAGAAAATGGGTAGAAGGCTAAACTGCTGGAGTAGAAGATTGATGTGATATTTGCAGAAGTCTTAAACTATCTGCAAGTTGTGACATAATCTAAATACAACATTTGCAGTGTTGAACTTACCTGTGTCTGGGCTTTATTGAAAGCTCTCAGAAGAATGAATGCTATGGGGGGCTGGAATAACTATATTTTTTTTCCCCCGAGATATACAGGCTTTAAAGATTCACTTCTGTACCTTCAGAAGACATAGTAAAAGTCTGTGAGGAACTCCATCCTGAAGCTGGGATGGCCTGATAAGGTAGGGAGACAACTGTGGGAGCAAATGCCTCATGAGAAGCAAAGCTACAGCTGTATAATTTCTGGCAAAGGGACCTAAGGTCTGGGAGCTCTCAGAATCTTTTGAACTTCGGAAACAATTTCAGATGAGGCTAAACTTTTTCCTTTAAAGGATGAGGCAAGGGGTGGGCACGCCAACAGGTCCCGGGTGTTTCCACCATTCTCTAGGAAAACCTCCTTTCAAGCTGTTGTAAGCCAAGTTGAAATGCCAAGATGAAGTCTCCCTCCCAGCTAGGAACACAAGGTCTCTGCAAATAATCTCACTTTGGGAAGTGAAACTACCTGATAATTGTGAATGGGAGGCGAAAATGTTCAGGCATGGTCTAGATTCCTGTGCCTCACACAGACACTGAAAAAGCAGCTCCTGCCCCAAAGCACCGGCAGTTCTAATACATGAGATGAAACTCAAGACTGATGCAGACAGAGGAAGCAAGAGAAGGAAACAATGACTTTATTCTGCCTAACAAAATAGTCTTAATCTCACAAAGATTATGCAAAAGTATGCTGGCAGCCCAGCTGCTAGTGGTCATATTCACTATTTTGGCTTTTTTTTCTCTAGAAGTATCACAGCACATTTAACCATCAGGCTGACCAAAGGCATTGTACATCTCTGTATCCTAAGCAAGAGTTGATAAGTAAGTTGGGGGCAAGTCCAGCAAAGGCCAAGAAATGCCATGTTTCACAAGATGGGAAAATAGATGCCTGCAAAAATGTCCCATGGTTGAAGCTGAAGATTGGCTCAGTGTTCTTTCTTTTTTTTTCTCCCTGGCAACTCAGACTGAAATTAAAGTTTCAGGACCAAAACCATCATGATATGAGCTTGTGTGACCATGCTGTTGGGCTCCAACAACAAAGCTGATGGATGTATTCTGACTGAGCTGATCAGAGCTACTGGGAAGCTATCCACTCCCTACACTTCTCACATTCAGCTTTGCAGAGGGTTCTGTGCTTGGCATTAAGATGTTTTGAAGAGTGTTGGCCAGAAAACCTTGGACTATCAGGTGGTGGCTGGCACCAGGTGACAAATTTGGCTCTGGTTCTGTGAGACTAAGAATCACAGAAAGGCAAAAGGCAGGGCTGGCAGATTCATCATGTTGGAGAAACAAAATTATTCTGATCCTGCCTACTTGAGTTTTCTAAGAATTATGGGCATCCAGAGAGTGAGCGGAGAAGCAGAGAATTTATGGGAGTAAAGCTTCCAGGGTTTAATGAACTGCATAGCAAATAGGAGTTTGTAACATGACTCTTCCTGGTCACAGAGATTATTTCATCTACAAATCCCTTGTACGATTTGTAGATGAAATAATCTCTGTGTTTGTATTAATTTGTAGAGTCATCTACAAATCCCTTGCAGAGCCCTGTAAAGCAGAGTTGATGGGGTAGGGCATTTTACAGACCATGCCAGTTTGTGGAAGCCAGAAATAGGCATCTTCTTGAAAGCCGTATGTCTCCTTGACAATATGGAAAAACTCATTGGTCCCCATGATCCAGGTAGTGTTTTGTGGTTGTAACAGCACAAGGCTAAGGTTGACTGTCAGCACCCAAACAATCCTGGAGTAGGGACTGGGTGGTTTGTAATTTCATGCCTGTCACTTCATCTCCTAAGCCAACCACCTGCACATGAGCATGAGAGGCGATAGATACTCTGGTAGCTGGGAGAGAAGGCCGATGTGGAATCCTGCTGCACATCTGGCTTGCTGACCAGCAAGGATAGCCTTTCTGAAGTAATGAGAGCCAATGGAACTATAGTCTGTTCATAATTCAGTGCTGAATTATTTATAGACCAGTGAAATAATGTGCAATGTAGGTAATGCACACAATGTTGTACATGAGTTGGAAGCTCATCCGTTTGAGGATGAGGTATCTTCTATTTTGTTCTGGAGTTGATGGGTGAGAAGTAACAGTTTTGTTTTTGGTGCTCACAGGTTGCTCTTCTTGTCCTGTAGCACCGTCTCAGTTAATGCTTAATCTGAAGGTGGATTAAGAGAGAATTCTCTGTGTTTTGCAGGGAGAAACAACAGGTGATTAACTGAGCCAATTCAGCTGAGCAACCCATGGCAGAAATGTCCCATGAATTAAACAATCATCCAGTTAAGCTGATTCTGACTGATAGCTGAGTTCCTTGGCCACATTCATCAAACAAAGTGTGACTTTATGGATAAACAGATACTAAAGGAGAGGCTGATTCCCAAAACTCTTTTCTTCTCTGAAATGAAATGAAGGTTCCTCTGGACAGTGGTAACACTTCTCAGACTACAGTGAGTCACATGCATTTTAACAAGTGTCTCTCAGAGATATCGGAGTTGGGGGAAGAAATTAGACCAAACTGGTCAGGTTGGATACACATCACTTGCTGTTATCAGGGGTAGAGAGTGGTGGTGGTGTGAAGCAGAGGAATTGTTAGTGGGAAAAGCAACATTAATGTTTTCACTAATTATGTTGGAGGAACAGGGCTAAATCTGTTGTACAATCTAGGCCCCAAACGTTAAAGGCAAATTGTGTAGTTAGAAGCAATAGAAAAGTAGTGTGAGGCCACCCTATGTCTTCCCTTGCAAGTTACAAGGAAGCAGGTAGGATGCAAATGGAGCTACTTGGTCACTAAGGAATATCCCGGTGTGTTCCAGGGGTGAAATGTGCATGTAGACAGTTGTTAAAGGTCAACAGGTAACTACCAGTTTTAAAATGTTGTCAAAATTATCTTTAGACATTTTTTAGGAAAGTACATTGATTGATTGTGAAGTTAAACATTTTGGCCTTTGCAATTTCCTTTCTTTCATTTGCAACTTCATCTATTAAAATTTCACAGAACTAATTAGTCCATTATAAATTAATTATTTGAACATTTTTCCTTTAAAAAAACAGGCTTTAGAGCATAACAAAGTCTTATATCTACTTTAAACTCTTCTACAGCTTAAAAAAGAAGAGAATGAACTTCTTTCATGTTTCTTTCACTCAACCCCTCCTCTGGAGCACATGCCTTTAGAAATAACTGCCCTGATACCACATGCTAAATTATATCTTCCAAGGGAGAGGTTAGACGAAATCCAATTGATTTACTGGTGGTTGTTGAGTGGGTGTGTACCGAAGAACAGCATTTATAAAGGCTTTTAGCATGCCAGCTTTTATCCAAAACAGCTTAATTAAAATCTGATATTACAATAGTACCATTTGCCCCAAAATGAACAGTAGCTATACCAACAGCCACTGAATTAAGTCTGGTTAATGAAAGGAATTACAATCCGCTGGTAACGAAGGTATGAGGGATGAGGATAATAAAGAGCCATTTGCTGCACACGGAGGTCTGTGGAAGCCCCCGGCTCCCCCCTTGCCTGGTGCCGGCAGCTGCTTCACATGCCCTGGCTCTGTGTGAGACTGCAGAAGCATCTGGGGGTACACGTGCCAGAGCCACCGCTGCCTCTGGGGAGCACATATGGCCCCGGCAGACAGCTCTCCAACTCAGGGAAGCTTGGGAGGAGCAGTAATGAAGGGAATAAACACTGGCACTCAGAAAAAACAATGTTATTTTGTTGCGAGGAAGATCCTTGCGAGTGGCGCTGCCTGTTATTAACAAGTGCGCTTTTCTGAAATGGATTTGCCTTCTCCAGGCGACAATGAAGTGAGGTGATGAAGTCAGCTCAGTCCTGTAAAGCCCCAAATCTTGCGCAGCCTGACCCAAGCGGAGGCAAAACTGCCTGAAGATTTGGAAAGGCTAATATAGCAGGAGTTCGCAACAGCACTATGCTGAAGCAGGAGCTGCAGATTATTTTGAAAGGAGGAAGAAATGAGTTTTAAAGGGGATTTTTAGATCTTTCCCACAACACCCTAGGTAGCCCCTGCTTTTTGTTGTTGCTGTTTTTTTAAGCCTAGCTGTCATAGGCTGTATCTTAAATATACCACCACTCAAATTACTTCTCTGATTTTGAATCCCAAGTGAAAGGAAACGCACGGCTCCCTTCATGGAAACAAATTGTGATGAAGGGGGAAAGTAAAGATTAGTTTTAATGGACATGCTTTAGGTTTCAACCCCAAATTCAGTTAATAAAAAACCTTATGTTTCTCTAAAACCTAACGGAGGAAACTGCAATCAATAGATATCCAAGGAAGCAGGATAAGATCAATAACAGGGCTAATTTTGCAGAATTAAGGAGCAACATGAAGATTTTTAACGAGGAAGCAGACACCTTTGCAATAACTGCACTATGATATGTTGCCTAGCAACAAGATATAAAAATGATGTATAACGCCAGTAACTTCTTTCACATATGAAAACAGCACCCTACCAAGACAGCTTCATAATGTACTCTTACAAACTAAAAATCCATAGAGACCATTAAAGCCTCCATCTTCTGTAATATACTCTGTTAAACAATCATGTGTTTTTGTTAATGCAGTAAAACACTGAATTTATTTAATGATTACCCAATGATACATCTGCAGCAGCAAGCAGGAATGTTTCTATTTTAAGCCTGCAGAATCCACCCCAAGATATCACACTTTGATGGAGAACAAACGCAATGAGCCCAGACCCCTTGCAATGCCTAGGATGGCCGGGCAGGGAGATGCACCATGGATGCTCATGGGGGGCAAATTAAAATCATCCTATGTCTGATAAAAAATAACATTATTGCAATGCATGGGAATATATTTCCTGCTTTTAACCACTTTTCTCTGTGGCTTGAACCTTAATACAACATTGCTCATGGAGTACCTCCTGCTTCCCAGCTCCTGAATAGAGGAGGGAGGCAGGGTGGATGAAGAACAGGTCATTACGAATAACGTCTACTAAAAGTAGTAGTGTAAAGACGATTCTGCAGGAAAGGAGGAAGATGAGGACCATTAAAGGGAGAGCTGCTGGGTGTTGGTGGGGCCATCTGTAGCCCCAGTAGCGAGTGAGCAGCTGGCACTGGCAGCCTCAGCCCCAAGCGGGAGCAGAGGCAGCACTCGCCAGCCCAATTACAAAAGATGGTCTGCAGCCAAAACACAAGCCCTGCAGCCAGAGGGCCGAGCCCAGACACAAGGTCCTCATCTCTGGGAGGGCTTGCGGGGAGACACAGTGAGTGAGGGAAAATGCCCCAAGCCCTGGGGAGGCTCTGGCACTCTTTCTCTATATTCCTCTATGGAGTCATACATTCCCCCATGACTCTACATTGCACTCAACAAAGCAATGAGAAGAACAGCATTAGCAGAAGAACACGGCAAGTAAAACCAGGCCATAATAATTCAAAACTTAGGGTTGGTAACATGCTACAAGTCTGGTGGGGAAGTCATCTCAGACATCTTTGGCCATAACTGGGGTCTAGCTTATGGGGCAGTTTTGCCCAGGTAAGCATTACATAGAAAGGTAAAAAGAGACTGCTGTTCTTTAGAAGAGAAGGCTCCAGAGAGACTATATTGCAGCCCCTTAAAGGGAACTTATTATGAAGATGAGGGAAGACTTTTTAGTAGGGCCTGTTGTGATGGGACAAAGGGTAATGATTTTAAACTAAAAGAGGGTCGTCTTAGACTAGATAGAAGGAAGAAACTTTATGCAATGAAGTGATGAAACACTGGAACAGGCTGCCCGAAATGTTCATAGATGACCTATCCCTGGAAATATTCAAGGTCAGGCTGGACAGGGCTTTGAGCAACCCCATCTAGTTGAAGACATCCCTTCTTATATCAAGAGAGTTTGACTAGATGATCTTTAAGATCTTTTCGAATCCAAACCTTTTGGAAGCGAGCACTTGGTTCAGGTTATTGCCTTGTGCTGTTCCTGAGTGCTCATGGTGGCAGGTTAGCTGCGAAACATCCTTGCAACCCTGCAGCAGCATGGTTCTTATTGAGAAGTCCCCTTATCACCCACTAGTGCACTTCTCCCTGAGGGACCTGGATGTCCCTTCCCTGTCCCTGGGGTCTTCCTGAGTCTCCTTTTTGAGAGTTATGTGCTGAATATTTCCAGACTGTGATACCTGCAGATTATCTGAGGTACATGTTATATATGACTGGAAATGAAACATATGAACATGGCACTTAATCCTTTGCTGATTTCGCCTTGAATTTTAATCTTTGCTCTGCTACTGACTTGCTTTTTTATCTTGAGCAAGCCACAACAGCTCTCTGTACCTCAGCCCACTCATCTGTTCAAATGTATCGGGCAATGCGACCCTTTCCAGCTGACCCACATTTTATGGGATGGCTGAGAGTTTGCATTAACACGTGATTAGATACTAGGACACTGTCATATGAAAACAGTAACTATGTTGTTGCACAAAGAAAGCATAAAGCATTCTTGCATTGAAGTGCTGAAAGTATTAAATAAATATAAAGCATCATATATTCCACAAACACAGCAACACCAACCAGAACCAAAATCCAGATCATCGGGATTTCAGTGCTGGGAGTGTGATGAATCCCAGGTTTTGTTAGGAGCAGAGACTAAATTGAACTTGGGTGCTTGGTAAGCATGAAGATGGCAATAGACAGAGGGAGGGGAGCAGAAGCGGGCACAATTCTGCCCAACTGCCACAATAATTTCTGCTGCAAGCTTTTGAAGCTGCAGTGCTGAGAGAAATTTGAAAGTCCCATTCTTCATGTAGTACCAGAGACTGCAGATGTCCAATGTCAGGAGACAAATATGATCAAAGAGAAGCTTGTGTGGTTTTCTTTAAGTGAAGGCCAACTTTTGTACTCCAGCAGAGAATTTCACTGTAAAAGGTATTATTCTAAGCAGTTATGTCAATTAAAGGTAACTGGAAAGATGGAATCATCGGCAAGATATAGAAAAATATATAAATATGTAAATGCATAAAGGGAAGTCAAGTGTGACTCCCTTTCCTAATTGCCTAACATGATTCCCACTAGATGCATAAATTACAGCTCCTATTAACAGCACTATGAATAATAATCAGTTTACTTTCTGGCTTGTATCTAAATATACTTTCTATATGATTTCATCTTTTATTCAGCTGTTTAAAAGCAGAACATCTAATTACAGTTCCTATTAGTCTACATTAGTTTTTTTTTTTGCCACAGAGCATGTGTGATGACTGATTTTCTAAAAACAGACAGAATTTTTTAGCATATGGAAAAATCATGTTATTATTAATACATTCCCACATGACTCTACATTTCAATTCCCTTAATTATTTAGTCATTGCTGATTATGTCTTTTCACAATTCATTATCCCATTTCCTGCAATGTGGGCATTTTGTTCATTAAGTGTCAAAATGAAGGGCCTGACCTCCAGGAAGATAATCAGGAAATAAGTGGCAGATATAAAAGGTCTGGGTTTCCCTTAAGTGCTCACTTATTTCAGTAGCTATGCCGTGTTTTTAGTAAGTGGTGACAGAAATGAACTGTTGTTGGTAATTGCAGAAAGGCGATGGGCTGCCAGTCTGCATGAGCTCTGTTTTTCCCCGTGCGTGCTGCTCAAATCAGCTGATGGTTTCTGCTGTGCAGTGACAAGAATGGGGCAGCATGACAGCAAAGCAGCATCAGTTATTGTGTAACAGCACAGAGTAACGCTGCCTTTCAAACGCTAAGTGCTGGAGAGTGATGATGGCAGAGAGGTTACTTGGGTTGACCTCGGGAGCAGGGACTTCAAGGGCTCTTGGCAGCCTCAGGTGGCTCCTGCTCTCCAGGCGACCACACAATGCTGCACCCTCTTGTTGAAACCAGACCTCTGGTGAGACAAAAAAGCCCAAGCCAGCAGCCCAGGAGGCACGATGATGGGTCCAGCCTAAGTTTTAGACCCTGAGACTGGAAAGGGACAGCCCCTGGGTTTCAGGCCAGGATTTCAGGCTTTCACTGGATTAAAAACAGGTCAATGCTGCTCCTAGATGCAGAAGCACATGCTTCTGGATGTCTGCACAAGCCTAGCCTCAGCCACCCATGAGCATATCAGTGTCTCAGAAACCGGATGCTGATGGAAAAAGCACCTCCCTTCATAAGCATCCCTCGCTGGCTTCCCACAGCTGCTGCTGAGCCAACACATTCAAAGCTGAAGGAGCTCGACAGACAGATGTGGCACCTTTAGATTTTAAAAGCTGACCACGTAACCTGTGAGGAACAGGGCTGTGACATCAGAGCCCACCTCTTCCTCTGCCACATGGTTGTCAAATTCCATCACAGCAAAAATAGTATCATAACACAACCAAGTAACAATTATTCAGCCCATACTCACACAGAGTAACAATTAAAATAAGAATGTGAAGGTGCTTTAATTAGACTGAACAGTTGCTAATAAGGCCTGGTAATTTTGCAAAGTTGTGACGAAATGTTTGTGGTATTTATAATGCAAAATGCATACACATGGGTATCCCCATATGTGTGCACACATATATCTAAAATGCATATAACATGTTTTATTTATGGGGTTTCTATGAGCAAAAATTAATTTGAAAAGCTTTAACAGACATTACATTAATAGACAGCAGTTTCCTAAATAGCCTCATAGCTAGACAAATCCTGTGCTAATGCCATTTCATTTTCTACCAGCTGCATGTGATTTGCTTTTGATCTGGCATGTGCTTCGTTATACATTATTAAAGAGCCAATCAGCGTGCCCCTGAGTTAGCATCCTGCCCCCTGCTTGTTTTTTAACAAATTTCCTCTTTTCTTTTGTACCACAGTGATTAATCGTTTCAGCCAACGGCAGCGCTGTTTATGATGTGAGTCATTGACTTCAGACCATCTTAATCTCTTGTTAGGCAGGTTTTAATGTGCTGGGAATTTACTTACAAGCTTTTATTTATAGCACAGTTTCCTCTCAATTTCTTACAACAACAAAAACAAAACCTGCAAATAACACTCCATTTCTGCTTTCAGTGCTTCTGATTAATTTTTAGGGGAGAAAAAAGCCCAACCAAACCATGAAAAACAAACCAAAAAGGCAGAATGATAAATACTTATTCATCAAAAGTGTCTCAGTTTTTATCCAGTTGTCTAGAGCAAACTTGTTGCCTTCCAATGTTTCTCTGCAGTCAGATCATTTCTGGTCTGGGTTATTTTGTACCCTCTGTTTGTCTGCAGCAGTGCTTTTAGATGGCTTGCTTATTAAAGCAAAGTCCTCTGGGGCTTCTAAAGTCCTTATTTGCAGCATCCTTATTTGCAGCTTGGTTGGGAGAGAGCAGCTTTGATTCTTCTGTTAATATTACAAATATTCCAGCTAACTTTAAGATCTACACCGAAATGGCTGACCTCTTTTCTACGTTATAATAGCAATTGAAAAGACTCTTTTATTAAGCCAAGTGCCTGACCACTACTGGTTTTTATTGTGCTGTAGTTTTGTCTAATATTGGAGGAAAACGATTTAAGGAGGAGAGATGAAGCACTAAATGGATTTAGTTATCAAAAACTTTATGGTATCTTAGCTTGCTGCAGGAGTAGCCTGAATAGATTTTTTGTGGAGGATTTTTATTCTTTTCTAAGCAAAAATGATATACCTATTACAGCGCTCACTATCACATGGGCAGTGCCAAGGAGTACAGGCTGGAGATCTGAGTATGCTTAAACAAATACTGAGAAAAGCCAGAGACAAGATGATTACAAAGCCCAGCCAGGATGACAAAGGAGTGAGGTTAAGGGTCAGGCTCTGCCATGTCACTTTCCCAGGGCATCCCCTTTAGGCCTACTCTAAGGAAGTTTGCATCTCTAATGCCTCCAGATTTTCTCTTATGTTTTCCTTTTGCATTGTAATGAAGCAACCCCTCCGACTTTTCTACACGGGGTAAATAACAGGCAACATGTAAAATTTGGCAGAGGGGAAAACACAGCAGCAAAGGCCAATGACATAGGGAGACAACTCTGCACTGCTCTAGGGAGTGAGGAGATTGAGCTCCAACTGGTGTTCTGGGATGCAGAAGAGATAGGTAGGAACCAGGATCCACATGCCTTCTCCCACTGATCACTTTTCCAATATTGTGCCTTGTTTTGTCTTTCTTGTATGTATTTTCAACCTCATAATTTTTCATCCACACTTATCTCTGTCCACATTTGTTCCATCTCCTAAAGCCACACTGAGCATCCTATTATGGCTCCTGAGCTTGTCTGTCTCATAGCTGCAGTTTGGGTATCAAGACTTCCTTTGATAGACACCTTTTCATCTTCTTGATCTGTTCCCAAAGGTAGGTTATCAGTACAGACTCTATGCTTGTATTCTCCAACTAGCTTCTTTTAAGAATTGCCAACCAAACGGCTGGTGGGCCAATAGTAACGTCACAGTACTATTACTTATTTCTGTCCTTTTTCTTGTTGAAAATATTCCTATATACCATTTCTCAATAACAAACTGTAATCACTCGTAGCTTTAGTCATAAAAAAACCCCACTGTCCATTTCAGCAAAGCATCTGGGATGCCTCTGTAGTCAGTGGTACAGTTAGTCCCATCCTCTGTACCATGACTACCTAGGGAGATTAACTTCATATTCATAACTTAGATACCTATCTTCAAATAACTACAACAAGGTGAGATAAATTCTATCTCAACTTATAACATTCATGCAATAGAAAACATCTTATTTTAAATGCTTTCATTTACTTTAGACTTTGCTAAACCTATATAATTTAGCATGTCATGTCTAGAACAGGGAACATGTTAGCAACTTCACTTTTACAAATTTAATAGAAGACCTACAGCTTGTGTAGAACCAGCAAGATGAGTAATAAATGTTACAAGAAAAGCTTTGGGCATTGCATATTAATAGCTGTGGTAGGATTCACTTGCAGAGCCTTGATTCTATGATCAGCAACAAGATAATTAGTAAAATTATCCCGCAAATTCATTATCTTGATTCCTTCCACTTGTGCATTTTATTCATTACATATCAAAATGAGGAGTTTTGCCTCCAGACAGATCATCAGAATGCAAGTGTCAGGCACAAAAGGTCTGAACTTTCTTTAAATATGCTTTGGCAGATGTGACCTTAAATAGTCTTCGTGCTAGCAGGGAATTTACATCCATTATTCCGCACAGAAGAAGCCCTGTAATTTTGCAGTGAAATGCAGTTGTGCATTTTATAGGCTTTCTTGCACCTCAATTCTATTTTGAGATAAATTACTTAAATATCAGATAGTTCTGGAACATAATGATTTCTTTCTGGCTTAGTTTAAATTCACCTGTAGTGCTATGCGTTGCTCACCTTGTCCTCCCACTACCCAGATCCAAGAATCAGCAGACCTCTACTGAGACTCCCTTCAACCCATTCATCCAGGGGATTTGGGATGAAACTAGGATTCAGGAAAGTCACATGGACTGATTTATGTAGTTCTGTTGCCCTGCTGTAGAGTTAGGACACAGCCAGGCATGAGAGATCAGAAGTACCACTTTGCTACCACCAGTTTAGATGGAGTCAGACAGAACAGTGCTCTTAAACAAAGTATTTCACTTTGCAGATCCTTATAACACGCTTCACATTTTGATCTGCCAGAAGGCTCATGCACTGCTCCTGCTTAGAGCTAGTTTAGCTGTCAGTGCAGTGTCTGTTTTTCAAGGGGTGCTCAAACTGGCTGCCTCTCACACTGACCTGAGGGCTAGGTGCCTGCTCCTGTTAGGCTCTCATGGGCAGGCAGCAGCATGAAGGTGATTCACACAGGAGCCTGACTTGTTGCACACCAGAAAAAACAGTACAGCGCTTGGCTGGATTGACCCTGCAGCCATCTGGATTCAGAAACAGCAACAGAGCACAGAAGAGACAGCAGACGTGAGCTGGAGAGGAACGGTTAGAGAGGATGGGCATGTGATCAGCTATATTTTCATTTCTACCTCTGCGGGCTTCACCATTTAATTTCCCTTTGTCTCACAGAACGCTCCATTTTCATATGCTTTAATACACTTTAAGTTGTAGTTTTAAAGTGCTTTTATTTTGGGATATGAGCTTTGTAAAAAAGCATCTGCCAAGCCAACAATGCTTTAAAATCCTTGCTTTGTTTCTTAAAGGCACACAAAAAACAAAGCAAGGACTTTACTTGTGAGACTTGATTCTATCATTACTGCAAGAAAACTCATGTGTAAGATGAGACATGGCCTTAAAACTTTAGAAAGAGTAGTATCTTTTGTGCAAAAGTTGAGGACACATTGCAATGGACCATGAAATTATGGTTCCACCATAATTAGGTACTTCTTGCTGGCCCCAAATCCTGCATGGTTCCTAAGATACACTCTGCAATAATTACCACTCCGATGGCTCTTGGCCAAAATACAGGCGCTTGCACAAGATGCATTATGGATCAGCCCATTTCTCTGTGTGTTGAGTTTGCTGGTACTCTATTTAGCTGGTATGGCTTTTTCTGCGCCACATGATTTTTGAATTATCTTTTGCCCAGTAAAGTGTGTGAGAAGTGACATTCTCAAGCTGGATTCACAGCCTTGCACATCTGCAAAGCTGCTGCAGCCAGAAGTGCTGCCAGGGGTTCTGGGAGAATCCCTAAACCAGAGGCATTCCTGGGCAAGCTGGCTCCTTCCCTGGCATCATGGGTTCAAGAGACGGGACACCAAAACCAATGACCCCAAGTCTGTGTTTGTTTTAGCTGAGAACTCCCTTTACCTGTCCATCCAACCTGTGTGGTTTCTGCTGGCAAAGAGGGATAGAGAGAGGCGTAAAATAGCAGACTCCTGTTGATTTTAAATTAGAACTCACTGATATCCCAAAATTAAAAAAAAAATAAAAAATAAAAAGAAAAAAAAAGAGGAAAGAATGAAAAGAAAATCCCTGAAAGCTTAGATGACTAGTTATGGAAACGTACATACACCACAGAAACAATAACTGATAAGGAACATCCTTTACAGGAGGGAATATTTGATGATTTGGGGAATCTGCAGATGTATAATTTATGAATTCCTTATGGCTGTTTTTTGCTGTATATTATTTTATATTCGATGTGCTAAGAAGGCAAGGAAAAGAACTTAATGTCTGTCCATGACAAGGTTGATGACGGAAGATTATCAGCGTCGAATAGATTTTACCCAGGGAAAACAGAAGGTTAAGGGCCATTTGTTTTTCCCTGCCTCTCCACAGGGGTCTAGACTGGGATAGCAGAAAATAGCAGACAAGAGAAAAAAGATATCAGATACTAATCCTGGGTCTTGAAAAGAATCACAGAGCCTAAGTGACTCCTGTGAGACTCCAATGGCCCAGAGACAAAAGCAGCTTTTTTAGGAGAAGAGAGCCTGAGGGCAGCTCTCTGAGCAGGGAGACACTAAAGAGGATGGAAGAGGTTCTGCCGG
Source organism: Myiopsitta monachus (assembly GCA_017639245.1). Lineage (NCBI taxonomy): Eukaryota > Metazoa > Chordata > Aves > Psittaciformes > Psittacidae > Myiopsitta > Myiopsitta monachus. Next base: position 39,996,240 of record CM029927.1, read on the forward strand.
GGAGGGAAGGGAGAGGGGAAGCCAGGCTGAGCCTGGAAGACAGGGTGGAAATGTCATCTTCAGATACAAGGACGTTGGGGAGTGACAGCATGAAATGATGGGGAAATTTAGATGAGGCAAAGTGAGCAGATCTTCTGTTGTTTTGTGTACAGGTCTATGCTGCTCTTCCGGCTAATGGGGAAAAGCCCCAAACATCTATTTTTTTGGGAATGACTTCAGCAGTTAGTTACATAATCTAGAAAACATGATGCATATGGTAAATCTGGGTAGCCAGCTCAGGCTAAGGGAAGCTTACATGCCTGTTAGCTCTGTGTGGTGGGCCCAAACCCAGTAGGGTGAAGACTGGCTGTCCACTTGGAAAAAGTCTAAGGTGCCTGGAATTGTAAAATTGAGCTCATGCCCCTGTTCCCAGGAAAAAATGTTTTTTCAAGCAGTGTTGTTCTTACAGTGTGAGGCTGCTGCAGCTTTCAGCTTCCCCATCTGATGAACAAGAGGGAACCAGCTGCTGTGGCAGTAACTATATTTAGTAGTCTATTCTGCTATTGATGCATATATACCTGGTTCCTATCGACTATAATGAGAATTATTCTGACAAACCACACGGAGAACAGGCCTTTTAGGATTCAGTTTGTACTAACGAAATGTCTAAGGAAAATTACCCTTTCTTTGTCCATGTTAAATTATTCCAGCTTTTCATTAATACTCATTAAGTTTCTAAGGGTTGGCATTTTTAGCAAAAAATAGTTTTCACTGACAGAAAAAAAGCCACCCACTTAAATGAAGAAACTGTTTACTCAATTTAATAGGCATAATTTTCTCTTTTGGTGCTCAATTCAACATCAGGATCTGAAGTCAACAGAGGTTGGATCAGGGTCTACAATTTTTTTAATTGGGCTCTTCTCATTTACACTGGAGTATGTTGAAAACTCAGGGCTATAATGAACCATTACATATGCGCACATGGAATGCCAGGAAAACTAATAATGTCCTGAATTTTCTCAGCATTTATTCACCATTCATGAGAAAATAACAAATAACTTGATAATATTAACAAAAAAAAAAGCCTGTGGAAAACCCACACAGCTGGATAGAAACTTCTTTACCGCATGAAGCCCACTTCCTCTCCCACCAAGCAATTGTCATTACCCTGAATAACTTTTTTTCACCCAAGGGTAAAATGACAGGCTTGCAATTTCTATATAAAATTGCGTGTTTTTTAACTAAGGTTTGTATTTAAGCCCTTTAATGTCTGGCTGACTCTAAGTGTAGTCAATATTATTGCAAAGAATATATATTTTTAATTAATTCTGTTGGCAAAAATTAAGCTTTATCACCATCCTCATTATAACCTGTAATGTGGTACTGTTTGTATGACTGAGAGTTCCATCATTTAGGGCAACATCAACAATTTGTACACAAAATAATTGTGTCTTTTCCAAATACCTCACTTCTGAAGCACACCTGATAGCATTTTACTTCCTGAGCTACTAAATCCAAAATAACTCTAAGAATGACATAACACACCATATGCAGTAAATGGCATTTAGTGCTAATCATAAAGGACAGACACTATGGCACTTTGGTTGGTGAAAACTTGATCAGTATTCAGTCTCTCTTTAAAATACTCTATTAACAGCACTTTGTGTCCTGCAGACAAATGACTGTGTATATTCTTGTCTTTCCTTCAAAAACAGGTTTTACCTTTCACATTTTCGAAGAAAAAACCCACCCCAGTATGTCTCAAAGCCAACAAACTACAATGATGAAAGATGCCAAATGATACAGAATAAAAAATGCTAGAGATTTTCAACCACAATTTTTGCATTGTGGCTAGCACTGTATTCTCCAAGTTCTTTTGCACAAGGCAGGGCAAAGCCCAGCAAATTGTACAGAAGAGTTAAATCACACCTCTCCTAACACACCAACAGGATCACATACCTGAGTGCTATGCCACAATTGTTCATATTGTTATGTCACTGACACCAGTATGGTTTTGACTGGGACCAACTCTTGCACAGAAAACTCCTGCATGCCCAGGGGCTCTCCTGGTGGGCATCATGGGTGAAGGCACTCTGCTTTGCAGCTGTAAGAGTTCTTAGTTCTTTGGACATGAGCCATGCTATGCCGATTGGCCTCAGGGTAAGAGAACAGTTATTAGTCCATTTTACTTATTAGTATAGACACTGAAATGGAACATTCTTGAAAGAGACTTAATTTCCATTTAGCAGACTCTTCTCCCACAATTTCCTTCAAGTCTTTCTACCAAGTGAAGCTAACTGCTAACTCATGTGCTGCTCCTAAATACAACTGCATAAGATTTACAAAAGAATATTTGTCTCAGCTCTCAGATGAGGAAAACTGTCACTCTCAGACATAAACAGAAAGCTCATGCTTCCTGGGCCAAATCAAAACATGACAGGGATGGGAGAATTCGCACTGATCATCTCCAGTTGTGGAAACTCAGGTATCACAGAGGAATCTCCTAGATGTAAGAACACATCTACTGAAAATACTAATGTAGGAGACAGGAAAAGGTATGTGGCTGATGTACATGTCTAATGTCAGCCACTAAGACTCACAACTCGATATAATGCTGGTTTTCAAAGACACATCTTTAGGTGGGGATGGCAGTAGGTCTGTCAGCCTGTGGGCTCACAAGGCAAGCCAAGTCTGTGTCCTTAGGTGGTGAGGATGATGGGGCAATGACTGCCTGTCCCTGCAGCCACAGATGCAGTCTACAGACCAGAACACATGCACACTATGGGAAGCCTTCTGTCTCTCCTTCCCTTACTCTACAGACATCACTGGAAACATGGCAAAGAAAATCCGAACATTAACTTGGGTGGCAAATATATCATCTGACAACATCTAGTTGCACTGTCTGATAAGTCTGCTTCCATAATGCCCATTTAAACAAGGAAGAAACCACTGTCACCACAGAGCTTACTGAGGGATGCTGTCATCTCAAGTCACAACCCCTTTGTGGTCCTATTCTGTTTTGAGTGAATCTTACCAAGCAGGCAGAAAGAAGGCTGTTCTTTAAAGGTAGCAGCTGAAGACATCAAATCCCAGGCTCCCAGCAGTGTGGTTACCTGCTATTACCCAAATTTTATTCTTTCATTAGGACTGATAGCACAGATCCTTTCTGGTATTAATATGCATAATTCTGTTTGCCTCAGAGGAGCTATGTCAGGGATATACAAAATGAGGATCTATCTGGCCCTTTGCCATTAATAACAAGGAATCATTTCTCTGTGTTGGAACAAGAGGGTGATTGAGCCTCTTTTCCAGCTTTGTGAAGCACTCTGAACAGAGGGAAAAATTAGTAAGTATTTTACTGTATTATTTTTGTATAGCAGAGAGGCTGGATAATTCATTCTGGATTCTCTCTTGCTTTGTCAAATAACAGGGTGCATACACTCACTACAAAACAGCAATTTTGAAAATTAATTCCACCACATTAGCACAATACTGCTTCACCAGCTCTTTTATACTGGCCTGCCTTTTCCTAACACAAAGCCTTCGGACATCCGCCACTTATGTTCTAAAAAGAATGTGGGTCTCTTTCCTCTGTATAACCCTATTCAATTAAAACCAGATCAGATTTTACTGTATTTGAAAAAGGTAGTGCCTAGCACATGGCTGGGTAGTGCCACAGAAAGTGCCTCCATGTCCTGCAACAGGACCCGGAAGACTGAAAGGCAGATTACCTCTGAGTGCCATTTGTTGTAAGTCTTATTCCCACTATGAGACTTTTGAGCTTGATATCCTATTTCCACTAAACTATTTATAACTTTTGCCTTTTTAAGGTAATTTTTTAAGGAAAGTTTTTCATTGATACTGAGATTTGTTCAAGTTCAAGGTCTAAACACACAGCATACTTCAAACCTCAAACTCATTTGAGACACTATTTTCAGCAACAGCAGTGACAGCAGCAAAAATCCAAGTGTGATAATTCAGGGAGGCTGCCAATGTATAACTAATTAATGGTTGGTTGACATTATCACTGTTAGTATAGTTTTAGTGCCATCTTACATGGTGCTCATACCTCACCCTACATGTTAAGGGCCAGGAAGCAATGCTTCCATGTTTGAGTTTAATGAGCTGGTTTGAAGGTTTACTGACAGTTGAAAACCACAGTGTGGGCAATAAAAAGGATGTGCCATGCTTGATGCCTAAAACAAGAGCAGTTTCTGTTCAGATGAGCTAACAAGTAACAGATCACAAGGAGAGGGACTGGTGATCTGAGAAAGCCCCAAATGGGCCAAAAGCTGTGAAAGGCACTCTTCCCCCAGTCTTTTGTATGGAGAAGGAAGTAGCAAAGAGAGCCTGGCTGCAGCAGACACACATAGGAAGTCCAAGGCACCACATATAGACTGTGTATCCTGAAAGCTCCCAATGTGTGAGGAGTCAAGGGGATGACAGCGTACACAGGTATGCCTTCTCTGCAGTCGCTGCAGCTTACATGGACAAGGCCAAAATGTCTTTAGCTATCTCTGGTACTGCTGCTAATTTTGCTCTAGCAGCACAAGGTACCGTATGGACTTCTAACTCTCACTGAGAAGCTGGAGAAGCTCCAGGCAAAGCTTGCTAAAACTCCATGGTGCTGCCATCCACACCACCAGCAGTACCCAGGCTGGTGAGAGGAAAGCAGACCTAGGTGAATTGCTGCAGACAGCAATCGCTGTAGAAAAGACACTGTACAAATGAGCTGGATGGCATGGTGTGGTAAGAAGGGCAATATTAATAGGTGAGTATTGAAGGTTGGATTAGATGGATTGAACTGTGTCGTAATATTGCTGGGATTTAGTGCCTTGGGTGGAATAACGTGTCTTCCAGACACTTCTGGGAATGTTTTTTCATTTATTTGAGTAAGAAAGACAAAAAAGAATAATACTGAAGAAATGCAATGAACAGTATACATCAGCCAAAATAATGCTTTAATTGCTCTGACATTTAGGATACTAAAAGCTAAGCCATGCCGTGAAAGTTCTCCTGAAAGACTGCAAAGAAAACAAATGATACTTTATGCATCTGATACATTTCTAATATGACTCTGACACTTTGGACTACTTCAGTATTCAATGAGAATGAACAAGAAAGGTAGTTTCAGCAGACTGGGGCTGCTTCTAAGTCTCCATGCCTTCCCTCTCCCTCACTGCCCTGCTTTCTCCTGAAGTAGCTGTGTTCCTCCTGAAACTTTTCCAGGAGTTTCTCACCAGGCTCAGTCACAAAAGCCAACTCAAATTCCCCCAAGAAGGTGCCTTGCTGAGGGTGGCCTCCTCACCTCCCTCCCAATTGCCTAGCAATTTCTTTCCAGCAGTGAGGCTGCAATAAAATGCTCTGCTAACCCAGAGGTTTGCACTAGCAAACTAGCATCTAGCATCGTGCAGCAAAGTGGGTCTCACTCAACCTGTAGGCTTTTCCCTCTGCTTTGGAAAGAAAGAGGAGTGTTTAGAAATATACTGCCGATTACCATATTTGTGTTCTGTAATTCTTCACATGTCCAACTCCACCAGGAGCTTAACTGCAGCCAGTGGGATCTTGCAGTCATTAACATTTACAAGGCAGCAGTTCACAGTTGTTGAACTAACAACCTACCTCTAAGAAACTGATTTTCCCCCCTCTAAGTATTGACACGTGCTCCGCTGACTGTGATGCTTAATCACAGTGACAGTGTGTTTGGTAGGATTTCATGTTTTCACAGGATTTGTCTTGTGCAGACAGTTTCTAATTTACCTCTGCTCTTGTTTTAATTCAATCAGCTGATGGAGTGCAGCTGATTTCACGGCACATATGGCTGTTCAGGTTTGAAAAAAAAACCCCTGAATATTTGATGGGTTGATCCTTAATGCTTTCTGCTAAAGAATTAGCAAGCCTGTTAATGAGCCAAGGGATCCCAAGTGGGGAAGGAGAAAAACACAGAATTAGATACTGTTTTCATTCAGGTTTTTACGATGCCCAAAGAAGAAGCACTATGCTTTTCACGTACTTCAGTTTCACAAAGTAGAAAGATTCGAGTAAATTGCTCATCAAAGTCATCACACCTAAAATGCCATGTTCTCATAAGTGGATGTCCTGTGGCCATGGGGAGTCACAAACTATTTGCAAGGGCACTTAGAGGTGCTCACGCCTGGGCAGGAGGCTAGTGGCTTCAAGTAAACTTGTCCTTCACTGGAAGGGTTATTCACAACTAGAGACTCAGTACTTTCACTGCCTCTCCATCTTTTCTTTCTTCCCTGAAGAAACTCATCTGTCCTCCATCCCACACCCCATCTTGTCTCCCCACTGCTCCATACCATCCCAAAAGAGGTGGCTTCTTCTGTGTAAAATGGTAGCGCTTGGTCTTCCTCCAGCTCTTTCTTTGCATTCCTGTTGCTCCATCAACTTCCTGCTGTCTCTGCATCCTGTAGCCAGATACTGTTTGCAAGCCAAACACTCAAACTATGTCTGTCTCTCTCCAGTTCAACGACACCTCTCATGTCAAAACAAAAAAACCCAGGGAATTCAGAAGCAGTATCTTCAATAATTAAAAGCTCAGCTTGTCTGTGGGTTTCCTTTCAACAAAGCCACCACAACTCTAGAAAATTGCAGCTAAGAGTGTAAGAATAGCCAGATCAATCTCCAACCACTTATCTTACAAACCAAGAACTGTCTGCACTTGACACACTCCTTTTCTCCTGAAATCCATAGCAAATATTCTTGAAGCACATGTGCTGTTGGTTGCAACAGTTAACTTAGTAGAGAGGCAGGACTCCTGCTGCTCCCATGTTTTGCAGCTACTACAGCAAAATAAATGTTTACTCCAAACCCCACCACTCATAATAAAATACACAGTTGCACACTCTAATAAAATCATCAAATAGAAATCAGCCAAAATTACTAATCCTGCTTAGCAAGTGTGTATTTTAGAGAGGAAGTGACTAGGTCGGCTTCGGCCGTGTCTCAGGACCCCAGGCAGCAACTGCTCCAGGCATGGTGGAATAAAGGATATTTGTGTAGTCTTAACTCTTATTTTCCACTTCAAAGTTTTTACCATGTCCTCCACCAGCAATGCAGAAGCTTATAAGGAATTGTCTTTTACAGCTACCATCAAGTAAAGATGCTTTTCTCTCTATATTTGACATTACATCTATAACTTGGTCTTACTGGAGTTATTTACATCGAAGGCTCTCTTAGAAGTTTTTCTGTCCTCAATGTGTGTGCCTGCAGCTGGACAGAGAAGTCACTACACTTTGAAGAAGTTGTTATAAATTAGTGCACGGGGTTAGATAAGGTTCAGGATTCCTGCAGTGATTATAAACTCAGCAGGAGTCCTTACAACAGCTCCGATCTCGACAGGGTTTCTGTCTTGTTAATCAACCTCCTTCAGGACTGGAAGCAGTTCTGTGTCTCAGCTCTTGGGGGCTTTCCCTGGAAGCTGCAGTTTTGTGCAGAAGGATCTATCAATTTACAAAATCTACAGAGCTCTGATACATTTGGTAAAACAACATCAAAAAAAGGCTAGACTTTTTTTTGCACCCTGCATTGCACCAAACAGCACAAAGACTATAAATTCTTGTCACAGTTAATGCAAAATAAGATTTGGTGATTGTAAAGGTATGCCTAAACTGATTTTGCGGCCCAGGTGCAGGTGTTAGCTCTGACCATGTCCTGAAACCAGAGGGTGACATGATCTGTGCACAAACCAGCACTTGTCTCCCCTCACCTCCCGGGGGAAGGAAACACAGGGAAGTGAATGTAGCAGACCTGGAAATACTTTCTGCTGCCTCTGGTCTTGACTGACGAAACATGGATGTGCCATGGCAGTACCTATCCCTTAGAAAAGCTACAGCCTGATTTGTGCAGGGAACACCCTCTCCTGTCTAGAAAGAGAGGATGCTTTCTTCTTCGGGTTGTGCAAGAGATAGCTAAAATAGGGTGCAGTGTTCACTAAAAAGATAAATTTTAAGCATTTTCTTCCTTTTGCTGAATCTCCATACAGTAGAGTGACCCTTCCACACATTTCAGTGTGCCATCTTTTCTTAGGTGAACACAAGGATTGCAGCTCTTGTGGCTTTTCATTGTCTGCCTTTGGGTACCCATATGGGAACTGCATATATTATGCCTGAAAAGAAGCTAAACTGTGGCTTTACAATGCAAACAGCACCTCCAACAACAACATGGAAATGGCATTCCTTACAAACAGTCTGTTTCAGAAAAACAGAAAATTTGTGTTAAAACTAATTTGCAGTTTTTGGGCACGGAGAGGGCTGGAAAAATCTGGATGCCAGTAATTTACAAAAGTGAGTAGTAATAGCACATTATTACTGTTGTTGTTTTCACTAATTATCAGTAACAACGACCACGGCTGATTCAGATTTGTATTGTGAGAGTACCCAAGCACTGCTTTTGTACTACACAGCAGTTCCCTGACCCAGGAAGTTCACTTTTCAGGACAAAAGAGAGCAGGTGGATATATCTGACCTGACCAGGCACTACAAAGGACAAGTGGAACAGCAGTGTTCAAGCATAAGAAACAGTGGTATTACCCTGACCTCACTACTGGTTTTCCACAGCCCTTGTGAGAAAGGAGATTCTTAAGATAGGATCTGAAGGTAGTTATGGAGCTGACTTGGAAAGTGTTCAAAGCTCTGTCCAGATCTGATGTTAAGTGTGGAAGTAGTTACTTGATGTAAAACTTAGCAACATTGACATGGAGGTTGGCATCACTAGGTAAGCTCAAGTGGGAGCTAATGTTAACACGGTCTGGTAGACTTGACGCCTTAAAATCAGAGACAAATAGCTGTATTTTATGTAATAGAGAAGGAGATGACAGTGGTGAGATGTAAAGACAAATGTCTTTGGGCAAGATGTCAAGCTAGGAAAATGATCTGCACAGCAGCATGAACGGAGGTGGGTAACACTGCATTTGTCAAAACCGAAGAAAGGATTTCGCAGCAACCAAGGTGTGCAGTGAGAATTTGCACCTGAGATTTATACCTTTGTTAATAAATAGCTTCATCCAGAAATGCTATTGAGTAACATTCAGCAAGATTTCCATGCAGTCTGACATAGGGACATAAAGGAAGTTCAGAATAGAAAATGATACCCAGGATGCATACCAGGAGGGGAGGCAGATTGGAGAGGTTACCCATGAAGACTGAAGATTCATTCATGTGAGAATGAGAGCCAGGGGATGAAAGCATTACGGTCTGTATTTTAGCCATGCTAATGCTCAGCAGATAGTGAGCCACTGATGCACAATGTGGCTTTTGATCTCTGTGTTGTTTTATTCAGTTTTAATAACAATGAAAGAATTTGTGAATTCTCAGAGAAAAAAGGGTCTTATCCATCCAAGGATGTCCTGAATGCTTCATCATGAAGCTTTGCAAAAATATTTCTTGAGGAATATTCCCAATGTAAAAAAAAAAAATACAGCAGCAACTGTGTTCACTGGTTTGGAGATGCACCTTATCATCCCTACTCATATAGTACATTTTTCTTCTCAGTTGCAGTCCTTTACATATCCATGTTCCTCTGTGTGGGAGGAACCATGTCTCTTCTAGATTTTTTGCCTAACTGCACAAGCCAGATTGCACAACTTAAGGAGGAAGACCAGCTTCTTTGACTCTTCTTTCTAAAAGCCTTGCATAAAAAATGGGTGCATAAGCCTCACATCACATCACATGAATTCATGGTATCTGCTACTAATTTGTAACAGAACAGCAGGGACTCAGGCTAAGGCTTTTTGAATATGCAGTTCAGCCCTACAAAAGCCTGCTTTGTAAATGTTACCTAAGTAAAAGCTCTGACAGTGAAGTCATATGCAATACATCATCATCACCCATCGATAAACTCTTAAAACGGACAAAGAATTAAAAGCTGCATTTAACATATTCAGGGAGAATGGAGAAATGCCTTTAGAAACAACAGGCTTAATGCACTACTAATCTCTAAACCAAATATTTACAGCCCTGTATTTTATAAACAGTCTGAAATATTTGGGTAGTGGATATCCAAGAGATGGAAGAACATGCAGTAATAGGGAAGTTTCACCATTCCATCTACCTTGTTTGGTGTTTCAATCACTACTATATTGGATTTGTGAGCACTGTGAATTATTGAATGATCAGTTTAAAGAAAAAACCCTGAAAAAACCCCACTAGTTAAAATATATGGAAATGTTTAATTGTTTATAAATTTGTTTGCCACAGAAAATAATATCTAAGTTGATTTAAGCCAAGGTCTGTCTGCACGTGTATTAATTTGCTTCATGAAAATAAACTAGAAATTACTAAGAGAAAAGAAATAATAATGAAATACGGAAATAACTACAGATTTTGCACATTGTCGTTATATAATGGACATAATAGGCATAATGACATTATATAATGGATTCTAATTAAATCCAGGTGGAAAATGACCTTCCTAGACCTCCCTTCAAAATTAAGATTTTTGACAGTCATGATTAATGGAAACATGCACTTTGCATGGTTTGTAAACCTGAAACATCATTGTACATTTCAGTTTATAATTTATCCCATTATCTGCTTCTGCATGCATGAAGGTCAGCTGCACTGGCACAGAGTAGCAGTGAAATCCAGAGCCTCTGAAAGGTTGTTTTCACAAATGTTTCAGTTCTTTTTCATGAGGAAATAATTGTGCCTTTTTCCTTAGAAAGATGACAACCTAAAAGACTAATGTTTTTAACACCAGTGATTGCAATATCCTTGCTAGTCTCTTGTCTTTTTCGAGCAAGCAAAATGGCACCGGGAAAAAAATGTGGGTTTTTTTTTTGTTAAGGACTCCTACCCGCAATATTTCTTCAACGCAGCTGTTATCCCCAGCTCCACTGTCCTGTAAACAAAACGAGAAAATTGTTTGTTTCTGATTTCAAAAGAAATAACAAACAGCAGGTTTGAGGATATGGTTGTCACATGAAATAGATTAGAACCTCAACTACACTTTCAAAATGAGGCCAAGCCTTTCCAGCCTCTGAAAACTTGCACTGCTTAGAATTCTCAAATTATTCCCCATCAGCACAACAGAAAAATGTAATATTTGCAGTGTTTACACGAATGCAACATATCTGTATAAATTCATAGGATTTTGTCTGCACCACTTTTGGGTGTGGTTCCTGATGTTTTGGCTGTACTACATATGAGTAAACATAAGCAAAACAGTTACTGCATGTACATAGAACCAACATGTGCACTTATTTATATTAAATAAAGAACATCTCTCTGCATACTATGTTCAAGAAAGACTGCAGTGCCACTGTCTATGTGACAGCATACAGGGTGTTGAGTGGCACCTGTGATGCTTACAGGAGTGATGTAGAGACTGCAACACAGGCAGCAACACTGAGCATGAACAAGGCAGCACAGCAGTCTTATGAAGGCTACCATTTCCTAAAATACTGACCCTAAACCCACCTGTATGTTGTGGGACTGAGGGCACAGAGGAATTCAGCTCTCCTGAATGGGATGGCTTACTCCAGAGCCATTCTGGAGAGGGGAAATCAAAGATCTGGCAGATCAGCTACCTCCCTATGGGAACCATCCAGCTGGTGCCTCACCTGCATGCTCAGCTTGGTTGTTCATTAGGACCCAAACTTCTGGCAGCAAAGATGAGACAGTATGAGACACCAGTCCATCATACCTTGCCCCCATTTCCTGCCTGCTCCCTCCCCACGGTTTGTTTGGGCTGCCCAGCACAACAGAGAAGAGGAGGCACACCATGGATACTGTAGTGATCCTGACAGGGTGCCTGTTTCCTGCAGCTCACCACAGCTTACAGGTGGCTAATGCATCAAGCAAGTTTTCTTGGGATTTACTTCTCCATGCTAAATTCCCTGACAATTCCTCAAAGAAAGGTTTTCCTCCTTTTGTGAAAATGAGCTAACTCAGAAGCAGAAGACTGAGGCTTGAGGTCTTCCCACATGGGAAACGGGATAGAAACAAAACCAATATGATTAATTACTGTCCCCAAAGAGCTAGCAGGGAGGTGAGCTTGGTCTTTGCCTCTCATTTTCAGAAAAACCTGAGTTTTCAGGTGACCACCTGGAGAAATATCAAAGCAATTTGATTTTCCAAAGTGCTGAGCTCTTCTGACCTGGAAACCATACTTCTCTATCACATCTGTATTTGGTTACCCAAAAAATCACAAGGCTTTTTCAAAAAGTGATAGTTTGTGCAAGTCCTGCTCCTGGATATTGTCACTGTCACTCCCCAGCCTGAGCTGAGTGACTGAGGAGGACTGGATCCACAGCTGCTTACAGCCTACCAGCTGTAATCAAGGTCAGAGAAGCATGACAGCCATGCATATGCAAAGGGAACAATTTCTGTTCCGTAACTTTTTGTGGCTGTTATTTCATGCCAATTCATAGAAAGTCGTAAGCGCTTTACTGTCAGCACTCCTGCTAAATCTGCACTGAATATGGCCCTTGACTGCTAAACAAATGAATCGCGTTAACTCTTTTCGGTGCAACACAGTCCATTGGCTTTACAGTTCACCAGGAGTTATACCACTGATTTCAAAGGGAAAGGAATTAAGGATGCTATAAAGTCAGTCTTTGGAGAATTACTCATATCTGATCTACAGATGTTGAAGAGAAGCTGCAGCCTTGAGCAGATAGCCCTGTTCTGATTTCAGCCCTGTCTCCGAGGAGCCATACAACACCACGTGCAACCTTCCTGTTGCTGGAGCAGTGTGCATGTGCAAGAGTTCATGTTGCCAGTGAAGCTAAGAAGACAGAAACACTACAACAACCTTTGGGTATTTAAAAATTTTAAAAGCCATATTAGCTAATCTTAATTTATCTCTTCTCCATGGGTTTCCCTCCACTTTCTCCCTTTTCTCCCCCAGACCCTGGCCTATGACATGGTATCCCGTTAACAACAATGGAGAGTGTAAATCCCTCCTCATGAATGCCTTGTTTACATAGCAGTGGTTTTTATTGCCTGGCCTCAAGTTTTCTATTCTAATCCATTGCCATCTCTGAGAAGGAGGATGAGATGACCTACCATCTCGTGCTGTACACAGTACATTGACCATAAAGTGAAACGACACTGTTTTTGTGAGAAGATAAAACTACTGAAGGTAAATTTGGCAATAAACTATTTTCAGGCTTGAGTTTAGAAACAAGCTTCTGTTACAAAATTAAATATCCCTCCTTGAAGTGTAATGAAATAACACTCATCAAATACTCATCATCAAGAAGTGGCACTTCCCATTACCACAGAACTAAAACTTTAGCTATTCTCACACCATATCTCTGGGCAGGGAGTAAAAACCCTTCACATCTCTCTCCCAGAATCATTACGCTGCCTTTCAAAAGACAAAAAAAGGCTGTAAACACAAAACCAAAGACAAGATATGCAAAACTGAAACCATATTTGGAAAAACCCCTCTATTTCTATATTTTCCTCTTTCTTCCTCATCTTTTGAGTGCCACATATGAATTTCTTAATTTATTTTTGCTTTGAATACTTCTAAGGATCTTACATTACTGTTGATATTAAACTTTCTAGAATAAGGGCGGGGAACTGAAGAGACCATGCTCTACACAAAGCAAGCAATTTCAATTTCATATGGCCTGGGACCACGTTATTTTTTTCTTCCTGATATTATATAGCACAACGCAGAGTGTAACTGTGGGACCTAAGGTATGTCTGAAAAATGTCTATAGGTGTTGGTATGGAAAAGACTTCCCACTCTCATTTTGAAAGCTGTTTTCCACCTCATCTCCACTCTCATTATTGAGGAACCCACGCTGCCTGGAATCTGGCAACCTGAATTTAATTTCATGGCCATATTTTAATTATAAAAGATATCAAAGCTGGAAAATATTTCTTGAAATCTGAATTAAAAGAAAAGTTTGCATTACCTGCAGGCAACAAATAGCACAGAGCACTTGAAATGCTATTTGCATCAGTGGACTAGCCTGATCCAGACACTATTGCATTGGTACTGACTGCGTGACACAGCACCTGCATGAGGCTGATGTTGGTGGTCCTGGCAATCTGTGCAAAGCAGTCCTTCCACCCTCTCAAAAGCTGGCATGCCACACTTGTGCAATGAATGTTTTAATTATTTTAAAAATATATTAAGCAATTAAAACGAAATAAAAGTTTTGATGCTGCTGCTTCTAACTAAGCCTAGGAGCTGCTACCCTCTATTTATTCTGACACAGATGAACCCAGGTCATTCGCCTTCCCTTGCATTTTGTGATCTGTCATAACAAATTCGCCTCACTGAACCTCCAGTGAACCGTGAGTGAAATACTGGCAAGTCTTGGGGAGCTGCTGGGGGATGTGGCCTCCAGTCTCTTCCCTCTCCAATGCTGTTCCCATTACCTTCGTCCCTCAGTCAGCGCAGCCTGAAGAACACCAAACATCTGCACACACATGCGGCTGGCATACAGTCTGGCAGGAGGATGAGAGGAGCTGCCGCCGAGGATAACGGCAGTAGCTGCTGAAGAAATAGCCGGGAGCATCATGTGGCTGATAACACGAGCAGCTAATTACCATGCAAAGCACAGAGAACTGTAAGAAACGAGACTGACTAAAGGCTACATCAGATTCTTGAGAAACGGGATGTCATTTCAAAAAGCTACATCTGTACATATTTTATTTCAGTGCATATTTTTTCTTCCCTTACCAAGAGCCTTCACACAGAGATATATAAAGAAACCTCTCAGAAAGGAATTGCCTATCTGTGATGTTTCTCCCTCCTTTCAAATCCTTGTGTTAAGCAAAGAAAGAAAAATATCTGCAAGTATCTATTTCCATTTTAGCCGAAGAGATTTTTATGGTATGAGGTTTTGGTGCTGTTATTATTTAGACTGTGCTAAGTGTTTTTACAAAGTCTCCAGAAGTTACTGGATTTTTTTCTCCACTATAAATTAGGCATGATTAGGATCTCCAGAAGGCCAAGGTATGTACTCAGCCTCTTCCACTTAGTGGGAGCCAGGCTGGCTCTGTCAGCACTTGAACATAGAATCTGCACTTGCAGGTCATCTGCAACCAGCGGCATGGCAGCAGCTGCCACATCTCCACCCTTCAAGTACCATCTCTGCCTCCATCTCTGCCCCTCCCTGTGCTGCACAGGCACTGCAACTGCATTCCTTAACACGGGGCTGTGGGATTCCCCCAGGGCCAGAAGGGGAGCTTCAAGCAGTGAATCTTGGCAGACAATAACCTAAATAGAGGATTAAAAAAAAATGGGAAAAAAGTGAAAAAAGTCTAGATTGATGGACCTTGATCTGAAGGCACGTTAGAAATGCTTCTTTGCGAGGTAAGACCATGAAAGTATGGAGATACACACACACGCACGCACATATGTATCTATAACATTATCTACACAATCCATTTGCTAGAAAGAAACTTCCAGTATGAAGACGTTAACTTCCAGTATAAAGTCACTAAGTTTTCACTTATTCATACCTGTGGCCTCTGCCTGTTGGGTTATGAAGAGACACTGCACCCAACAAAGTTTCACTTCGATCATTTCTCTGAAGAGATCTTAACATCCTTATGTCGTGAAATAAAATGTTGAAATCTAACAGAGAAATGTGCCTGAGACCAAACAGGTGGCTTCTGGGGTTTCTGTGGAAATACAGCCAGGGAAAGGTATTTTTTTGAGAGATCATTTGCAGATGCCCAGGAAAGTTTTTTTGACATTGAGAGCTTAACTTGTTCATTTCCTTGTATGTGTTACATCCTCCAAAAGGCTCTTTACGGGATGGCTGTGCTGAACCCACACTGCTCTGGAGAGAAAAGGCAAGACTCTACACCTTAGGAAAGCTGAGCTGATTAAAAGATTAGACCTCAGCTTGGCTAAAAACTGTGCACTTCACAGCCCTTAAACACAGAAGACTCCTTGTTTCTCCCTGAGACTACAGGCAAGCAGGTAGGGTTAATGAAGAGATGGCTCAGGAAGCTTAATTTTCTGTTGTTCCTGATATTTAAAAGCTTTACTTTGCACTTGTGCTTATTCCTTACTACTAATTTGGAATGTCAGTGGCCGTAGCCTGTTGATAAAATAGTTTCCTCCTGCACTTCGCATTTCTGAAAGTAAGAGCCATTTTGCTTTTACTACGAGGAATTGCTACTGCTTCCTTGGACACAGACATGTGCAGGAGGGAGAAGGGATGAACAGCCAAATTCTCCTCAAGCTCTGTCAGAAAGTGTTGCACTAATTAAAGTTATTAAATCCATCTAATTTACAGTCACTGTTAATAAACTGTTACCCTTAATAAGACCATTCTCTTTTGAAATGGAGACTTCATATTTATTGTGGGATTATTTTTCCTACCATGGGATCTTGCAACATTGTTCTTGGTTCAAAAGGGAAAAGGAGAAAGGTTAGCAAAGATCTTATTTCAAGAAAAAAAATTAATAAAGAGCAAGTGATGAAAGTCATCTAGCTTTGCTTTAATGAAAGTATCTGGCTACACTAATTGAGGGTCTCGGTGCAACTGGAATATCATGATGACCCACTCTTGTACTAAGAACAGGGAGATGTTCTGGCTAATCAAAGAAGATGAATCAAAAATATCTGTAGATAAAAATGCCAAATGATCCAGCAGACTTGCTGTGCACAACAGAAAGGAGAGGGTAATCTCACAAGAGTACATTTTGCTCTTGATGAGTGATACTGGCTCAGAACAGCCTGCTCAGCAGCTCCCTCACAACCGACGCAGGACAGCAGCTTTTTGGAGACCAGAGCCTCAGAGAAGAAGACTGCAGAGGAGTTTATAAAGCCATAATCCAGAGTACAGCAAGCCTTAGCCTGTGCTGGCCCTACATGCAGACCTGAGGGGCCTGAAGCATTCTGCCTCTGATGTTCAGGCTTGAAGATGGATTTACTGTGGATGTATAAGTAAAGGCATTCACTATATTGTTGGTTTTGGTTTATGTTTTTTGGTTATTGTTTGGGTTTTTTTGAAATAGCAGCAAGATGAGATAAGAGCATAACTTCTCCAGTGCATGACCATGGTCTGCCCCAGAGCATGAACTGAGCTACATATGGAAAGCCCAGAGTCAAAAAGCGAGGTGATGCTGAAGGGCCACCATTTGGATTGCTGCTGAGAGCTTCACTAGAGGTCAGGCAACTACAACCCACTTTGGAGGGGGGTTAGAAGTGCAGTGTCCAGTCATCTGTGGAGAGGTCATCTTCAAAGTGGTGAGATGGTTCAAGTCCAAGTCTCTGTGTCCACACCACAAACTTATCAAGAGAATTAAAAGCCAAGAACCTATCTGAAACCTCTCCGCCCTCTCCACTCCTAAGGGCCATCAAATAATCAGCGACTGGAGCTGCACTGGTAATATTTCATGTAATAAAAGATGCTTGGGAGACTCAAATGGAACCTATTGGCAGATCAGTGGAGCAATTTTACAGGCTTTTACATTATATTAATAAAAATAAAAATCCAAATATACCAGAATTACACTGTGACCCAGAACAATAAAAAGGAGCTGTAATGGAGAAGAACTGCATTGTTCTATTAATAAAATATAAAGGTTTTATTGTTATTGGGAAAGATTGATTGTATCAAATCAATACCATGTCACAGTGTATTAATGTTTTTCTTCACTAATGAAAAACAAGGTCTGATATGATTACACTCTCTTGCTACCCATTTGAAAAATATAATGGGATGGTAATAATGAAGATTGCAACTTGCAATTTTACTCCTTGCTACATACTCAATCCCGGGAGGCGCTGAGTAAGTGACCTTGGCTTTCAGTGAAGTCAACAGGAGCTGAAGGTAACTGGCATGTACCAAAATGCTGTCAAAACCCACCTGAACAGACTCCACAGCCCCTCTCCCCACTGAAGAATTGGAAAAAGCCAGTGAGGACCTCTGGAAATGCCTTCAGCACATTACATTTTCTGCAGCACTGTATGCATGCTCTGTACATATTAAGTGACTGTTTGCTCGACACAGTGGTCTATTTGTTGGAAAGGTTCCTTTATGGACACCAGAGTCTTTTGGTTTTGCAGCAGAAAAGGCTTTTCAGCAAAGGTACTGGCTTCTCCTCTCAGCCCACACAGTCCTTCAACAGCTGACCCAAAGACCCTGCCCTGGAAGCGATACAGATCAGCTTTTCTCCCCATTAGATGCTTGTCCTCCCTGCTGCACAGATGGCCAATTAGTGTCAACCGGAATGTGGTATTTTTAGTGATGTGGACACTTGCTCGCTAGAACCTGGATTGAGACCAAAGGATTGCGTGCAATATATTGTCTACGTTTGTTTGGGAAGAATATATAACATCCATATAGCAGCAACAGATGGAAAAAAACAAATATTACAAACCCGTTAATCTTTTTGTGACATTTCAATATGAATTTACCATCAGCTAGTATAATATTCAATAAATTAAATGGATTATTTTGCCAAGAGATCCTTTAAAAATGTTAATTAACAATAAATCAATAAAACTATTCAACATGAAAATCAATTACATCCCTGTTTACATTATTTAACTCCAAACATTTCTGTTTTGTGTGCTTGTAATTAGCAAGCTATAAAAGATGCCATAAATAGGTGCATAATGAGAGGAACTGTTTATAAATGATGATTGCTATTCATTCCCACTGAGCTAAAGGTTATGTGATTACAAACTATTGCTCAGAAAGGGTTAAACCTCTTACAGATGGGAGATTTTACAGTACACGACTTCGTAGAAATCTCTCCCACAAAAGGCCTCTGATGGAAGAAAGCCCCTGTCCATGAGTGTTTGATGAAAAGAGTAACATCTATCAGGCATTCCTTAAAGCCTATTCACATTCATTTAGAAACAGCTTACGGCGAAAAATCTACCTTCGGCCAGTGGTGGCAGGAAGAAGAAATGGAGCCTGGCACAAGGAATTCAATATTGATAAAACATCATCATCTGAACAGTATCTCTACTAAGTCAAAAGGGGAGATATTAACATTGAAATGCTATTAAAAATCTGGGTGACTGTCCTGTTAACAAAGCTGAGGACTGGATATAAAGGAAACAAGGATGGTTTCTGGTGGATAACAAAGATGGTGCTCTACCCAATGCCCCACCCAATGACTAGGGCCAAAGAGGGCCCAGCTTTCACAGAGGATTACAGAATCTTTACGTGGCAGCTGAGAACCCAAAACACTAAGCAGCAGCCTGTATCCCCAGAAGGTAATAACAGACTATTTCTCATAATAGGCTGCGACACAGATCTGAAAAAAACACCTCTGCTTCCTAGGGAGAAACAACCTCCCATTAATCCCCATTGCTGAAAGCCGCCTTCTCTATTTTAGAGACTGAGACCTGGTATATACTTAACAGATAACAGCCCCCATGATCTGGAGACCATAGTAACATTCTGTTTTCTGCTAAAGACCTTTGCTAATTCAAGGATATCACTAGCATGTGACAGTTTTGGCTTTGACTGTGCCTCTTCCCCAGGGAAAAAAAAAAAATCTCATCCTTTCACTGCTTTTGCGAGGGTAACAATCATCAAGAGCCCTTGATGAAGCAGGTCTGAAGTATAGGTAGAACAGTGAGCATCTGGTGATAAAGCCAGCAGAGTTAAACAACCTATTCGCAAATCCAGAGAGAAACCAGTTTTTCTGCCTTGCCTGATGCATATTTCCTTTCTTTTCTGGAACGTGACTTTAAAGTGAATTAATTTTGGCCTGAGACACTTGCATTGCACTACCCTCCCTGATTTGCACAAAATACAATTGTTTCATGGAAAATATGGATCAGGATTGAGAGTTTAAAAAAAAAAAAGAAGTCTAATATATGTAAGAAACAGCATCATATGCATTGGCTTGAGAATGACTGGTCAGTCTCATTGCTAAGACTGCAAAAGATATTTCGGTCATGGCAATAACCTGGACACCTATTTGCCAAACGAGGAATATAATTTGCTACTCAATAACCAAAGCTTTATCAATGAAGATGAATAATTCTATGCATCTGCACCTTTAAATCAATGTATTGATGCTTCTGGTTAGCTCCAGTGGATTCTCTTCAAATCCACATGGAATTATCAATCCACACTGATAAACAGCACAATTCTCCAAGCTGCAACAAAAATCTTGGCAGGGCTTTATTGTGCTCTCAGCATTCCTGAAAGTGAAAAGAAAAATCCAGCCATATTGTGGTCACTGACAGACTGACAGAAGCAGACTCACTGCAAAGCTACTGAAAATGCTACTCTCTAAAGGTTTA
This sequence comes from Myiopsitta monachus, assembly GCA_017639245.1. Lineage (NCBI taxonomy): Eukaryota > Metazoa > Chordata > Aves > Psittaciformes > Psittacidae > Myiopsitta > Myiopsitta monachus. The sequence continues at coordinate 40,016,433 of CM029927.1, forward strand.
ATAGGACACATAAAGTTTCAAATAAAATGTCAGTGCTGCAAAGTCTTAGGGCTCTGACATGTAAGCTCCTTCCAGTTAAGAATGTATATGACACCATGTATACATCAAGGTACATAAATACAAAAATCCTCTGCAAAAGTTTCCTGAAAATGCCTAAACCAACCAAACAAAGGTCAAATCTTAACAACTGTAGCCTTAATATGTGAATCAATACATTTGGAGAATCTATAAAGTTGCAGATTAGACAAATACCTTCCTTATTTTTCCTGTCCCCTCTGTTCCAAATCCTACTGAAAGATTTATTTTCCAATCAATTCACTGCAGACCCATCTCAGTCCTCCCTGATGGGGGACAGAAAGCCCTTTGGCCAGCTAGACAGGAACCAGGCACTGCTGTTATGTCTTGCAGGGGACGCACTTCCAGAAGTCAGCATATCTACACATCTGTAAAACCATCTGCCCCAAGGAGTGGCAGCTGCCCAGCACTTGTCCCTGCTTTCCTGTGGGCTCTGTGCCAGCACCCTGCTGTTTGAGCAAGCATAAGACCAGAAGCAGGAGAATAAATAATGCCCCAGGTTTAGGGAAAGTTGTAGGTAACTCCCAGGTAGCTTTATGCTACTAATTGGCATTTTTTGATGGAAGCTACACTAGTCCCTTGGGCTTGGAGGACAAAAGGCTGGCTTAAATTTATCTTAGCCCTCTCTCTTTTGACTTTCCCTTTTCTCTTCTTTCCATATATTCTCAAGTTATCCCTTTTTAAAGGGGGTATTGCATCTGAAAGTCTCAGTGCTGTCTGATTTTCTTTTTGACTGTCGCTGTTACCACTAACAGCAAAATACAGAAAAAAAGCAGAAAGAAAAATTGGCCTTAGCTGTTCCAGATTTTGTGTCTTTGAAAGGGTGTTCTTGCCCTTCCAGTAAAATAGGCATTTGCCAGTTCCCAGGCTGTTTGCATTGAGCTCTCCCAAGCAGCTAAATGCTAATGGAGAATCACTTGTAAAACCCACAAATACAAAACTGTACAGACCATGACTATGGGCCATGTTCCTGACAGGCAGCAACGACTTTTTAGTGTCTGTTAGCATTTTTCTTTATAAAATAGAAAATGAGTAACAAGTCACCTTTAAACAGAGCAGTGTTGTAGTGGCATGACTGGTGCATAGACTGCAAAGCTCTGGCTGGCGCTTACAGAGAGCTGGTCTCCAAAGAGCCTTACTAGCAAAAAACGCTTCTAAATCCCATATGCACCAGCATTCATGCATATACAACACACAGTACAGTGGGAGGAAATATAAGGAACAAATGGACAGTGATAGTAGAGTTTAATTTTTACTGGGTTGTAGACTAAAACCTGAACTATGCTGCATGAGAGGGGTTTGTGAGTTTTCTCAGAAAGTTAAGGTTGCCCTTAGGTTTGGTTTGGGTTTGATTTCCAAAGCTTTCATTGGAAAGCCTCAAAAAGGTGAGCTGCCTCTTGGTTTTCTATTTTTATGGGTTTTTTGAGCAGATGAGGTGGTCCTCCACTTAAAAACGGGTTATTTTGTCTCTAGAGGAAGAAATGTTCAATGTAGCTCCATTTCATTTTATATGGAAGCTAAATGGAGAGAAAAATCTCTAATACTGCTACAGCTCACAGACATTTTCATCTAGGTCAAGTACAACAAATCTGCATTTTTTAAGCGTCAAAGCCAGCTCTCTGTCCCTGTTAAAACTGGAAGGTCTTGTGGCATCCTAACTTATAACAACACATACAGAAAACAGTTGAAAGTTGAAAGCCTTTGAGACCAGAAGCCACATGCTTACCTTTTGTTATGTGATCTTGATGAATTTATTTCTGTGGCTTTTATTCATGTTTCAGAACGTTGAATCCTTCAAACTTGTTAGTATTTTCCTTTTTTATTGTTCTCTGCTGCCTTTCGCAGTTTTATTTTATTCTTTTGTTCCCCGGTGCAACTGAAGGTAATGCACTCCTGGGCCTATTACCCTCCATTTCTTTGATCTGGCAGTGGATATCAACAAAGAAGTTATTTGTTCTCAACACATTAAACCCTTCTGTGTAGCTTTTTACAAATTCTGTTATGCAACTTTGATACGGCCTGGAACGAGTTGTCAGGTACTGAAAGGAAGGGGAGCACAAAGACCTCTCCAAAAGTCAAGCTATGAATGGTGTCATCTTGCTGTTTCACTTTCAAAGGTGGCTCATACAGGTTTGCTGAATAGGAGTCGTTTGACAGCAGACATCTGAATTTGTATTGCAGACTCTAAGATACCTTTATAAGAACTTTGAATATCTTAGTTGAGTCCTGAGGATCAAAGCTTCCTATGTAATAAACCTATCATGGGTTACTGGAAGAGATTTTCAGCATCGGTAACAATGGCAGCTGATTTGCCTCGCATAACAAGCTACTGATACAATATAAAGGTTGTGATCAACACTTTAACTAGGGAGCTAAAAGTCTATCTGAAAATCAGAAATGATTCTGAAGTCTCATAATTTACTTTATAAACCATCCCCTATAGTTTTAAGACACACATGCATCAAGCATTGCTTGAAATACACTAGATCTTGATTTTTCAAGTCAGAATACTGGAAGAGTAAGTGGAATTGGCAGCATAAATGAATAAAATGCATAAAACACAAAAAGCTCTTGGCTGGCTTTTGTATACAGCATTAGAAACAGAGAAACACACATTGTTTCACAGTGATCTGCATTAAATATATTTGTTATGGGTTTGAAATACTCCAAACTATTTGTTTTGGATGAGAGAGGATGCTCTGCATTTATGATATATGAATACCACATTGTCATCAATTGTCATGCTTTATTTATAGGACTGCATAATTTGTAATCATCAGATTACTATGTTTAGTCTGCACTCTGGTTTTCAGAGAATGCATATTAAACAGATCAAATTGTTGTATCTTTTATTTATTTGTCTATTTATGAAAGGAATGATGAGTGGCTCATTCTACTGAGAACTAACTATTTGGTGAAGGGTTCAGGGTTTCAGGTGCTGCTTGTTCTTGGAGAGAATGGCAAAGCTCCTCTTGGGCTTTGATTCTTAACTGTGGGCCCATATTGCCATGTAGGGACATTAGGTAATAACACCAGAGAGGAATGAAGAAGATGCAAACGAATGCATAATTTAAGGGCTTCCTTCAGCTTTTTGGCTCCCTTTCACCCACCATACTTCCAGCAGCATTTCCTGCGTGTTTTATTTGCACATGTAGCTCTAAGTCACCTGCAGCCCGGTTAAATATTGGGGCAGGTAGAGGACAAGGAAGCCCCACCAAAGCATGGATTCTCCTGCACCATTTGCAGCAACAGGTACTTTGTGAGGAACAGAATGAAATGTTCTTGGCAAAACGCTCTATTTTTCCTGATCCTTTTTCTGCTGGAGAAATACAGCTATGAAATAAGATACTCTAGCAAGGGTTGCAGTCAAAGACTGTTAGCTGTTTTTCTGTGCAGGGGAAGGCACAGCCCTGGCAGTCAGGAACTGGCTGGTCGCTGATGTCGCTGCCGTAGGGCGTGTGGAAAAATCCACATTAAAAAGCAGTCCCTGCCTAATTTAAATTTTATATATATTTATGCTATAAACACAACAGGATTTTAAATATCCACAGATGGGAAATTAGGCAACAGCTATGGGCTGAATGCCTGTAACACGTAATCCAGGCAGACTGTATAGGCACAGCAGCCCATCAGCACAAGTCAACTCCATGGGTCTCAGTATTGCAGAGTAGCAGCGCTCACTCACACAGTCCAAGCTACCTTGTTGATCACTGTAGAAATAAACTCAAGATACAAGAAAACCTTGGGATTACTCATTCCTAGAAAAGAATTACAAAATGGAAAAAAACCCCACTGCCTTTGCAGAAGTGTGATATTGTTTCATTTGCCACCCAGAACATCTTTACCTCTAAGCTAAAGAAGAAAAAAACGTAAAGAATGAGACAGAAGCCAAGCTTACATTTCCATCCTTATCTCCTTGTACCAATACTCTCTTGGAAGTCCCTGCTTGCATAGCAGCTGCTGAATTGCTACAGTTTACAGTCTGGCATATTAAAATAAACTAGCACTGATTCTGGCAATTTGCATAAATAGTTGATGGATCTCTACAGCAGAGGCAGGAGCTCTTCATCTCTGCCCACCTGTGCATCAGACCCCTTAGTCTGTTCAAGCACTAACCATATCAGAGACTGCCATGTGAACATACCCGAAGTCATCCATTATTTGTGTCTCATGACAGTCCGGAGCTCGATCAGTGCTACCAACGCAAAAGATGTCACTTTTGAAAGTGGCATATCTTGCCATGTGATCAGATGGAAAAGATTAAATGAGGATGTCCTGATTGAAAACAGCCTGCAATAATCTCCATGTTGTATGCATGCACATTACCATGAAGGCTTGTGTAGCACTTTACAAACACATGGTCAGAAGAATGCATGTAAACCAATGCATATTCAATATAGTATATCCAGACATGTAGTGGCATTTACAACTTTAGATATGGAATATGGTTATAATTCTATATGGACAAAACTATATATTTTTAGGATAGATAACGAAGAGTACTTTTTGTGGTCTACAGGGTTGGAAGCATTTTAATCACACAGAACGTAGTTCCCCCACAAAACTAGGGTACCAACTCAAAAAGTCCTAACAAACCCTAAAAAAATCCCTTAAAAACCTAAAGCAGGTATTCTGAAAACAAACAGACCTGTCCACAAGACCTGTGCTTTTCCAAATCAAGCCTAAAAACTTGCTCAGTCCTTCACAAGACAGGAGATAGGGCACGGTGCACGCTTGTTCTGGGTTCAGCAGTAGCAGTCATTTTTCTCCTTCTTAGTAGCTGGTGCAGTGCTGTGGTTTTGACTTTCAGCCTGGGAACAGCGCTGATAACACTGATGTTTTCAGTTGCTGCTCAGTAATGTTTACTCTGACCAAGGACTTTCTGAGTCTCATGCTTTGCCAGGGAGGAGGGGAAGCTGGGAGGAAGGAGAGACAGGACACCTGACCCAAACTGACCAAAGAGGTATTCCATACCACAGCATGTCATGCCCACTATATAAACTGGGGGCAGTTACCTGGAAGGGCTAGATCACTGCTGGAGTCGGGCTGGGTGTCAGTTGGCGGGTGGTGAGCGGTTGTATTCTCTTCCCTTGTTATTCCCCTTATCATTATTATTCTTGGTGGCAGCAGCAGTGGTTTGTGTTATACCTTAGTTACTGGACTGTTCTTATCTCAACCCATGGGAGTTACGTTCTTTTGATTCTCCTCCCCATCCCTTCAGGAGTGGGGGGAGGAGGGGGTGGAGTGAGCGAGCGGCTGCATGGTTCTGAGTTACCGGCTGGGCTTAAACCATGACAACGCTGAAGCAGTATCCCTAGGGATATCACTCACAGCAACTGGGTCTGGCCATGGGTGCCTCCAAGAGGAGATCTACAAGGACTCAGCATCAGCTTTCCAAAAAGCAGTCTGCCATTGGTGCCCAGACATACTTTAAGCACATTTTGGGAGGAAAAGTAGCCAAATGTTTCTAACTGTCCACCCATTACCTGGACATGGTCAGGTCACTGTATTACAAAATATTCCTATAATTTGTTTGCCCACAAAATATGAAACAGCAAAAAGCTACGGAATATACTGGTGGCTGAGGCTGACTAGCAGTTTCCTTAGAAATCAAAGAGATAACTAAAATTGGGATCTTACACTCCAGATGACGAGCACCACCTTGCTCGTGGAAATAACAACATGAGATCTGTAGAATTAGATGTAAGGAAATAAATTTTACTGCATACTGATACCTGCTTTACTGTCAGCTGGATGCCATGCAAGGCATGCATGATGGCTTTGGAAAGGGGAAGGAAAAGATCAGATATTCCCACCTCATATCACAATGAACAAAGCAAAGTTGCATGTCATCTTGTTTCACATGCTCTCACGAACAGCTAACTGAGCAACTGGTGCACTCCCCCAGCAAGGCAAATGAAATCTCTGACTAGTTTCACCTTCAAGGTCGGATATCACTGCTGCTGACCAAATCTATTGCAGGAAGAGTGAACGTAGGTGGAATTAGTTTGTGCTCAATAAGGGTCTAAACTGTAATGTTTGATACAAAAGCAGTGCGTCTTCTAAGATAAACTATTAAGAAACAATTACTGTGATAGTGTATACTTTACCAAAATATTTCGATATTTTTCAAGAGAAAGTCTGTTTTCTGGTATTTGCATATCTTTGACTTCAGAGTATAGGCATGTATAAGCACTGAAGAAGGCAAGAGAGCAAGTCATTATTTACTGATTAAGGAGTGGATGGGCTTGAAGTATGAAACATTAGCATTCCTATTTCACTCTCATCCTTCCAGAGGAGGAAACAGAAGACACGAAAAAGGAAGTTTCCAACTCATAGAGATTCCTAATTCATGGCGTTAATGCTATAAATTCCTTCTCTTTGCTTTTTTGACTTAAGTGCTGTCTCCTGGTATGCCCAGGCCAGCCATGCTCAACTCACATTTACTTTGTTGAGATGCTAAAGGTTACACAACTCAGATTTTTTTTCCCATTTATAAGAGAAATGAATCTAAACTCAGCTAATTTGTATACAGCTGCAGGCAATATAAACATGGCTGGTTAGAATTCTTTTATAGTATAAGCCTCTGTACTGCATACTTCATGGAAGTTAATAAGTAGGTGTCAAACTCTGAATTAAAATTCCCAGAAGAGGACACAGCACAAAGGACAATAAAAATGATTTTTAAATAATCATAGGGATAAATAGCATCCACTTCTGACAAATGTAAGTGCTGGCATAAAATGTTATTAGGCTACAGAGATTTTCTTTTGTTCAGGAAGTATGTTTTATTCTCCAGCAGTGTCATTCATCATCCTAATGAGCCCTCAAAATGTAAATTAAATAGCAAAGACTGATTCATTCAAAAACATCTTTGTGCTGTGTGTTAAACCTTTTTTCTACTTTTATCCTTATATATTGGTTCATTCTTTCATTGCAAAATAACCCCTCAGCCCTTGTATACTTTAATAGCCAAGTTCAAGCAAAGCTTATTTTCAGTAAATACTGTTTATTCATCGGTGCTTTTGGTACAGTAATTAAAAAAAGAAATCAGTTAAAAATGTTGTGCCCTTAAATTATATTTGATCCGGAAAATCTCAGAAACCTGTGCATGCATGTGGTTATTGTTTTATTCATCATCACTTAGTCCAGGGAAACCCTCAATGGAAAAGGATTAGTAGAAATTTCAAGCAGCTGTAATTTACTGAGTTGATTACATTAACAACTAATCAACCACCACAGTTTTGGTAATGGCAGGGGAAAAAAAACCAAACAACCAAAAAACAAAAACCCCATGGTCATGAGCTAAATTACTTCAGATTTCTTGTTATCTGTTGATAAGGACATTACACATTCTTACCAGGAATGCAGAAAAGAGGTTTCATACTTGACCTGAATTTATGCATGAGCACATGCACAACAACAAGAGTGACAAGGAACAGGGCTTCTTTGGAGCCAATCCAAACAAAAATATAACAGGAATGGAAAAAAGCAGCAGAAGCACGTCTGGTTTTGGTATGATTAGTCTTCAGTTACCTTATTCTCTGCATTTTCCCTTCTCTTTACCTTTCCCTAATGCTTCTATAAATCATCTTTGGCTTACTTTGTGTGTATATATGTTTGTGTGTGTGCAAAATGAAGATGGAAATATTAACAGAGATCAAAGTTTTCCTGATGATAAGAATGCTGTTATTAAACTGCATATGGAAGATTTAAAAGCCACAATCTTCAGAATGAATTACATAAAACCTCACTATTCAGTGACATTATGTTTTTATGAGGTCAAAATGCTGGAGAGAGACACTAGGGGTTACCATGAAACCATCCAGCTGTGAAAGAGGTAAGTACATGTAGAGTGTCTTGCTGCCAGGGATCCAAAAAATGGCCCTAGACCAATACTTCATCTATTGCAAGCCCAGAGAGAAATAAGTGATGCATTGGTGTAATTGAGTTAAGAGAACCTAAAGACCTAAAGAGAATCTAAGCGTTACAACTTTTTGCTAGAATATTTTCAATGACAGATGACCTTTTAAAGGGTTTCTCTTAAAAAAGTTAAAGTGGTGATTTATGGAAGTTCAGTGATAGCTCCACACTGCAACTGTTAAAGAGATCACACATGTAATAAGGTTAAACTCCACTAAGCAGAAAGAAGAAAAAAAGATCAGGATTATGATATGAAATATTATCACTTAAGAAAATTAAGCATCATGAACCCTTGCTGAGAGAACTTAATAAACCATCTATCATTTGAGTGCCGATTCAGAAATCAGACTGGTATTCACAACTGTAGTAACTGATTAAAGTAAATGCATACAGTATAGTAGTTTAGAAATGAAGACAGTAATTTACAAATTAAGGACAGACTTTATGCCCGCAGAATAAGTTGCTGAAGCTGAAAATACATTTGAAGATACTTCAAATATACTCAACTGGCAGGAAATAGTTGCATGATGCAAAAGCTATCCGAGTTTATGCTTTGCTCAACTAGTCTTCAAACACAGAGGAGCTACTAGATGAAAGGCCTACCTTTTGCATGCTTATGTGTACAAAACACACCTAGGAAAACTACCTGTATTTTGACTTCCTATCCTCTTCATAAACACTGATTTATTTAAGCACCTCTTATTACCTCATTTTTTTACACCACAGTCAAAACACAGATCCATGGATCCTATATACTGCAGTAAATGACTCCCTCAAGTCAGTTATAGAAAAGTAAAGCACAAAGGAGAAACAGAGGTTCCAGAATATCTTCTTGTTAAACTCTAGGCTACACAAGAAGTCAGAAAAGAGAAAGTAAGCAAGTAAGACTTTATTCTAATTCTATGTATTCCATCCTTGTGTTAAAAGAATACTGTAGATTCACTATTGAGAAGCTCATTCTCAATTTTAATTGTATACTTAGAAATGAAGAGGGCAAGGTATTGCAGATTGTTTTTTTTTTCTTATCAGTCTGCATTGGATTTTTAACATCTAACAGAAATAGCAACAAAGGAAAAGTTAATGGGACTGATCTGTCCTTGCATCTTCCTGGCTTTCCTCAGCATCACTGAAGCCCCAGTGCTTCCTGCAGTGGATGGAGAGGCTACCTGAAGGTTAGCCATCACTGCCACACAGAATTTGCAAACTCTGCTCTTCCTTGGCACCTGCAGCCATTTAAAAAATATCCCAGAATAACTGCTGTCATCTGAGACTCAGGTACGGTCCTGAAAAGCAGTGGACTGTTTTGCTTCTTACCTTGCACTTCAGAAGTGAGGAACAATACAAGAAGCTGGTTGCATGAATTTCAAATGATGTTTGCTGTTTCTAATTCAGGCACCAAGAAAATCTGTCTACATGTATGAAACAGCCTCTGCCTTGGGGCTGCATGCCACTTGTGCTGGCTACAGTAAGGAATGGCTGATGATGGCTTGGATTACCTTCTGCGAGTAGTTGCCACTACTACGTCTTTGATGGCTCAATGGTAAGGTGAAAATGGGAGGTGTCATACTTTCTGTGACAAGCCAGAGACCATCAGTGGCAACAAAACACCAGGGACTGAGGAGCTGTCCTATGGATAGCCGGAGAATGGCATGCTGCAGTTCAATACTTTCGTGAACTGCTCCAGACTAAGGAGAAGGAAAAAAAAATGGAATGATTTTGTCAGATTAGCCAACATTTTGTTAATGATCCCCTACACAACCTCTGCCAATCCTGGTTCAGTTCCACTTGTTTCCCTGGTATTTGAGGGGTGGACAATCGAAGTCTAACAAAGGACTTCTACACGGGGACCCTGCAGATGGTTTGGCAACCATTGCATCACTCCGGGCTTCAGCAGTGCTCTAAGATGAGCAGTGATGGGCACAGACAGAATATTTTAAGGAAATGACAGGATGGGAAGCTGATGGCATTGGGTCAGCAAGGGGGATAGATCTTTGCAGGATTCATCTCACTGACAATGAAGACAACATTGACAATAACGATGGAAGTAAAAAAGATCAAAACAAGAAGGAAGTTGCAGAATTAAGCTCATCTCTGTAAAATGTGCACATGCATCCTGTTCCTCAGCTGGTTCCATCTGCTCTGCTTGCTGCATGGGAGTTATTTGTGAGTCTGACTCTAGCAGCATTAGCTATGGCTCTTCCATCCACTCAAGGGTCTCTAGATTATACAGGCTCAAAAAATGACTTTTTGAAGTCACTGGGAAGAAAAGAGAGGGAGTGAAGAAAAAAATATCTTTATAAGTGCAGTTTAGCACTTTGTGCTATACTGGAAGTTTCAAACCTTCTCCTTGTAGAGCACAAAGGAGTTAGAAGCAAACCCAGCAGGAATGGCTGAAATGTGAATGCTGAAGAAGAAAAATACTTTGAGAGTGCTGCAGGATGCAAATGGACATTGGATGTATCAGATTCCTTTCCCTTCACTGATTTTCATACTGTACCTTAAGTTTTAGAAACAAAATGAGTGCTCACAGGATTAAAAATAGAGGTTCTTCTTCAAATAATGTACATGTAGTTAATTCAGTGCTGAATTATATCTGATAATATATTCTTTGAAATAATTATAATGTTTTCTGTCTACACATGTCATTTTCACTGTATCTACTCTGTATCTAATGAAGATTTTTAGATAAGCCAATTGTATGGTTATATATATTCATGGCCGTGCTTTTAAGAGATGACAAATATGAATCTAACAGTTCTTAGTTCAGCTAAAAATATATGCTGTGTTATTTGAGAAATAGTGCATGACCATATGATGAAACATCAAATCACAATGTGCAAATATAATGAGAAAGTAATTAAGGTGCTAAGATTGCCATTGCCAAAATTGAGCTACTACTTTGCTTCTTCATTTTCAGAGCTTAATTTTCAGCTAATTTTGTCCTAACTGAAGAAGGTAAGGAAGCAGAACGGAAAAAGCAGGTTCTGTCCCCAAAACACCTTGTCATATAAGAAGACTCAGGGGACACCAAGGGTGGAGAGGACAAAACATATCACACAACTGAGTGGACTAGTGACTGGCTCAGATTTGTGAGCTTTTTTAGAGTTTCCTTTTAATGAATAAATATCTCTGGTTCATGCTGTAGGCTAGACAAATACCTCAGAGATCCTGAATAAAGAAAGAGGTGCGATCTTGTGCGTCATTTCAGCAGAGATGCCCCTTTGTCGTGGTGGCAGGGAGAAGGGAGGGCAACGTCCCTGCCGGGGCAGGCCAGTCAGCCTGTCTAGGAGAAGGCTGGAGAAGGGGGTGGAAACAGACTTCTCACTGAATTTTAAAAGGAAAAGAAGAAATGTAAATCTGACCTGCTAAGCAAAAACCAGGATGACACAGCCAGACGGAAGGTGGTCTCTGTAAGAAGCTTTTGCAAGAGCAAAGTGAGAAGACCTTGTCATGAGCCTGGAGATGAGACACTTCAACCACCAGGGCTACGCATGCTTTATGAAGGCAGGACCCAACATAAAGTACGGATGAAAGAGAAGCAGTATCTGGGCTCACTTTCCCATGCACAGAATGAGAGGAAAGGAAGAATCAGATTGGTGCTTGAACACCTCCAGCTGAAGCACATCAGAAACCTCATTTTTATTTCCTGGCCAGCTTCCCCTTACTGCCTGACAGATTGCCCAGGTTTTTGCAAACCGGTTACAAGGTTTAATAAAAAGCATAGTTTTGCCACAGAGTCGTTAGCAAACTGAGTCACTAATATCTCCACCACTGCTGAGCTACAGGTCATTCATTCAGCACACCCATTTTCTCCCAGACATGAGAGTACATGAAGCCCTTTTTAACATAACACCAATAAATGAAGAGGCATTTCTAATGTTGGCTGTGACCCAGTCCTAAAGTCATGCTCATGTGTTCACGCATTTCATTAAAGGTGATGCATGAAATTACTTAGTGTACTTGGCTCCTTTAAATACCTTGACAGCGAGGTAAATTACGATTTGTTTTCTGTATAAGCAAGAGAGCCGTATTTGAATATAAGCATCCGTGTGTATTAAAAGTCATATGCATGCAATTAAAAGTAATTGTTTTTACAAATTTAATCATATGAGTCTCGTACCAAGTATTTTGCATTAAAAACAGGCAAGAGAATAAACAAAATGGTATTAAACAGCTTATTGCCTGAAGACTGTGAAAAACAATCTATATGTGGGCTTTTAAATATACAGACAGTATTTTTTGATAAAATTATGGGCGAGTTCAAGGGCCACTTTCTTCTTCAGTGCACACAGTCAAGTCATCTGGAACTCGTGACGACTCAAAGCCTTTAATGAGAGCTGAGCACATTAGTCAGAATAACCTAATCACTCTGCCTTTGAAGATAAACTCAGCTTTTCTTGCTCATTCCCACAAACATTGAAATGGAGAGACACTAGGAGTGTCATCATCATGTAAGACACCTGCTTTTAAATCTATTCTCGATACAAGGCTGACCTGAGGTATGTTTCAGAAATCTTTCTCTTTGTCTGCTCTAATCCATCAGAATCCTTTCAACTCAAACTACCACATTTATATATCAAAACTGTATTTTTTAAGTAAAGCTGTCACTTTTAAGGCATGCATCTTTTCAGGAGAATGTCAGGGATGTTATACTTGGGTGTCCTTCTGCCCAAGAGGCCAACAGAGCCTGAACAATGAAGCAAACAAGACAGCTAATCAATAGCAGTCACAGCACTATGTTTTATCCTCCAACATCTTCATTTTCAACTTGGTACACATCATTACAATAGGAAAACAGGGCAGTCAATCTCCATTAGGTTCAAGCACTGCACGAAACAATTAATTTGGCTGCCTTAAAATGATGATACAACTGCATGCCCTTAAACCTTTAAAATTTATTCTAAATTTGCAGAAAATACTTGGATAGGCAGATTGCCTAGATACGAAGGCAGGGGCATATTGACTTGTTTTTTTCCTGTTGGCACAATGTATTTCTTACTGTGATGATTTTTCTGAGCATTGGAATACATCCTGTAAATTTTTTTCAGGCTTTGGTGTAAAGCAATTTCACAAGTACCTGTGTAACTAATCAGATTGAAGGTTCACGATGCCAGTTTCTCAGAAGTGTATCAGTGGCACTGAGTCTTGTTGCTAGCTCTAAAAAATATCCTTTAAATTTTGGATTTTCAAAGGAGCCAAAGGATTTAGTCGTCCATAAGCCACTCAAATACGAGTGATGAGGACCAGACTCCCTTTGGCTATTTTGACAAATCCATTTCAAGTAACTACTCATTTTCACATTTAATTTGAGTTCAAAGGAGTCAAAGTTATGATTCTCTCCCTCCTCCATGCTGACTGCTTTCGGCATCTGGCACTGAACACTGACATTATGTCATTCACACGTGCATGCATATATGCATATGAATACACATGCGAATACATACAGGGAAAATCACTGAAATGGGCCAGCATATGGCAAGAAGCCTTGCTGGCGCTTCAGACACATATGCTGGCACTTGCCACAGAGTGAACGGGATAGAAATGAAAAGCATGCAGAAGCTTCTTTCTAAGTCTCCCACCCTCTGCGTCTGTTAACATCCTTGTATTTCCTATATTTAGCAGAGAATGCACACACACAACAACTTGGTCCAGTACAACCTTTCAGCACCTGACACGCTAAACTGCAGGGGAACACTGTTCATGCAGCCAGAATCAAACCAATTTTGTGTCCAGGGCTAGTTCAAACTAAAACTGGGTAGTCTTCCAGTTACTAATTATTATGTGGTTCTGCTTGGTCAAACATGTTGATTTTAAATGCAAGTAGAGAAACCTGTTCATATATAAGCAGCCCCATGTTTCAAAACTTCAGCCAATTTTGAACTTATTGGTTCAAATAGATTTTCTTTTGGTCTTGGGGTAATAAGCAATCAATATTCAGTCTACAGGCATGAACTCTGAGAAACAGGACTTAAGTAGAAGGAAAAATGTGAGGAATGTTCCTGTCAGAAAATTTATTCCAGAACTGCAATGTATGCAGTACTTTCCGGCAGTACTTTATTTAGGACTTTCAAAATACACTTCATTTTCAGCACATTTATAACTATATGCACGACATTAGTGATATAAGCCAGGCAAATAAGAGAGAACTTTTCAGTGCTTTGGAGGAGCTGCACACCAGGAAAGGCCACTGGAAAACGAGTATTGCAACATTTGGAAAGTATAGCTCCATCATCTAGCAGCCATTCTGAGTGGATTTTAGTCTGTTTTCTCTCTTTTGTCCTGCGCAAAATTTTTGTCAATATTAGGTTCAGCACGAGAATACTTGTAGGTAAGCCTCATGTACACTGCCCTGTTTATAGCTCCAGGACATTACAATGACTGCCCCAATGTTTTTGAAATTTCTGGGAAGTTATCTGCTCCCAGATCTTTCTTTTTGTAAGGCAGCTCTATTATACCTATACAGCTTGTAATAGGTTTGTGGTTTGGTTTTGTTTCTAATATTATATATCCCTGAAGAGAAGGTCATGAATAACCTGTGGTCTACATGGAGTCTAACATTAAAACCGTGCAAGCATGCATTTCAGTTTTCATCTGGATTAGAGCTTTTCCTTAAAACTTTAGTGGTTTTCATACAAGTTCTGAAAATATATTTTAATTTCTTTTGAAGGGAAGTGATTTCTGGGTTACATAAACTGTAATGAAGCTATGGAATTCCTTTTCTCTAGAGAAAATTAATCCTTTGGCAGGTGTTAAGAAGGAGGAATGTACAGTGAGATAATTGTCTCTGGATGATTTAGTGATTATCAAGGGATGCAGCTAGAAAGGAATGGAAAAAAACACTATTAGAAGAGTTTGCTGAACACTTCAGTACCAGGAAACAGGAAAGAGTGAAAAGCCCTTGGAGAGAATTTTATTCACTGAAGACTTGTGCTTTACTGAAGACTCATTGTAGTACTTACCAACTGATGGCTAGAGCTTGTGCTGGCTTTTCACACCTTTTGATCTACATCCTAAATATCTACAGGCCGACTGAGCCTTTTTTGTTTCTCTTACTAGGAGTATTGAAGTACAGTTCCATCAAGGAACCATAAATGTGTATCATTAATACTTCCTGATGGCAATTGTGTTTCTGTATGAGCAATGCCAATGGAATCCAGAACAAACCTGTTTGAGACAAGGATTGAACAAAGTAACAGCCAAAGGCCTGACAACCAAGTTAAAGCATTCGATTATCAGCTGTTTTTCTGGTGAAGTTTGGTGAAGAGTGTTCAAGATTTAAATCTAGATGTGGATGAAATAACATTAAGGTAGTTCAGTTCAAAAATGAGCACATTTATCCCAGGTAGAAAAAGAAAGGTCAAGAAGTAACATTTCAAGCTTCAAACTATGGCTTCTTTTTTTACCAGTTCCTACAAGATTTTTTCAGGTCTCAAATATTCTGCTACTGAAAAGGTCATTCGTTTTCCAAGATAACTTTGCTAAGGAGCTTCACTGTTTTATACAAACATGCAGAAGCAGGCACCCCTGCATACACTTTCAAATTTACATTCTAATTTTTATGCACAGGTGAGTGACATGGGTGCTGTTCAGTAAGTGGCTAGGATACAAAACAGTAAGAAAACTACTTTATACCTTGCGTTTTCCACTTATCCCTTTCATTCCTCCTATCCTCTTCATCCTTGTCCATCCCCAGAAGGGATAGCAGAGGCACACGAAATCTTCCAAGCTATGTAGTGTCTGTTAGTCCATCCTTGCCAAATCCTGGGACAAACACCCTATAACTCAGAGTACATAAGCATGGTAAGGCCATGGAATAGACCCCTGATGGCCCCTTCCTGTCCTCCCCTGTCCACGTGGGATGAACCTACCCTTCTTGGTGCCTGGTGAACTTTGACTTTCCTGACCACCTCTGTCCCCAACACTAGACTGGCTTAGGACTCCCTATCTTACATATTTCGATGCCATGGGCTCCTCTTAATTTAGCACAACTCTAAGTTGCTCTCCGCTGTACTTTGTCCAGACACTCTGGGTAAGATCCCCCAGGCTGGGAACACCACATTTCCCTCAGGAACTTGCTTAAATCTTACCTTTCTAATTCAGCTTTTATATGTTCAAAGCTTCCAGAGATAAGAGAGAGAAAATATTCTTCCACAAGTATACATCACTCCTGTTACTGCTTGCAGGAGTTAGACCTGCTTATGGGGTGAAGTATGTAACCTGTTGTATATTTTTATTTTCTCTCAGGTCACTCATCTCTTCCATCCTTGTGTCAGAAAAACTGGCAATGCAAGACTAAGAAACAGCTGTCGCACAAAGTAGATGTCAACAGTATCAGTATTAAAAAAAATTACATGCTATGCTGTTTCAAACGAACAGCTAGTGTGAAAAAGAACACATAGTGGTGTGCTATGCATCATTTAAAACCAGACACAGTCTTCTGCCAAGATTCTTGTCACTGACATTGTTAGATGCGGGGTCTTTCCCCTTTTACTTTTTGCAGGGTTTAAACTTAAGTCTTTTTGGTTTTCCTTTTGGTTTTCGTTTTGGGGGTTTTTTGTTGTTTGGTTTTTTTCTTTGGGTTTTTTCTTTTGAAACAAAGGTCATTTACTTAGCCACAGATAAATAAAAATTCAAGCATCTCCAGAAAAATCAATAAAGGTACTAAAAATCTAAGTTGGTAATAAATTTTTGTTCCCCCTTCACATAGCTCATGAATGTCAGTATTTACTGGAACCACTGCAATATCAGATATTTCAGAAGAGTATTGATTTTGCCACTGAAGTGTGACTAAAGGGATAAATAAACTGCTCTTGGGGTCAATTGATCCATTTATCTTTGCTGTTATTTTATAAAAAGTCAAAGCAGCATAAACTTTGATAAATAAATGTTATCATGAAAGAAATACTATACATATGAAGATTCTGAGAACAATGTGAAAATGCCTACTCTGCCAGCACTGAGCTGCAAAATCAGGGTTATATTTATGCTGCTCTGAGTACTAACAAGGAGAACAAAATATGTCTTTTCGCTATTGATGCACAATGCAGAGTTTACAATTCTGGATGTGCCTCAGTGAATTAGGATGAGTGTTACCATATGTAAACTAGAATATTCCACAAGATAGGAAATATTCATGATGGGAAAAGAAAAGGGAGAAGAACCTTTATTTGCAATGAATTTGAATCACAGTTCTGCTGATGCTTTCTGCTATTTAAAAAATAAAACATTTGGCAACAGCTGAGGTATTCAAGTTGATAAGTAATGAGAATGCTCTGAAGTGTCTTTATGTAGCTTTAATTGTGAGGAGGATAATAGCTACTTCAAGAAGTCACAATGATATTATAAAGATTACAGTGCAAAAGTCACGCAGAGCATGCCACAGTGTGATTATGATATGAATTTAAGGTGTTAAGAGAATATTAAGACAAATATGAGATTTGTGTAAGACATAAGAAAGTGCTGTCATTGTGAGAAATTATGAGTCTAATTTGTAAAGCTATATATATAAATCAACAGGAAAAAATGCAATGGCATCAAGGAAAAATGACAGAAAAGGTGTATAGCCCTTTTTTATATGATACCTAGGTAATACGTGGGTGTTCTCCACTGAATTAAGGTATTCAGAAACTAGACACCTCAGCTCATGGCTAGTCACTCTCCTTTTCTCACAGCCACTGGAAAGAAGCAGATTCTGAGAGCTGTTCATCTTCCAAGGTCTGTGCCTAAGAAACACTGGATGAATTGCCCTTTGGAGGTACTTCTTTTCATCTTTTGATTATAAAGGGACTCAAGGATAGACTTGGACATCCAAATTTTGGACACTACAAGTGAAGTGAATCCGATGCAATGTATCAGTTGTAAGAAAGACAGTGATAAGAAAGACATCCTAGATTCACCTAAAGTGAGAGATCAGTAGGTGTTTAAAAAGCTAGGCTGCTTCTCCTGTAGTCATCACAAAAACCAAACAAACCTCCCAAAACAAACCAACAAAAACCAAGCAACCAACCACCAAAAACCAAAATAAGGACAGAGGGATGGTTTTCAACTTTAAGCATTTTGAAATGGTTGCATGAGTATGAATGAAGATATCACTGATTGATGAGACTGGAATGAATCTCTTCTTGTCATGTATTTTTTTTCATTAAAATGTGAGTTTATGATTCCACAGCAGGCTCTAAGAAACACAGGGGAATGTTACAGAGGAGACTACCACCCTTTTGCCAGTGGAAAAGCACAGGGCTGATCAAAACAATCAAGGTCTTGATTTTACCTCAAGCAGTGTACTAAAATTTGCAAGGCAGTGAGTTCCCTGCCCTCTCTGAAGAACAAGCATTCTGAGAAGAGCTCCTCATCTAAGGTACTGCAGCTAAAGGGGTCAGACTGGGAGACAGGAGAAGAAGAAATGAGGACAGTAAACTATATGAAAACTTCACCAGGAACAGCCACAGAAGCCTACTGCAAGAGGCAGAGGTGCTTTCTTATGAAAGAAAAGAGGTGAGACACAGAGGTTTTGAAAGTCTGCAGGACTACAAAAGCACAGCTAGCTAAATAAAAGCTGCTGATGGGAAAAAAGGATTATGTTAGGTAGTTAATGGGAAGAAACTGAAGGGCATGAAGAAAAGGAGAGCTAACAAAACCTGACAAAACTTAGTAAACAAGCAAGTTTCCTTTTGGTTTAACATGTAAACTCCTATTGAAAGAAATACACTGACAGTTCAGGACTGTGCTTTTTAATCTCCATGAAACAAACTCTGATTTGACATCTCAATTGATATCTGAGAAGTACCACTGTAATCTGGTCTTGCAAGATAGACCTTATGACCTCCCTGAGTCCTTCTAGCCCTACTGCCTAAGGGCAAAGTAAGGTAGCCATTACTTATCCTACATCTCATGTAGCTGCGCCACAGACAGCTAAGGGCAATGAGAGCTGACATCCAAGTTTCTTCTGATGATATCAGGCTCCACGACCCACCCAGCTCTTTAGATGACCATCTAGGTCCACTGGACATATACCATTCGCCTCAGAGACCTAAGAGAAGATCCTGGGAGTTGTTCGTTATCAAATTCTGTATTTTAATTCTGGCTTTGAAAAGTGAGAGTAGAAATCCTAACTCACTGAATAGGCTTTTACAGTGAGAGAGCCTTAATGAAAGCCAATGAGAGCAGCTACTGCTTTTGGCTATTGAGTGGCAAAAGTCACCTGTTTGCAGGCAACCTGCCATTGCAGAGCAGAGATGACTACCAGACAATTGTCATGTACAGTTTTCCTGCAGTGACACAGCTACACACCATCTCCTGCACAAGAACTCAGCTGAAGAACTCAGGAGGGGTTGGACTAGATGACCTCTGACGGTCCCTTCCAACCCAAACTATTCTATGATTCTATTTTTCAATAATAAGGATCAGCCAGCTTTAGGGTCATTCTCAGGCACTGATCATGACTGTTTCTGGTGAAATATGCTTCAATAGAATTGTTCATGTGTCTGAATCTGGCCATGTGTATAACTTCAGCTTACTAAATCAACCAGGTCCGAGTGCTACAGAAGACCATCTACAGCCAATTACTACGTATTCATCCTGTTTAGAGACTAGTAATTAGCAACTTAACATCGGTCAGAAACATCTATCAGTATTTTATTTCATTCAGTCAGAAGAAAGAAAAGGAGACAGAAATACTGCGCACAGCATATGTGTGTTTTACTGTCTGTCCTGCCAGTAACAGCTGCCAAGTGGTGATTTATTTGCTTCAGCAAACCATTAATTTTCCAACAGTAACTGGAAACAAACAGTAGAGCTATAAGATTTTCCATGTTCCAGCAACAATAGTCATGTATGATATGCAAACATTTTTCAGGTATCAGGGTATGTTCAGTAAAGATATATTTCTGGTATAAATCTATTTCCCAAAATTTTTTTACTGCCCACTGATTCATATATGGCACAGTACATGCTTCGTATGACCTGGGATGCTGTTTTGGCTCACGAAATGGATAACACCACAACTCCTCTCCCTGTGATGCCATTCTGTGAAGATCACGTGTTTGGGAAATATGTGGCAAATAAGCCACACCTCTGAAAGGAAAAATCAGTCCCACAGCTGCTATATGAGATACGACTTCACTACCGTGCTTTGATATAAACCTGGCTTAACACCAACAGATTGTCAAATGCTTGTTGTTGCAAAGCTTTGAAGAAGCAGCATGTTGCTGAGCAAAACCATAAAGGACAAGGAAGACATCTGACTCAAAAGAGGATAGAAATTCTGCTACCGGGGGAGAAAAGAGCCACTGCTGGGCACAGCTCTGCAGATTCGCCCTGGGACAGTGGCAGAGGGATGCAGCATGGGGATAAGGGCACAGGCAGGCTCCCAGGAGGTTGCCCACTCCCGGCGATGAGAGGTAAATCTCCCTCTCCAGCAAGGCAGATAGAAAGTCTTTGCCAACTCTCACAGAAGAAGGAGCAGGGGCAGTGAAGCTGCCTCGCCTGGGTTGTTTTGACATATGCCATGCCCATCAGTTATTTTTATATCATGTCGTTTGACAAATCAACTGAATTCATTCACAATTTCTGATTTGCAAGTTGAGTTTCTCTGTTACTTCTAGGAATCGATGCAAATGGTAACACAATGATTTCTGGTTTACTCTGCCTTTTAAAAACTCGTGACTTATTACTTATCTGTTCTATTTGCCGGCAGCTGTGTTAAAGACTGCAATAGACAAACAAAATAATCAACTCATTCACTTTCTTACAATTTAAGCAACATATTATTTCAGAGTTCAGGCATTAAAGTCTCAGTCCTGAAAACATGCCCTTGGGATCAGTTGCATTGAAGTCATCTGCAAAGTTAGGCAGGTGTACAAATGTCTGAAGGATCAGATCCTAAAAAAAGTTTATCTTTATTGTAATGGTGAGCAATAATCATAATGGATTTGTTTGGCATTCTATCATTTGTTAAAATACAGCACCTATTCAACTGCCATAAGAAAAGTAATTGTATTTCAGCATTTGTATTCTCTTCATTTGATAAATGTGTTTGCTGTATACATTTGCTTTATACAGTGAAAGAGTACTAAAGCAAGCCTGGTTAACATCAGTTTTGGAATCATATGGGAATTGTTCTTTGGGAGGTTTCACTCCTGCCAGTATTAAAGTATTGTGAAAAGCAAAATGAACATATGGTTAAGCCAATTTAAATGCGCCTCCAATGAACAAATGAAGCCACTTAGCTGCATCAGTTAAAAACCAAAAATCCCCAAATCTTCCCTTTTAGCTTGGTCTGGCTACGTTACAATCATGAACACCACCTATATTATCAGCTTGATTTCTTGTATCACAAATAATAGAAAAATCAATTATTTTAGAAGGCTGCTGAATAAGTCACATTGCTTGATCAAATAATAAAAGTAGGTCATCAAGGATCTGACCCTGGCTACCAGCAAAACAGCACAAGGTAGAATTTTGCTCTTGTACACAGACTGTAAAACCCATGGCAAGGATCTGACTTCTCTAGCAAGGGTGAAATCTGTCCTTAGACCCACTCAACTGGCCACACAGAGGTAGGATTTATTTAGTCTCTTTCTTTCTTTGACATAACTGGGGTTGTTTTTTTCAGTTAGCAGTATCATAAAGGCTGCTTAACTTCCTCATAATACCTCCAGAAATTGAAGACCTCTTCATTGCTCTTGGCCATTTAGATAAACTCTCCCCTTTCCCTCCAAAGAATCATGATATCAGCACAAATTCCAGATAAAACTTAACTGTTACTGATTCAGCTTCCTGGAAAAACCAGCACATTAAAGAAGCAGCAGATGTTACTCTGCTGAAAGACAACTTGTGTTAAAACGTGAATATTCAGAGCACTATTTCCTCTTGGTCCCAAGCTGATTCTAGGAATCTGCTAAAAGGTCTTTAAACAGCAATGAAATTCAGTGCCATGACTTCAAGGATTACTATGCTTTGCACATGAACATTTGGGCAACAGACGCACAACAAACTCTGGCTGAGCAAACCACAGTTAAATATTTCAAGGGAAGAGTAAGAATAAAAGCAAACCAGCTCCCTCCACAAACACAAAACAGTCCAGCAGAAGCCCAGCATGTAAAAATGATTTTGAAATGTATGTTTCTTCTGGAGTCAAGGTGTATCTAAAAAATAGCAGGAAATTAATCATCAAAAGCCTGTTTTGTTCAGTAAGGGCTGCAGTCCCTTATACCTGCAATTCATGCCCCCCTCCTTGCTAAAGGGGAATTATCTTCCTCCTGCAGAATGTCACTCGCAGGTGGTGAAGACTCACTTAAATTGAAGCATCCACACTCACATCATCTTGATTCACATGAAAGTCACCAGAGAGAAAAGTGCACTGAGAACATGTCACTCATTTGGCCTGCTTTAGCTGTCTGCCTTAAGTGAACTGAGACCTATGAGTCCCTTTTTCTCTCCTGTGACAGTGAGGAGAGCCTAGACAATTAGCTCAGATGTCAACATTGAAAATTTACACCTGATCAGATGAATCCCATCTTTACAAACCACAGTGGAAAAGGGAAAATGAGTTGGTTCTTTGTGTGGAAAAAATTGGGCAATAATCTCAAACAGGTAAGCAAAAGAAAGGCCAGCACCATGTAGGACAAGCTGGCTTACTGACTTACTGGCCGTCATTACTCCAAATCCCACCAAATCTGTATGACATTGCAAAGCACTTGCGTATTAAATGAAAATTGTGAATAACCGTACTTAAAAACCAGTATTAATACAAAACACTATTAAAATACCTGTTTTATGTGTATTCGCTAAGACTTTGATGGAAAAGGAAAGTCTACTGATACCATTATGACTCAGCTTTGCACACAAAGGGAAGAGGCTACAGAAGCCTAAACAGAAATTTACTTCGGCCAACAAAGGAAAAGCATCTCTATGTAAACCTAGGCTCAAAAGGTCTCCTGAGTATCACAGTCTATCTGTCTTTTCTGGACAGATCTGTCTTTTCTGTGTGCCCAAAACACAAGCTGTCACCCTTGCCAGCCACGCAGGTTCCTGACCTGGTGCTGAGTCTTTAGGTCCCGCTGCTTGTAAACCTGCAGCCTTCTAGATGCATCTCTCTGCTGGTGTCAATACCTAATAAACTGCATTGCTATGGAGCTGAGAAACTCTGCCTGTACTCTAGCTACGGATCCTCTGTGTGTCTGGACTGTTTAGAATATGGGCAGAGAAGAAAGGAAATTAACTTTATTGATGAATCTAAGTGTTCCAAATCATTTACATTAGTTGAGCAGATGCCGCTGAAATGATAGTTATTTTGTTCAGGCACTTAAGCTGTTCAAAGCACACCCTGTTTTCCTCTCCATTCTCCTGGAAAAGTGACAGTTCATGAACTACTCATTAACCAGGTCAGCTGAACACTCTTTCCAACCGTGTGCAAGTCAATTTCAGTTAACTGGATAATAATCATCCCTTAACCATGTTTGCTGGCTTCATATTTTATTCAGCCTGGTATTCATAGAATCAGGATAATTTAGATTGGAAAAGACCCTTAAGACCACTGAGACTGTTACCCTAACACTTCCAAATCCACCACTAAACCATGTCCCTAAGTGCCACAGCTACACATTCTTTTAAATACCTCCAGGACTGGTGACTCTACCACCTCTCTGGGAAACCCGTTTCAATGCTTGACAACTCTTTCAGTGAAGAAATTTTTCCTAATAGCCAATCTAAACCTCCGCTGGTGCAACTTGAGGCCATTTCCTCTTGTTCTATCTCTTGTTACTTGGGAGAAGAGATCAACACCCACCTCCCTCCATCCTCCTTTCAGGCAGGTCCCCCCGGAGCCTTCTCTTCTCCAAGACTGAACACACACAGTTTCCTCAGCCGCCCCTCATGGGAGCTGTGCTCCAGAACCTTCGGCAGCTTTGTTCTCCTTCTTTGCACCCTCCCCAGCACCTCAACGTCTCTCTGGTAGTGAGGGTTCCAGAACTGAACACAGGATTCGAGATGCATCCTCACCAGTGCTGAGTACAGGGGGATGATCACTGCCTTGGCCCTGCTGGCTACACTATTGCTGACACAGGCCAGGATGCTGTTGTCCTTCTGTCCAGCCTGGGCACAAGCTGGCTCATGTTCAGCCACTATCGATCAGAATTCCCAGGTCTTTTTCTGCTCAGTAGCTTTCCAGCCACTCTTCCCCAAACCTGCAGAGTTGCAACATCTGCATGATCTTGTTGTGACCCAAGTGCAGGACCTGGAACTTTGCCTTGTGGAACCTCATATGATTGGCCTTGGCCGTTTGATCCACTCCATCCAAATCCCTCCGCAGGGCCTTCTGACCCTCAAAAAGATCAACACTCCCGCCTAACTTGGAGGTGCCTGCAAACATACTGATGGTGCACTCAATTCCCTTGTCTAGATCACTGATAAAGTTATTAAACATAACTGGCCCCAATACTGCGCCCTCAGGAACACCACTTGTGACTGGCTGTCAACTGGATTTAACTCCATTCACCACCACTCTTATGAACATTACAACAAATGACACAGCTTGGAAATAATGAAATCTTAAGTAATACCCAGTGTCCTAACATAACATAGTAAGTCTGAGATGTTTTGGCTTAATGTGCATTGCAACTAACAACTTACAAAAAGAATGGCATCATTCACTAAGCAGCATCACTAAAATAGTGAAGCTCAATAACTTCTACTATTAATAGAAGTCATACACCAAGAGAGTGGATAAGAAGAGGCAAAAACTATTCCATTCCACCATCATCAATCTTAAGTGCAGTTAATGTTTTTGCTGTCCTAAATTGTTTTTTTGCCTACTTTTTTAACAATTTGAGATATTAACCTAATTAGCCTAAATTGATTTCAAAATCTGAAAATCAGATTTCCTTCTTATAATGTCTGACATGTTCTTTCTCCTTCACCTCTCTAAGGTCTACAGTGTCTTTTGCTGCTTTCTGTTCTTTTCCCTGCTCTCTATCGGCTTGCTTATTTCATATTTCAGATTCCTCTGAAACAGGCTTTCAGATATGTCTAACCTTTACTTATTATAAAAACTGCTGAATCAGAAGGTGTCAGTAATTTTTGATTTAGCTTTCCACATTCTATGGAACAAGCAGAACTCCGCACTGACACTGTAGCTGAAATGCCAAAATGATGGTATTTATGCCTCTAGAAGCCACGATTGCCTAATTCTGACAATATTATGCTGCATCTTTATAACACAGTTTTTCTTCATTAATGACAGTTATACAGTTTTGAATAATAATAGACATTTTTTAAAGACTATACTAATCTTCTATCTTCCCATTTGTTATTTCCTTGTCTTGCTTGTTACTATAATAGTCATGCATTATGGACATAAAAGGCTCTATTCTATCATGAGAAGTGCACTTTAGACAGATTGTCCCCACCAACTATTGCCAAACAAATTAGACAGCGCAAACATGTCCATGGCCATAAATCTCCTATGCCCCTGCTTCAAACACTTTTAAAAGTATGACTTCCCTTCTGAACCATGTGGGACCAGTGGAGCCAGGTGGTATACTGCCCATAGGCACTTGCAGAAAGCAGTCCCACACAGACCAAGGAGGGCTGAGACCCTGGAGGCAACACCCTGGGACTTCAACATGGGCCAGATTCAACACAGACGCCATTTGCCATCTTTCCTTCATATATCACCTATGCCTGAGTAAATATGGTCTGGCATTCTGACGCACATTTTATGTCCAAGGGGCTTTGAATGGGACACTTGTACAGGGGACACTCATACAGGGGACGCTCGTACAGGGGACACTCGGGCTCATATGGCCATAGAATCATAGAATCATAGAATAGTTAGGGCTGGAAAGGACCTTAAGATCATCAAGTTCCAACACCCCTGACATGGGCCACCCAAGGCTATGTCCAACCC
This sequence comes from Myiopsitta monachus, assembly GCA_017639245.1. Classification (NCBI taxonomy): domain Eukaryota; kingdom Metazoa; phylum Chordata; class Aves; order Psittaciformes; family Psittacidae; genus Myiopsitta; species Myiopsitta monachus. The sequence continues at coordinate 40,042,336 of CM029927.1, forward strand.
AGCCTTGAACACCGCCAGAGATGGAGCATTCACAACTTCCCTGGGCAACCCATTCCAGTGCCTCACCACCCTGACAGTAAAGAATTTCTTCCTCATAGCCAATCTAAACTTCCCCTCTTTAAGTTTGAAACCATTACCCCTTGTCCTGTCACTACAGTCCCTCATGAAGAGTCCCTCCCCAGCATACCTATAGACCCTCTTCAGATACTGGGAGGCTGCTCTGAGGTCTCCATGCAGCCTTCTCTTCTCCACACTGAACAGCCCCAACTTTCTCAGCCTATCTTCATATCAGGAGGTGCTCCAGTCCCCTCATCATCCTCGTGGTCCTCCTCTGCACTTGTTCCAACAGTTCCATGTCCTTTTTATGTTGAGGACACCAGAACAGCACACAATACTCCAAGTGAGGTCTCACGAGAGCAGAGTAGAGGGGCAGGATCACCTCCGTCGACCTGCTGGTCATGCTCCTTTTGATGCCATCCAGGATAGCGTTGGCTTTCTGGGCTGTGAGTGCACGCTGCCAGCGCATGTTCATTTTCTCATTGACCAACACTCCCAAGTCCTTCTTCACAGGGCTGCTCTGAATCTCTTCTCTGCCCACCCTGTAGCTGTGCCTGGGATTGCTCTGACCCAGGTGAAGGACCTTGCACTTGGCATGGTTAAACCTCATCAGGTTGGCATCAGCCCACCTCACAAGCGTGTCAAGGTCCCTCTGGATGGCATTCCTTCTCCTCCAGCGTATCAACCGAACCACACAGCCTGGGTTCATCGTCAAACTTCCGAGGTTGCACTCAATCCCACTGTCCATGTGACCGACAAAGATGTTGAACGAGACCAGTCCCAACACCGATCCCTGAGGGACACCACTTGTTACTGGTCTCCAGCTGGACACTGAGCCATTGAGCACAACTCCTTGTGTGTGGCCATCCAGCCAGTTCTTCATCCACCGAGTGGTCCACCTATCAAATTGATGTCTCTCCAACTTAGAGACAAGGATGTCAGTGTGGGACAGTGTCAAACGCTTTGCACAAGTCCAGGTAGATGACATCAACTGCTCTACCCCTGTCCATCAGTTCTGTAGTCCTCATCATAGAAGGCCACCAGATTGGTCAGGCAGGATTTCCCGTTAGTGAAGCCATGCTGGCTGTCACCAAGCACCTTGTTGTTTTGCATATGCCTCAGCATGTCCTTCCAGGAGAACCTGCTCCAAGATTTTGCCAACAGTGAACCAAGCAAATGGGACAGACAGTGGATTTTAATGCAATCTGTGATTTGGTAACCTGGAATTCAGGAGTTTGGTGTACGCCTCCTGTATCACAAGCATTTACCCATTCCCTGTCAATGCAATTTTCAGTTTGAACATCTGGGTCTTCCTGGTGTCTGCCATATAATGTATAACGAGACCCAGAAGTAAATCAGCAGCTAGTAAGAAGGACAGTGAGCTCTTCATGGGCAGGAGCAGATCCACACCTGTCAGCTGCATGTCCCATCCTGCCACGAGCCCCAGGCAGAGCCACAGCATCTCTGGTGCAAGCACTTCCTCCTTTGCCTACCTCTGTGCTCTGTAACCTCTGCCCTGCCTACATCTCCCAGAATATGCTCCCTCCTACCTGACTGATATGCCTGCATAATTCCACTGTGGGCTGCATAGAATAATCCTAACTCTTTGTAGCTGTTTCCAGTCCTTCTATTTTTCTCTCCTGTATCACAGCTAATTAGTTTTAATTTATTTTAATTTATTTTAATTTATATTAAAAACCCAGCAACTCTGGAAAGATCTGCTGAGGTTCAGATTAAATGCAAAATTTCAGTATCCTTCATGTGCTTTTGATAAAGATGATTTTATAGCCCTTGTGTCAGATGTTCTGGGCACTAATTGTGCTTTAATTTTACTGAGGTGAGTGAATTTGCAACAGTTTGTGTTGGTGTTGTTCGTCCTCCCACCCATAAAGTAACACATACCCAGTGCCTGGATTTTATGTTCTTTTTTACCTTTATTGGACTATATTAGATACAAACAGACTCATTACTATGAAGTGCACAGACCAGAAAAAAATATTTTTAAGTTTAAATCCAATTATATGACTGATTTTCTGAGTGTACCATTAAGCCTATTGGCAGTAGGACAAAAAACATACAAATGCATAGCATAACAAAGTGCAATAAACCAAAACAAAGCACTATAACTGGATAAATTAGAATATACAAATATATGTGATATAACTAAATGATCCAAGAAGGTCCCCATATTAAAAAGAGAACCTGAACAGTCAACAACCCACTAAGGGAAGTTTGTCACTTAGACTCATACTGTGCAGCCACAGACAACTCAATCTCTTCATTACATGGAAGCCTGGGTCTTTAGAGGAATATTTTGCACCTAGAAGTTCCCAGCCCCTGGGTCTGCATCTTCTTCACCCCTGGATGTGCCAAGGTGATCAAAACTGGGCTACTCTGGCCCCCCCTTCCTCCCACCACCACCAGAAGCACTTCTATGCCCATTGCCCTGGGGAAAAGGGATGTCCCCAAGTTGGGAAAATGCTGACTTGGTCTATAACAGGGTATAGGTAGCACTGAGTATGGGCACCACAATTGTACTGAAATGGCTCAGGTACCTTCCCATTAAGGCTCTGGAGATGTGGCATACACTGTAGCCCAGCACAAAGGCCTGCAAAGGGCTTCCCAGCCTGCTGTTTCTCGCCTGCCAGTCTCACCATGAGGAGCCCTCTTGTAACAAACATGTAGGGTGGGTACCACAAAACACATGACCTTCAGGAGTACTGATGCTTTCTTTAAGGCAGTGCCTCCATGGTGAGGGTGCTCCGCTAAGGTTAGGCAACATGGTGCCAGCCGTCTGAAGAGCTGCTCTTTAAAGAGGAAAAAACCACAGTGGATTCAGAGCCACCTGCCCTCAGGGAAGGAGCAGTAGCTGGCAGACACTGCGAGAGGTGTCTATCTAGGAGGCAGATAACATGGACTTGTAAACCTTCCAGACCAAGGACTGAATGGAATATGGGCTTTTCCTTTCCCAGGTGAGCGCTGTCACCATGGAGCTGCTGATGGAGGTGGAGTGAGTGAAGGGAAAAGAGGCTAACGGAGCACCCAAGGCAGCTTTGCCTTGGAGAAGGAGATCGCCAGCGTCCAAGCAAGTGAATCAGCAGTAGCTAGGTACATTTATCTGCATCCCAGAGTTAGAGACAAAAAACTTGGGTAGGGGAACAGCCCAAAATTACAGCCCTGTCTATAGGATTTCCAGCTGGCCAGCTTTGGTAGGGCTTCTGGACCCTAATCCCAGACACATGGGCCTCTCCATAGGATGTGCTGTCTAGACATAATATATTGCTACCAACTTGAAAAGCCATACTATAAATCAACAGTTACTAGAAATGTAAAGTGCAATGTATAAGAAAAAATGTTGTGTTCTCCATATCATAAAGGAGTAAACTTTGATTCGTGGAAATGATTACCAAATTTAACTTGCCATTTATTAACTTAACAATGTAACAACCTGGCATTATTAAATACTCAGGGTGAGAACCACTGTGACCTGTGGAAAAGTATTTGCCTGCAAAAGTGAAGATCAATAGTTCTACATTTAGCTGAGGTTTTATGTATTATGCCAAAACCAGTTTATAAACAGTCACATCATAACTTGGATTAGTACAAATTATTAGCAGAGTCACACTCCTGGCTTGTCACACCAAAATTCATTACTAGTTGTTTCAGTAATATTTCTGACTTATAGTTATGCTTAATGATCCTGTTAAAAATAGAATAAATAACTTTCTTGTTTAACAATTTAGACCCTTTGCTTTTTCAGATACTGCCAATGAGGCAAAAATTTTTAGTCCGAAGCTTTAAACTGCTGGAAACTAAGTGGAATGTAGGAATATACAACAATCAAAATTCATCAAGAAGCCAACTTTCTAGATACATAAAATCACAGAAGGAATGTAAAAATGTGATAGACTGAAAATACAAATTTGACTGACCTCTAAAAAATGAAAGATCATTTTCTGTAATCTGTTAAAATTATATTTTCTATATTCTTTTTAAAATCTATTGCTTGAAACAGAACTTCCTGAAAGTATATGCTCATAGGGATATTTTACTATGCATTCAAGTTTCCTATTCTAACTGCTTTCCTTAATTGTTCTGAGGTTACAGACATTTTCAGCCTTTAATTCAGATATAGTATTCAGGGCAGCAGCATTTGCAAGTTATGTATTGGAGATAGATCCGAACTTCAGACTCCACATAGCATAGTAAGCACACCTTAACAATTTTAATTGGCCATGATATCACCAAGAGATCAGCAGTGAAATCTGTATCCTAAAGTTTATGGCTGTCATTTTATAGATTTTGATTTAGGGTTTGCGCTCACACTGCAATTAATGATCAGACTATGATATTTAAACTACTGGTCTGAAATGCAGGTGCTCTTCCTCAGCAATTGGAGACCGTGACAAAACCAAGCAGAAGGTCACAGCTTGCTTCTCCGTGCAGATGTCATCCTCTCCCTACAGCTGGAGGCTGTAATCCTGCCAGTGTTTGCACTAGATGTGTGCAAACACAGACCTCTCCTGTCCTCCATCCACCTGCTGCGGTAAGGACCAGATGCAGCACCGCCCAAGCCAGGTATTAGGAAGGAGGAAAGAAAGAGGAGCTAACTAGAGAAACCTTCAAAAGGTTCACAACGACAAATGTTGTGCAGAGGGCCATAAACACACTTTCACGGAAACTTGCAGATAGAAAGGATGTTAGCCAGAGCTTCTTGGGATGGTGCATTCCCCATCATTTAACACCCATAATGGAAAAGCATCCCTGCATTTCTCGTGACACTGTTATTCTTCTTAATGGGGATTAACAGCCTTTCGTGTTATTTCCTGCCTAGATTTCTCAAGAACTAACATCCCCCCATCAGAAACTATATTAGTCAATAATAAGAATAAATGACAGACTGCACAGTTTCTTGCCTGACAAGGGTGCTGCATTATCCCACCAAACAAAGAGCAGAAAGAAATTTCTGGGTTTATTTAGTGTTTGGGCTATTACATGGAAATATTACAGAAATAAAAACTCTGAAGAACTAGTACGGTGTGGTATTGCTCCAGTCATAATGTGCTAGTACACAATCAATTCTTATAAAAGCTTTTCTCTTTCAGAGTAAGTTTAGTTGTCCAAAGGGAATAAATAATTTACTGCTTGTTCAATCCAGTACTTCTATTATTTTTTTTTAAATTATTTGACTTTGCATTTACCACATAAAGGGATTTGTTTATATTTTGGCCCTTTTAAATCTGTTTCCTCTTTAAGCACACAGAGGACACCCTTGGTTGAGTGAGCTCACCAAGATGATGCTGACAGCTTCATATGTACATTTCATTTTCCTTATTTCTGAAGCCAGTATGGGCTACCTGGATTTATTTCTATGTAAATTTTCATTATTTCCATGTAGTGAAAACCTTACACAGCTTATAGACATAGACATGTATTCTTAATATACCCAAATACAAGTCAGTGATTCAAAGCGGTTCACAGCTGGCTAGAAACTACCCCACAATTGACATGGTTGCCAGGGAACTTTGCAGACAAAGGCTAGAGCAGCTTGCCAACAATAAAGGTGGCCATGTCTAAAAGAGGACCACACAGTGTTGGCCAGCAGAGACCCCTGTGTGGCACTGCATAGACACTCCCCACACCCTACCCACGCACAGCTGCACAGAGGAGCATCCCATCACATTTCACAACCTAAGATTTCTTGGAGAGGAACAACCTTCCATACTTTAGTACTTCCATTTCTAAAGGAAGAGATTATGCTCTAGACATTTAGTTAATGCTTCCATCTAGCAGATTTTTTTTCACATTTTCACAGACAAAGCACTCTCAGTAGTTCTCCTAAGAAAAAATACAATGTTTCAGCTGAAGACAGGCCTTGATTTACCATTAAGAAAGAAAAAACCCCTCAACTTGTATGTTTTCTATACTGTCTTCCCAAATGTTTGCATCTTTAAAGTATTTGAGGAATAATCTTAAAAAGATGAAAATGAATGCATGAAGTAGCACAACACATGCCTGTATTAGTGGTTTCTTCAGCTGAGAAACCCACAATTTAATTTTTACTTTTAAATTGCCTTTTTCAACCCAGTTTATATGCGGGGGAGAAGTCACTATTTACTAGGAAAATTAACAGTATTTAGAGGATCAGATTTCCAGTTCAACTTTTCAGTTTCACCTCCTCCCCAAACAGACAAATAACAGTGAATCTGAAAACTCCTGAGGGGAACTGCATGACCTGTACAGCCTTCCCTTAAAACACTTTTTGTGATAAAGTCACTCATTTATTGCCTTTGGTATCACACAGATTCTGAACTGCCTTTAAATCTCAGACGTTACAGTGTTTTAAATGCAATGCATCATTTTGAAATGGGCAAAAGATGTACCAAACTCACTTCTAAATAAGCTATTGATGTTGGTCTTGCTGGTGGTGTAATTCCTTCTTAATTTCTGCTCCAGTGATCACTGGTGACTCTGACAATCAGAAGTGGTCTCTAGGTACATTTGCAGTATTTTCCCTGATGTAGTTTTCAACTAAAAGCGTGATGAATACACAGTGACCTGTGAATGATTTTGAGGGTTGACACTTATCTGTTGACCCTTAAAGCTTTGAAATAACTACAGTAAAATATTTAAAGATGGGAATAAAAGATCACTCTCTCTAAAATACAATTTAATGACTAGCAGTTATTAAAAAGAAACATGTGAGGCCATCCTGAAAAACAGTGTCATCACTCCTACTCTGGATTAAATGTAGCTAAAACCTACTGGTAGTACTGGAATGAATACAATTCTAGATTTAGTTAATGGTTTCCCCATTACATTGCAAAATCCTTGCATCAGTAACTGAAATTCCCGACCAGTTTTATGGGCTGTCTATGAGACCACAGGTCCAGGTCACGCTGCTGGACAAAACCTCTGAACTATTGCCTAGTTTGGATCTGGAGGTAGTGAACAGCAATAGAAATGTAGGTGTAATATACTTCATCACCTTAAGCAGCACACTTTTAGTCTCTAAGAATAAAAACCTGGGTTTGTTTTCTGAACCAGGGAGAAACAACAGGAACATCATGTTTGGATCATACCACACAGGGGCTTATAGACATTCATTCTGTTTCTGAATGGAAATTCAACAACTGATCTGTGAAGTCCTAGACAGTCTGGGTCACATTCTCAAGACAAGAGATTGAAAATTTTAGGGTAGAAATGTTTGACTGCAGTGAAAAATTCAATTATGGCCTCCACAAAATTATTTATAAACTCACTAAATTTTTTTCAAGTAAAAAAAAATCAGGTCTACATTTACAAGATTGTTGATAGCAATCTGTTTACTATTATCTTCACTTTTAGCACACAGTACATATAAGAACTTGATTGGTTGCAAGCAGGGATTTGAGCCTGGGTCATCACACTTCTCCCTGGTTCACTGCGTGCTTAAGTAGGGTGCAAAAATTGAGTATCACCCACAGAAGTAACTGAGTGAGCCTGGCCCTGCTGTGCATGTCATGTGCTGAGCAGCTGCTCATCAGGAAGACATGAAAGCTACATTTAGATCCATCCTGGTCCAAGTAACAGCAAGGCTGAACTCCCACTCAGCAATGTGGAGATGGGACATACGCAATTTCTCCTGCTAAAGCTGTTCCACTTTTTTCACTGAACACTTAATATTCAAGAAGAGAGGGAGCAAGTAAATAGCTTCCTTGCTTGATCAGGAATACATTCAGGACACAGGATGCCTGGCCGCTGTTCTCTGTGCCCAGGCCAGCTTGCAATAAGAAAATAGATCAGCATCAAAAGAAAGGGTGGAATACCGTTTTCAGTCCTCTCTGTAGTACTCGTTGAGGTCAGAACAGTCTTTCAAAGGATTTAGGTAAAAGTATCTGTGCCATCTCTTCCTTATCTCATTTCATCAGTCTAATTTAACACTGCCTTTGCTTTCAGCATAAGCGTGTTCTATAGCAAAATTTTGCCTTTGGGTTGGAGCAATATGCTTTGTTCCATTAGAAACAATTCCCCTAATTTTTTATTCTGATGAAAAAAAGAATCTTCAATTTCAGCTAATCCTTAAACAATTTTTATTTAAATATTTATTATAATATTTTCATTTGGCTCAAGAACTGAAGCAAAGCATATAGAACTTGATCAAGGGCCTGCCCTCTCTTGAAATTTTGCTGTTGCTGCTGACTGTGATGACAGTGGAACTGAGCATTCTGAGTTTTAAACAAAACAGATCAGTTAATGGCTACTTCCTGAATCGATTTCCTTTAATTCACTATAATAATTGGCTAAAAGGAGCCTGGGAGCATTGCAACTTGTGTGGGGGTGAGAGAAGGGAAGGGATTGAGACATCCCAGAGAGGTCTGCTTATCACCAGCAGGAGTTAACGCTCATTTCTCTGACAATAAAAAAACAATTGTAAGCTGTTACGCATATCCAAAAATGCCTGAGACCATCCTTGTAGGCACCAACATGTGCAGGATCCTCTTGTCTCCCGGAAAAGCATGCCTTCCAGGAGGTTGATGCCACTCCACTATAGACCTCCCGGGATTTGATACTTGCGTGCCCAGCTCTGGGTAGATCCCAGCACTGTCAGTGATGCTTGACCTACCCCAGAAAAAGAAGCTGGCAGTGAGACACTTCCAGTGTATCTCCCTGGATGCTGGACTTTGCTTCTGCTTTTTTTCTTTTCCTTTGTTTTAGGCACTTCAGAAAAATAATCCACCTGACTGTCATCAAATCCCAAATTCAGCTCTGAATTGATGCCATGGGTATGGTAGAAAGGGAACATTTGTGTTTGGGACTGAAGAGAACTTTGAAAGATAGATTGAATAGAGTTACATAGACATGCCAATATTAACTATATCCTCACAAATATTAAATGCCTTTTCTTAGGTGATAGAAATTTCCTGTTATGTCCAGGTGCAAAAGTAGGTGCTTGCTCATCAAACTCCTTATGACAAGACATCCAGTAAAACAAACCCATTGTTTAATGACAAGAAAATAATTTGGTGGCTTGGTAGTCATGGCATTCATCCATATGTGAAGACTTTTGATTTTCAGTTTTCTTTCCAACAAACAGTTAACAAGTGGAGTGTGGAAAAGGATCAAAAGAAGAGGTTGCAGCACCTTTTCTTGCTTTTCCTATGTATATACACACATATGGATTGAGAATGGATTGCAAGCAGCCCTGAGGAAGAAGAATTGGGGATATTGGAAGATGAAAAATCAGATAGGACTGGTTCTGAAGCATCTAAGGAATATCTCAACACTTCTCCCACCGATTTCTGTCCTACTGATGATCATAGATGTAGTTCCCAAGAATCACACTTTGGCATGTGATGATCTCAATGTCAGTGCTTGATTTCTTTTCAACAGCACCCAGAATGTGGAAAGATTCAGCTGGACCATCCCATGAGGATGATGGTTCACTAGGGCTTCCCATGAAACACTGCATGGATGCTACTTTATGACAACAATTCTACACTTTTCAGAGAGGTCCCAGCCATCTTTTTTTGTCATCAGATGCTGGCTACAGCCATATCGGATGTCCTGTCTGGTGCCCTATGAGCATTTCTATGCTTCCATTACTGGCTTGCTGTTGCAGCTCTTTAATTCACCCTGTCGCTTTCTCCACTGTTATGACTTTAAGAGTTTATTTGCTGCAGGCAACAGAAAGCTTGCACAACAGTGTGGCATGAAATGTAGCGCTAGGCTGCTAGTACCTACTGTTGGTGTTGCTCTAGTCCAGCAGCACGGTCTGTGTGTGCTTATCTTCAGTTTGCCTTTTCAATATATTCTCTTGGCAATCTTGACAGCTGCTTCTGCTTTGCTGTTAAGACTGGGGGAGATGCTGAGAAGGCATGATATGTTTGAAGCCTGCTGACGCTGTACACTTCTGACATGCAAACTAAGGTCCATTATCGGTAATAACTATTTCTCAACCCTCTCTCAGGCAAAGTCAACCTTATGGCCGTCAGTGATAGAAACTGCTGCTTTTTTGTGTAAGGGATCCACTTCCAAGCCCTCAACCAGAGCACTCTGCATTCATTAAGGCAAGAGGGGAGAAATGAAGACAAGACAATCTGTGGGGTTTTGTTTAACCTTGTTTCTCAGGAACACTGGCCTCCTTACAGCTGCCATCCAGTAGACCGAGCACTTAAGTAGCTCAAAGCAAGAGTCTCCCTTAGGGAACTAATGGAGTATTTACACAATGAGGCTGCTGACAGCCTGTCTGTATTAATACTGGTTAAAACAAAACTTGAGACACTCACAGAGCACAGGTTGGCAATTTAGAGGCATGAGCTGACAGTACTGGAAAACAAAGAGAAAATGGAGAGAAGAAGAAATGCAGTATAGAAAACATTGGTTTTGCTGAAACACTGCTAAATATTAACAAATATCAGGGCCCACGACAGGGTGAGAAAATGAACTTCTGAAAAATTACACTTGTTCAAAAACTAGCTCAGGACCAACTCTTGTGCAAGACCTATGTCTTTAATGGAGTCTTAATGATTCAGCCATCGCCACTGCTAAAGGAAGAGTCCTTTGTACCTGTCAGCTGACATTAGCAATAACCCTCATAAATGTCTCCACCAGAGACAGCTTTGCTGCAATTGTGGGTATGCACACCCAGGCTGCTGGAGGCCAGGAAACTGCTGGGGAGGCTGGGGGGCACGAGCTCTCCTATGTCCTTCCCTGGCCACAGGACCAACCTCTCCCTGCTTCGCCAAAGCCCTTCTGCAGCAGGGAAGGAAATCTTCCTCCCTCCTGGCCACAGGTGGAATTAAATTGACGTGCTCACCTTAACTGGCACTCAAGAATACCTTCCTTTTCATTGTTAGCTTTAGGATAAGAGGGATGCATTTCAGAGAAGGCAGGTGCATAAGTGAATCGTATTTTTAAAGAGCTCTTCTGTGACTATAGCAGTATCTTTGCTGTGCAACCAGTCTGTCCTATGCAGGGAGGCCCTTCCACCAAGACACACCATTAGTTTGAGCAAACAGACTTTCTCTGGGCTTCAGTTTGGTTACCAAGACTAGAACAGGGATCAGCTTCAACTGGATATATTTATCTATTTAGCTCCAAAAATGTTAAAGTCTTATTGAATTCAGAAAAGATAGAGCTTTAAGAAGCTTTTGTTTCAAATAAATGAACAATGCTATCAAAACCATGAAGCATGTTCATTCCGAAGCATGATATTGTATTTCAGTTCTCCTGTCAGTTGGGGATCCTTCATGATGAAAAGTTGCTTATAAATTTAAGGCAATGCTCCATTATTTTTCTTTTTATCAAAAGGAAGGAAATATTTACATTTATTCTCTTTTACACGATTACAAGTAAAACCAATATACATAAATACTTTATGGGCTAAAGGGCTATAACGCTGCAATACCCTTATCATTTATTCTGTATGGTTATTTTGGTTTGTTTTGTTGGCTTTTTTTCCCCAGCTGCTGCAAGTCATTTTATGGCTTTTATGTTGCCTAGGTAATCTTAAAGGTTTTAAACTTTTTGGTTTCTGCTCTGCTTTAACACTGATCTAATTGTAGTTTTACATCTGGGTCATATGTGTCATATGGAATGTGTCTTATCATTAGCTTTTTCACGCCAATCTCCGTACGCTTGCTAAATATAACTGTGTTGTGAAGACAACAAGATGACAGCAGAAATCTACATTCAGTTTTGCTCAATTTGAGATAAAAAGACACATCTCACAAGGCACAGGATCAGTGTAGTTCACTTAAAACTAATGACATGAATACTTTGTGCTAGTCCTGCTCCTCTCACTGACTCATGCCCATATGAATAAACCAACAACAATTTAATTGAGATTGGAAGTGTAAGTTTCCTTATTTATAATAAGGAATATTAGTTTATAATAATTTCCTTATTATAATTTGTAAGTTTCCTTACAGCCTTGCTCATGATTCAGAACAAAATGCTACTTTAAAAAAAATCAGAGTTCCTAAAAATCTAAATGTCAATGCATACAAGAAAAAGTGTAATTAAGGACTTTGTCTTTGTAATGTTGTACTGGCAGGCAAACAAAATGTGCCCTGTGAAGTGTCAGCAGAACAACTTTGACATATGTCAAGTGACCTGCCCTTCCTTAAAACACAGTGTTTAGTTCTTGCTGTCTAACTCTGGGTTCTGTGAGAACTTGTCAGCTCTGAGGTAACAATGGTTGTGTCTTGGCTGAAGAAGACCTGTTAATGCCTGGCTGTGCAACATCCTTTGCTTTGATTTTTAAACACCATCTAGTGCTTAGATTTCTAGTGGAAAAGTAGGTATGTAGGCAGAAAGGAAACCACAATATGCTCCACAAATCCCTCTGATAACCTAGAGATCAGGACTGTGACATGCCTTGAGGAATACAACACCCCTACAGTTAGGACAGAGAACAAATGAGGATGAAGTGAAAATAGGAACTGAAATACCTGGTAAAAATGATAAGAGGCACGGGTGGACTTCCAGATGAAGACAGATGGAAAAGATCTGAATGGCTTAGCTGGGGGAAGAATGGGTCACAGATTATTGCAGCACAAGTCAATTGTATGCTGCCATTTGCCTTGCAATACTAACGTAAGGGAACAGTTGATGACACTGAAGACAGATTTAACTTTTTTTAGGTGAAACATAATTAAACTGTGGCATTCACTGTCACAAAGTAATGAGAAAAGCCTGGAGCTTAGAGGATTATACAGGGACCGGACCTTTATATAGGTAATGAGAACACATTCCATTACCTTAGTTGGCAAACACAGTTCCCTTAATGAGAAGCCTAAAGCTTCACATTGCAGCGTATAAAACAACTAAGAGCCTCGAGACTGGGGAGGCAGTGGTTGCTCCAGGCAGGTTATTTTGCACCTCAGTGGCTTGCCTTGAGGCCAGAGGAAGGATGCTGGAGCAGAGGGACAGCTGGTCTTGCCTGGAATGGCAATTCCTACATTTCAGTGTCTAATAGGTAAAAAGTAACAGCTCAGTTACTTCACTCAAAACAAATTTGAGTGAGATCAGTTGATAAAGCAAATCCAATCACAAAAAAGAGAAGGCATTATGTGTATGCAGTAAATTCTTGCATGGAAAGAAAATAAATAAAACCAGTTAAAGTAAGTACAGCCCAGTAAAACTGAATAATGTCCAAAGTGCTCAGATATAATTCTCACAAATGAAGGTGTCTTCCTGTTCCGGCAGCCTGTGCTGAGGCACACAGAGTGTAATATTTTCTCCACCAGTAACAAGCAATTGTCACAAGCCCATGAGGCATTTTTCTGTGCTTTCTAAAATTCTTAAAGTGGCAGGTCTGGACTGGGGAAAAGCACTCTTAGCCACACAAGACTGCTTCCCCAGCCGGTGCAGATTGCTGCAGAGCCTCTGACGTCAATAGAGCCATTCCGATTTATACCAGCTAAGGACATTTCTGCTCAGTGAAAACATTCAGTAAGATGGTGTGTCCTCCAACTAATTTTATTAATTCTTATAATTACGTTTATTCTCAAGCCTGATGCTAGTGCTTGAATGTGAGAAGAAATCACTGAAATTTAATTTTATAGCTCTGAGAAACCATTTGTTCACATTCTCTGAGTTGTGAAATATGTTTTACTCTGCTCCCTAATCAGCTCATACAAATCTGGAATAGAGCAGAACTATGTGTTGTTACATATACTTGCTGGTTTACCTTGCTTCTTCTTATTAATTTATAACTAAAAAAGCCAAACCAAAAACCAATAAACTTTATTTCTTCCCCCTTCCTTTAAAGGCAAAATTGCAAGTCACTCACACAGGCTGTAAATTTAGTTCTTTGGGGATTTTACTTACATTTTCTTTATAATTAAGAATATTTATTATTTGCTCTCTTTTACTAATGAAAATACTTAAATTAACTGAAATTCATGGATCATTTTACTGTTCAATTCTTCATCTTGAGACTACAGAGGTCATATCCACAGGAATCTTCAACACACTGCTGTTGTGCATGTCTGATTATGTCACAACAAATGACATAATCTAAACAATCAAATCTTGGAAAAGAACCTAGAACAATGTGGTGAAACTATATAACTCTGTATCTTCTTAACTAGGGAAAAATAAACTTTCCAAGCTTAAATTCCACCATATTCCCTCACAGTTCATTTCTAATCACTCTGCCATGGAACACTGGATGAGAAAAGTAAAACTGCTTTATATAAGGAATATTGAAAATACTGGTCTGTGTCTTCTGACAGCAACCTGCAACTCCTGTTCCTCAGTTCTCACTTGGAGTAAGCATACCATTAGCTGTGAACAAATTACACTGCAGATTTGTAAATCCTGAGATAAATGGCTGTATACAGATGAAGGCAAGCAGCAACAAAATTAAAAAGAAATGCTTCACAGTGTTTTGAATGCACAATGCAACACCAACAACAATTTAGTCCCATAAATCAGATTTAAATAGAGCAATCAATGAGAAAGCCAAAACCAGACAATGAAAGACCCAGGCCAAACTCAGGAGCTCCCAAAAAGCCTGGGGTTTGCAAGAGCGCTGTGTTTGTAATCCGCCTAAATAGGTCAAGGTGGGAGAGCAACTCTTTGGCTGCTTGCTTGTCTTTCAAAATTGACAGAGGTCACGTTGACTGACATCCTTCCTGGAGTTCGAAAAGTAAACAGAATCCTTTCTGTTTCCCTCCTTTCTCAAAGAAGAGACTGTGAAAAGCAAGTGCTTGAGCAATTACTTTCCCAAGGAGTATACTGTGGCCTTCAATCAGCTTCCCCCACTCCAAGGTGAATCACTTCACATCACCAGAGCTATTTCTTTTCATAGTGATGCAACTCAAGTTCTCCATGTTACTACAGCTTAAATACACAAGAGCCTTGCAGCCGCTCATGACACACAAGGTGGCAAGTGAATTCCCCTTGAGGAAGCTCTGGAAGTGAGGGACTGCTTGTTAGGATTTCACAGCAGTTATGCTATGCAAAGAAGTTCAGATACATGGATAAAACTTGGGAAATCGCCCTATACCAGGCTCTGTGTGCTGATCCTCTGAACGCTGCATGATGTCAGATAGCTGGAAGACTGAAACACTTGGTCCCTAAAGACCAGATCTTAGCTAGGAGCACTAACAGATGTTCTTGGCTCTACTGAGCCATTCAAGAGGCAGTATGGTATCCACTGGCACTGTGTGCTTCATATGAACCATGAAGGGAGGGAGGGAGGTAGGAAGAGTGGGATCCCTGTGACAAGGATCTTCAGATGAAGACTGCACAGGAAGGATGGGGGGAAGACAAGGGAAAAAGTCAGAAAGACAGGTCCAGTGCTGAGGCTCTTCACTCACTGCAAAAGTGGGGAAGGAGACACAAGAGCAAGAGGGTAGAGGGGACATCTGTGGGGCTTCCTGAAGTGACCTCACTGAGCAGATGATCATGGACATCGTGCTGGCAAAATCAGGATCCCAGCATCCACGGCCTAACACTGCTGGTTGTCTTGTTAAGCATGTCTTTTATTTAGGCAGTTAAGTGGAGAATAAAGCTGTTTTAGAAAACATACTAGACATTTTCAGGCAGAAGCAATTATCCAAACCATGTCAAAAGCTGGTCTAGACTCAGTTACAGATGATCAAGGACAATGCGGTACTTCACAAGTTCAAAAGCTTTGATTAATATTTGCAGCTACAATGCAATACAAGTCTAGCCTTAGGGCTTTTGTGTTTCTTTAAAGCATTAGCCATTAATAGGCTAAGTTTACCACTGGGATATAGAGCACTGGCCCAGCAATGCAGCTCGAATGTATTTATTTTCCAGTCTATGGTTTTCAAGTACAGTGCATCACTTCTACAAGGCTTTAATGAGAGCCAAGAGGTGTACATTATAAGTAACAAATTCCTATTTCTAATGGAGCTCGGTTCAGATCAGATAGTGAGTTATTAGTTTTCCTCAGCTTTTACTTGTATTTTGCTACAGAGATCAGAAATTTAGATTTAGACCTAAAATTCACAAGACAGCATCAAAAGCCTTGCTTTCAAAGTTAGGATTTTTTAAATCTTAAATTTATGGATGTTCCATCCTGCTTAAGGTCAATCATTCTAAAGCATAGTGAGTATCTGCCAGCCACTCTAGACTACCGCATTAAAATGAAAGCATTTAACTTCTAAAAGAAGAAAAAAAAAAAAAACCCACAACAAAACAAAAAAAAACCCACAACCATTTTAAAGAGCATATGTATTTAGTAAAAAAGCAGACGGAAAGCCAATTGTCTAAATAAGCAACTCTTAGCAAGATGTTTATTGTCAGTAATAACAGAAATAACACAAAGATATTATTTGTTGCCAGTCAGTGCAATAGGAACTGTCCTCTCCAGCATAAGACAAACGCAGTGTCCACCTATTTGTAACCTGTAAGTTGGATGTAAAGTATGACCAATTCCAAGATCCATGGAGCTTTCATGAGTAAGTCCAGTTTGCAGAGTCCCAACACAGCCAGCTGGCAAGCATCCAGAAAAATCTCTCTATTAGGATTATGATAAATGGCCTAACATGATTACCAGATCATTTCAGAGATCAGCTCTTGTGCTGAATGGTACAGGACTGAAAGGCATGAGAAAAACCAGAATAAAGAAGACAGAACCTAGAAAGAACTGCTTGCCATTTGAACGATTTACAAAGCAGATATTTTCTGGAGGTAGAACTGAAGAAATCCTGCCACAGATAACAAAACCTGTTATTTCTGACATATAGAAGCACTATAAAAGAATAGTTCTTTAAATAAAACACTTAGCATCAAAATTTAGATATTAGAAATATAATGCCAAAATGTTCTCTGCATATTAAAGCTGTGTTAAAAACCTCAATTTCCCTTCTTACCATCTAACTGAACTGAAAAAGAAAGAAAAATATTAAATTTAATAGAATACTAACAAATAGCATATATTGTTGTGACAGAAATATCAATACACTATTCACTAGTGTAATCTATTTTATCCTTGCCCAATACATTTTTTTGTGGTTGTTATGTTAGTAAGGCTAGATTTTAACATTTAATATTAATTGAAAAGTAGAGAGGGGCATTTTGAGCTTATTCCTCTTTCTACATCTCCTTGATAGAAGAGTCCATTTCTGCTTATTTGTGGCTCCCTTTTCTCACATAGACCTGTTTGTTCTCGCTGGAAAAATCTGAGGACAGTAAAAGCAGAGTGACTCAAGTTTACATGATCTAAAAATTTTTTTCTTCCTCTAATGGAAAAGACAGACATTAACTCATCCCTCTCTTTACATAGATTTATTATGTTCAATAATTGTCTATTATTATTACTGTACATTGTAATCTATTTCTAATGAATCCCTCTTGGTTATGGTGAATCAAGTCTTGCATAATAAATTCTAATCTGTTAATCATTATCTTTGTTAATATTTTACAGTCTACATTTATTACTAAGATTAAAAAATAGTTTGTACAGTGCTTGATATTTTTGCTACTTTTAAGTGCTACCTCTTCTAATTAGTGATCTCTTCGAATTTGCCCTTGCCTTCTAAAGATTATTATCAACCACACTGGAAACATCAATGTTTTCAGTCTTTTTTTAGTGTCTTCTGCTGAGAAACACAAGTTACAGAATTCCCATGTATTTTTTAGAATGGGTGTTTTTTTGTGTGCTGTATCAGCTCATCTGATTGATGTTGCCTGGGTTCAAGCCTGAAAGCAGATGCATGGGACTTTAGCTGACAGGAGCAAAGCGGCTGCACACTATCACATATAGGCAATTCTCCAGTGATTTCTCTTTCTCAGATCTGGAAGGCAGAGATTTCTTTGGGGGAAGTAGTAAATCTGCTCAAGCTGTAAAGCTGCTTCCTGTCCACTAGTTAGAAGGTTTTGGAGTCCACTCTCCTATTTGTAATATCTTTTACAGTTACAAATGTATTGACATCAAGGTAATAACTGGGGAGCTATTATCAGGTCTTGTAATCTCATTACAAAACAGCCATTGCTGACTGGATGTGAGTTAGCCATGGAAGAATCCACACTCTGTTAAAACACTGAGGGATACAGTGCTCAGCTCCCATTTAATTAGATGCATGGTAAGAATTTGTTTAATGTCACGCCCGTGAACATTACTGCAGTGAAGTGAGAGAAGGGCCATTTCAGTTGGCTGAATAATTCCTGAACAGCACTATGTGCCTGAAGAACCCCCTCGAGCGCTTCATTGCACATCCTTATGTGGTAGTGAACGCCTCTGAACAGGCTGCTATGAGGGTTGCTTTTGTTAGAATGGACCAGCAGTGGCTTTGCCAAAGCTGTTTGTGCCTCCTGCAGTCTTTGTTCAGGTAAAGGGTTAAGGGTGGATAAGCAAAGCTCACTTTTAGTCCCCCTAAAAATGCTTATTGGCATTTGGCAATTAGATTTGGCAATTAGAGCTGGTTGGTAAACTTTTGATGATAAGCAATGGAAAATGCTGATTTGTTCATGCTTTTAATGGGAACATATTGGGTTCAATTAAGTGTTTTTGGAAGGGTTCCTTAGGGCACAATGGACTTGTGATAAAAAACTGTAAGCCTTTGCAGCAGATGAATAATGAGGTACTTATTCAAAGCCCCACTCTGCTTTATTGGGCAGAATCTGAACTTTTATATATTGAGCAAATGCCTGGTCTGATCTGATAACGTGTACTAGAGAAAGCATTCTTCCTCAAGGAAGGTAAGGATCTCTCCATCACAGAAATCTTCAAAAAGTCTCAACATCTATCTGTCCCATCATCCTGCCGCAGCATCTGTAGGACAGCATGACTGCTCCCTGTCCACCTCTACAAGCATTTTAACTGGTCCTGTAGTCCATCCACAATTTCTCCCGGATACACTTTTTTGTGGCATTAGCCAATGCTTTTTTATGCTGCTGGAAATAATGTTTTATTTATATTTTCCTAATCTTTCAGGAGCAATTGTTTTCAGCAGTTTCCATTGCTCTATCTAATATACTGTGTAAAGCAGCTTTCCTTTCAGCAGTTCTAAAATGTTCTTATATAATATGTGGTCAGTATATAAACTTTTTCTATTATTCCCAGTGTGTTCTTCATAACTGATGCCCAATGAGCTTTATTAAACCAGTGTGAGAAGGATTCTACTGAACAGCTAACTCCATAGCAGCACCTTCTCTGCTGGAGTGTGGAGTTTCTGTCCAGGTTTACACACTGCATTGCAAACGTTCACAGCAAAGTGGAATTAAGCAGGAATCACTAGCAGAGATAGCTAGGAAACACCAGATATTTTCCAACATGCAAAATATCCATCCCCAAAATCTGACATGTCAACACTGGTTTACCATGGTTATAGCAATGAAGAGGAACTAATGAGTGAGATAACTCAGACCCCTTCCTCCACTTCATTAGTGACTGACACCTGATTTATGTGCCGAATTCACTGTGGTGAACTTCATCATCACCAAAGGGAACAGAAAACACCTGGCAGAGGGAAACTCGCATTGCAGCCATTTAAGCTCCAAAATTCCTCCAGCTGAAGGAGTTTTCTGTTCTATGAATGTATGATATCCAGGTTATCAAGCTCCAAGACTGATTAAGGCCTCTGGATGTTTCCGTAACATACATGTTTACTCAGAAAAAAGCCAGTCACAGCTGCTGCACTAATGGAACGAAAGAAACTAGGAAAACCAAACAAGAAAGAGAATAGATAGTAATGTGTGCATAGCCAACAGGTTTTCCCTAACTCTAGAACCTTCTCTGGAACTTGAGAATCATCCATAAGGTCACAAGTCTCCCAGACTTGCTGGGAAACCATGCTTGGTCACTGCAATTCAAATGGTGGTGTCTTCTTTTAAGGCCAAAAATTACGATAAATGATTCCGCACTTGTTATCAGTTCTTTGATGCTATCCTCATTTCACAGGAAAACTGACAAACATAGGAAGTGCACAAAATTCAATGACAACTCATAGATTAAAAGGTATGCATTTTTGAAAGAACAAATTAAATACAAATTTCATCTTCATGAAGGGAACATTGACACAGACAAAACTATGAAGAAAGCGAGGGAGGAGGACAGAAGCACTACCCCAGTCAGAAAAAGTGAAACAGAATATAAAATGCTAGAGCTGTATAGCTTCTGAGACAGGGTATACAACTGGTCGAGAGTGGGAGTTAGGAGAGAGACTTCAGAGGAAGACAGAGGTTTCCCCCTACCTTTGAAGTGGGGAAGAAACACAGGAAAGGAAAGGGAGAAAGATTAGGGAAAAGGAAAGAAAAATGAAGGAACTGAGATCAGAAATAAGAGCAGCAAAATTCATTCCCAGGGAAAAGAGAAATAAAAGGGGAAGGAGGCAGAAAACCAACAAAGAGGAGAAATGAAAACAAAGGAACAAGAGGGAAAAAGTCACTCATACATGTGCTTACTGAAAGCCATTGAAAATACAGTTCTAATGTTATGAGAAATACCTACCAGGAGACATCAGATATGTGTCTATGTAGGAGAAAACTGGGAGATCGGCTTACAGTTGTGAGATGAGCATGAGGGACATCATTGATAGCCATGGGAAAAGAGGACAGCACATACATTTCTATAGTCTTCTGAGATGAGTCTCACATTTCCCCCTCTGTGAGAATAATGCACTCACTGGCTGCATATATGGACGTATGAAGAGTATGCAGGTGTGTGCACACACGCACACACAAAGTATAGCATTTAGAAATGCTTGGATTGGTTCCAAGGTAGTTGAACAAAATGAGGCTAATAAAATATAATTAAACATTAATTACAGTAACTATCAAAAATAATTGACTTATACAAAGCACAGCACTCCTATTAAAAAGGGACCTAAGGGTAATAAAAAACATATACTATTCTGTATAATAATTGCTATGAAGCCATTAAATTTATAGGTAACTGTTAAAATCCTTTTGTGACTATTTAAATATGTGAGCACTGGACAAATTTGGTCCAAAATTGTCTACTATAAGGCAGTCTTGTTATTAATAAGGAGTAAACATTACCATTCAAAAATCAACCCAAAGGTGCACTGGTGGTTGAAGTAAAGCTGGCTGGAGCTGTCATTAAAATGCTGCTGCGTGTGTCCCAACAAGCCATACTTCTTCCATCAGCTTTTCTTTCTGAAAATCTTTTGAGCATGAGAAAGCCAGAGCTGGCAGATGAAAGCAGGAGAGTTGAGATCTTCAGCTGGTATGAAGCTACATCTCTTCACTTCCTTCCTCACGCTTTGCTGTTTTTTAATAGTGAAGGAAAGAACTAGCCTCAGAACAGGCAGAACTGGGGGGAGAGACAGACTGGCTGAATCAAGGTCACAGTAAGTGAAAGAGAACCCAAGTAGAGTATTTCATCAGCAAGCGGGTCTGAAGTGGATCAGTAGACTGAAATGGTTCATGCCAAAGACCTACCTACTTGCATCTCAGGGTGGTTGAGCAGACTAGCTCTTAGTCTGCTCCTCAGAGTGACCACTGGGGTCTGGAGTGCATTAGGTGTATTTCTGGAATGAATTTTTGGTTTACTTTCGTCTGAAAGAAATCTAGTTTGCACACTCTAACACTACTCTGCGAAGTGAACCAAAGTCTGGTAAGTGGGGATGACCAAGAGATTGACTTCAGATGCAAGTCCGGATTCAAAATATAGGACTAATGTTGATGTACCTGAAAGACAACTTTATGCTTTTTTATTTTAACTTTTAAGGTGCATGATAGGTGTTTCATTCCCTTGTGAAGAGCTTGTTCTTCTAGCTTGTCTTCAAGAAAAATAAAAGTTGAGCGCTTACATGAAACACAGTCTTCTTGAGTTTGCAGCAGTGCTAATGGCAGGGAACATTCAGAAAGAGCAACGGCAATGATGAAGATTGCACGAG
This sequence comes from Myiopsitta monachus, assembly GCA_017639245.1. Classification (NCBI taxonomy): domain Eukaryota; kingdom Metazoa; phylum Chordata; class Aves; order Psittaciformes; family Psittacidae; genus Myiopsitta; species Myiopsitta monachus. The sequence goes on from CM029927.1 coordinate 40,064,217, forward strand.
TCCATTTTGCAAATACAAGTGACAACAACGCACTGCAGACAGTACTTCTGTGTGTTCTCACTCTGGGAATCCCTATTCACCCCTTACCCATTACCTTCTCTCCTCCTTTGCCAAATGGAAGCTTGTTTTTTCCTGCAGCCAAAATGTACTAGTTATTTGGTTGTTCATTTCTCATCTTCCTCATTTAATCTCATATACTCTATTTGCTTGGAAAAGACTTGTTCCAGTCAACATAGAATAAAAAAGTTGGAATGGAAAGAGATAAAATGCAGACCACAAAATTTATTTTCCTGATCCTACCCTTAATCAAGGAAATGGTGTTGAAAATTTTAGAAAAAGGAAAAAGAATGTATTTCATACATTTCTTAGGCTCTACGTCTCTACTGCTAGTGTGTTGCCAACAGCTTGATAAATTAGTGGCTTCACTCATTTTGAGAAAACGCTGGCATTTTTACATAAAATGACTATTAAAAAGGAGTCAAATTTTTAAGGCAGATGAAAGAAATACATCATTGTGAGTTGGTGGAGATGCCATGACATGAAACATATTTGGCATACGGAGCCTTCACTTGTTCTACAAGAAAAAAATGTAGCAAGGTATATCAGCTGAAATTGTGATGGAAAGACAATGACATCTAAGAAATTGTCATTACTACGAGACGTTATTGCTAGGTTCAATTTACTAATTGATGCAATCAATTGGCAATCAAGCTTGCATCTACCAACCATCTCTGCTTTTAGGACATACAATTCATTCATTTATTCATTCAAAGAAAAATGTGCCATCCCAAGAGCCAGCTGGAGGGGCCAAAAGGATCCTGGTTTTGATTGTGTATCTTGACCTTAGTGCTAAATCCTATTATATCATATCATTAGAATGACAAGAAAGCAAAGTCTTTTTTATTTCAGCTATTCTCCCCAGATTTTCCATGTCATACTATGCTTTCTGTGTATACATCAGGTTGGGCTGCTCCTATGCTATAAATATTTCTCTTACATAACCAATTAATCAGCTAAAAAGTCAAAGAAAGCAACTATTTTTAGTACAATATTGCTAGTCATGCTTCTGGAGTGTTATTTTTTGCTTTCAAATAAAAGGACTTCTCCATTCTGCAGTTCTTTCCCATCAGTGTGTGGGACTGTGCCAAGTCAAGCAACATTTCTGTATAAAGAACACTGATTAATGATCCAAAATTCCAAGCAAGCTTTATTGTCTCAATGTTGCTACTCAAATGGCTTGCAAAGATTCTGCAAAATGATTTAAGCTATTCATATATAATACCTGAAGTATCTTTCAGCCTTTGACTCTTTTAGTCCAAAAGGAATGAATCAATCAAAGAATTCTGAAGAAAGATGATGATGTTATGTAACACCACCACCATCATCCCCACCCCCCCACTCCCCCCCCATTTCTCATTGAGAAATGTTTTAAAAGCAAATTTTTACCAGCTTTTATTCTTACTGGATACGGACTTGGCTTTTTAATGTTTTCTGCCAACTAACCAGAGACAAGAACAATTTCAAAGAAGTTGCCTATAAAGCAAATCCTCAATTACTTCAATCTGGAATGACATATTTTTGATTTAAATTAAGGCTTTAATTCTTAATTTTGAAAACAGTTTTCAACATTGCAAATACAAACTGTGTCCCCAAATCCTGTATTTAAATCAAATCAAGGTTGTGAATTATGAGCTCAAAAGCTGCAGGATCTAGTGTTTTCTTTGTTGATGGTGGGAAGACAGAGTAATAAAGCAAAATGAGTTTGAAATATCTGAAACCCGGAACAAAATATTTAATGTTAGATGGCTTAAGTTCATGTAATTCACCTAGTTTCAAAGCAGAACAGTCCTCTTGGATATATTACACTTCTGCCTAAAAAAAAAATATCTGGTGGGAGCTGCAATCTCTGGGCCAGTTAGTGCTGGATCTAGTTGACCACTAGTGGTCACTAGTCTGGTGCTACCTGAGGACCCTGAGGTCCCCTCACCTTCTAACTCTCATTCTAGATGAGCCTGAGCACCATAGATTCTGTGTTATATCTGCAAGGGCACCTTGTTATCTTAAATTTCAAATTACTACAGGGATACCTGCATGGAAGTACATCTCACCCTACTGGATGTGAACTGGTGGATGTTCATAGCATGGAGCTGTGCATGGAGAGAAAAGCTAAGCCCTGGATGACACAAGAGGTCCCCCCTGATCTCCAGAGTATGGGGTTCTGAATCCAGGATCTTTTGGGTTTACACCAAAAATATAAGGGCACTTCATACCTCTGAGAGACAGATGCTACGGGAAGGATGAGAGAGCTCTCTCTCTCCTAACAAAGGCGCACAGGACAGAACCCATCAAAACCAGCCCTACCTATGGGCAACATCTCCTCATTTATAATATCCACATGTATCAAAACACTACAACATGTTGGTTTTTTGGGTTTTTTTCCAAATTGGGCTGGTTTGTCCTCTAGGATATAGATAATTCTTGAGCAAGGGTCTGTTTCTACAGAATGTTGTGGTCTGGAAGGTATTGTAGCCTTTCTCCATTCAGTAAATGAGTCTCAGATTAAATGTGCACCTGTATCATTCCCAAATGTTTATCTACCACATGATTTTTGGTTTTTGTTAAACTTTATCATATGCAACCAAATGAAGGGAATTTTGCTATGATTACTTACAGGTAAGACTGGATTTAGATATGGGGGATTAAGTACACTGGGGAAAAAAGAACAGTGGTTGATGATGGTGATGACAAGGGCAAAATAATTGTTTGCAGCCACAGCACAGTATTTGAAAAGCAGGAGTTCACCAAAGGTAGCTTACAGTTTTAAAGGATCAAATGGCTCTCGCTAGGTTAAGGGTAACTTTTATACAAAGCAAGATGTGAGTGGCAATGTTCTGTCTGGCTGCAAAGACTTATTGAGGATAAAGGCAGCAAGCTAAATCATTTTCAGGGGAAATCCACCTCAGGATCGGGGAAGTTCTTGCTGTGTCTGATGTGTTTTCTACATCAGAATCACAAGAGATGAGCCAGTCTTTGAAGAAGAGAGCAATCTGTACAATACCAAGGAAGACAAGCAGTGGGATACTATGATAGTCCTGTCAAAACCAGAGTTTTCCTGCTAATACAAATTCCATCTGGCAGACTGGGCATGTATGCCCCCTCATCCTGCCATAACCAACTGAAGCTGCAGCTCAAAGATTATCATGCCAGGCAATACTCAATTTTTTAATTAGTTTTATGGAAAGACCCAACAATCAGAAATTCTCTGTCCTTTGGCAGCAGTTGTGATTCTTTTCCCAGGATACTAGAGACAAATATCACTTTCAGCTACATTAAATTCTTAAAAGAAGAAGTAAGGAAACTCCACAGAGTGCAATGAAAATGTTTTCAAAATGCAAATTAGGAGTGACATGCAACAGAGAGGAAGAGGAAAGCTTTTTCCCAGGGAACATCAACACCATTATTGAACGTAATCGCAACACATTTATAATAAACCAATTTTCTTGAATAATTCCTCTTCTTTTTGAATGACCCTTTAAAAATAGCTACAGATCACAGAAGTGCTATATTAACAGTTGACTCCTCTACGTGATTAACCTAATTGTATTATTGAAATAAGTTTAAAATGTGTATACTTCTCACAAAAACAGGGCAATAATAAAAATTTGGTAATGTGAGCAAAGCCTTGCATATCTGTCTTTCTTCAAATTTAAGCCTGCTGAAGACAAGTTCTTCTCTTCAAAAAACCACACAATGAACAAGGGAGGCTTTTTTAATTCCATGATTAAGAAGAAAATTATTTCCTCAAAACTAATTTATATGACATTGCTGCTTATAGTGAGCCAAGATGACTGCATGTTATATTTCACCAGTATGGTAAAAGTGATGTCAAGAAGTAAGGAAAAACACCATCGTCATGTTCATTTAATGGATAAAACATGAAGTGAGCAGCAGCACAGAGAAGCACCCTGGAGGCTGTTTGGTTTGTCACAACGCGCACATGCAGTAATCCCTGACAGTCCTTCTTAGGAAAGAGTTGCGTTTTTCTTTTTTTATCCCTTGCTTTTTGCTAATGCAGAGCAAAGCTGTGGTGATTGCTGCTTACTAATGCATTAGACTTTTAACAGTGTAAACATGAAGGCAGTAATTCAGAGAACACTAAACTTGAAAGACGCAGCAGATGTGTAAAGTTAATTTGATTTACAGAATAATCAGGAGCAGAGTTCTCTTGCTTTTCCTTCCAATGTAAATCTAAGTCCAGAAAAATCAAATTTCTGCCTTCCCACAAACCCAAGCAGCTTCTATTCCCTTGTCTTATGTGTAAAAAGAGCCAAATTAGACCCAGACCTTAAGGTTCTTTGTAGGAATCAGTAATTTTGTTTCCCAACTTGTCTACACTACACTTCATTAGTTTACGTTAAGAGCACTTCAATACACCAGGCATTTCCCAAACAAAAAGCAGATGCTACCTGGATTTGAGACTTAATAATTGAAGGCAAAAAGACACAAAGAGGTGAGGGTAGCAGGTAACACAATATAAGCACACCCTTGAAAAGAGCCAAAAATAATTTCATTCATGCTATAACCACAATCAGTCAGCTCCTTTCCTCATGTCAGATGATACCATTACAGTAAACAGCTCTGATACTGCTTCTTTCATGATTGTTGGCCAGGTTCAAGCTTGATAGCTCAGGCGTCCTCCTCCTTTGCTACATGAGGTGGTCTCCGTTCTCCACCCCAAGCATTTCTAGGTGGCATCAGGAGGGCATAGTCACCACACGTGATTTCTACATTCAGAGGGTTGTGTCTGGCCTCCATAGAGGTGCAGGGTCTGGTAGGGGTGTGGTAGGATGTGAAGGCTGGATAGAGAGAGGGAAAAATGCTTGAGGTGAGGCATGTAGCAAAGGAAAAGAGGGCCTGAGCTACCCAGTTTGAATCTAGTCGACTGCTGTGAGGCCAAGCACTCACATAGCTTCAAGCTAAGGCCAAGTCTGAAGCATTTCCAAGGAGAAAATGTCAAAAGCACTCAGCTCTTTCCCAGAATTCTGGAGAGAAGGTACAGGTTCCAATATGTGGAGCTACTGTGCATCCACCAAGGGGTGCCTCAAGCTCATTGCCCAGGAGGGGCCTTATCTTTTTGGATATGGATTGAACAAAAGAAGAGCTGGTGTCACTGATCCAGGATAACAGGAAGTCAATGTCAAGCGACAGCTGAAGCTCCTGAAATACAAAAATCACTGCATTTCTGATCTTCCTGTAGAGCATGTACAGTATAGAAATAAATTGCCTGGCTGCCATGGGTTCAGCAGCAGCAGTCATTTTTCTCCTTCTTGGTGGCTGGTGCAGCGCTGTGTTTTTGATTTTAGGCCTGGGAACAGCACTGATAACACCAGTGTTTTCAGTTACTGCTTGGTAATGTTTTGGTCTGACCAAGGACTTTCTGAGCCTCATGCTATGCTAGGGAGGAGGGGACCCAGGAGGAAGCAGAGAGAGGACACCTGACCCAAACTGACCAAAGAGGTTATTCCATACCACAGCACATCATTCCAGGATGTAAAACTGGAGGGCAGAGACCCAGAAGTGGGGGATGTGCACGGCAGGGGTTCGCTGCTGAGGGGTGCACTGGCTGGGTCGGGCCTGGTGAGCAGTTGTATTCTCTTTGTACTTCTCTTGTCGTTATTATTATTGGTGGTAGCAGCAGTGATTTGTGTTATACCTTAGTTACTGAACTGTTCTTATCTCAAGCCTGTGGGAGTTGCATTCTTTTGATTCTCCTCCCCATCCCCCCAGGACTGGGGGAAGAGAGAGGGGGAGTGAGTGAGAAAGCGACTGCGTGATTTATTGAGGGGCTTAAACCACGACACCGGCATTTCTGCTTTCCCCTTTCACTGACCCAATATGCCTTTCCCCAAGTAAATTATCCACCTGCATGAATTTAAGCTTCTGTGAGTCAGACAGGACAGGCATAGTGATACGGCTGAGATTTTTTCCAGGGTCAGCTTCCAAAACATCTACAGGTAACACCTTGTGATCATTCTCAGTACAAAACCTGCACCCATCTTCTACTGCACTTGATGCTAGAGGTATGCAGAAATAGAAATAAAGACAAGAAAAATGTACATCTGCACATATGCCTGCTCGTAATTAGACAGGTATCAAAAGGGCTAAGCCTGGAGGATTTTATCACAGTCATATGCATACAACACGCCATAGACCTCTCTCCACATGAGAAAAACACTAGACAGTAAAGACACTAAAATAGAATCCTGCAAAACATAAAATACAAATATCTTTGTCTAATTCAGAAGTGTCATCTTGGAGGACAATGACTGCTCCAAGAGGACTGTGAGGAGGATGGCACCGGCACCACCACCCTAGAGAAACATGAAGCCTATGTGGAGAGACAAGGGACTCGACTGAGATGTAAAAATAAAACAGTTCTGCATACATTATCTCCATCCTGCTCTATGCAACAGAGATGTGGACCTTTGAGAAAGCTGCTAAGCAAGGACTCCTAGGCTCTGAAATGAATTGATTATAGGAAGTCAAGGAGATGGCATGAGAAATGAGATGATCACAGAGAGGCTCTGTGTGAAGAAGAGTCCCTGCCACAGGAATCCGGAGGAAGCATGAGCTGTTGGGCATGCTGGGCAAACGAAGGACAAGCACTTGCAAAAGAGACCACCACATCCTCTGGCGGGAAAGGTTTGGTCTGTGAAGTGATGAGATGAAATAGCAGAGCATCTAGGCACTGCTTTTGAGACACCATGTGCCAAAGCTGGAGCCAGAACCTTCCTAAATGAAATGCAAGAGCTCAGTGCAATGGTCATTAGGCTGTGACAGTGCTATCAACTTCAATGACAATCATGTGGGCCACCTACAAAAACCCTTCATTGACCTTCTAGGCACCTACCACCCATTTCAGGAAGCTGTCAGGAGATCCTGGCCCCCAGGTAGGTAGGACTGGTGTGACTGAGCCCTCTGCCCTCTACCTAGCTGTGGTGGGGTAACCCAAGAGTCCGCTCCCCTTGCCTGCACTGCTTTGGTGGGCCATGGGACATTTGCCAGCCTGGGAGCCATATGTAAACTGCTCTGGAGCTCTGTGCAGCTCAGGGGCTGCAATCAACTGACTGTGAAGTGGCACAAAGAAGGAAGGTGAGTCCAAAACCTGCAGCAGCTATATGCTATATCAAGTCAGCTACAGAGAAACTGCCCCAGTCGCTTACACTGTCCAGCCCAGATGGTGACTTGGTGAGGCCAGGAGGGTTTGCTCTGCCAGGCAAGTGGTGCTGCTGAGGGTGGCTCACAGCAAAGTGAGACCACCCCTACTGCAGCAGGAGGATGGAGAGGCTGGGATGTGCCACCCTGTCCACATCGTTCCAAGAGGTGTTAACAGGCAACTCTGGCATATCCCAAGCTGCACCTTCTCAGCACAGCTCCCAGGTGTGCACAGCCGCCCCAAGCAACAGCCAGTTCTTTGCATGTGCACACATAAACACACACAGAGGTGCAATTATATGTTTTCAGTGCAATAAGCATTTTCCAGCCTGAAGAGAAATGAGATTTCCTGCACTGCTGAGGATGTGGCATTTCATTTATCAGTTTTTTTCCAAAAGGAAGACTTGTCATATTAAAAAAATGAGTGTGTGTGTGTCATTTTACTGCTTCTGGATGCCCAGTGAGAGAAACACAGCAGAATGCATGCTATTTATCAAAGTCCTGATGGGGAGGAAGGTATTTCTGTTATATCCCCTAAATATCCTCCATTTCTGCTACTCAAAGACAGTAAGTATTGCTTGACAGAGACCAGAACATGCTGACTCTCTTCCCATTTCCAATCTAGCCTTTTTCTATGAAAATAAAGAAAAATAAAACCAAATCCCAAACGATGGGTGAGATTTTCAGGCACACTCTTGCTGAATTCAACCTCCCTCTGCTCACATTTGTGTCAGTGGGAAATGAGGCCAGTGCTGAACCTTTTAAAATTCTTGCCATGTATTTACATTAGTCTTTTACAGGTTTACTTTAAATAATAACCGTATATAACACACACTATATATATGCAAAGCACATTTGCCTTTCCTGGCACCGAACTTTACAGATAAATGATCCTCCAAAACACTTGCCTTTGCACACAGAGCAAACAGTCTGATACATGGGGATTGTCTCCATTTCATGAAGAAAGGAAGTGAAAGAAAGGAACTGGACAGAAACCACACTGCACTGTGGAAAAGGTGATGAGGAAATGAAATAGATGGTCTGAAGGGTATTGATGAATCTGGCTCATCTATAGCATGCAATGTTTCTGGAAAACACTACTCAAAATAATATGCATTAGGACTCTCATTGAAATTTTGTCTTTCAACCACATGTATCTGACACAGACATGTTCGTTTCAGATGACATTAGTTCACTTAAGAGGAAGCTGTTAGAAGTACATTCATATTTGACAATAACTATGGAGCCAGTCTTATACATAGCAGCTGGAACGAGGCAACTTGAATTAATAATGTACATTTCAAGGCCCAGCTACAGCTCAGAGGCTATCTGAGGAGGGACCATGTTTTCATAGTTCTGAAAAGGAGCACAACAAATTTTTGAACTGTCAGAACTCACTGCAAACTGGAAACTCGTGGTTTCACCCAGTCCTGCCTTCAACCAGATACACAAGTCTGGTACTTCAATTAGGTACACAGAGTCTGACTTGAGATGGGGATTTCTGCTGTGCTTTTGAGGAATGCTTTGATATTTCCAGACCTTCTTCTGCCAGTGAAGATATATCACTCCTTAAAAAGCCAAGCTAATCACATCGATTGCAATGAACAGAACAAGTGCTGCCACTTAAGAAGTCTATAAGCCACCTGCAATTGCTTTGTTGCAACATATCAGTATACCTGTCCCATTATTCAGAAGTGGTAACTGGCCTTAATATCATTACCAAAGTACACAGTTACACACACTGCAAAAAAATTCACATCAACTCTATGTCTGCCCAGAAAATGACCCAAGAAAGATGTTCAGTTTGCAACCCCCTCAAGTTTCTTGACATACCTTATATATTTTTCAAACACTCTCAGGTTCCTTTGACCTTCAGATGCTGTATATTGATTGCTCAGTGAAGTTAAACCTGCCCCTCTCAGCATCCTCCACCCGTGCTCATCTCCTGGCAGAACTTCTGTCATCTCTTGTCATTAGCTACACGGGCAGCTCTTGAAAGTAAACCTTCTCCTCTGTTGTACAGCTTATCTCTACATTAGTATTAACTGAATGCAAACATAGATAAAGGAGGGATTTTTATAGATGCCCTATTAACAGAAGCTACTTATTCACTGAGTGCAAGCTTTCTTAAAACAAGCTCTGAAAGGATCATTTCCCTCACCTCTCTCTGCTGAAGTGCTGCTAATACTGCTAATTCAAACGAGATGATTTTACTCTTGCTTGAATCCAGCACAACTCTCATCTACTTTTGCAAGGGGATTAAACAGGTTTAAAATTATGTTTAAAAGGCTTTCTCACAACACTGCTCAGGGAAGGGTAAATTTTATCCACTATGGGGTTTTTTTGGACCTTGTTTATGTGTATATTCATCAGTTTGGATCTTGTCAGGCTTGCTAGATAGCCTTTGACAATTTTGTAGCATTCACTGGTTTTGCAAAAAGTTACCTGGGGCAATGTATCTTGCAAAACCAGATGCTTTCTCAATATCATTTTCTCTGTCTTAATTTAAATGCAGTTTGGATTGAAGCTGGTCTTCTGTGTTATTAATTATAAATAAACAATTTGTTCCCTCCTTTGGAATTTTTTTTTCTTTGAAACTAGATGCTTCTTTTGTTTTCTATTTATTAAATGCTTTACAGAAAATGATTACTTCATATATGGGTCTTCAGTGGCACATAGAGCTTCTGCAGATACTATTTTAATTAGGTTGCTTGGTTCCATTCCATTTTTAAATGGCTGTGGCAGGGACCTTGTGTTGTGATCTGCTGAATGGGAGGGAATGTCTGCTGAGGATTCTTCCCTTCTAGAAGTAGTGTATTAATGAGACATTTTCTTAATGAGAGCCTTGCGTCAAGTCCGGTAATCAGAACATGAGAGACAGCCGAACCAGCAGAAACATTCATTAATTCCAGAAGCCACCATTTCTGCATTGCATTTAAGTATTATTCCGAAAGGAATTTAACTTTAGCAGTGGTTTGGGGTGAAAGAATATTTATGCATTACAGTTGAGAGATACAGTTAGTCAAATATATTATGTCATATATGGATAGGGTTTCCTATCTGTAAGGCTAGTCTTTAGAAACAAAACCTCAAAACCTGTTAGATATAAGGATGCAGTGCCTTGGAGTAAAGAAGCAATTTAGTATAGGACTTTAGAATTGTTACCTGATTATTCAGTTTGCCCTAACCAACACTGAGAAATTAATTGGTGCCTGACTTTATACAATACATTGAAATAATTCTAATTTAACACCTGTGAACTCATTATTAAGTCTTTCCAAGCAGAAGAATAAGTGTGCTATTCAACACTTCTGACACAGTGGAACAATATGATCACACTGTCTCCATCCAAAATCTATGGGATGAGAAGCCTAAAACATTAATTAAAGCAAAACCCTGTCATATACCTCATCATACTACTGTAGCTGGAAGATAAAACCCTCCAGGGAGATAGAGAGACTGATCTACAAACTATTAATGCAAGTTCTCCTTTCTGTGTTCATCAACCAACTTTATTAACACCCTTTGTGGAATTAAAAGCAAGCAAAGAGTAGATAATTTCAAGTGGTATACCTGGGGGTTTGGATCTACATGACATATATGCAAAATAAGAAAAGCATAGTAATACAAATATGTTATATTAGTATTATAATCAACATTGGATTAGGTTATGGTATACAAGGATTATATTTTTTAATAAGTGCTGCCAATAGGTAAAGCATATGCAATAGGTAAAGCAAAAATTCCATTAATTTTCCCAATATGTCATGAACGGAAGAAGAAAATTAAATTTTTATCACCAGATTTCATACTTGTAATCTACTAGATTCTAATCCAAAATAATCACTGTAAAAATTTCTTGCTTTTGTGAGCTCAGTTTTCCAAAATATTATGTCAGATAATACCGTTCACATTTGGCCTTATCTGATAAGTTGCTTCAGTTAAATCCCTTAAGCTACCTTTAAGCCATGAACAAAAGTGAGTAAATATAGTTTATTACTGTTTTCTGAACAGGGACAAAGCCCTTGAAACACTGGTAAACTTGATGATCATTTTTATTAGTGACAGGAAGTGCTCTGGACTTGAGGCAACTACAAAACGGTTTAGAAGAGCGCACTTTGGAACCAAGTACAGTATTGCCCAAAGTTTATGGATATCCACATACAAATACTGTGTGTCAAATGCACTCAGTAATGAAAGCTCACTTAAGTACAGAGGTAGATGTGTGCAAACCCACCGGTAAAATACATTTTTCAGATGTACAGGCAAGGTGAGCAAGTCAATCAGCTGCAGAACAATGACTTATTTTCTGCAAACCAAGTACTCCCTGTCAGTCTCTCTTACGCTTCTCTGCAGCCATCAAGGTTCATTTGAACAATCTGATTTGTGCATGAGGCATTACAGATCAAATTTGCCAGTGGTGGAGAGTCTCCTTTATTTATTCTTTACAGAATAGAATAACTACTGAAATGACCTAGAAGTTCCCCTTCTCTCACTCAAACAAAATGAATTTCTTGGGAATAATGGGCCTGATTCTCATTATCACTAAACTATACCTCTCCTCCTTCATCCTGACAGCAAATCTCTTTACAGTGAATGTAATGGATTTTAAATTGCAATTTCTACACTAATTTTAGGGCTCCTTTATAATGGAGATAAAAAGCAAGATAAAGGGGCCTTACCATAAATAAAAATAAGGCCATCTGTAGTTCATGTTGACCTACCTGTTTCTCACCTTTTGAGTTTTAGCAGTGCACCATGCTTAGGAAAATGATTTAATGGATTATTATTTTTAAAGTCTCAGCCAGGACTTTCAAAATGAGACCCTCAAGCTATGTGGGGTCTGGTGGGTTTTGGTTTCATCAGTCCCCTGAGCTCCTCTCCACTTCAGCTGTGATACTCTTTGGGCCAAGCTTCTTCAGTACAGAAAATGAAGTCTCAGGCTGTGCTAGACCCACAAAATAGTCTACAGCTTACAAGTAACTAAAACAACAGCAAAAGCTACCAAATTAACACAAAATCATCAATCCCACAAACATTCCTCAGCATTTCCTCTTGGCATTTGCTGCTCTTTGCAAAAACCTCAGAAAGTTTAGTTTCACATCAGCAGTGGTCACTGGGTGCGATTACAAATTGACAGAACGTCATATCAATGCCTATTTAGTTTCCCAATTTTGGAGAAAGCTCAGTCTAGCTTTCAATATTAATATCATTCAGCTACTAGTGCTGCCAGTATTGATGTCAGTCCACCAAGAGCACTGGCATGGTCAGCAACACTTTCCCTGCATCTACAGCTGGACTGCCAGTGAGGACAGAAATAACTGTCTGAGTGGGAATGTGGCTGGTCAGCAATGCAATAGTTAGCGTATGTGCATTTGTTTGTTTGCTTGTTTTAACTGCCCCTACCACTTTTTCCCGTTCTCCTTCTTCCTTTCCACCACTCCCTTAACAATATATAAAGTGCACCAATTTATGCAACTTGTGAGGCCAAAATGCTAGGGCTTGATTTACTTTATTTATTCTACAGAACACTGCTGACTGAAATAGAAGTTGTTTCGTTTTTTTTCTTAAATAAGATTTAACATTGTTTTTTTCCTAAAGCTTAACATAGGACTTACTTAAGTGTGACCAAAGGCATACACTTTCATGCAGCTTGTATCCCTCTTGTCATCAACATCTATAGGTTTAGGTGTCCTCTGCCAATGTGGCATTTAGGACTACTGTCCCCAAGAAGCAATGCTTCACCTTGGTAAGAGAAGGAGCCACTCTGATTCAGCTGTAGGAATCCAGAACCAATGACTTCTGCAGCCCTTATCTCCACATTAAAGCAAAAGGCAATTCCTGTCCACCCCGTATAACGCAAGTACTCTCCTGATGCTCCTGGAAAGATGCCAGTGGGTTCCACAGAGGCAAAGTTGAGGCCTTTTGTATTAGCTTCTTCTTTATACAAAACACCTATATCCTGGGTTTACTGCAATGCTTTCTCAGTAAATGCTGAAGAAATTAACCACTTTCCAAGTCTTCTGTCAATTATTTATTTTCATTGTCAGTTTTTCTTTAGGAAAAAAATCGATGCATTAGAGAAGGGAATGTCTCATCAGACACACACGATGCAAAATTCAAACACAGAGACATGACTATGGAAGGACATAGATGGGAAATAATGAAGTAAGAGTCTAACAATGATTTTCATGTAAGGCACATGAAAAACAAGGTGCTTGGTGACAGCCAGCATGGCTTCACTAAGGGGAAATCCTGCCTGACCAATCTGGTGGCCTTCTATGATGAGGCTACAGAACTGATGGACAGGGGTAGAGCAGTTGATGTCATCTACCTGGACTTGTGCAAAGCGTTTGACACTGTCCCACATGACATCCTTGTCTCTAAATTGGAGAAACATCAATTTGATAGGTGGACCACTCGGTGGATAAAGAACTGGCTGGATGGCTGCACGCAAAGAGTAGTGCCCAATGGCTCAGTGTCCAGCTGGAGACCAGTAACGAGTGGTGTCCCTCAGGGATCGGTGTTGGGACCTGGTCTCGTTCAACATCTTTGTCGGTCACATGGACAGTGGGATTGAGTGCGCCTTCAGCAAGTTTGCCAATGACACCAAGCTGTGTGGTTTCGTTGATACGTTGGAGAGAAGGAATGCCATCCAGAGAGACCCTGACATGCTTGTGAGGTGGGCTGATGCCAACCTGATGAGGTTTAACCATGCCAAGTGCAAGGTCCTTCACCTGGGTCAGAGCAATCCCAGGCACAGCTACAGGTTGGGCAGAGAAGAGATTCAGAGCAGCCCTGTGCAGAAGGACTTGGGGGTGTTGGTCAATGAGAAAATGAACACTGCGCTGGCAGCATGCGCTCGCAGCCCAGAAAGCCACCCCTATCCTGGGCTGCATCAAAAGCAGTGTGACCAGCAGGTCGAGGGAGGTGATCCTGCCCTTCTACTCTGCTCTCGTGAGACCTCACTTGGAGTATTGTGTGCAGTTCTGGTGTCCTCAACATAAAAAGGACATGGAACTGTTGGAACAAGTGCAGAGGAGGGCCACGGAGGATGATCAGGGGACTGGAGCACCTCCCATATGAAGATAGGCTGAGAAAGTTGGGGCTGTTCAGTGCCCGGAGAAGAGAAGGCTGCATGGAGACCTCAGAGCAGCCTCCCAGTATCTGAAGAGGGTCTATAGGTATGCTGGGGAGGGACTCTTCATGAGGGACTGTAGTGACAGGACAAGGGGTAATGGTTGCAAACTTAAAGAGGGGAAGTTTAGATTGGCTATGAGGAAGAAATTCTTTACTGTCAGGGTGGTGAGGCACTGGAATGGGTTGCCCAGGGAAGTTGTGAATGCTCCATCTCATGGCGGTGTTCAAGGCTGGGTTGGACATAGCCTTGGGTGGCCCATGTCAGGGGGGTTGGAACTAGATGATCATAAGGTCCTTTCCAGCCCTAACTATTCTATGATTCTATGATTCTATGATACAAAGTTTAATTCTTCAAGATACCCTAGATTTCTGATGGGAATACTTCACAGACGAAAAAAACTTTTCAATTTAAATTAAATTAAATTTCCAATTAAGTCACAGAGCTGTACTCCAGGAGAAAAACCTACTAAAAATCACATGTTTCTTGGCCATGAATTAAACATTTAGTATAGTTCAGTCTACAGTGACCCAAGATAGGAAGGACAAAAAATACCTTTTGCTCCCTCCCCCGCCCTCCATTTTAAACCATATGTTTTACAATGAAATGCTTTTGACATCAGTTTAAGCAAGACTTTCTTCATTATGCAGAGTTATATCTGTAAAGTTTACTTCAAAAAACAAATCTGATAGTCAAGCTACTTTTGTCAGAGTTTGATACATTCATAAATATTTAAGATATTTTATGCAATATGCCCATCAAGTGACAGGCCAAAATAGCTCCTAAGACTTTACTATGAATTAAAAATGTGAAAATAATGGATTTTCTGGGTTGGTAGCTGAAGTGAAAATTATAAGGAAATCTGTTCTGGTTTGAGCTGAATATTTTTAGTTTGTTGTTTCTTCAAAAAGGAAAGAAGGAATAGAAAATGAATTATACTACATCAATCAAAACAATTTATTTCATTTGAAACAAATGTTCTGATTTTATCCCTTGATAAAATAAGAAATGAAGGAAAAATTGGAAATGAGGGAATTCTTTTTCATTAAAAAAATGTTGGACTTTGAAATTTTGAAATTAACTACTTCAACATGTACCTTTTTTTTTTCTCCAGAAAAAGCATTTGGTTCTGTTAATCTTTGCATCAACTGCTTTGGAGATTCTACTGTTCACAAACAGAAGATTAACACAGCGCTATCAAAAATATACCAAACTTTAAAAAAAAAAAAAAATCATTGAAGCTACGAAAAATGTGCCTTTGCCTTCAATGGATCCAGGACTTCTCCTCTTGTCTTTATGTATACAACAAAGATAATACACTTTTTCTAGAAAGGATTGAGAGCAAACCCCGTATTCTGAATTTTTAAGCTACATCAATGTAGATTTTATGCATTATGCACTTTTCTATGATCTGTTATTTTTTGAACTGTAGCTCCAGGAGTCATGTAGTTGCGCTAGTCATCTCAGAGGAAAAAAAAATCATGCTATCCAGGGGAGAAAAAAACCCTACAAACATCTTGCAGTTGCAATGGAGCTTACAAGATAATTGACATTATGAGAATTAGCACATCCCACTCAGAGTGGGATGCTGGAGGTAAGTTCCAGGGTGTTTCTGTGTGCACCTCCATCAGGGACATAGGGCTGTCTCCTTTATCCTTAAATGTGTTGTGGGAACGTGGGTTGGAGAAGCAGGAATACAGCAAATGTCCCACTTTCTCATCCCTAGCCCTGGGGGACTGTTACCAAGCTGCTACTCAGGTCAGCAGGGACCAGGCATGTTTTCCTCTCCACATTCCTGGCAGAACACAATTTTTAACCATTTGGGTTTTGGAGTATTAAATAAAGTGCATCTTTTTCTCTTATCTTGGCTGACAGCCAGTAAGTTACTGGACAGCAGGAGGTAACGTCTTTAAATCTTTTCTCTGCATAAATGGGAAGACCGTATTTCCCCTATTTTCACACCAAGTTGTCTAGGGGGATCAAAGATTTTGCTGCCTCAAGGGCTTTACAACCCCATGCATTGATCCAAATGCAGTATTAGACCATTGTTTTTATATGGAATAAATTTGAAAACATTTGCTGGCAGAAAATTTGCTTTTTTATGTAACAAGGAAAAGGCATAAAAAGTTGGAACAGACGGCGTCCCCTTGAAGATGCCTTTAAGAAATTTTTGTCACTTTGAAGTGTGATTACTTGAAGTATTATTATAGTGTGATTTCACAGTGTAATTAGTATCACATGCACCTCTTCTATTAAAGTACCCTCTGTAACATATGCTGAAGTCATAAGTCATAATTCACTGTATTCCATTTTCAATTTACTGTGTCAGCAAATTTCAGTGACATAATGATACAGAGCAACATTTCTGTATATTTATTACTGTAATCATGATACTGAAGTGTGAAGACACCTTGCTAGAACCTATAACATTCCGTAAATGGTGCTTTTTTGAGGAAAACCCCCCAAACATATAGTAAGTGAATAATATGCAATTCACAGCTACAGGCTCAGTGACTACTATTCAAAACTACAGTAATTATTTAGGTGTGCAACATACTTGGCACAGCAGCAACAGAAAAGAGACACGGAAAGCAAAGGATTCATATGACTTACTGTAGACATCTACATGTAAGCTAACTGCTCTATATTCACTTGCTGGTTGATGGAGAGGTTTACATACTTTTAAAGATTTAGCTTATTCTAAACAGACATTTAGGAAGGTCAGATTAACTGCACCTAAAAATAGCTTATTAATTTCAACTGAGTTTAATGGGAGCCTTGAGTCTCTAGTTCACATGACCACATCTGTATTAGAAACATCAAATGGTAGGTCCACCCAGAAGACGAAATGGTCAGAGAAAAAAAAAAAAGTCAGAGAAAAGACACATTTTAAGTGCAATTTCAGTGGAAAATCCAGACCTCCCTCATTTCTCCAGTAACTTCATTATGACTCTCACTGGCCTCCCAACATTCCTTCTCATGAAAACAAGCACATGACATGGAAACATGATATAGACAAGAAGCCCCCAAAATCCTTTTTATATTTCAGTAACAATAGTACTTGGGATTCCTGGCAGAAGACGAAGTACCTTTCTGAAGAAAGTCATGCTTAAAGGAAAATACGGGAACCAAAGAGATTCATGGCTGTGCTCTAACATTCAGGTTAATGGGAATGATAAATGCAGCTCACAAGGCTAAAACTGGCCATGCACAGGCATCTCGAAATACTCAGAAAAATAAAACCAACTAGGAATTTGTAAATAGTAAGAAGTGTCATTTATTTCTCTGACAATGCCCAGCAGTCACCCACCACAAAGGTGGTTGCACTAGCAGCAGAGAGGCAGTGGTACCCCAAGGTGAGCCCCACTGCAGTACACTTTACCAGTCACTGGATAAAGCACTGTAACTTACTGCCTATCCACTATGTGTTTATACAATTCCAATTGCTCACCAGAATCCACTGTATAATCTTCTTTTTATCCCCTCCTTTATTTATTTTTTCCTCTTTTTTTCCTCTTTTTAAGTAAACAAATACTTGTGGGCAGGATTTCCTGACAACTGTTCCATCCTACCCACGCCCATACATTAATTCCCCATATGACCATCCCTATCATATTTAAGAATATTCTTCTACTGAGAAACAATCCACCAGTCAACTCATTTTATATTTACAAATTTATTACTTCAGATAGCTTAACTTTGAGATAGCCTTCCTTTATAAGCAAGGTAAAGTTTACCAGAACCCCCACCCCATTTTTTCATGATCTTGCATTTCTTTTAGTTAAATGAAAGATTTAAAGGTCAAGAGAGAAAGAGGAAAAGTTGAACTGTAGAAGATAAAAGGAGAATCCTCTTAAGTGAAGAGTCCTACAACTCACTGAGCTCTTTCTGTTCGTGGAAGCAAAAGCAATTTGTTTATCTCAATAAAGAATGTCAAATTTTGCACATTCTTTCAAGGCCTATACCTGCTTTGACTACCTTCTGGGGACAAGTTTGCATTGGTTTCAACAATTCAAGATAAGGCATCAAAAAGTTAACTGAAAAAGGAGCAGGGCTGAAATCTGTTAAATTTAGTGTTGCCTAGATCAAAAAAATAAAAAAAACCCAAGGCATAAATACTGGTGTGGAAACAATCCAGTGTGAAACAGACTATTAGTCTGTGATTGTAGACTGCAAATGTTTCATTCAGTAGGCTTTTAGCATAGAAGTTTTAGTATCAATAACTTATGTCTCCTTTTTATTCTGTTTTCATCTGCACTGCAATGTTTGGCCAATTTTTCATTATGCTATGAAACATTCTTGGTCGTTTTCTGTGTTGATTTGCAACAGCATTGCCTCATTAACAAATTACTGTAAGAGATCATGTATTCGGAAAAGAGGTTTTTTATCATCCTTTTATAATCTTCCCACTCTTTCTCTTTCTTCCTATTATCAAAATATTGAGGAAATAGAGTATTAAACTGTCTGGCATTTACAAACTTCAGTAATCTACTGGGCTTATATATGGAAATGAAATAACTGAGGAAGGAAAAATGAGCTTCCAAAGTGTTTATCAATACATTATATTAATGCCATCTGTCCAAAAGCTACAATGTCAGACATTTTTTTCCTGCTTTATTAAGGCATAGTTCGTTTACATGAACTGCTGCTTAAGACACTTGCTGGAACACTTAACTGCTCTCTCATTTGTTTGGTAGTTTTATAGGCCTCTTGTGCTGGAGCAGAGGTACAACAGCTTGCAATGCAGGAAAAGAAAAGATAAAACTACCCCGCTGAGCAGATTTAGTCAATTTTCACTGGCTCTCACACAGGAAACAAATTGCAACCCCTCACAAAGAATTCTCTCTCTGCACTGGCAGCCCTGACAAATGCAGACAAAAATGAGTAAATCAGGCAACTTCACATCAGGAGGAAAAAAATGGCTACTGCTCCAACAGCTGCTATCATAATTAAGAACAGATTTCATCACTAAACTCTTGCTGGTTGTGTCTGTAGCAAAACAAATACACAGATGTGGCACATTTGCATACTGAAAAATGTGTGCTATGTAACTGAAACAAATTTGCATTTTCAGCTCTTAAATATTCACTTTTTAATATGAAACAATGGGGGTAGTTTGCATGCTAATCCTCTGCCTTCACTCATCAAACTCATTCAGTCAGTGTATGAAATATAATGCAACACTAATACCTAATAAGTCCACATTTCAGTCATGTAATCCAATACCAAAATTTATCATCGTGTCCAATAAAATGCAATTTTCAATCACTTTCCAAACTGTCCTCTAGCACTTCTATTTGTAAATGACATGTTTTAAAAAGAAGATAAAATGTGAGAGTGACTTCTTTTAATCATGACATGAGCTAAATTTATTGCTGCTTCATTTATCTGCACATTTTAAAAGGTCACCTAGCATCATCTAGTAGAGAAGAAATGCAACCCTTTTAAAGTAAAAAGGGCATAACATCATGCCCTGTGAAAGCAGGGTGGGATTATTAATGCAACAGTCACTAAATCCTCACAACTGAAACATGTCCATCAGAAGTTGCATGGAGTATCTTGAGACCTCTCACAGCAGAGAACGATCTGTAGCTTCTCTTCTCACTCCAAAGACATATCCTTCTGAGTTACAGCTATTTCATAGCTAAATAACCTAGCTGGTTTTATGCAAACTCTCATAGCAGCATTCTGGAATTATTGCCTGCCTGTAAATCTGTGATAATTAAAGAAAGAACGTGATTATCAAGGTCCAGAGACTGTTTAAAGAACAAATCTGCTGATCTGCTGATAATTTGAAGAACAGTTTCACTTTAGATATATTTTAAGCCATTCAGTCATGCCACTACACTTTCCCTAGTGAATACATTTGTTCAATTTAAATCCCTCTGTAGAATTAATTTGTTTATTTTAAGTATTGTGCAGAACTAGATGATTAAGTTGGAGCACAGCTATTTTTGCAGACAGATGCATGCCTGATCACACAAGCCTGAACAAAGCTCTTACTGCAGGTACCCAAACCTCTATGTCCTCAGTCCTTCTCTTGTGCTACTCATTTCAGAAACTGATACGCTGGTTACAGGCAGTGGGATTTAAAAACTGCACGTTTTAGTGATATGCACCTTTACATGGAGGGGTTGGGACTTGTAAAGTGTTCCTGTAGATATTTGCATGCACATCTTCGCATGCTTACTAAAGAAGGTCATTACTTGAGAATTGGTTTCTAGGCAGTGGACACCTTTATAAGGCAAGTAATTAATGCCACTGTATCATCAGTGCTATTTCACAGAAGTATGTAACTATCTGCAAATGGTAAATGTCAAGATTTTAACGGCAAACCACTGTGCAAAGAATTCAAATGAAATAACCACTAATAATGAGGAAGCTCCACAGCCAGGAAAGCAGAGTGGTGATGATACACATGCTTTTTTTCCATGTAAGGTTTGTCTGTGCTTTGCAGTAAGGGCCTCCAGATAATAAAAGATACTGCCTTTAGCCTTCTAGCTGCCTCTACCATGCTCATCCAGTGTGGCAACACTGACTAAGCAATTTGTGCAGCTCCAAGGATAGCAGCAGACCACTTTCTATTGCTGTTCTCTGGAAATACAGACAGCTGGTCATACCCTCCATAGGCAGTGGGAGATACCCTCCAGAAGGTACCAGTACCAGAAGTGGAGACCACGACTCCTGAACCTAACCAGCACCGCAACACGATGTGCTCTTGCACTACACTGATCCTACACCAGTTAGTCATTTTCTTTCTTGTTTTACCTGCCTGTTCAGTACGGGACATGAGAGGTGCCACATTGTCCAGGTAATGTTATGTCTGATGACATCTATGATGCCATTAATGGTGTGCGAGGTACTAGACCTTACACATCGATCATCTGTCACTTAAAATAAGTGGGCATCAGACTTGATGCACAAGTGCACATGAAGGTGATTCTGTGTCTGTAGCTTTGGAAGCGTGAACAAAGGAGGCCAAACTAGGACCTCTGCAGTCAAGGCTGAATCTGTTCTGCAAGCAAAATTCTTCAGCATTTTAAAATGAGGCCTGTGTTTGAACCATGAAATACCTTTGAAATGAAACTTGTTGGCCTTATGTCTTGAGAAACATGGTTTTCCAGATCTGTGCATAACTTTATAATTTGTTCTTTCATAACAATATTTTCATCTTGAAGAATGGCTCTTTAAAGCCAGTTCTTAAAGGGGTACAAAATACTTTAGATACAGTGAAGGGCCTTTCACATCTTAATGGCAATGAATTTATAACAACAAACTCCAAGATTTTGGGGAGTAAACAATATCAAAAGGACCTGCTAAACACATCAGCTATGATTTTGCATGTCTGTCAGTTGTAGATGTGCAGCGCCAGTAACAAAGGAGAAACAAGAAGAAGCCCATTTTTGTGCACATCTGGATTCTGTTTTGGTTATCAAGTCCTTATTCACGTTTGTCTGGCAGATGTTGTGTGTACATTTTTAAGATGAGTTTGCAGGGGTTTCTAAGGGAGCTCAGGGTTTCCTTTTTTTCCAAGTCGTCGGTGGCCCATCTTGTCATAAAGGTAATACCAGTCAACTGCTCAAGCCTTTTGCAGTTGTTCCTTCATTTTTTTTTTAGGCAGAAAAAAATAAAGAAGCAGCAATCAATCAGAAAGTGTAGAAAAGGCTACATAATCAGTGAATTTGCTTTCTTTAAGTATTAATTTCTTAGCAACAAGGAAAGTAATCTCTGCAAACCTATCTCCCCACAGCGCTTAAGTATAATATTTTCCATTGTATTAGAGCAAACAGGACATCACTGGAAAAAGTGGTGCATTGTTTTGCATATCAGAAATCAGATAACTAAGCTCAGCTCTAGGGTGCTAGTATGAGTATTCCCTGGTGTATGCTGCATCAACAGCAGTCAGGGAATTGTTTTGCTTTTGAAGGACATAAGCTTTGGGAGTTGGACTATAGTCTAGATATAGTCTAGCTATAGTCTAGATATATTATTCCAGCGCTGACTTTGCATGAAAGTCAATGACAGCTTAGTTCAAATGTAGCTTTACTCAACTTACTTGTAAACTAAAATCCTCATGTTCTTAAAAATATTAAAATCTCTAAACTAATCATCAGTACAAAGTTTATTTTGTCCTTATGCAAAGAATTAAAGACCAGGGTGGAGGTATGGGCCAGTCAAATCTGGACATTTTTGCCAAGCCTCATAATTTACAAGCATTTGAAATCTGAAACAAATATTTGATTGCAAGTTATTGGGTCGGAGGTAGCCTTCAGTCGCCAGGTATTGTTGTTATAATGGAAAAATGGTAGCATTAGTTTAATGTATTGTAATAGCACAGGGTAATGATCCTTAGCTCAGTAGTACTGAAATACCTTGACAACAGCAGTTGAAGTCAATGGGAGCATTGCAAGTGCATATAAAAGTGCAGTCTGCAGACCATTAGGCATAATTTCATCACATCTTTATTGGAATAAAAATTGCACTTAAGCTTCGGCTGTTGTGTTGGCAATTTAGAAATGCTGTATCTGTGTACATGAATTTTACAAGGACTCTCTGCTAAACCAGAGATTAAACTACTGTTAGGGTGCATGGACACTGGGAATTTACTTGGGTGACTTCTATGCATCTAATAAGAGACCAGCAAGTAAAGTAAAGAGATAAATCTCCAGTGTTGGTGGCATGAGGCCAATTTATACCTGTAGAGATTTTTTCCTTTATTTGTCCATGATATGTATAAACGCAACACACAAACACTTTGAGCTAGGCTAGATACTGCCTTTTCAATCTCAGCACTGCCATGCTGACAGAGCAGAGACATTTATAGAAATTTGCCCAACCTTGAACAATTCCACAGGTCTGCTTATTAGGGGAGAAATGAGGTTTACATGCAAACAGCGCTCTTGCAACCCATGCCTCTAAGGGTACGCTATGTGCTTACCCATGTGCTCTATGTTTTTGCATGAGTTTAAGAACAGATACAGCTGTGCTAAGAAAAGTCCCAGAGTCTCCAAGCTGATCACATGATAGTTTACCACTGCCTAGACTTCAAAGGGAGCACGACACCAGCTTATTAACAGCAGAGGTTGCAAGCACCCCTGAGAATTCTCAGCTGGGCACTAGGATGAATCCCAGCTTATATCTGAGGGTAGCCTGCGGCAGCTGACAGACTTCCCTTGTCGTTCTTGCTGCAGAAACTGAGTGTACATGGTTGTGGGCTGATGTAGCCCCTGACCCAGCACTTGGCGTCCAAAAGCAACAAAAAACTATGAAGCTCATCATCCCCTTCCTGGTGTTTTATTGGAAGTGCTTGTTTTACTGGAAGTAAAACAAGTCAGAAAAAAAACTTCAAGTAATTTGCCATTTTTCTGAATCCTAGGGGGAAATAATGGCTGCTAATTTACAAGCTGAGCTTTGTGAGAGGCAGCAAAGAGAATACTGCCCTAAAAAGTCTTAACAAAAAAATAAGGCTTCAAAGCAAAAATCCTTATCAAAATGATTACATTACCAAGAGCCAAGAAGGCAAAGGAAATTCCTCTAGAAAATAGCCTCATGCCAGTGTCAGAAGTCATGACAAGCTGGGAATAAAAGAAAATGAGGAGAAAGCAAAAGGAAAAAGCTTAGCTTTGTGTGGTCTCTGGAGGATGGAGAAGATAATTGTCAACATCTTTATCATCTGGACACAGCTATTTCGACTATGCAAAAAAGAAAGGGCCCAGTGACCCCAGACTGAAATTAGCACAAGGCCATTATGCATGTCCCCATTACTCAGTGGAACTACTTTCCATTTTTATCTTTCAGTAACACACTTGGGATTTTTAACACCTTGCGCCTTGAATCTCAGCCAAACAATGCAAGCAGTCAGAAGTCAGTGCAGCCTGCTCGGCAATGGCACCTGTAGCACTGCCAGCCCCTGCCAACCCACTGCAGGAAGCCTTCCATGAGCATTTACAATTTCCAAGTCTGACATTAGCTCTGGAACAGTTACATGCTTTGTGCAACGGGTGAATTTTATTTATGGGGAAGAAAAACCAAACCGACCTACACTGCACCTCTTGCTGGTTGATCCTGCCAAAGTCAAAATAAATCCCCCAGGAAAGGGTTGTCCAAGCTCCTGAGCTGGCTGCAGAGCACTACTACAATTCTCTTGTCCCGTATGTGAGGAGAAAAACAACAAAATGCTATCAAAGGGCTGCCAGCTCCATGCGCTGAAAGTCAGAAGTAGACTTGATTACACAGTGAGGCATCAGTTTGTTCTCACATTCACAATATGTCATACCAGTGGGGAAAAAATGGCAATTAGCGTGAGCTCCACATCATTTGGTTTAGCACAGCTTACTCAACACAAATGCCTTCATTTATTTCCTCCCCCCGTAATGCCTCCGGCTCACACTCCTCCTCACAGGAGGTTTCCCTCCTGTCTTACTTTGCACAGCTGCTGTATTCCTCTCCACCAATCTCACACACACATCCAAGCCATCCAAACAGATTTCTCAAATGTCCTGCCCCTCTCTGGGACAAAAGTGTCCTTTTGGCTCCAAAGCGTGTCCTTCATTACCATTAAAAGGAAATGCAGTGAGCCCTAACTATCTTCTGCCCTTTTGGAGCTCTTTTATCAATCTACTTTCTCCAGCAAGAGGAGTACCGAATGAATGTTTCCCATACAGCTGGGCTGCACTTTCAGCTTTACCTCATCTTCTCATCATCTCCCTCTTCCTCCCAAGTGTGGTCTTTGCTCACCCTATTAAGCCTTCCACCTCCCAAACTCCATCTATGTCTTTCCATTTGGGTACTTTTCTCAGCATTGTCCCTATCTCCATTCTTCAGGTGTGATAGGTTAATTTACTTTCCAGGATTCTGTTAACCTTTCCTCTGCCTTTCCAGGGCTGATAGGCTTTATCACAGGATAGCTCTTGCTGTGTGCTTGTACAGCACTTTGCATAATGAATCCTGACCTCAAGCTTTTCAAAAGCATTATCAGGAATTTAAGCTTCTTGTCAAACCCAACAGAAAACCATCCTGCTGTACATTTGCTGAAGAATATATGGGTAAGGAAGAATACACAGACCTGTGCTCACAGCTCTTGGCACCATCCTGCAGTTTCCCTCTATATCCTGTACATTTAACCCTCAGTTGCAGTCCTGCATCTCAAAAGCCTACAGAAATTAAGACAGTCTAATTTTTAATCTGAGCATATCATGGTTTAATCAATAATTTTTCGTGTGTGCCTACTACTTGTTACTTAATCTGTGAAATTCAGCTTATAAAACCTATTGGTGTAAAGATAAGCACTTTATTTAATATCCAATTAAATGTGGTCACCAGAGAAATCACAGCTTATGCAACTTTATCAGAAAAAGATTAATCTATTTCAGGCTTAACCCAAAATGTCATAAAAGAACTCATGAATTTAGATAGGAATCCACTTATTATCCAAAGACATTTTCCTATTGAGTAAGAACAGCCTAAATTGCTGCCTATATTTATACTTGGTTCAATCAAATTTCTGTACTCAGAAGCTGTCATTGATTTTTAGGACAATTATCAAACAAAAATTATGAACAAACTGAAGGAACGTTACAGAGTCTTTTTCAACTCCACAGTAATCATTAGAAAGTGCACAGCCTGATCATCGATAACAGTTTAATGGCTCACAGGGTGACATTAGCACGTTTAAAAGATAGTCACACCTGGAAGGCAGAAGATTTTATTTATTTTAGCATTCAAATTTGTCATTTTAAAGTTAATTGTACTTTGCTTGGCCTTGCAAGCCACACAGGCTGCACTGAAGTTACTTTGTTCATATTATGTGATCATGCCCCAAACCATCATTTTAAAATAAGGAGGCAAATAGTTGAATTTATTTATTTAAATTAAGCAGACTTTCTTGCCTGTCTCGAAACTGATACTCTTCAGTTCATTAGCTGAATTTCCCACAGAGCCTGCAAAGGCATATTTCAATTTTATACTGTTTGATTTGTTTGATTTATTTGATTTATTTGATTTATTTTTTTAAAATACACTTTCTTAAAATTATTGAATAATCACTGTTTGTTTGCATCTTTCCACATTAATTACCATCTTTAATAGGTTGTAAATTTCTCAGATAGTACAGAAAACTTGTTTAAGAAAAAAAATGTACAGGTGTTATCAGCAGAAGCACAAGAACAGCTACGTTTTATTTCTGTCTGCCAGGTCAACCTAAGGCACAAGGTTCAAGTGCAGTGACTAAAGATCAGTATTAAGCAGCGATGTGTAATAGCCTACTTAAAATGAGTTCAGTGATCCAGCCTCATTCCACCTTGTGCAAAAATATTTATCTGTAGTCAGTGCATAAAGTGTGTCATTTAAAAAAGCTGCAAGAGTAGAATTCACACCTGGTTGCAACACAGTTGCTGAACTGTATCTCCCCCTCTAAGCTGTAAATTCTTCCGCAGTGTTCTACAAATATGGAGCTCATTTTCAAAGTTTGGCATGGATGTCAACATAGTACAAATTTTGCCAAAAATCTGGAGGATCATTTACGCAGATGGCAACTTCCTGTCACTAAAAGGCAAACCTTTCACAGAAGAGGCAGCGGATGTCCATTAGTTAGACTAGCCCATGCTCTGAATACACAAAAAAAAAATCAGTGTAAGGAAAACAGTAGCTTTATTTTGGGAGCCAAGCCCATAGATGAGAAGATATGAACGGGAAATGTGATCCAGTCCATTTAAAGAGAAATAAATTAGACTTGCATTTGGGTCTGTTCTAGGACAGATGAGATTCCAGCCTGGGCACTGCACCCAGGCAGTGAGAAGCTGAGGTGGGAATTGCTCCCACACCGGTACACTGCCTACGCCAGTGGCCCCGTGGTGCCAGCAGCAGCTCTTACAGGCAGCAGAGTGCTGCCCCTGCCCCTGCCCCTGCCTGGCTGTGGCACTGGCCTGCATGGAGCCTCCGGTCCTCCCTGCCAGAGCTCACTAAGCTACAAAGGCTTCACTCAGTGGAGCTCTGCCGTGAAGCAGCAGCAGCAGGATTCGGTCCTTCATGGACCTTCAAAGATTTGTGGCATGTACTTTTTAGTTGAACTTCCCCTGTGTCAGCTCTTCAGTCAGTGCTCTTTATATAGCAGCAATTAGCATATCTGAGAAATCCCCATTTGGTGTGTTTTATGGTCCCTTCTCTGTGTATTGAGATAGTTCTTTAAGTTATGTGCAGGGATATGCCATAATTCCTAATATGCAACTGCCAGGAAATCACTCAAGTAGATTTACTGACTGAAAAGTTGGTAAGGAAACTAATTCTGAATAGAGAGCTAGAAACTTCAGTTACAAGAGACTAAAAATGACTCAAGCACCTCACACTGGTCAAGAAACTCTTTTGATGCTGTAAAGATATGTCCTGAAGTTAATAGATTGATGCAGCATAGTATTTCTGAATTCAAATACCACCTTCTACCACCAACTGTTATTCTGTATTATTACTGCTGACTTTCTCCAAAATAATAGTGATGCCAAAAAACAACCACAAATATTAGATCTCCATTTCTGGAACAAAACAAAGATCAAAGAAAAAAGACTGTCTTCCCTCAGGCAATATCTTCTTGACCAAAGGAAGTTCACAGAATGTAGAAAAGAAATATTCATCCCTGTTAAACCCTGATCTTGCTACCACTGAATGCAATGGCAAAACTCATATTAATTTCTAGTGGAGCATGTGCAGTGAGTAATGCAGGCAGAAGTGGCAAACCACAAGTGACATAATCACTTAGGAACTGTCTCTGCCCCAAGTGACCTAGATGATAGGAAGAAATAGAATGGGAAACATTAATTCTGAGTTTAGCAAGAAGCCTTTACTTACGCTTCGGTGTTAACTTCCATTTCCAGCACAAAGTTATGGTCCACTCTGCTAAATGGCAGCAGAGACAACAGAACACAGAACTGGGGACTCAGATTCTTCAATTTTGTTCTTTGCTTTGATACTGATTCACCCTGGCAGTGTTTGCTCTGAGTTTGTGGCCGTACATGACTGTGTTCAGCCTTAGTCTGGGGATGGGATAAGGTGCATGATCCGGCTGCATTATCCTATCCTCTACCCCAGCCTCCTACATCATTTTCCAGCTGGTCGCTTAGCCAGGACTACCGGCAAATGGGGCTGAGCAGAGCACGCCTAGTCTGTGGTGTAGCTGCTGGTGGCATTTTTGAGAGAGGTGTCTCTATCTGACTGCACCTCAGCTAACTCTATGTAACCATTTTTAACATATTCTTTTCCGAGCTGTCATTAATGCTTACGAAGAGCTTTGAAACTCCTGAATGGAAGAGATTACAGTAGTAAAAGACACAGTGGCTTTGGTTTACGGATAAAAGTGCATTATTCTATGATTCTATGAGTATCAGAAGCTATAAACCCTCTGGTGAGAGGCTGGGGGAGAGACCTGCTGTATTTCAGAAGATATCAGCTCTGTTTAGAGGCAGAAGCTCTGCACATCCTGCGTGAGTGTGAGGTTTCACCTCTTCCACCTCCCACAGAAGCTATGCTGACACCCAAGCCCAGCTTTGTGATACTGCCATACTGTTTACGGGGGAGATGCATAATGTGTTTTCCTCCCAGATCAGTGACATTGCATCTTGTAAAGAAGGCGATGGCCACTGTTTTTGTCCTTGTGGGAGAGCAAAAGCTTCTTCAGAAATGACTGCAGTCATGGAGTTCGTTTCTTTGCCAGGGGTGTCCTCTGATCATCGGTCCATTCCTATCTAGGAGTAGGATCTGCATGAGAAGGAAGGGTGCTCCCAAGGCTTCCTCATGGGAACACACAGTGGAGCAAAAACCCTGAAGTTTCGGGGCCTGCTCAGCCATCTCCAAGCTCCTGGAAGATCTTGCCTAACAGACTTTACCATAAATTATGACTGCTGCTTATGGTATTTTTCAAACTGTCCATCTCACATTGCATGGTCCTCTCATGAGGACAACAATTTAGACCGTGACTAACCCCTCATTTTCGGTGGGTTTCTCAAAGCGTAGTATCATTTTTTTTCTGTTAGGCTCCCACGTAATTCTTTCCTCAGTCTCCTCCATTGTTATGGCGACAGGCTCATTCTTATGGCCCCTCCATCTATGTATAACTTTTCCTGCACGCTAAACATTCACAGTTTGGTGCAACGAAAACATTCATTATCTGCTTATGGTATTTTTCACACTGTCCTTTTCACATTGCACTTGGTCATCTATCCCGCGCCTTTTTTCTAGACAGCATACTTTCACTCTGGATTGATACTTCCACAAAATCAGAAATGAACAAACTAAATATGTTTTGTTGTACCAAGTGTCCCTGAGACTGCAATTAAAATTGGAGAAGGCCTCGTATAAAATAGTGCATAACTGCCAAATCACAGCTATTCTATATACTTTGTATTAGTATCAGTTTTAGCTGCATTTGTAATCAATCATCTCTCAGCTGTCTTCCCCTTTTCTACTTCAGATCTAGAAGTTGTAGCAGTCACATAAAGCTATACCTGCCTCTTCATCTGAATGCAGTTGTACAAGTAGATTTAAATAAATGCAAAATTTTATTAACAATAGATTAATGTTGGGTATGTGAATATTAATAATCTCTAGCATGTGCAAGAAAAAAACCCCATCTGCAACATCTCATTTCATGCTAGTTACAAAGCAGAGTGAGTGTTTCGAATTCCATCTCACCTTAAACATGTGTTAGTGATATGAGTTAACAAGAAGTACTCTTGGTTTTCCTCTCTTTCTAGCTGCACAAGCTTTCCTTACAGCCAGTAAGCCTCTGCAGTAAATGCAGGGGAATATGAACAACATCTTTGGTTCTGAAACAAAATGCTGGATCTCAATACTCCTGACCCTATGGCTCACTGGCCTGAGTGCTTTTTGCGTATTTATCTTCTGAATAAAATGTAGTGTAAAGTCATCTCACACTAAGCCTTCGTTGCTCAGAGAAACATGCTGGAGGGGAGGGAAGAGAGTGGGGCATGTATGAGGGAATTTGGGAAAGTAAATGCTTATCCTAAATCATGTAAGAAGCAACCTCAGCCTTTCTGGCATGCTGTTTCTAACTCATAAAGTAAAAAAGGTATCATATTTCAGAACATGGGATTGTTACATACGAAATACGATTAAGAGACTTGGAACTACATGAACATGTAATGTACACATTTCTTTACAGATGCATATTTCTCCAGACAGACCGGTGCCTGCTTTAATTTGGAAGCTATCCATTTTCATACAAAGTTAACCAAGAGTAACAGGAAATCAGACGCCTCCATTATTTATCTTTTCTGAACTTAAAAAAAAAAAAAAAGCCTTCTGTTAATTACTTTTCTAGGAAGCTATTTTGTGATACCACGGAGATAGATCTTCCATATTCAAAAGTGCTACAGAAATGACAACTTTACGATGTGCAGGGTGAGTAAAGTATGTTACATGTAGATATTTAAGGGTATATTTGTCTTCATTTACTGTAAGTAAATACGTGACCAACAAGAAAGAATTTAAGTGCTTCTGGCTTGGCTGGATGCATTTACAACAATTACTGGAGGTCTGAACTCTTTAACCTTTTACATCAAGTGACACATGTACTTTACTTATTTAGCTGGAATTAACAGTGATCTGTGAAGCTCATTGTATTTTTCTTTGGTTTTCTTGCTCATCAGTCATCACTGACCCCCATGAGTATGTTCCGTGGTGACAGTTTCATGTCACTCTGATTCATGAGAGACTGGGGAAACTACCAAATAAAGCAGTAAAATATTTTTCATGGATATTAAAAAAAAAAATAAATATCCCAAACCATCTTTACATCCTACATGATCCCTTGTAGATTGCTGTGAAGACAAAGAGTAGACAGAAATGCTCTACCCTGCTGTAATTATTGGAAGGGAGTATGTGAGTTAGCATTAATAAGTGCTCTGCAGGAGCAACAAGGGCTTGGACTCCACACCTGACTGCACACTGATACAATGCTCTAGTGTCATGCAATGTAAGGTCTGAGAGGCAGAATGTGTCTAAGTATTTCACTGGTAATCTGAATTCCACAGCAAGCCCACCCTTGTTCTCTGCCTGGACCCTAACCCTTTCTAAGCACCCTGTTGTTTAAGGAGACATGAAGCAGATGGAGAGATGCTCAGCTGAAACCTCACGCTGAGGACACTTCTTGTGCTTGCAGGAGTGCTGTGCCGCAGCACAGCTTCTGAAGCCACATGCAGAAAAGGACGGCTTTCTCCAGCTGCAGAATACCCTTACAGGCCTAGGAGCAATCCATGTTAAGGGGGCCAAAGGTGGAAAAGCGATAGAGATGCCATGTATCTTCTGAGGCACATTTCACAAAGGAGGTCTATTAGACTACTTTGTTTCTGGTAGGGAGGATTTTTATTACATGCAGTTATCATCATCATAAGAACTACAATGGATTAAAAAAAAATCAGACAAAATGTGCAATTAAAACCTGCTTTTTGTAGTTCTAGAAATCTTATTTCCTTCATCAATAACTTTAGTGCTTACCAAAAGGAACTGAAGAAGCAATTATACAGGGTTGTGGACATTTTTATGCATGCAGTTTTGTATTAACTCCAGCGCTGATTGATTCATAAAGCAAACCATCCGCTCCAGGTTAGGGGGGGTGGGGGGGAGAAAGGCAGGAGGAATACACTTTTCTCCAAGTGAACCACATTCTTACAACCATTGAGCTCTCCTGACCCCAGAAGTGGCTATGTTTCAAACTTTTGAAAAGATGGAGAAACCAGTCCTATAAAGGGGGGACCTGACTTACGAGACACTATGACAAACTGTTCAAAATATCTTTTTTCAATAGTTAGAAAAGAACAAAGGGGAAAATTTGCAAAAAGGCAGGTGCATACATCAAAGAATTCCCTTGACAATCGTAAGTGTAAGTCCAGTTTCAAGAGATTTTTCTCTGATGATAGTCATCCTACCAGGGCAAAACAATGAGGAACAAGAGATTCACCATAGCAACAAACATATAGCATAGAGCATATGGTAATCAGTCCATATAGAAAACTTTAGGCTCTATGTAAATAAATTCTTTATTTTTCAAAACCTATAGATACGTTTAGCTAGTGCTTTCCCAGAAAAAGAGTTCGATTTTTAATTCAAAAGGGAAAAGAAACTTGTTTCACTGAGGGGAAGAACAGTAAAAGTAGAGAGTTCTAAAAGTCAGGAGAAGGTGTCTAAGCAGTATTTTCCTTCTACAAGAGCTGCCATGCAAGAATAAGCAGAAAGATTAGGCCCACTGGGTTCAATGAAACTGCTTGAACGTACAGTCACAGTGTGCCTTGGCGACTGCAGAATGTGAGAAAGCCTTGTGTCACAATTTAAAAACTATACCAAAAATCCATCTTTGTGCATT
Source organism: Myiopsitta monachus (assembly GCA_017639245.1). NCBI lineage: Eukaryota > Metazoa > Chordata > Aves > Psittaciformes > Psittacidae > Myiopsitta > Myiopsitta monachus. Next base: position 40,096,937 of record CM029927.1, read on the forward strand.
GTGGTCTCCCCTATATTTGTTAAAAGCAGTTCAAGCACCACTCTATTTAATGCACTCTTTCTTTGCAGTCCTAGTCTGTTGAACTCTCCTACATAAAACCAGGCAGTAATGCACAGCCCTCCCACAGACATACTTGGAGTCTCTGAATAACCCATGACTAGCAGGGATCTTTGTACCACACTGCTCTTGTTGTCCAGTTCTTCCTGTTTTATGTGGGGAAACATCCTTTATTTGTGGGGAAGGTCAGTGGTACCATTACAGGGATCAATTGAGCTGCGTCTTCTTGTTAATGCAGCTTGCTAACTCATTCCCATGAACGTCTGGGAAAGAAAACATCTACAACTGGCTCACACTTACAGTACTTACAGTACTCACAGTACTCAAGAGCTGTGATTGCTAACTGGCTTCTCAAGCACTGCAATTCTTCAATAAAGTTGGTAAATGATAAAGGAATACCAATGCACTTAATTCTGTGCTTACATCTCCAGCCCCTTTGGGCACATCCTAGAACAGTGCCAGAAGAAATCTGGACCTTTTGTTAATGCATTCAAACTCTCCCTTCCTTTTTATCTAAAAGCATCTTCAACTGCTCTTCTATTCTCATTTCTGCCTTTTGGGGATAGAACTGAATACCCTCGAAAGGAGAGAAGAAAAATCTGGATGTAAGTCTTAGATCTGCAACAGTTCAACAGGCTCTGTTGTAGCAATGGAAAGGTGGCACCATGCCTCTGAGGAACAGCACTTGCTCAGATTTCCTCTAAACCACTTTCCTTCCTTATGAGACACTGTGTCCCCTCTATTTTCCTGTAGATTCAGCTTGCACTGAGCATGACCATCTTCCCAGTTTAGTCTACACTGGAGCTTTGGTTGTCAAATGAGATGTAGCTGCACTTGTTCTTTTACATAGGAATTTCCACCTTCGGTTTTAAACTGGAATGGAACTACTTACACAGGCTTACACACCAAAGCTTTCCCTAAAAGAGTCTGGTTTTAAACAAATTATTGGCACTAAATCCATATTTGGGAGGTTGGTTTTTTTCAGAGGAAGCAAAGAAAAGGAGTGAAGAGTTGTGGGGTTTTTTTGCTTTCCACTAATATATGGGATAGAAATGATAGGTGAAAAAAAGTTAGCAGATTTAAAGAATGCTTGCTAGTGCTTGTGCCAGATGCTGATAGCTATAAATAGCCAGTCAAACAAGAATGACTGCAGGGAATATCTTACCCAGGCAAATAGGAATTTGTCGAGTAAGATCAGGGCAAAAATGGAAAAAAAAAAAAGCCAACAACATTTTACATTACTTCTGCTGCAGAGGAAGTTGTGTAAGTGCTCTGTGAAGTGGAATAAGAACATGTCCTTATGATGACCTTATGTAAATGTCACCTAAATGTGCTACCAAATTTAACAGAACCAACCTATCCTTTTTACCATTAGATTGCTAGTTGTTCATGAATACAACCTCAATTTCCTTGCTCCATAACCCTTAGAGAAGTAAGCAAAGGACATACATAAGGCTACTTCAGTGTGATAATAAAGCAGCATGCAGCCTATGACATGAAATTCTAAAACAGAACTCAGATATAAAAACCATGATTTGCTATCTTACATTTTTCTTATTGTCTCACTCAACAAAATTTTTTGAAAGAAAGGCACTTGACTTTCCTGCCTCTTTTCCTTTATACCCTGGTATCAAACTTCTCTTCCCTTATATCCACTACAGTGGGGTTTTACCTGCAGCAATATAATTCCTAAGTAGTTCAAAATGTGAAATTGCAGTACTTGAGATGATAAGCTATCATTTCTACAGAGCAGTATGACAAGTTTGGAAGGACCAGGAGGTCCGATATGGATTCTAATTAATACTGATGAACCTGGCTCCCAAGGATTAAATTACCAAATGAGTACCCACTACGTTTCCACACACAGGTCTGTGCAAGTTATTCTCATTCAAACAATTAAAAAAAAAAAAAAAAAAGGAAGATTCAGTCTGTGCCAAGATATTGAAGGCTTTCAAAAACTGATTAAAAACATTAAATGAGGTATTGAACTACATTAAAAATCAACCTTCTTAATGTATTGAAACGTAATGGTCTATAATTTGTAATCAAGTGATTTTATTTCCAGTGAATAACAACTGTACCATAGCCAGCTTTGTGCCCTGTTTCTCTGGAAACCTCAAGGGAGGTACAGAAGACGATTTTGTATCCTGCTGAAGACACACACTTTGTGTGACACCTGCATCTTTAGTTTTTACAGGAAGCTGAACTTTGTTTCATTATGCGTTTATTTTTCACTGATGGTTCCTTCAAACTGGCAAACACAAATGAAAGCGCATTGGTATTAGCTATATTGGTAGACTCTGGAAAGTTCTATAACCTAAATGCAAGTGCATGGAAACAGAGGACTCACCTTGAATGCATTAGTAGATGGACTTGCAAATCAGGGGATTTATAACAATATATGCTTGTTTCCTGGTTTTCTCTGTGGAACGTGAAGTTGCCTACAGTCACATGATGTTCAAAATAAAACTGAAACACACATAGTGCTCATCATTTCATCTGCCTCAAATCTGCAGCAGCTGGGGAAATGGTAATTTCTCACTGCTGTCAGCTGGGGTTGATTGGCTGGCTGTCAGCTCTTCAGGAAAGGACCTGGGGGTCCTGGTAGACAGCAAGCTGATCCTGAGCCAGCAACACCTCACAGTGCTGCCTACGCTAAACCCCAGAGCACACTAACTTCCCTACCTAGCCCGTTTCAGCCACACACCTTTTATTTCAGCAGACATAAAGCTTCATTCCACTACCTGCACTCCAGATACCCTATACCCAAGCTCTCTGTCCTTCTCCTGCTTCTCATATTCTCCTGGCTGCTCTTAGGCATTTTTTCTGCCACTTTCATTCTTATTTCCATATAGCTTTCCAGACGCTGTTGTCAGCCTCCTTTACTTCATAATCATTCTGTATGGCATCCCTACTCTTCCCACAGCCACTAGGTATACAAGATCATTCTTGGCCATCACCTTTACCCACACTCTGAACAAAAAAGGTCTCATTTGCTTGCAAACGTTCACAGGACCGTGACAGCTTTTCTGCAGAGAGCAATGTAAAACTTCTGTCCCTAATAGGGAACAGTGAGCATGAAACACTAAGAGATGTATGATACAAATAACAACAATGGAGAAACATTCTGGAATAAAAAGGAGTATGATTGAAAATTAAAGGGAGGGTGGATTAAACAACACTGACTGAGGAAACTTTCAGTCTTGGTCAGTACTTATCCCTGTAGCACTACCAGTGGGTTACCAGTTTTGTTTTCTCTCACCGGGGATGGAAAATGTTAGAACAAAGGAAATGTCAGGATAAAGGAAAAAAAAGCTGGGCACTTTATCACCAGGACTCTCAGTCCTCCAACATGAGACCTAAACATTGTCTTCCATTAGCTTCAGTTTCAAACCCAAATATCTATAGTACCTACTATTTTTCTTCTGAGAAATTTGTCCATCTTTTTATTTTTTTTTTCACTACTTGGCTCTTTTTCAATTTACCAGAAAATAGTTTTAGTCAACCTTCTTCAACTTCAATTAAATGCTTATATTATGTTATCAAATACTGTTTCATTAATACTTCATCCCATGAAATCTATGAAAAGTTGGAAAACCCCTCAGTAGCTACTCTGCAGTCCACTCTCTTACCACAGCCTACATTGCCATCAGTATCTAAGCAAGCTGGTTTAATGAAATCTCAAAAACATTTATACTACATGTCTAGAAACTGTAGTATAAATTTAGCCATATGCGTTGTCATGGATTACATACAACAAATGAAAGTTTTCTTTCCTGAGGTAGGCAAATTTGGAATGCAAATGGTAAATCCTGACTTTCAGACAAACAAATGATGGCCTATCAAAACTCCCTTCCAAACTAGTCCTTAGAGTACTGCATACATGCAAAGGTGGAAAATCTGAAAGATCCAGACAATTGCCACAGGCATCTTTAGTTGTAACGATACTTCCCACTTGCAGATAGAAGCAGAAGAAAGAGGTAATAATAGCTAAATGGATATTAGTATCTGCCATTACCTGATCTATCTGCACAATTACAGCAGTTTGTGAATGCTAAATTGCTTATCAAATCTGGCTTAAAAGCCTGAAACAACCCCTTTTCAGGAACAACATGTCACCTATGTGTTGTTTGGAACTGATGGAACTTTTCCGTAGAGAAAAACCACATGGGTATAACGCCTAAAATTGCTGAGAGAATTAATTGCTTCCAGAGAGATTTCCTTCCCAAGCTGAACCAAAGGGGGAATACAATACTGAACTCCACTTCTGAAAAACAGGCATTAAAAGGCCACAGAACTCCACCAAAATTAGATTTTTCCTCTTCTTTAACAATGTCAGAAACAAAAATGTTAAGACTAGAAACATCTCAAGACACATCACAGTTGTCAAATCAGAGTAAACAATCATTGTCTCTGCTCTGAGAAAGTTGCAGTGATTCAGTCGAATAGAGTCGTTTAGTCCTATTAATACCATAAATTAAGTCATGGGAGCTCTACTGATTTGCACGAGGAGACGATGTGACTAACTTTGTATTGGCAAACAGGCTTCTGAATGCACCTCAGAAAAAATTAAAAATCACCCTTTATTCTGCCAAAACCAACCATTTCCTCCCCATCCAAAAGGATCCAACAGGAAATCACAGACTATATAAGTGATAAAGCAAGGTGTCCCACTGGCATAAATGGAATGTGAAGTAAATTAACATACAATAAGTCCAAGCAGAAATCTTTCATATCTACTGCTGATAAAAGAAATGTTATCTAGAGACTTTTTCAGACATGTTCTCATACTTATATCATGGCTGAGTCTCTACAGATGGTGGTTCTTCAGAAGCAAACTTCAATCTTTTCAGAAATTGGTTCGAAACAGAAACAGATACTGTGAACTAAAAGCAGAGTCACATTGCTGTATTCTCATCTATTCCACAAATTTCATATTAAGCAATTTATTTAGATTGCAAAACTATTCTGACATCATGAGGGTGGCAGAACTACTTCTGATCATAAGCATTTCATTTAATCATTGCCAAAGAGAAAGAAGTTAAAGAAATATGAACAGATAGAAGTAATACTCCTGCTTAGGAACAAAACAAAAAGGGAATTAAAAATATCCAGACTTTATATGTAGACACTCAGGAAAAACTTGGTGAAATAATATATACTATTAGATATAGAAAATGTGCAATTGTAGGAAGGGTAGTGGCCCTGAAGACAGTGGAGATTTCATTGCTGAGATACTTTTACAGTACTGTGAGGCTGCTATTTGTATTAAGTTATGTCAATGTTTAAAAAAGAAATTCAACATGCAAACCAATATATTAAAAATGTGTAAAGAGACAGACACAATTTGCAGTTGTAAAGCATTGCCCGTCCATCCAAGGGGGAAAAGTCATAAAAAGCATAAAACCACTTACCCCTTCCTGCTTAGGAATGTTGAACTTGGCTATCTTTGACTTGGTCCTGGCTGAATCAGGCTTGTTAGAAGGCACTCCCCTATACGACTTGGTTGTCTCTGCTTGTAACTTCAGCTTTGGAGACTCATCAGGAGCCTGATCTTGACCATCCATTGGCCTTACATAAGCTGTTGGTTTCTGCTGAAGCAGACTGGGCTTTGAAGCAAGAGAGGGTGGGAAGTTTTGGACACAGTGGCCGCCACCATGCTTTGCTGGCCTCTCTTGTGCTTGAGCTCCTCCTTCTGAGCTACAATTGAGCTTTGCTGGCTGCTGCAACCTGTTGACGCTGTCTCCTAGTGTGGCCCTCAGTGAGCTTTGCTGGGAAGCATTGGAGGAGGAGGAAGAGGAAGTGGGACTTGATGCACAGCGTTTTAGTTTATCCAGACTTGATTTTTGGTTCGCAAGTTTGAAGTCACCCTTGTGTGACTCCAGCGACCGATGCCCATGCTTGCTTGCTCTCTGCTGGCCATCTGAAGGGGCACTGTGCCCAGCCTTCTGCCAACCCATTGCGGTGCTTTTGCTTTGCTGGGCAGATAGGACTGCTGGTGTTGAAGAAGTAGTGCTGGAAATGGGAGGAGGAGGTGGCGGTCTTGAGTCGGCAATAAGATGTTCATCCGGCTTGGGGAGAGACATCTGAGGAACCCCAGATTTTGGAACCCCAACAAGGTGGCTCTGGTTTGATCGGTCAGTTAACAAGTCTTTCATTTCATCATAGTTGCCCAGTGTATTCTGGATGCGATTTGAGAGCTCATCCCCCTTGTTAGTCTGCAAAACAAAGAGCGAGTGTTCTGCAACAGTCAACATAAGAAAACCAAAATTCCCTGCATGCTTCTGCTCAAATCTTTACTGAAGTAGCACTCCCTTATTCAGCAGCGGTGTTGAGGGATGAAATCGAAAATCCTTATTGTCTCTGAAGACACTTGTCAACATCTTAAATCTACTCTGAACTGGAAAAGCTATAAAGGGCCTTAGAGTATATAAAAAAAGAAATCTATCGCTGGTATCATGCTGTAGTTAAAGTATATTACCTGGAAACTAGAAAATTTATTATTGCAACTACACAGAATGGTCTGGATTAAATCTGACCATGATAAAACTTTTCCTACAGCCCAGTGAAAGCTCTCCTTCAGTCATGAATGAAAACACTGCATTTCCAATTTCCTTCTCTGCCTGCCTAAGCTTTTACATGGCATCTGGGAAGGCACACGACATCCAGTAGAAGCACTGAATGAACTTACCAGTCTAAGCCAACCAAATACTCTGAGGCGACTTGAAGACAGCTCATGGGACAATGGGAAAACTACAGCTGATTATGTCCCTTCTTTGAAAATACTCTGACAGGGTGTCTCCAGGGCACTCTCCTTTTTTAAAGAAAGAGGTGAACAGAACTTCCCAAATTCTTCACATTGATCTGCACTTTCTGGGTGCAGCAGGGGGAATACAGCCACCCTCCTTATTAAAGAATAATCATTATCTTTAAAATCATCTGTCCTGAATGAAAGGGCAGAAGCTCCACAAAGAAATAAAACAAGTAAATAAAACATACTGGAAAAGATTGAAAACTCTGGCTCTAAAAAGCCACTGTAAGCAAAAGGGTGTATCATTAGTATTTATGCAGCAGAGATTTTTCTGAACCCTGCCAAGATTCAGGTGTGTGATGTCTTTTGCTTTATGTTTTCAGAGGAAGACAGTAAAAAGACAGTGGTATTCTCCTTTCCCTCTTCCAGACACGGGGTCTGGAAAGGAAAACTCCCATTGGCTTCAGAAGACAAAGCTTTCATCTTAAGACTTGCTGGTTTAGAGGAAAACAAAAAGAAGGAAAAAGAAGGGAGTAAAGGGAGTGGAGAAGACTCCCTTAAAGTTATATGAAGAATATGAAAGATGTAGCAGCAATATCAGTTACTCTGGAAAATTGGTGTATTTTTGGTTTTTTTAAGCCTTCAAATAAAATTGAGTCACTCAAACAAAAATATAAGGCAAACTCCTCTAGTTCAGAATCTTCTTTTTCTAGGGACTCCTATAAGAGAACCCCAACTGAATCCAAGCGAAAATGCCCCATCAAAGAGTGCAGCGACTGCCACATGCTAACTTTCAGAGGACTACAGCTGAAGCATTCCTAAGTCAGACAATAGAAGCAGTCCTGTCATGCTTGAAACTTGTCCCCCTAAATTTCAAGGACACTACCTTGTAAATACGTATAATACATTGCAGCTAGCTTTCTGACATGCATTTGTTACAATGCTAACAGTTAAATATATATCAATAATGTATATTGAAGGGAAGTGGAAAGGGAAAAGCTCAGAAGTGTTGCATCTGAAACACTGCTTTGCAAACTTGGAATAAGATGGCTTAACCACTACAGCCTGATCTTCTTTCTGCATATGCAGCTGTTGTTTTCACAAGGACAATAACCGGCTATGAAAATAAATACTAAACATTAATTCACAGACAGGAATTGGTTTTAAAAAGGGGGGTTCCTTCACTTCACAGGAATCACATCGATGTACTGAAGAAGAAACCATTAAAAATGCTTCAAAAGTGGGAAGCATCACATACATCTGAAAACAAAGAAGGTGGGAGATAAACTCGTGTCTCCTGGGATCAATGAAATGGTTCCTACACTTGGGCATCTCCTTCACCAGCAGACTTATTTTCCAGAAGGCGAAGAAAAATTTCATTTTACCCAGTGGATCTATTCTATGATTCTAAGTGGATCCTCAACCTCGTGTAGATAACTTGTAGAGAGATCTTTTCCAGTTTCCCTCTATGGAAGGAGATCTGCCCTTGGGCACTAAGTTTGATTCAGCAAGCATGTGTATGAGGTTTCTTTCCCTGCTGGGAGCATGATAACAAGAACTACCAAATTGAATGGTGCCCCCTACACCTGCAAGTCTCCTACGGCACAGTTAGTCTGTAGGGTAGCTCTCCACCCAGGTGGTTCTAGGTCCATGAACATAAAAGAATTTATGTGCAAGTTTTCCCCCTAGGAAGTTGACCTTCCCTAACAGAAGGTTCACTCTTTCTGAAGGCTGCTATTTGGATGGGAAAGAAATAAAAGCCTAATGGCAGATTATCTGTAGACTATCACGAGCCCAGAAAAGTCAGCATGCTTTCTTCTATATGGTTGTGATGTGAAGCTTACACAGAGACACCTCATATTGACAGATATCAGATAACCACAAGCAGCAAGCTGATCTAATGCTGGTACCATAGCACATGCTGACAACCAGTTGGTGTTGTTTATTCCTCCTGGATACACTGAGGACAACTTGAGGTGGGAAGATTTTGTGTTGAGCTGATCTCATCTAGAGAGTTCACCTACCTCCTCATGGGAACAAGACAGAATCTGAGGTAACTAGTTATAAGCTTTAGATGTAACAGTTTGTCCTATTATTTGCTCTGAAATATTGCTGGCCTTATTTGATCATTCACTTAGGAAAAACATGATCACAAAATGAGTAAGAAAAGCATTTTGTGCAAACATTTCTAACTTACAGTGCTCTGATATTCTTCTGCAATGCAAGACGAATCCATGCATTTGAAGATGGAAAGATCCAACGCTTCTAAAAATAAACCTGATGGCAGCATGGAAGGCCATCAGACTTTTTTTCTTCCTTAAAAATACTGATATGGTTAATGAGGCAAGGTATTCTGTCCAGGAAATATCCAGACCTAATTCCCTAGTTTTTTACCCCCCTTAAAAGACATTTTAAGTGAAAGATACTGGATTTCTTGTAACCCTTCATAAAGGGTTGCTATGGATACTTTGAACAGGATACGGGGCAACCCAAAGAGTCAGGATTTTTCAGAAAATCTGATGTTACAGGAGTAGTGATACATGTCAAGGTGAGAGAGGACATTAGATTTAAGAGATTTCCAGTATGCCTTTGATTTTCAGATATGGCCTTCAGAGTGCAAATCCTTTGGCTTTACCTCACTTTCTCAAGTTCCGCAGAGGAACACTGAATTTAATCAGATCTTGCAATGAATGTCTGCTGTAACTTCATTCCCTTCTGGAAAAACCCAAAACCTGAACATAATCTTTAAAGACATTAAGAGTGTGTTTCAGTTTTGCTTTTGCAGAAAGATTTCCTCTTTTGCAGTTAGCCTCTCCCCATGGTAAATCAAAATGTCCATGCCACAGCTCTGACCCCCACACTGAAGGTTCACAAATGTTTGATTAAGTTCAGACTGCCCAATGGTCTACTGCCAGTGTAGACATGACATTCAATATCCACTTTGCTTCTAGAGATGGTAATGATTTTTCATCCACTCCTATTAAAGCTGATGAAATTATACTGTGGTTGCATAGAAATGCCTTCAGACACCATTGCTCAGAAACTACTGATATGTCTATGATACATGAAGTCTGTGCCATGACAGTACAGTGGCACACAGGTAATAATCAAAGTTCACAGAATATTGCAACTACACCACTCTTATAAGTTATTTGAATTTCAGTATTACCAACTGAGGTACCACAGACATGATGGTATTGCAGACCCAGAAAATGACAGGCCCTTTCTGAGAAGTCTATTTGATTGGACATACCAAATGGATAATTATTAAGTTCCCATTGAAGCAGAGTCCTCACAAGATGACAAGATACAACTGACTTAAGCTTTTGAGGCTTTTTTCCATTGGCTAGGTCTAAACTCGTCTCAAAGTACATTTTTCAAGTCAAGGCTTGAAGGGTTCAGGACATTTGCCATGGTTTCTAAATGCCTTTGAGATGAATCTGAAATTCAGGCAGCTGGAGGTCAGCTTCATGGCATACAGAGCTGTCTTCCATTAAGGGACACGGTTTGAAAGTGGTTGATCTTGCTTTTCTATTAGGGATTAGAGAAAAGCAGCAACCTGGAAGAAGAGCAAGCTAAAGGATGACACTGGAGCACAGGCAGAAACTCAGAAGCATGGAAGTCTGGTGTAGCAGCCAAGTGCCAAATCCCAAATAGGACTCCTGAAAAAAGGCACCAAAGCACCCAAGACATCAAAGACAAGTCATGTTGCATGGAGGGAAGGGTTTCACAACATGGTGGTTTTAATAGTAACTTGGACATTTCTGGAAGGGCACAGAACATGATACATGGTGATGCTTTGATGCATGCGGGCAAAGGCACTGTGTTAGCTGGGGAGGGGAGCAGCCCCCATAGGATGCCTTTTCACAAAGGCTTGGTTGAAAAAGGTGAATGCCAAGATATTTCACTGCATTAACCTTGGCCAGAGCATAATGCTTACTGTATTGCTGACCTTCACACAGAACTTAAACACACTTGTTTTCAAAGCGTTGCAAAAACAAGGCACCATCACCTTCACCTCCTAGTTTTAATTCCATCTCAAATATTGTTAGGATATTTATAGTTTATTTCATTCTCATGTGATGTTGAACATTCTAAGAAGTTTATATATATCTGTATACACACCCACACAAAATCCGGTTCTCAATGAACCATAAACGCTCTCTGTGAATTTTGTGAGGCTAGCACTTGTGGGACAGTGCTGAAATCTGGACAATGCCTTCTGCAGGCTGCATTTTTGTACTGTGGAATAAATGAATAAACAAAGAGCCATCCAGCTGGGAAGCATCTACCTTGTATGGTTCACTGAAGAGGGAGTAACTCGTGTTAAATGCTCCATCCTCCTGCTGGGCCTCCTGATTTCTCCTTTCCCATTCTTTCCTTCGCAGCACGTTTCTATCTGGCTCATAGACACTGCAGCAAAAGAGAGGAATAGCTTTTTAAGAGTTAAAAATTATTGGGCAACATATAAAACAGCATGAATTTAAAAGTGAAGAACTCTGGTTTGAAGACAGATGGCAAAAATAAGTAAGAACATGAATCAGATGAATGCCAGTCCAAGCAGGCCGGGGAGGCTCAGGTCTCTGGGAATGCTAGTGCCTTCTTCACACAGAGAATAGATAATTAAATTCTTACAGAAGAATAAGAAAGAAATCACAGGGCAGGATCTAGTCTGTGCAGAAATGTGACAAAGGAAATGTCTAAGCAACTCTGAGAAAGACTGAAGGTACTCTTAAGGCAGATGGTAATTACAGCTATGAGTAAATAGAAGTTATGAACATATTTCCACTTATGACATATCCTCTGAGTGTTGTATGAGAATGCTCCTTTTTTCACATGGATGTGTTTCTGTAGTGATTCTTTCATTAACTAGCTCCCTAAAGAGCTGTTAAAACTACATGCTGTAGTGGTTTCCACAGTTAGCCTGCTTCTTCTGATCTCTGTTAATCAGCCAAGTCGTGAAACTACTACTGAAACAATTCCTCTTTCTGATGGATTTGAAACTATCACAATGTCAGAGCATGAATAAATGAATACTGGCATGACAGTGTATGTATGGACGGTAGAGTGTAGCTGGAGAAAGGATAAAATCACTGCTTTACACAGTGGTATTAATTTTCAGAAATTAACTAGCTTGCCTCCAATATAGACATCCAGCATACAATAAAAAAAAACACTATTGTTTTTTCCCCCAGAATTCTAGTTTAATGCATGACAACATAAACCAGAGACTCCTTTCCATGAATTTCCACGGAACAACACAGGTTTGCACATTTCAGTCTATTATATTTCATTCTCCTTACAAAGGAAACCAACGTATCTAATCAGGTCTACGTGTTATTTCAGGACAGTACAACGAGTATGCTGATTGCCTATTTTGCTTAGCTTTGCTAATGTCTTTCTTCTGGCACTGTAAATCTGTAAAGTAGAAATATATATTAATGTCATGTAAGTGCACCATGTGCTAATAAGAAAAAGGTTCTCTTGCTAACCAGCTTTCCAGATAGTAAAACATATGTTGCATCAGCTACCCATGTGACATTACCTAGTATGCCTCAGGCAAGGCAGACAAAAGGCCAACAGCTATCTGATTCTAATTCAAGACTTGAGAAAGCTGAAGATATATAGGATATGTTAGATGCTATTAGTATTTAAAAACAATGCCTTAACAGACACCAAAAGAACACAAGATCTTGTTTACTTGTTTGTGCTGCTAACTCGAACTGGATTGTGGAGTACCCTTCTGATAGGTCTGAGGACATCTAAAGGCAGATGCCAGATACCAAGCAGGGCCCTTAAACATGGGGGTTTATTGTGAAACACAGGGCTTCAGTACAGCACATGGGAGGCAGCTTCCAAACACCAGTTTATTCTAATTACACGCTGAGTTTTTGGGGGGTTTATCCCATCTTGTTATTCAAGTGCTATGCATGTTATTTATACCAACATCTCTCTTTGAAAAATGGTGTAATGAGAAGGCAATGGAAGGGGTGGAGTTTTGGGCATGGAAAATGCCTTTCTCCAGGAAGAAGGGGATAGAAAAGTCCTCTCCATAGCATCCCAGTGCGTGGATATCATCTGCTGCACACACTGCAGAGGCCAGAGGAAGAGCAATTGTCATTTACTGCTATGAGAGCAGTGGTCTTCAGCTACCTGAAGATCATGCTACCTGAGCATACTCCCATCAGTTAGGTCAGGGTAAAAGACTTCCCAACATCAATCTCTGTGTCTAAAGTAGACTGTCTGCCGTGCTGAATAGCCATTGTTTGGTTAGGGTTTTCAGGAGTTGCCATGTTTCCTTATCCAGACTCTCTTGACTCTTTGAGATGCTTTAAATTTGGACTCCGCAAACAAAGAGAAATGCAGCCTGCAGACAAAGAGAAATGGGCAGCTCCCCTGAGATTAATTATAATATAATGATCTCTGCCTGGTTTCTAGGAAGTAAACAAGAGCATCATTCTTCACTAGACCTCATACAAACTTCAAAATGCAGTGGTGTGATACTTCTAAAGTGGAAGAACATTTTAATCTCTTTATTTATTTGGTGGAGACATATTTGATGAAGACATATAAGTCATCAGATCTCTGAACCCCCTTCCCGAATGAGAAGTTCACTGTTGTTAATGCAATGCACAACCTTCAATAATTTAGAATTATTATGCAAATGGAAAAAATGTGTGATGATCTCTAATACGCCATCTATAAGTAGTAAGTTAGAAAGAGCTACAAGTTGAGAGTTGTATTCCTGTGGTAATACCAGATGGCAAAATCTCTCGCATTTGTAAGGCTGCTCCTTATTTGCATGAACATTGCAACAATCACATTTCCTTGAACGTATGTCACCAAATGTATTTATTTATTTTGGTTCAAGGAGAATATTGCCAACTGCTATAATTGTCTTTATTGCAAACACTGCAGTTAATGGAAAATGATTCTTTTTAATAGCTTTCTTATTTCTTTTTTTCTTAAATTCGTAAATTAAAACAACCCCAAAAGTGTATGCACCTTTTTAATCACTTAGTGTGTGTCTTCTCCACAGCTAAGCCACCAAGAACAAGTTCATGAAAACCTCAAGATTTTTTTCCTCACTGGTTTATGTGGGTGGGTGTGCACTGGGTGACGCATTCATATATGTTATATGCATGTTCACACATCTATTTATTGATGATAAGTTTTTCTAGTATGGGTGTAAATGCTGAAGCAGTTTTGCAGGACTTAGAAACCAAAGAACATGCAACCATTCATCTCTCAAAAGTCAGTGTCGTTTATATTTGTTTCATACAGGTCAGACTCCAAAAAGATTAATTTAAATAGTTTTTCAATGGTATATTTTTATTTTTAGGATGCTGCATCTGTTTCAAATTTATGCTTAAAGAACATGAACTGAAGCATGAGTAGCAAGTCAAACATTTGCAAAAGTTATATATGAATAAATGTTGTATTATAAGAATTACACTATCTTGAAGTTAGCACACTGCTTTAAAACCACACTGTGATTTATTTCACCCCTAAGATCTTCCAAGAGACATACTGGACATGTCAATGAATAATGTCACAGGCTTAAAGCTCTTTCAGCACGCCATCATTACCATTCAGTCACAGCAGCCCTACCTTCTCTGCTTCTTTTAGGATACCTTGAATAATTTTACTTTCAGACATTTTACAGATTAGAATACCAATGGATTGCCAAAGTTCTCAGAGTAGATATGTTTATTAAGTTTCGGTTGGTTGTGGTGCCTGTTGGAAGATTACCTTGATGGGTTACACAGTCTTTAGACATGTGCTAGGTGTGTGTGGGTCCGCATGAGACGAGCTTGAAGAAGGGCATTAGATTCAGCTGGCATGGAGTTCATTTTCTTCAGAGTAGCTGATTTGAAGCTATGTTTTGGATTTGTGCTGGAAATAGTGTTGATGAGATAGGGATGGTTTTCTTATATGCTGAGCAGCAGCTTACATAGAGTCAAGGCCTTTTCTGCTCCTCACACCACGCCACCACTGAGTAGGCTGGGGATGGATAAGGAGCTGGGAGAGGACACAGCTGCCACAGCTGACCCCAACTGACCAGAGCAATATCCCATACCATACAGCATTATGCTCGGCATATAAAGTTGCACGAAGAAAGAAGAAGGTGAAGTTTGGTGGTATGGTATTTGTCTTCCCAAGTAACTGTTACTCATGACAGAGCCCTGCTGTCCTGGAGATGGCTGAAACCTGCCTGCTATGGGAAGATGTGAATGAATTCCTTGTTTTTCTTTGCTTGCATGTGTGGCTTTTGCTTTACCTGTTTATCTGTCTTTATCTCAACTCATGAGTTTTCACGTTTTTACTCTTTCAATTCTCTCTCCAATTGCCCACCAGGGGAAGGGAGCGAGCAAGCAGCTGTGTGAGGTTTAGTTGATGGCTGAGGTTAAAGCACAAGAGGAGGAGAGCCCAGGCACTCTGGTTCCTTATGGGAGGGTGGCTGCAGCACCAGCCTCCATACAGTACTGACAGAAATGCATATAGCTTCCTTCATGTTACTCCTGACATCAGAAGGAACTGTTTCCTTTAGTCCTTAATTAGAAATAGACAGAGACAGCTCAGGGGACAGCATAGGAGCAGAACAATAACCTTACCTGAAAAACCTGCGACTAGGTTTAATCTCCTACAGAGTCCAAAGAGTTTTCATGTCTTGGGCTAGGCTGAAAGCAATCATATAAAAAGCCTAAAGTTTTAAGTGTTGAAAAATCTCCTTTTCTTACTTGTTTGGTTTCATTTGTTTTTAAAGCACACTCTTTCTGACTCAATTTAGTCCCCACACATATCACTACTTGGAACTCAAATAAAAAGGTCTAATATTCATGATGAACTGCTTGGAGACAATGCAACAACCTATTCTCCTGTCCTTCAGTTTTAGAGAACGCCCAAGTGTGGCATTCAGAGGAAGGTGTCCTTTCCTCCAAACTAAAGCACTGCATCTTCACTGAGGAGTTACACGCCTTCGCAGATGTACGGTGTGCATTAATGATGGTGCTTGACCTTTTCAGAAACCACAGAATCGCCACATCACTAAGGGGAGACTCAGGAAAGATACTGCTATTTTGCTACGAGATCACCATTCCTGTAACATCTTTGAGGCTGTATAAGGCGCAGTAGGTAAACTGAGGGTAAGATCACTGGTGCTCCTCTTGCATTGCAACAATATATTTTCTTGCAAAGGAGGAGGACAACAATTCTGGCTGCCCTGCCAGCGTGACAGAGGAAAGCGTTACCGTGTGCATACACACACCTGGTGACAATTACTGAACTCATTACAGTCTGCAGTAACCTGCAATCTCACCTCTGCCTTTCCAGACCTTCCAATATCATTTTCCCGTCCAAAGATTTAGTTCATTATTTTCTGAATTGTGAAGGCTTTGCAACACCACCACCCCCACACACCCCTTCCTTCTACCCATGCATGTCAATATTGTGATACAGATTTAGCAAGAGTAGCTTGTTTATTTGCAGTTAATGTTTTTGATCCAGGAGGCTGATCTCCTTCACCCCGGCAGCTATGTTCTCACAGAATATTCAGAACCCAAAGTCTAGACATATTAATAACAAGAGCAGGGCTGACACTTCATGTTAACATGCCACAGTATCTTAAATTGGCAAAACCACAGTTCCCGTGGGCTCCTGGCAGAGCTTTGCTGGGGAAGACCTAGATCCACTTGCAAGGGCTGAGCTTCTTTCCCAGATTTTGTCATTCTCCCTGTTTGTGCCCAGGCTGGCCCTTCTTCCGTAATCAGATTAAGAGACTCCATACAAAACTGCCAGACCGCAACTCCCACTCCCAATGTCTTGGAAATGATACCATGCCCAAGCTGCCAGGTGCAGTCCTTGGATATCTCCTGGGACTGTACAGAGCTGATCATGTTCCAAAAAATCAGCCAACCAAACAAGGAAAAGCCCGCAAAATACAACCCACACCATAGGTGACTAAAAGATACATGCGTTTCAAGAATACAACTAGACCTTTGAACAAGTTTTCTGTGAGGACACATATATCTTTGAAATTAAATTTTAGCAAGTGGTCATTTCTGAATCATGAACAAAGTTGGAACTGCTTCAAAACTGCTGAAGAACAGGCAATATTTCAAGAAAATAAATTTTAAAATGGTTTACTGATTATTCCCAACATTTCCTCACGAAGTGTAATCTGCACAGAACTCAATATACTAAATTTCAGGCTGAAGTGAGGCCATTTTCTTAAATTTTTAATGGTCTAATTCTCCCCTGAATTACCACATTTATGACAAAGTAGCTAAATAGAGTAACTCAAGGGGAAAACTTACATAACACAACAAAAAAAGTCTAACCCTGATGCAGGACAGTGATTATGAAACTGAATTCAGAATAGAAATTGGATTCTGAATTTAAATGTGCTGTCATTCCTGTGTTCTGCAGTAATTTAAGACACAAAAGGACTAACCAGCCTGGGACCTTGTGAAACCAATAGCCCCAGACATTTTTAGAAAAGAGCCTTAATTTTGACAACTTAATTACAACAATTCAGGTCATTTTGCCTGCTGAATTGCTGTGTTTAACATGGAAGTGCTATCATTTAATGCCTGTTTTCTAGTTCACTGTTTGTGTCCATGTTTTTTTCTGGCCAATTTCTTGGTATGAGTTCCATTTCCAGCTAAGTATAAATGATGCCTGTTTGGGATCTCATTGCTAATGGGTTATGGAGAGCTCTTAGACATGGCAACCTTACATTTTTGAGCATTAAATGTTTTCCCTAATGACATTTGAACTACTAGTTCGATTATAACAAAGAGGTTGCCTTTGATGAAAAAGTGGCATAATCAGTAAAATACCTTCCCAGGTTGCAACCAATTTTTTTTAGACTTTTTATCTAGCTTAAACAGCAGAAGTTAATTTGAGGATTTTTACAGTATTTTTTCCCATTTACAAACAGGAATGCCGTGGGGTAAAGCAATTACTCTGATTTACTGTTTTCACTTTCATTGAACATAAAGATGTAGCAGGGTCTCAAAAAAGCAGTAACTTAACAAACTGTGCTCCTACCCACAGACAGATAAAGTACCTACTTTGCTATTTCAAAGAGTTTACCTCCAGGCAGCAGCACAGAGCAAACATCAATCAATGACATGTGTCAAAGATGAGATTGATGTTTACTCTCACAGCTTTTCATCTTACATCCAATAAATTATTTTTCCTTCACCAAAATGCCTGGTTAAATTTCATTTTTCACTTTGCAGTATCAGTTTTAAAACTTTAGCTTCCAGCAATTTCAAAGCTAGGATTCATTGATGCTTCAGATTTTACAGCCTATTTATGATTTGTATTAGCCATGAAACACTACCATCCAAACATGAATATGATCGGGAGAGCTGAGCTGGGCCGGCCGCTTGCTTGGTGGCAGCTGTGGGCTGGAAGGTGTGAGATTGCTTTAATTATCTGCCTGGAAATTCTGAGTCAAAAATGGGGAGCCATATTTTCAGGGGCAGATATATCGCATCCACCAAACAAACGCATATATATATACACATACATACATATATATATACACGCACATATCCTATCTGCAAAATCAGCATCTGAGCATTCAAGGCAGGTCTTCTGAGGGCTCACAATGGGCAGCTGGAAGGAAGCAAGGAAAGACTAATTGTGGGTGCAGTTATTATATTATAGGCACTCACACCTGACATTCACAGAATGTGAATGCTTTGCATGCAATCTGACTGAATTTTAAACATGTTTTGAAATACTGAGAAAACCTAGGGCGGCAATTGAGACTGGGATCTAGGTTGTTGAGTCAGAGCTGTAAACATCACAACAAAGGAACATTACAAACGAATCCAATTTAGTTCAACACCTGCTTGTACAAGAGCACCTCTTCCAGCCCTGTGACAGATAAAACATGCACATTTTCACATTTTCCTCCCTCAGTGAAGTTTTGCTTTATGAGAGAAATTGAGACAAAATTCAAGATTTATTGGTTTGTTTGTTTCAGGAAAAGTAACTTCATCATATGATAAAAACCTACAAGCCCGTATCTACAGTATATGTAGATAACAAAAATTTGACCATTCAGTATTGATGGGTAATCCTATAATCAACGCCTTAGTATTTTCTTTTTGCTATTAAGTGCTGATGTTTTCTTTTTATAATCCTAAAATTTCTAGCAAAAATACCAAAGATGGATGAAGATCTAATAATGATAGTAAGCGAAGCTAGAAACTCAACATTACTATTACTTTCAATTTTGTGCTGCTTTAACAATGTATTGTTCGAAAGTACATTCACAAGTTAAAAATTCACCACTATTTCTAATCTTACAACTGGAATAAGTATTTCTTTTTCTTCACAATCCAAAACAGCATTTAAAACCTTCAGAAATGAAATGGAGATCTTAGCTGTCAAGAAACAGATAATGTAGATGCAACAGAGGAAATAATTCCTTTTGTATCCTCATCCATATTTTTCAGGGGGAAAGAAAAAAAAATCAAGACTGAAGAGCACAAACCAGCCAAAGCATAGTGAAGCCCTTTCATTTGATTTTGTTACTTTTATGCTGTAATTCAAAAATGCAACAGCTGAGGAGATCAATTTAGGAATCTTTTTTCTGCCTAACTGAACATTGCTGAATTCCCTGGGCTGTTACACAAGGCCTTACCTAACTTGGTGATGCCTATATCTGACCGAGTTTCTTCTTACGTTGCTTCCCTGCCAGAGATACCAGACACAATGCCCCACTTGTCTGTTTTTCTCCACAATGATTTCTGCTTTCCATGGCATCCTTCTGCATGGGAAACTGCTCCAGTTATCATCTGCCAAGCCAGTGTGGTTTTTTTTTCCTTGAAACTTCTTTAGGCTCCTTACAGTCATAATTAGTCAAAAAATGATAGCATTTTTTATGAACAGCCATCCAGCTCATCTCTGTAGAGGAACTGCACATATAGGCAAATAATTCATATAGTCCTGGGGCACACCCTGAAAAGTTTACAGACCAAATGTTGCAATAAACGGAATTTACTCCTATCGCTGCATTATTTGTAGGGATATTCTGAACATTTTAAAATCTGGTCTTTTAAAAATCTATCTGACATCTTGCAGTGTTTAATACTTTATTCAAAATCTTTGTTGGGCTTCTTACTGATGTGTTTGCAGAAAACTGGAATTCAGTCCATAAAGATTTCAAGTGCTAGTTTCAGTAGTAAAACAATTTAAAACAAGTATCCTGAAAGTTGTGGAAAAGTATGTTTTGCATCTATGATATTTTTATTGAAGAATAATGTCTTTTTCAGGGAAAAACAAAACAAAACCAAACAAAACAAAAAAAAAAAACAAAAACAAAAAACCAAAAAAACCCAACAAACCCTAAAATACTTTCTTGCTTCCATTTCTCTCTAGCAACTTAAATAGCCTATTCTTTCCATGGGGCTCTCGACAGTGATCCATTTACCCACAGCTAATTGCAGGTCTGAGAAGTACACTGAGGTATACTTCACATAGCATACAGAAATTGAAAGCTCTGTAACTGGTAGGAAAATGTTATCATGCAATTCACCCTGGTGCAACTTGACTTAAAGCAGGAAAAGTAAAGATTGCAGTGAATCATTAAGGCCAGACCTAAGGGCACTTTACCCCTATAGAGATAACAGTTTCCATTAGAAAACATTCCCGTCACAGTAGCAAGAGCAGAACTGTACAGACTTCCATGGATGATAAAGACAAGTAGTTTTAATTTAAGTTGTTAAATGATTTTGGTGCAACTAAGAATCTCTATCTGAGTGAAAGACACACCACGATTCAGTACCTAAATGCAAGGGTTGAGAAAATTCTTGCCTATATTTATATTCTGTGCACTTGATTTTACATCAACGTTCAAAATTATCTGATGTTCAAAGGGCACCAAAATACAGCACTGAAGTACAGGACACAGGCCTGCAGCCTTATGCAGTATTGTACTTTCACAGAACGCCGAAGTACAGTATTTCATTATGAATGTGTCAGTGGTTAATAACCATCAAATCTATGACTCATGAAAACGTCTATACATATTTTATTAACAAAGCAACATTTCCAATCTACTCTTACTATAATGGATAATGACTGAAGGTTCATCAGGGTTAATCAAGAAAATGATGTAAATTTTATATTGTATTATGTTTCACTTGGCTTAAAATGGATCTTGGGTGACAATCTTTTTTATGTGTTTAATCATGATTTACAGCATTACGGAAACCACACAACAGCCCCACTGTGAAAAAAATTATGAACAAGTCAGCTGCATAAGTCATCAGATTTTACTTATTCACAGAAAAACACTTCTTGAGATATTCAGCATACAGACACTGAGTTTGCTTTCTGTAGAAATACATGAAATAGAATCGATATGTTTTGAGATGCCCTGTTTTAATTTATCTTTCCTTCGCATTTTATAGATAGATGGATACCTCACTATAGCATTTTATGTAACATAGGGAAACTATCTTTACATATAGGTAAGGTTGAACTGAGTTTTAAACAGATGTATGTTAGGATGTCTACATGATGAAAACAAATTCGGAGCAACCAAAGTAGTTAAACCCTATGACAACAGATTAAAAAAACAAAACAACCTAGCCACTGCAAATGCCAAAATAATAAATTTACTAAAATCTGTGGTTTTGTTTACATGAACAGCTGAAATGCAACATACTATACAAAGAAATCATGATTGTTCTTAGCAATAGTTTGTAGCACATTCTGTAAGCATAAAATAATATTATTATGGGGAATTATGAGGTTCCATCTTCAGCCTGCACAACTGAGGTAGAACAATAGCAAGTTGCATGTGATATATATATTTACATATAAATATATATATATTTTTACATATAACTATATATATATAAACCTAAATCTAACTTATCTACCTACCTAGAACCTACACAAACAGCTTGATTTCACAGAACAAAAAGGAGCATTGCAAGAAGTCTGGGTTCAAGAACCTAAGAAAGTTGTGGCTCATATATAACTTTAAGCTTCAGACAGTGAAAAAATGCTTATATAGGGGATGTTTCACTCTAATTTCACAAGAAACTACTACTAGCTAAACATATTTCATTGTACCATACAGGTAGCTAGCTTCTCTAGAAGCCATTAAACTACAGCAAAATGCAAATTTCTCCCCAGTTCTTTTTTCTGAAAATGGAGAACAAGACCTCAGGTTTGTGCTTGACCAAATAACAATGTACTTGGCACCTGCACAAGAAAAGTGCACCGTACACAAACCATATGACTTAGTTTCTTATTTATTACATCTTGCTTGCCCTGTGTGGCTCTGTCATATTTTGATGTGTAGCCTCAAGGGATATGCAATCCAAATTAGGAAGAGAAGTTAACCAAAACCAGCAAAGCCATGCATATCAGCATAAAAGAGTAATTTATGTTCATACATGAATAAAAATGCATACATGTTAAAATGATGAAAAAGTTAAAACTTTTACACTCCATGACTGGTGTAATTCATGTAAACTTCCCACACATGCTAGTCTCAATTCATTCTGCCTTCAAAGATGACTATATCATAACTCATGCTGCTCACTGTCAGAGCTGCACAGAGAAGCACCCATGTATTCTCTTCCTTAAGTGACATGCAATGGAAAGGGAGGTATTCTGTCTCTCTTTATAGGAAAAAGCCCCAAACAGTTGAAACAACCAAATCTTGTTGTTGATGTCGTTTTTTGTGCCTCTCTTGACACTCTGTTTCTGCTTAAGAAGAGTGGTGGTGACACAGCCATGCCACAAATCCAAACCAAATGTACCACGTCAGGAACACAAACCCCGAATCATAACAAAGTGCAAAATAAGTTCCTTTAGTTTAACTTGCAGAAACAGCTTTACTGTTTGAGTGCTCCTCTTTAAAGTAGGTTAAAAATTCTTTAAATATTTCCAAACCTGAAGGAATGATACAAAAGAGTATCCAGAGCCTTTAATGGTTGTGATAGACACAGAAGCCATTCCAGAGATGCCTGTGCAGGGACTGTGCCAGAGAGGTAGATGCTGTCTGCTGCAGGAGATCAGCCTGGTTTCAGTCCGAAGTGGGGAAGTCTAGTCCGACCTGATGAAGTCGGATACATCGTCCCCTCACTCTTTAACAGCCGCCTCACCCTGACTACTTTTTCTCAGCAAATTTTAGCTTTAGCAACAACAAAAGCTTATGAGAGAAATGTATTCTTTTTACTGTACACTTTATTTGAAGTCTGAGTTCATAAATGTGTATTCTGTCACAGTAAATAAGGATATCTTTTACCTCTATGGTGTAAGATGTATAATTATTCAGTGTTTCATTCTGACAGAGGTAAGAGGTATCTAAATTCTATATATTGTTGTAATAGAATGAGGAGGGATCTAAATTGTCCGTATTATTCTAAAAGCACAGTTCTGGGAGATGTCTATAACATTTCTATTTGAATCTTCCACAGCCAAGATGCCCTTTTATTATGCTAGGAAGCTTAGAAATCTCTGGATCATTTTTCCCGCAAACTCTTTTAATGTTTCAAAAGACTGGACCTTCTCTCATGCCAGCACTCAAGAACAACAAATTTATGTGTCTCCCAAGGAAGGGCACTGAAGCTGGTTTCTCAGGAACAACTTCGGAGGACTAAATTCCTTCTCTGACAGGATGTGCATAAAAAATGCCAGAATTTCATTTTCTCCTGTTTCACTAAGATAGTGAAATATAACCAAAAGGAGTTAAGCACACATGAAAAACAGACAAAAAACAAAACAAAACAAAAGCACTACAACAAAATCCTCTGATTTTCCAGTTCAGAAAAGCCAACAAATGGTGATGCTGAAGATAGGAGATTTTCTGCAATGGAAAGAAAAAACCAACCCCATGCACAGCAACCCATTGTATCAGCAGATTATCAGCCTATAATCCCAGAGTCATTCGGGGATAGGACAGGATTGAAATGGTTAGGATTTTGAAGACAAGGCAAGCTCTGCCCTTACCACTATCCATGAAGTTCAGTGAAATTCATGTTCACATTGCTAAAAATCCAGCACTCAGAAGAATGCTAACCACGAAGTTTGGATTTAGCTGCTCACATACTCTCAGGCTCTCTAGTCTTAAAAGTGTTGACAATCAAAACCCCCACAGTAGATGCCCACATTCTTGTTCAGATGTAACATTTGCACCTCATGGAAGGTTTTTAACATTTTAAAGACACAGGATGACTCTGGAAGATCTAACAGCGCATTTTTTTCCCATCAAAAGCTGGCACATCTCTGCATGTCGGAGAGGTGGTGTTCCTCAAGTGGGCTGCAAGACAAGTGAACGGTGGCGTTACTCCATCAGTGTTACTTGCTGGCAGAAACCTGAAATAACGCTGAACAGAAAGGTGAAAGAGCTGCTTGCTGTCCCCTCCCAACCCTGCTGGATGGGCCTACTGTGGGGAAAAATTACATGGATGAGGGTGGGAGAGAGCATGAAACTAGACTGCTGCCGGTGAACTTGATTTTTATTTGAATCCAAACAAAGCACAGTATAGTTCACACTTGGTAACTGGAATACCCCAGTGCAAAAAATAAACAGAAGCTGTTATTAGCAAGAGAATATTTTGCTGCTAGCATGCCGTGCTAACCAGAAAACTGCTACTACATTTAGCCTTTCTTCAAATTTCCTAAGCAGCAGTACCAATAAAGCTTCTCAGTCAAAAAGGAGATGGTAGAGAATTGTTTCCTTCCAGGTAATGGAAAGCAAAAGGCTTATGTAGACATATTCCACTGAGGTTTTTTTGGTTGGGTTTTGTTTTGGGTTGGTTTCATTTGTTTGGGAGTTTTTTAAAATACAAATAAAAGAAAATAAGCTCAGTGAATTAGTGCAGATTTAAATTTGGGACTGTTTCTTGGAAAAGTGTGAAATAATTTTAATACCCATGTTCTAGTTGGCTGTGAACCAAACTAATATCTTAGTAACTCAACGACAAAGGTTTGTCAAAGATTTCTGAGCTTTTACATAATCCTGAAGAGCATTTTGCTGTTACTGATGTGGTAATACCAAGCCTACCTAATTTGATACTGATGACGCACCATAAGGAAAAAAAAAAAACCCACAAAAAACAAAACATGAAAACAGTATTAAAATCTCACAAAAGAAACCATGAAAGGAATAATGTATTAAATGAAAAGGAATTGATTACTTGGGTAGATACAGCTATCAAGCTGAAGATAATATTATTTAAATTTATTAGTTTTAAATTAATCTCTTCTTTAACAGTTTAAAAGCCTAGGTTTACCATCTTGTGACATATCTCTTTCTATATTTACAAAGAAGAAGAACCATATTGCTTGGTGTGTCTCCCCAGGACCAAATGAAACAAAACAGAAATTCCATAACTTCATCTCCCTTAATGAATCTACTCTGCTCAAATGCATGTGAAAGTGTATGACCCTAAAAAGTTATCTGATTGTCTGAAGCCAAAGAGGAAAGCACTTTCTAAAGTCCACAGCTTCCCACTTCCAATATGGAAACCACCGTATTGCATAGCCTAGTCATGAAAGCTTGTAAGGGGGAGCAATCTCTCTGCAATGCAGCTTCAAAGCCACACAGAACTTACAGCCGGAATACAACAGGCATGTCAAGCTACATCAGTTTTTGGAAGCAGGTGTAAGGCATCAGGCTCCCTGAATCTGATATGACCCAGCAAGTATCCTGCACCAGAAGAACCAGCTGAAGGATTCATGGTCCCATTTGGGCCCAATTTTAGCAACCCAAGCTACAAACCACAACCCAACGCAAAACATCTCCTACCCTCCAGGTCTTCCTTTCACTCTGTTTCTGTTGCCTCTGTATCTTTCATAACAAACTTCATCCCAAACTGACTGGCAGCTGGGCACTGAGAAGATGCACACATTGGCCTGGGGAATCTCTGGTGTAGGAAAGAGGTGGTGTAGCCCAGAAGAGAAGAGATAAAGGAGTGAGGTATGAAAAAGGACAAATCAGGTTTGTCTGGTTTAAAAAAGAGAAGACTGGGAGACATGTGATAATGAACTTCCCACCTATAAAAACTTGTTGCGGAGCAGACAGTGATGAATTGTGCTCTCTGTCTGCTAGGTCACGCGACTTAATTTGCAGCAGAGCAGATTTAGACATAATTTTAGAAATGCTATCTAACTTGAAAAGAAAGGGCTGGAAGAGACTGGCTCCGCAGCCTCCTTCATAGCTGCTTTATTTCAGAACAGGTTGGTTGGTCCTCACCCTGATCCTGTCCCCACCAGCAGACAGCTATTGTTAAGTTTGTTCCCTCCCAGCAAGGTTTAATTCACAAAATAAATAAGAATAGGATATCTTCATCCACTAAACTGAACAACACTCTTCCCTTCTTCCAGACGAGCAACAGTGTTGCTTACACTATTGGATGGGATGCCCCTCCTCCATGAGTACCTGCCTGTTAGCACATACTGAAGACTAGTTCTGCCCTACAATGAAGATATCTTCCTGAGAGGAACATGCATCAAATACTGATTACTTCTGGATGAGGGACCTACAGAAGTCCCTATGCAGCTGCTCTACTATCTTGAGGGGCTCATGTACTATGAAGGTTAGATTCCTACCTATCAGGCTGCCTTGGGCATGCTTCTCGTGCCTTAGAGCCGAGGGATGAAATAAGGGTGATATGCAGCCCAGAATTCGGAACAGTACTTTTGGTTGTGATTTTTTTAATATATGGGCTAAAGGACAGAGAATTTTTCCTTTCTTCAGTCACTGAATTTAGAAACTGATCTGTAAGATGTGAGAGAGCAGGAATGTGTTTTCCACCATCTCCAAATCCAGTCTGCTTAGCTGCTACAGAGACGTGGAGCATGCAAAGGGACACATACAAAAAAGACAAAAAAAAACAAACCCCAAACCCAAACAAATAGAGCTTTTCTAAAATATCTTGCATTGGTGATCAAGAGCTTAAAACAATCTCTGACACTAAAAATTCCAGAAGGGGTGTTACTCATGGCAGCTTAAATTTGCTATTAGAAATTTGTGTTTGATCCCTCAAACTCTGTGGCACACAAAAAGATCTGATCTGAATCCTCTTTTACAACAGGAAAGGCAAGGGATGAGCAAGATCATTTTGTGATGAAACATCATAACTGTGCCCTCAGTCACCAAACTCAGGCTCCTGACATCTTCAGGGGATGTGAGTGGCACAACTCTATACACGTCAAGGCTGCTATTTTAATTTATTCTGCATAAGACTGGAAAAAGAACTTAATTATGCCCAACTGCATATATATAAGGCCAAACACTAAGCATCAGCCATACAGAGCCAACTCAAGAAGATTCTCATTGGTGTGGACTTTGATGTCTGGGATGTGTGATTGAAAACAATGGCTGGTAAGAAGCTAACTGCCTCAAAAGCTGAGCTTTGGAGTTAAGTTCTGAGCACTGTACACTAAATGGAATACTTTTTCACTTTCTCTCAGGATTTGCAACTATGACGTGAATACAGTCTAACAAATTCACTTTTGCAATACAAACGCATGATATTTGAAATCGCTTACCCTGTGCTGCAGTTTTTGACACATCCGAAGACATTATACAAAAAATAAACAAAGATGATTTTCTTTCAATAGGCAAACTAAAAAAAAATCACAACTCCCTTTGACCCTCCTGGAAAACCTTTGTTTACTCTTACAGGTTTAGAAAAAAATGAATAAAGAGGAAAAGAAGATGTCTCCATAGTGCAGATATATTGTACTCTATTTTGGGATCTGATGAGACCTTATCTATAATGTGAAAATTATTGTATCTTTTGTCACAAATTAAGTTAACCTTATTTTTTTTTTTTTACACTGGTTTGAATGTTTTTGCTCATGGCATTCTGTTAGGTACATAATAAAAAGAAAATACTATTGGCATTATTTACTGTAGAGACAACATCAATGCTAAGCACTTAGTAGTACATTATGTTTATCTGAGGATGTATTTGGGGGGATCAAAGTATTTTATTGTACAATTGATAGTATTCTGTTTGTACTTCCATTCCACCAAACTTAAACCATTCACAATGGGGTTTTTTTTCTAAGCATACATAACCAAGAACACTGACTGGGGTGATACTGTTATGTATTCCTGCATATCACTTCCAAAAAGAATGTGTCTGGGTAAATATCTTCACTTTTTCTTTTTCTTTGCCTTTCTTTTGCTGGTGCCCTTCTATGACATGCTATTGAAAAATGAACCCCATTTGCTTCATTTACTGTTTAACAAAAATAAAACATGAAAAATGTTACAAGCTATAAATAAAATCATCCAGTATTTGTATTGCACTAATTTGTCAGGGGTTGAATAAATGTTAATTATACAGCTTTTTAAAAATCAGACTTGTTAATGTCATTTTTAATTTAGATTGTTACATTGTAAATGTTTTCTATTGTGTTAATTTACACCTGTTATTACAGCCTCCATTATTAGGTTTACACTGGAACAGCTACTTTGTGCCACTGAAATTTGCTTAAAACAGCAGAAACAATTACTAATTAGGAGGGCATGTTTACTTTAATTATATTTATTTCCAAGTCTAGTTTTATATGTAGTGCACTGTGAAAGTGTATGATTCAATTAGCCAAACCCATTTATCTTAGGCAATTCCTCAAATGAGCATTGCTTAGAAAGACAGCAAATTCTTTCAGCACTACTTTGCCTCATAAATTTCATGGGTGACACTAATAAATACATATGGTGACTGGGTATCACTTTCTACGTGACCTCACTGCTTTCTCCCATTTTTGCTAATGCTTACTCAGTAATTGCAGATTACCAGAATGGCGTTTTATTTAAACAATGCTCCCAATCGTTTTAATCAAAGATTTTAAACCAGTGACATGGAGAGCTGTCTTTAGCATTCATAAAATCAGAATCCATACAAAATAAGCATTCAGCTCATTCAGTTATGTGCACAATACGAATCTACTTCTGATACTCATCCACTGATATCTGAAGCTAGTCTTATGTATTACACAGTGCTTTATAAATTTGCAAATCAAGTGCAATTTACACTTCTTATGAACAAAAAAGTTAACGTCTTTATCCTTTACAAATACGACTCTTTAAGTAGTTTTTCCAGTGACAGTTGTATTATCTATCCATTCTCACAGATTAAAAAGAAGAGCCATAAAAAACTTTACAAATTGCTTCCCCGAAGCTCATTCTTAGTATCATGTTCAAAACCTGAAGTGAGGATTAAAAAAACAAACACAAAACCCCAGAAGAGTTACGTTTCTAATTGATAGCTGCTGCTCCTAATCTACGGAAATTATATTGGCAGGTAGTACAACACACTGTTGCTTTCAAATAACATTATTTCAGTATTTATAACAAAATTCTATACTCTGAAAAATAAATCTGATGATAAAATTGTACAAGTCAGGGGGAAACCCTAATGAGTTCTGCATCGCAAGGTGCTCTGCATCATTCAGCCATCAAGGTTAATGAATTTATACTATCTCACTGTCACCACATGGGCAGTTATGGGCACCATAGCAGTTGTGTGACACACCAAAAGTGCAGCTGATGCTGTCAAAGTGGCTACAACAGGGCTATAGCTTCCCAAACATTGGCAAACATTGCCTGTGGTATCACGTGCTCAGTGCATCAGCAATGCTACCTATTATGATCAAATACATGAATTTAAATCACCACACTTCTTAGTGCTTGGGCAGCATTTTATACCTTCCACCACGAAGGAAATTCATTCCTGGTTAAATTCCTCTTTAACACATGGAGTGTAACAAAGAATGATGAAAATCTAAACTTCTAACAAGAATTAAGCCAGTATCTTGTGTGGCCAAAGATCACAGACTTACCTTCTCCTAATCTACTGCAACACAGAAAAGAAAACAGCGTATAAATAGAAAGCCTGATGTGATTCAGGAAAAGCTGCTACTAAAAAGTCAGCATTTTAAAAAAGCTAACAGAGACATATCTCAGCTGAGGCAATTATTTTTTAGGTTAAGAGGAGAGAAACACTGCTGCAATTGAAGATTCGTCTTCACAGGGGTTCTCAGGAAAGTCAAAGGCAAATCAACTGAGGGAATGAAGTCAGTTCCCAGTCAGATGAACATATATTAAGGCAGCTTATCCTTCCTCCAAGAGGAAAAGGGATCAACTATACTGATGTAAGATCACTTTGAGGATGCACCAAGCATGTTCATGTAGGGGTTTAACACTCTTCAAGACATACAGACCAACTTCACACATTTAGTGCCTCCCCTCTTTTGGCATTGCCTTCATCCACCCTGCGTGGGTGCTGATAACAAAGGCTGACTTAATGGACCCCATCTCTGACCTTTCATTAATAGCACCTTCTCTTTTATTTACATGTGAGGTGCAGGGAAAGGGAGGTTATATGAAATGCACTGGCAATTTCTATTAGCTAACTATCTTTAATAATGAAGTGTAGGATAACAAATCAAGTCTGAGTCATAACTAATTAAAAGAAATGGGAATTGAAAATGAATGCAATTAGTCAAAATTTCTGAACAGTGCCTTTATTATAAAGTCAATAATTAAAATGGAGAAATTAGTGTTTTGAAACATAATCAAGCCCATACACAAGCAACTTCTGGCCTTTCCTCAAGTGTCTTGGCTTTGATTATCTCTGCTTTCTGAAAACTTTGATTACTATACATGCTGAGGGTTTTTTTCCAAATAAGAAATTGATGAGATGGACTTAGTTATCTTTGCTGAGAAATTTCAGGAAAGGTTGACCATGGTATGTTGTTACTGACTCTGTAATCAAGCTACTCTCTTTGCAACAGCAGGGAAGAGGCGTGATCAATTAGAACTGAAACAATGCTGTTTGCATTATTTTGCTGAAGTCAGAAATACACAGAATCATGGAATAGTTTTGGTTGGAAGGGACCTTAAAGATCACCTAGTTCCAAACCCCATGCTATGGGCAGGGACACCTTCCATTAGACCAGGCTGCTCAAAGCCCCATCAAGCATGTTATGTTGGCCGTACAGGTACTTACATAGTCATTATATTATATACAGCAATGAATCCGAGTGCTAGGGTATACATGCAAAGCAGATGTGTGCCTTCTGAAAAGGGGCCTGTAGGTGTTAACAGGCTTCAAAAGAATCTTAGTTCATAAGAGAAATATACTGATTCATTATAATATTTTCCTTCTGAAATATATCTTCTTGTAACCATGGCCTGGCTTTTTTTATGCTTGCTCACTATGGATTCCCTGAAAGGGGTTTTCCTACATGCAACAAGGGACTAAGAGCAATAATATTGCTTTTCCAACCAAATATTCATCCTGGTCTAATTATTTTTGTTTCATCACAACATATTTTGACACAAAAAAAAAAATCATAGAAAAGCCTGGTATTGTCTTCAGTGCTTGCAATGCTGGCCCAGATCATAGGTTTTTGATTGCTTTTAGCCCACATCCACCAGGTAATTTTACTCAGGCTCAGTTAATAGGAAGCAGAGCATCAGCCCCAGCTCTGCCCAGCCAGCCAGGCACTCTGCTTTGCTGGTACAGCTGGGAAACAGCTGAATACAGTCCACTGCATTTACACTTTTCTTCTCCCCTTCCTCTTGCCCCTAAGAAAATGAAGATTGAGATGTGACTGCCTTTTCCAAAAGCAGAAACGAATGATCCAAAGGTACTGCATTCAGTGGAAACCTACCACTGCAAACATCCAGATAAAAGATGATAGAGTCATATGTTCCTTATTACTCCTAGTAGAAAGTAGTAATATTTTAACCCAGCGTCCCAGGCACAAAAAGTGAAAGGGAAATGCACTCATCCTCAATCCAGGGCTGATGGATAAGTGACAACTCCATTAAGTCATGCCTGTGATCTGACACTCTCTGAAAGGCATGGCTGCTGCCCGGGGAGCCTGCCTGGTGCTTGCTCCTGCTGCTGTTGTGCAAAAGGCTTCAATTAGGACTGACCTCAGCATGGGAATAGTTCTCCCTGGGCGGAAAAAGGATGTATCACAAACCTAAAGCCCGTCTCTCTCCAGACTGGGGTGAAACTGTGCCATGCTGGATTCACCTCCCCACAGGGATCCTGAAAGCCAAAAGAAATGGCAAGGAAAAAACAAAAGATGGGGGGGGGGGGAATCTCTGAAAATTGATGTATTCAAATATTCCCTACACAAACAGGTTTTTTTGCTAAAACTATTACGTTATCTTCTGAAATAAATCAAAAATACAGACCTGAGTGTTACTGTAGTGATAAAGAAGCTACTGAAACATAGCATTCAGACCACCTTAGTCCAGTGGACTTTATTCCTGATTCATTCAGGAAAAAAGACAAAACATTCTTGCACACAGTTGGAGGCCACTTTAAAATAGATATACGTGCCCATCTTTAAACCATTAACAAATCTCTTTAACATAGGATTCTGGCTAGCATGGTAAACTGGGCAAGCAGTGCAAACTCGAATGATCAATAATGCAAGAATTCCTCCAAATCAAAGGTAAAGCAAGCAAAAATGACAAGCAGAAGGAGAAAGCATCTTAAAAAAATTACCAGAGATCTAGTTTTGGATTTAAAGGCAACACCAAGCCTGCCAACTTCTCAAAGAGGCTGCCAAGAAGCCAGATGCCATAACTGGAAGGATATTATCCAGAGTTTTACATCTGAGTATCATGAGTGCCTTTGAAAAAGGACAAAAAAAAGGATCCTGGCAAGAGCTCAACTGTTTAATTTCTATCCCCACCCTAAATATTTATTTAAAAGTTAAATTGAAACCATTGCAAAAATTAAAGACAGGATGTGTAAATACAATGTTAAGTATTTACAATGACCCACAAGGGTGAGCTAGCCCTACCAAAGCACTGGAAAATTCTCTGGGAACATGAATTAAATACCCGAGGTCATTCCAAACTCCCTGTTTGAGCTGAGCTTCAGAGAGCACACAGAGTCCCCAAGGAAGGACTTGTGATGACTGAGTTTGTATAAGTGGTGCCTGCCGCGGCAGCTAGGGTGGGCACAGAGGACTCTATGCAGTGCATCGCCCACCAAGTACAGCAGGTACATGGCTCATCCCCATCACCTGACCTGCTGCACTGTGAGTCTTACATGTGCCCCAGTGCAAGAAAGCTCAGCCCATTATAGCAGCTGTCACACAAGAATGATGGCATTGTTTTAGCTGTACTGGAGGCGTGCTTGGTCATATCATGGAGGAGATGCTGACCACTCCTGAGACAGAAGCCAGCTTTAGACCATCAGAACAGGTTAGATGGTCTAAAGCTTTACCCGTTCTCACACCTGAAGAAATCAATGCAATGAGGCAGGTAAACAGGCTGCAAGTAACAAGTTGAAAAAGAAGGGAGCTGAAGAGTCTTACCAGTGGTCAGACCAAAGGTTCATTACCTCTGCTCTGCAGCAACATCCTGTAGAGTGTGAGGTAGCACTGACAAACTGGATCCAGCCTTTTTAATAAGAAAGAAAGTGATCATAATATTTGGATTTTTAGGGTG
The DNA here is from genome assembly GCA_017639245.1 of Myiopsitta monachus. Lineage (NCBI taxonomy): Eukaryota > Metazoa > Chordata > Aves > Psittaciformes > Psittacidae > Myiopsitta > Myiopsitta monachus. Next base: position 40,130,227 of record CM029927.1, read on the forward strand.
AGCAAAAGGATATCTACACAGTAGATATCTCTATTGAACCTGGCATGCCCAAGCTGATTTAATTTCACATGGCCCCATTTTTTGAATGCATAAGCACACACATTTAAAACACTTGAATAATTCCATTTAAATGACTGGATCTCCTCCTGCGCATCACGTTAAACACTTGCAGCACAGGGTCCTCTTAGGTCACAGTCTTGCACTGTTTATGCAGAAAAAATTTGTAACCAGATTGATTTGTATATCCTACCATCACTTGGCACTGAGCATTTGTATCCCTTGACGTTAACTGGCATCTGTCAAGAACTCTCCTAAAAAAAAGTTATTCAGTTGCACACATTTGTGATATGCAACTGCATATATTGCTTGGGTAAAGGAAAGGCAGTTATTTTGATTTCTGCCATAAAATACAGCATGAGTATAAACTATAAACTGCAGAACACAAAAAAATGTAATGACTTTTTCAAATACTGGCCAAGTAAGCAGTATTTTACGAGACAAGAAACAAATGTTCAGGTCAAAACTGCAAATGAAAGTGACCAAGCCTGCACTGGACTCGAAGGACCACAAGATCCACCCCCAAGACTGTGACAGGTCAACATCTCATCTTATTAAACACACCTGCTCCATCTCTCCTTCTGGAATTTCTACAGGCTCATTAAGATTCGTTAGGGCTTTTGGGGTTTATTTTTAAGAGAACACCAGGCAGCATGAAAAAAATAAATAAATTAAATACTGAATTAACCTAAATCCCCTTTTTAGCTAGTTCAGGTCTTGTCTATAATGTGCATGCATCACTTTGCATTTACCATGAGGCTCCTCAATTAGTTCATGGACAAGTTAACCTTCTATCTCCCAGCAAATATAATTCATGCTCATTTCATACAACACAGCATTCTGCTGGCTATTATCCATCATTTACAAGTGTTATTTGTCTATAAAAATGACACTAAAAAGTTGAAAAATGATTCTGCTCTGCCTGCTTCTGGATGTGTTTTAACAAATGATACCAATGCAAAAGGCTCTAAGTCATGTAAGAAGCAATTAGTCAAAGAAGCCATAAATATTTTTTAAAAAGGATATAAATGATTGCTTGCCAGATAGTAAAAGCTCTAAAGGTTGCTACATAATAAAAGACTGAACCTACACATACATATCTGAGTAACTTTACCCCTGTGTGCAATCCCATTAGGATGTAGAAGGTTACTCAAGCAAGTAACATTAGCCAGGTGAGTAAGTGTTTGCTCTAAAATAGTTAAAATAGTATTCTTCATTATTTATTGTTAATGAAGTTAATCAAATTCAGCGCTACTTACTCATGCATGCATTAAATAGAAACCTGAACATGACATGCATAATTATGGAACAGAGATTGAAAGATCATTATCTGTAGGGAAGAAAATCCAGCAAAGAAAAGGATGTGTAAAATGTGTCTGTTATCTTATTAGAACATAAACTGTTTTGCTTAAAGCATAAATATTTATTTTCATTAATTCAATTAACCTAAATAATAGCTTCCACACATGACAATAACACCTAATGTATGAATTTCATGATTTCTGGTAAAGATGTGTGCCACAGTCATAGCTACCGTCAACCAGCTGGTCTAATTCCATGGAAGTCAGTGGAGCTCTACCTATTTATACCAGTGTGTGTCTGCCATGCAGCTCCCCACTAATTGCATCTCCTACATTGCGCTGAAATATAATATACTGCATGCCACCAGAAACCCCAAAGAATCTAATTGGCTTATTTACTTTTCAGTTAACAAATTAAGGTGAGCATTCCTCACTTTCATCTTAGAATTCTGAAATGGCAACAAAGGGGTTTTTTTTGTTTTTAGGTTTAGATACCTGTATACGGGTTTAGAGACCAGACAGATGTGTTTGGCAATCCTAGAGACAAAAGGAAGGACGAAAAAAATCTAAAAGTGAAACTATTAAATGTTCGTGCCACTGGCATTCTGTACCTTCAGTGAATTTCTTGCTCTATATATGGAACGAAACTCATGGTTAAGCACATGACTCCACTAGCTATCAGTTCTGAAAGAGTTCATTACAATGAGAGAGGGAAAAGACTCTCTAGGTTGCTAAATATACAGCAAAATATTTTGAGAAAATAGAGAAGGAAGACATAATTCTGCACATTCCTTGGCCTTTAAAAGATAACGGATCAATTTTCTTTAAAAACTATCTTATTGTTTAAATACCTGGAGAAAAAGAAGTGCATTACCTTGAATCATATTTTCACGTTCTATGGTGATTTTATTAACTCCTTTTTATTGCCCAGTTTAAATATTCTAATTGGCACACAGCACACTTGCAGTCACTAGATATCCATTAGATTTTAATGGGTTTGAAATGGTCTACAGTGTTATGGGGTTGACGGACCTACTGCAGTCCCATTTACAATAATGCAACGTAAGTGGGGCATAAAAACACAATGGTTAAAGCCGCTGTGACAATAAAAAAACCCTTCTTCCTCTAGTTCCTCCAGCGTGTATCCTTACAGATGGTTTTGCACAGGCAAAGGCCAGTTTCAACAAGCGCTGATGACCAAAATGAGGTCTACAAGAGTGTGTAGGTTGCAGGATAAGGGAGGAGCAGGTCTAGAGCACAGCATAGGTGCTGTGCAGTGTGTGTGCTGGGGCTTGCTTCCACTCCATGAGCTGTATGGCCACCATGACTGCTTCCTATATGGAGCACTTACCCAACATATACCACAAGTGTTCTTTCTGGAGTGCATGTCAGCCTTTGCACCCAAGGCTCTGTCCAACCTGGCCTTGAACACCGCCAGCGATGGAGCATTCACAGCTTCCCTGGGAAACCCATTCCAGCGCCTCAGCACCCTCACAGTAAAGAAGTTCCTCCTCATATCCAATCTAAACTTCCCCTGTTTCAGTTTGAACCCATTACCCCTTGTCCTATCACTACAGTCCCTAACGAAGTCCTTCCCCAGCATCCTTATAAGCCCCCTTCAGATACTGGAAGGCTGCTATGAGGTCTCCATGCAGACTTCTCCTCTCCAGGCTGAACAGCCCCTGATACATGAAACAATTAAATATTTGTGCCTAATACGCTGCAAATCTTGTTCAGGAAGGTGGATCTTTTCCACAAAAACTGTCCCTGCCATGCCACCAAGGCCATTTGGATCCCATTTGGGCATCCAATTTCTGGCCATTTCAGGAGAACAAGAAATACATGACTGTGAGAAGCATGAAAGGAAGACTGAGATAGTCTGATACACTTATTCAAGGAAAAGCTGAGATCTGGGAAGCCGTGTTTCTGTGAGTGAGAAAGCCCTTCCCACTGAGATGCTGTAGCTGTGTAAATGCCAGCCTGAAAAGAAAAAAATAATAATTCCGAGTTCCACATGATAGTTTTTAATTCAATTCATTTCCACGGGAGAGGTTTAAATCATCCCATGTTTTATGATACTTAGGAAATATTAATAAAAACCTACAGAAATCTGGAGCTCTTTCTGCTACTGCATAAATAATTCCCCTGCCTCTAGTCCTGGGGAAGTGCAAAGGCCACGTGAAGATTCATTCCCTCTTTCTCTCTCCCCCTCCCCAGCTTTTCAGGGCACTTCAATGTGCAGGAATAATCATGTTCTTTAGCAGACTCCTTTATCGAGTCAAAATAACTGATTCCACACATTTAATTGCAGAATCCTCCTTTTATCCTCTAATTATGGAGCGGTGTCTGTCAAAATTAATGCAGCCTGCTTGTAAATATTTTCAGGCACAAAGGAAGAAGCAAAGCCAGAAGGGAGTGAAATATACCCCAGATCTTCTGCATTCTTTAGTTACAAGTGACGAGACCATTTTTATTTGGGTGGTTTTACACAATAAATTTTCAAGAGTAGTTGCTTAAGTACATCTAAAGGTTAAACACTGAAGCAGCTAATCTGTATGTAAGAACAAGTAACTGTCAAATACTTAACCTTCTACAGATTAAAACTGTCTGCCTAACAGATGTGAAATCATCATTGTTGTAATTGTTATAAGTAGGTATCTGAGCATTTTCTGGAGATAGATCTCTTTTTTTTTTGAGCAGTAATTTTATGCCTCAGGTCACTTGCGTGTTCATGGCTGTGATAAAATCACTGCTTTCCATGAGAAGTTATATGCCAGGACTTTATAACTGCCGTACTGGTTTCCAGCACCAAAGTTATTGGTTGTAACAGGCAGTTTTAAATTATTATACAGTGAACTTATAGAGTCACTGGAAATGTTCTATTTTTCAGTTGCTGTAAGTGGTTGTATAAGTGAATTTTCACAAGAGTATGGCCAGGGCATGGGAGGAGAAAATGCTTCAATTTCTGATAAGCTGTAAATGTTACTATAAATTATTGTTCTTTGATGTTTGATAAAAGTACACTCAATTTATTAGAATATGCCTAAACTACCATTATGGTAAGTTTATCAGTTATAAGTATTAAGGATATATGAGGAAAATGTTCTTATTATGGTAAATGAGCATGGAAATAGCTTTTTTTTCCATATGCTACTTATATATAACAGGGCAAACAAGCTTGAAACCCTCCAGATACCACTAAGCAGCTACATGCTCCTACATGGCTCTATGTTTAGGCCAGCATGCTGTAACTAACCAGTCATTTTCCTCCTCAATCACAGAGAAATGTAATCATTAGATTATCCAGCAGATGAGTCAGTTTATAAATGCAGTGTGTTGCATTCAGACATGTGGGGTTTGCGGGTATAGATTTTGGTTTGGCCCTCATCATGATGCTGCATGCTCATTGGGAAAGTGGGCCTGTCTCAGTCTGAGATCCAGGCTTCACCCTCCTTTCCCCTTTAACTTTTTGTAGTTTTATATCATTTTAGCTGTGAATACCATGTGTCACGATTCTTCTGGTGTGAGATGCTGCACCAGGTCCAGCGCAAGTACAGCAACCACCCTTCACTGATTGCAGCTACTTGCTCCACTGCCTTTCCTGAAAGACCTCATTTACTTCAGGAGGAAATTTCCTGCAAGTATGTGTTTTGGGCTCCATGCCAGATTCTGAACCTGAACTTTTTGGTTTGGTTTGGTTTTGGTGGGGTTTTTTGGGTGGTTTTTGTTTGTTTGTTTGTTTGTTTTCCTGGGTTTTTTTATTTCTTTTCAACCCTGATCTGTTGCACAGGTTGGTATGTACTGCATGGTCAGTGGGGCTTCCTTGGGAAGCAAAGCGTCAAACGGTGGTGCCCTCCCCATCACCTACTCCATATTCCCCAGCTGTTACTTTGAACCTGCAAATCGATTTCAACCAAATCTGACAGAGGTTTCAAAAAAGTCCTACTGAAAATCAGCAGCTGTTTACAGAGTGCTAAGAACTCAGTCCTTTACCCATGCCAGCAGGAGGCAGCCAGCTGTCCATCAACATGTGCGCACCAATAAGTTCAGGCATAGGTCTGAAACCACCCCAGCTGTTGGTGTTTTCTCCCCAGGACAGTGAAGAAGAGCAGGAGGAAGATGCAATCACTGACAAAGAGTTTATGCAGTGGGGCTGCTGGGTTACAAGACACAAAACTATGGTCTACTTTTGGTAATTCCAAAGAGGCTCAGGGAAGCCTTTTTCTCCTACCTAGATGACCAATATGAATAGTATGAATAATAACAATAAAAATAAATAATATAATAAAACAACTGAGTTCTAACGATTGTCAGTTAGACCCTATGAGTATTCAAAGCCCAGTCACTGAAGATGGAAAATGAGGTTTGAAGAGCAACACAAATGCCAATAACAAAGGCACTCTTGCAAAGTACTCTGCAAATGACCCCTCGCACCTTGACTTGTCTGAAAGGGAGATGCAAAAGCCAGTGCATCTCCACCACTTGTTTGAGAGGTCATTTCCAGGGCACAATGAAGCAATATGCACCGACCTGCATTCTGTATCGATGCAGTTTCCATACAAGTTTATTTGTGAGCTGAACTTAAGAAGAGAATGCCAGCTGTGCCATATTGTAAAGTGGATTTGTCATGTGGATTTATTCATATTTTGTCCATTAAGTCACCCTTGGGAACGAGCACTAGTTAGAACTATCTGATAGATGTGAAGAGTTTTTACACAGACAAGGGGAAAAAAAAAAAAGGAATGCAGTGATTCCAGGAGACTGGAGGGGAAAAAAAGAGGTATTATTAGCAGATTGAAAGGCATCTGAAATATAAATTATTTGAAAGTACATCACTTTATATATCCTGTTAATTACACGGTTAATATTATGGAGTCTGACAACTCCCTATGGACACCAGGACTATTGATGAGTTCCATTTTATTTCAGAAATTTTTCTCTTCTTGCACAGAATTACCTCTTTAACCTCTTTCAGTCCAATAAATTCACATCAAAACGTGACCAGGAGTGACAACCTTGGGAGAGGACTAACCTCTCCCTCTATCATGTCATTTTAGCCTCAGTCTCAAATTGGCGCAGCACTCCCATAGCTATTAGCACAGCTCTTCTCCTGCCTCCTGAGTAGATGAAGCAGTATGTCTAATTAATTTACAGTCCTTAAGTACAAAGGTAGCTATCAGCAAAACTACATTAAAATCAAACTACCAATAAGGTAATTGTAAAATCATAATTTTCTGGGATGTTTTCACTAAATACCACCTTAGCTTGTAGCTGAATGTTTTCAAAAGTCAAGCCCCACAGCTACGTGGAAGTCAAATTTTTCATACGTTACAGTATATCTAGCTCCACAGGAAAGAAAAAAATAAAAATGACAGATGCTCCTTAATACAATGAAATGCAATTTAAAGCCAAGTCAATAAGATACTAACCTCTTATCCTCAAATGAGGGTTACGTTATACATCATGGGTTAGAAGTTAAAAATGAAGAGAATGGTTCTTGTCACCCATAATTCAAAGACTGTTGTCAAAAGCTTTCTGTTCATAGCAATGCTATTGGTTTTATTCAGCTGGCAAAAGCTGTGCGGTATTCTAAGTAGCTCAGACAGATAGCTTTTTTAGCTATACTGTTCAGAGCCAAATTTTCCTGAACAGCATAAGGACTTGATTTTGCTAATGTATACATGTTGCACTGTACCCAGTTCCAGAAATAACCGGCGTCCGTGAATGCAGGCAGGGGTCTAGGGGGGATACATGCTAACAGCCAGATTCTCTATTTTGCTTTGTCCTCAGAAAGACCAGCCATAACCAGCAAGAAACAGATTGCTGCAGTAAGAAACCCTCTGACAGTACTAAGCTCTGCCGCTGCCCAACTCCCTGCATGCATCTTACTGATGAAAAATACCGAATATTTGGGATGCGAGGTGAGGGGCACACTGCAGCACAGCAGCAATGAGCAAGGCTCTTACTGAGCTCCAGTTACCCTCATGAAACTCCATTTTTGCCAGAGTAAATAGCTGAGGGACATGAGGGGCAACTAACCTTCTATGGGCAACCATCCTCTCCTCCCTGTCTTGAGCATGAGGAGAATAGAGATGAGGTGTAAGATCTGAATCCCCCTTCGCTCCCCCATTTTCTCTGGTTGTCAGATGGGTGATGCTTACCAGCATCCTGAGGGTGTGGGGAGCCTTTTTGTTTTCTCCTTCCCCTGAATAAATCCCTTGCTGTAACCATGCCATTCCTGCATGGTCAGGGACAGCTGAAGAGGAGCTGAGCTTGCTTGCTGTGAAGAGCTGTCAGCATCTCCCTTAAGGAGGGCAGGTTGCCAGCCTCTTACAGCCAGTTATGTGGTGGCCTGGCCTTAAGCAACCTCATTTCCCACTATCACATTCCCACTCTCAGTCACATATGGGAAGCCCCGTACACCGCATCCTCCTTTTCCCCTATGGCCATACCTGATCAGCACAACCTATTCCTAAATTTGGTTCTAGCCCTTTGTGTTCAATGGAGCTTATGGAAAAGACAGAAAGAGGGACCAGAAAGCTGGACCAGAGACTTTGCTGTGATAGCCCAGTGGTGGTTGCAGAGGAACAGATGAAGCCTTAGGTGTGAAATCTCATACTGTTTGCTCAGTGTTGTTGGTGTGAGTGGCCCTGAGGAACAAGTGACTGCAACAGGAACAGACAGAGATGTTCTTGCTGACAGGAACAGAACAGGATGCCTATTTGTCCCTATCTTCTTTGTGGAAGGAAATCTGCTACATCTGCTACACCAAACGCCAAAATCTGTGCATCATGCTCATGTCTGCACCAGGCTGGGGAGTATGACAGAAGTTGCCAATTACAGATAAAGGATATCTGCAAAATTTGGATGGAAGCCAATAATTTTGACTGATCTACCATATAGTAGTACTTCTCATTCTTACAAGAAATGCCTAGAATTTGGTACAGACATTACATTAGCTGTATTTTAAACTATACAAGCAAATTCAGTTAAATAACTGCACATATGTGTGTTATTTTCCACATACCAATGCCAGCACCCTGCAGACTGTACAGCAGGCTACTCGATTTACATCCTCATGTATTTTACTTGCTCACATATAGGTAAGCCCATAGTTACTGATACTCTTTTAGAAATATGACCTGCTGTCTAAGGGGAATTATTATATGTCTCACCAGAAAATGCTTAAATAGAGGATAGTTCCTGCATGAGAGCATGAGGACATGCATACCTTTACCCTTATGCACTGCACATGCCTCTTCCCCAGGCACATACCTGGCAGGTGCAATCCAGACCTTCATTTGTCACCCAGACACCAGTAATGGGCTCTCTAGAAATGCTCTAACTAGATTAGATTAGACGAGAATTATCTTCTGTCTTTGTAGACCATCTTGGCATTAACGACAAAACTGGGTATATTTTCCGGGCAAACGTGCTTTCTCTGAAAAAATAAAAGGTAGGACAAATGTTCCTGTGTCCTCTGATACAACACTTACCAGCCCTCACTAGAGTGAAGCAGCTGGCTTCAGTTTATCTGGTGGGACAACATTAAACTTAATGCAATTACATTAAGACTTAAACCTTGTTCTAAAAGACTTGTATACAGGAAAAAGCTGCATAACTGGGTGCAGAGTTAGGTCCCCCAGATCCCAGAACGGATCTCACAGTTCTGCACTGGGTGCCAAAGCTCCCCATACTGAGGATGGGGAGAAGTCTGCACCCAACAGCCAGCTTCTCAACACCCAGAGGCTATGCTGGGAGCCAAACCCTACGCCTGCCAAAGGAGAATGTCAAAGAGAACTGACACTTTTTGCTGTGGTTTTTCTTCACCGTGAAAGCAGGACTCAAATTCTGAGTTCCACACATGAGGCCTCTTGGGCATTTAGGTCAGACAAGAGGGGCACACCTCTCTTTGAAAAGAAAACCAAAGGACACATGCCAAGCACACTGTTTTGCTAACATCCCAGTGGTTAAAACACCCGCGTCAGAAAATGGGAAGCCCAGATCCAACTATCTCCTCATCATGGGGTTTACAATCATAGATTCAGTCTCAAGGAACATGCACTACTTATCAGGCCAAAGGCTCTTCTGGGCAACAAGCCCTTCACTACCCTCCCTGGATCTTGATCCCAGTATGGATCTGGGACTGGAGGGATCATGGAACCAGGACTAAAGTGGCTGAAACATTCAGCTGGAAAAAGGTAGTTCTGACTTCCCTGGGTGCTGTCACCCCAACCTGTATAATATGTGACATGCAAGCAGTACAGACATCATGTGGCCAAAGCATACCTTGGACTTCTTGGACAGGCCCTTATGTTAACAAGTCTGCTAATCCCCAAATTGCCTCTAGGCGTATCCATTAGGAAAGCTGGAGATAAGTCTAAATGTGCTAAAACAACAGCATCTCAAGTGCCTAGTTGGGTTGTGTGGGGTTTATTCATGGAGTTTGCTATCCTGCCTAAACTGTGCATATAGACCAGTATGTTGCACTTTGCTTAAGAGCTGCAAAGACCGAAGTAAGGATCTGCTTTGGTGGCACACCACCAGCTAAATTAATCTCCTGGCATAAGCTTGCACTGCTTGGTTCAATGAACAAAACCAAAATTCAGACTCCAAATAACTCAGGGGAATTTGGGCTGGTGTGGTAACTGTTAGGCATATTAAATGACAGATATAATGAAAGTGGTTTTTAGCGGTTGGGATAGATAGACAGCTAGCACGTTAGTATCGCATTCAGCTTCCAACCTAGGCATGTCTCCAGCCTTCTAACAAGCATCCTTTGTGGATTTCTTGCTCGTCTTTGACCTTCCAGAACTGCTTGTTCTTTCTTTTCACTGGAAATCTAAGATTCTTCTGTGCTCCTTCAGTTTGTACACCCCATAAGCAATAAAACTATGTTTCTTGCCTTACCTGACTAGATTTCTCAGTAATCACACACCTCAGATTACAGACTTCAGGTTTAGATGCATCACGGTATGAATTATGCTGTACAATGAGCAATCTACTGACTTTCATGCTTAGGAAACACAGTCTCATAAATAAGCCTGGTTCCACCTCTCTCCTTTTAAGCCTGTCAGGTGCCCATGCCCACAAGAAAAAGGTTCATCTGCCTCACATCCTCTGAGAAGCCTAAAGCATGTGTACACAGCAGTGGGGCAGATATTCCCAAGCTAACAGAGCCCAAAGCGGGGCTTTACATTTAGTACCATGCAGCCCTATAGGCTTTGGTCTAAGAGAAGCATAGCAGTACTCACATGATGCCGAGCATAACACAATTAGGTTTTCCTCCTGAAAAAAACATGGGACAGCTGATGTTGTTCAACTCAGACATTGTCCTTATAAACACTGCTGAACTGCTTACAGACATACTGACACAATGCTCCGTACAACTGGTGCCACATATAGAATCATAGAACCATCGAATAGTTAGGGTTGGAAAGGACCTTAAGATCATCGAGTTCCAACCCCCCTGCCATGGGCAGGGACACCACCCACTAAACCATGCCACCCAAGGCTCTGTCCAACCCAGCCTTGAACACCATATTACTTGAGGTAAATACATCTCCAGTGTTAATAGTAATAATGATAATAATAATAGCATTTGTTTTTATCATCAGCCAGTGTATTTTTGTGAAATCTTCCAATGAATCTGGCCCATATCAACTGCATGGTAATTGAAAGTTGTCAGTAAAATTATGTAAAATTAATTTTGACACCCTTTCTCTGAGGTGTCTGTTCTGTTCTTCTATGTCTTCAGAATGAAATGTTTTGATACCAGTGATTTTCTTCAGAGAAAACAGCCCCCCAAGCTCCTGTTGCTACCCTTCTAGCTGCAATACCGCTGAATGTGTCATATCCAAGGTTCTACCTCACCCTCTAATTTCTGCTGAACAAGTCCACAGTTATTTTCAAAGATCATCTTCTATGTCTTGCCATTATTAAGAGGTCAGTGCCAGTTCACTTGAGTAAAAATATGACTGGTGCTAATTTTCTGGTGTTAAACCCATGTATCACACACTAAGAAAGGCATCAGGCGTACTCTTTTACCTATCAGGAAAAGAATGATATCACATATACTAATGACTTGACCTGAACATGTTCCATATTTGGTTGCATTAGTTTTGTTTGATTGCTGAAGGCTGAATGTTTGCAAGTAGATCATATTCATGAATGTGTCATGCCTCACTAAGTCATTGTGCCAGAGACTCATTAAAGATCTACTCAAAGCTTCCTTACTAATTTATATTTCTTTTATGAGTTGATATGATTTGAGAAATCTCTTTTGCGAAAGGAAAGCTGTCTATTGTTTGGACTCTAAAAGGAAATGTAGGTGTTTAATTGGTGGATGTGGTTTTCATTATACGTTCCATCACCACCACAAACCCTCTTCATAAATTGTGACAAGTCTGTTGGCAGCCTGCTGTATCAGACTGGAGGTAGCTGACTTGATAAGCATGTCGCCTAGTCAAAGAAAAACATGAATTCCCTCCAACTTTGCTCAGATTTGCTAATTAGCTGAGAGGCAGTGTCCTGAATTGGCACAGAAAAACAATGTGAGGAAGTCCTAGGGAGATGCAAGGCTATAACTCAACAGGGTCTAGTAGCGTCTTAAATTCTTTCTGGTTTATTGAAATCAAGCTAGCATCTTTGCTCTGAATATACTCCTTAGTTAAACACAAGTACAGTGATTTACAATCCAGTGAAGTCCCCAGCTTCATTTCTATGCAGCCCGTATCATGATGGTAAAGAAGGCTCATTTGCCAGAGAAAGTAAAGAAGGAGATGTTTTCATTTTTCTAAAATCAGTCACCTACTCTTACAGAGCATGAGGTCCTTTTCCTCTCAAACAGATGCAGAGGTGGGGTTGAATGAAGCACTGATCCAGACAATTTTGTGATTCTTTGCTGCCATTTCTCAATAGGCCTTGTTCCTGATCTATAAAACCATAAAAATATCAAACTCTTGTGTATACACTTACTTAAAATAGCCAACTGGCAAGGAAGAATTTCCAATAAGCAATTTGCATGTGGCCACCCTGTTTTCCACCGTGTGAAGATATTTTGTGCCAAGCCAGTTGATCTACCAGGCAGAGACCAACCCTGGCCCATTTTAGAGTCTCCACGGTGGCCTGAAGTTCGCCACTTGTGAACACCTTCAAAGGAGGGAGGACAATATGCAGTCATAGCGTGGGACTAGTCAGGCTCAAATCAATCCCTGCCTGAGACACCATGACTTACATCACTTGCAGAAAGGTCCTCATGCATTCACAGCTCTTAAACTAAAGCTCTTCCAAAAGTAAATGTTTTAATGGAAACTGAGAGGGTACTCAGGATGCTAATGACCAGAAGAGCATTCACCTGATGCACACAAAACCTTCATGCAAATAAATTGGAGAATAGATTTGAATGTGTAAGAATTTGAGGTATAATTTACAAAAAAATGCCAAAGCTGAGAGAAAGAGCACTTTTACAGGTGTAGGTTTGTTTATAATTTCAGGGTGGTATCATGGCTTGAATAAGTACGGACATACTGAAAAATAATGCCTAAGATTTAATCTCCCATATGTCCCACCCCTTGCACATGCCCTGGAAATGCTATCAGAAAAGAGGAAGCCAGCAGTTTTGCCAGGACTCCCAGACAAGCCAGTCATGGTGGAAGCCTGACATCCAGAAGAGCTGGAAAATGGCCAGTCTGTGCACAGCATGTCCATTCTGCAAGCCTGCATTCAGGTGCATCAGATTTATTATGCATGTGCTAGATCACCCAATATTGCTATGGTTTATTACCAGGTGCAGCAAGGCCAGCGCCATGTTCAGAAAATGTTGGATTTACTGCAAGTTCATGGGACATCTGTGAGTGCACGCAATCACCTTTTCTCTTGAGACTCCTAAGAGGAAATATGGGAGCCATAGTCAAACTTTTGGATTCACTTTGGTTCTGTACTTGTCTGCAGACAGAAAGAGACTTCTGGGATAAAGCAAATGCAGCTACTTTTGCATGCTCCTAGAGTGTATTTGTAAGAAGACTTGTTTATACTTTTCAGTCCTCCAGAGGGAACTGTGAGCAGATAAGGGTGAATTAGCTGCACTTCAATAGAGCTAGCCTGTTTCTCCAACACATAGAAAATAAGTTAGCACCTAATGAGTTACAATGACTTCAGCTTTAACAGATGACTTTCCTTCTGTCAACCAAATCACAGTTTAAGCACCACTGAAATTTTACTAGCTGGTTTTGCATGTGAATATGAGTTGAGGAAAGGAAAACACCTGAGTTACCTGTTTGTTCAAAAAATCAGAATTCCATTTTCTTTAAGTCTTTTAATGAGAGGTATGTTTCCAAGTCATTTCTGAAAGTGGGAATTAGGGTATATTTGACAGGCATCCATGTGTGAGCTCCAAGACTCACTCTGATCAGAAGAAGCAGTACTGGAGTAGTGCTCCACAGCAGTACTGTAACAAGTATATTTAATTAGTTCCCATTGGTGCCACACATATTCTGATGAGGTGCTGGAGTGCCTTGAAAAATACCCAGTAGTTATCAGCATTTCAGCACACTGAACCCTGAGGAATCTCTCTCCTTGCTCATTGTGGAAGGGCTCACATGCAAGAGAGAGGTTACCTGCATCTCCAGGTCTGGTCCCAGGGAGCACTCCCACACCCCTGAGACTCTTCTTCAGGTACCATCCCTCCTGACACTATCCAGAGCAGGGGACTTGGTTCATTCACTCAGCCTGTGGCTTTCTGCCCTCAGAACAATGTCTTGTGCCTCCACCACACAAGTGCCTGGCTTCCCTGCTGTTCCATCCACTGAACCTGTTACCTTCAACCTGATTCTGTAGCAGTTGTTTTAGGTAATTCTGGAGGTTCCAGTATCATGTGCATGAAGGTGGCATTTATTTGTGTCAGGTTATGGAGAGTGCTCAGTTGCACTCATTGCCTTTGATCTTGTATGACCCCAGGCTCCAACTCTCCCATGAATAGCTCCCTTGCACTGAAATACCACTCTACATCAGGGAATCTGCAGAACTTTACATGTTGGGATTATGGTAGCTCTAAACTACTATGCATTACTGACTGAGACTCAGCTTACCCATTTACTGAGATCTTTGGTGAAGGGCATTGTTCTGCTGCTACACATACCTCAGTTTGCACAACTGGACTTCATAGATGAGAGCCAGCTCTAGCTGAGATGTTGCAGCAAAAAGATTTCCCAGGCATTTGACTATGGGCCCATTTTCTTTACAGCTCTTCACTGATTCCCACTTCCATCACTATAAAAGCCATTTGTGGATTCTCCCCATCGTTATGAAAAGCCATTATGGAGAGTTATTACAAAAAGGCTGACTATAGTCTTCTCTTGACCCATTAGGGCAATTCACTCCCCAAGTTCCCAACCAATACCTTCAGGGTATCCTTGTGCTGTTATTCATGCTTGGGAGGATAAACATGCACAAAATCGCTTCCTTGCTCTTTCTGAGGTTCTTAAAAAGAAAGTTTTGGGTTTCCCCATCATGCTCATGCATTTGGCAGCACTGTCAGGCTGGTGGTTTGCTGTGACCACTGTTTATTCGGATAATTAAAATACTCTGTCTTTTCTTTCTGACCAGTTTTGCCTATATCCATCATTTTCTTTTCTTTCACTTTGCCAGGAAAGTTTTCGATTCAATGACTAGCTCTTTGTCCTGCAGTCTGAACAGTACCCAGTGCAGCAAATCTGGGTCCCTACCTACAGATGCAAAGTCCAATGGTAATGCATCTGAATAACAGCAACATGCAGAAGGGTAAAATAACATAGCTGCCACCCTCTCCTAGAGTTGTTGCAGAGCACTAGCCATTCTAGTCCATCAGTGGTTATGGACCTATAGTCCATTGATAGACTATGGTTATGATGGGAACATGCAAAGTTTCACTACTGTTTCTATTGAGGTAAAGAGTTTGGATGATTCCTCTTCTGGGAAACCCTCATTGTAGCTTAATTTGAAATTCATCCATGCTTGAGAATTAACTGAAACTTTCACTTGTTTGACTATTTTCCTTCCTCTTTTAAACCTGCATGATAATTTACTCCTTTTTTTTTTTGTTTGCTTCACTATACATTACTTTGCTCTGTATGAGTGTGTCACAGAACGGATTTTTCTAGTTACTTTGACAAACCTGACATCTTGCAGCTGTTACACATCTTGTTTCAATTACATCTCTAGATAAAAAGAATTCTTAAAGCCTGAAGGCTGCAGATGGCTTCCTGGTGAGGGGTTAACTCCAGCTTTGTATTAAAGCTTTTTGGGAGTCCCTTTTCTTGGGCTGTTCTCTTCAGTCTCTTCTCTTAATGCCCTTCTAATTTTGCCTTCTCACTTGCTATAACCTCCATTCCTCTCTGGGCACAGGAGAAGAACTGGTGTACTAGTGTCCATCCCTGCCTCCTTCCCACCCAAAGATGCCTGGCAGGGGGGGAAGGGAGAGAAGTATCTGTCACTTGAACCTTATCTTCACATATCATGCAGGCTGCTTACGGCAGGGCACAGCTGAATGAGCACAAATCAGTGGAGTGACAACTTGGACCACCACTAATCCCTAATAAATCCTGGACTGTCCCACAGACTTGGGAATCTCTTGACAACTGGTGATGCTCTCAGCATCTGGCAAACCACTTGTGTCTCATTTGGTACCCTGAGGTATTTACACTGTGCTTAATG
The DNA here is from genome assembly GCA_017639245.1 of Myiopsitta monachus. NCBI lineage: Eukaryota > Metazoa > Chordata > Aves > Psittaciformes > Psittacidae > Myiopsitta > Myiopsitta monachus. The sequence goes on from CM029927.1 coordinate 40,146,276, forward strand.
GTTACAGAAGAGATCGATCACTCCATTCTTGGTATCTATCCAAAAATGGTATATAAAATCCTTTGATCTTGCTAAGGCAGCAAAACATGTCTAACCATCAGTTATGTAAAGGTGGTTGCTATTAATTTGAATACTGCATAGAGAGGAAAAGAACAGAAGTACCATATAATGAGATATATTAAGACTACAAAAGAATTAAGTGAAGCCGTTATGTTATGAATCATGATTTTATTGTTTAGCAGTCAGCTCTTGATGTAATTCAGATAATAATGAATGGGCTAATTTCTTCCACCTTTATTCCGGCAAAACTTCCATTGACTTCAAAGAGAAAGTTGTCCAAGTCAGGGCTAGAGACTGCTGCATCTATCCCATTATTTTAAAATGCTTTTCTGAATATAAAGTGTTCCTTTATAATGGGCTATCACCAATAACAGTAACATTTACATAATATAAACCTCTTACATAAGTGTCTTTTGTGTTCAAAGAAGACTTTCTATTCTTATTGCAAACTGCCATGTTAGAAGTTCTTCCACAAACCCTAATATTTATTATAGGAACATAAGTACAGGAACTTACGGACTTTCTCAGTGAACCATTTTGATCATTTCTCCTTCTGCTCAATATATTTTTCTTTTCATTTTACCATGGTTTTTTTTTTTTTCCTCAGGAGAATGTGTTATTTATTATTAGCAAAGAGATGATTTATCATTGCAAATATTTCTCTTTATCATAGAAAACAGAGTGCCAGAAATGGGGAAATGTGCTAAGTCTTGTTACATTTTAACAGATGCCAGGAGCATTTGAGGAAACAAATGAATAAATAGTCCTACATGACTGTTTGTCTCACTCTATAGTTCTAGTTATAAATTAACACCCTATAAAACATTCTGAATTGGTATTTTTAAGTACTTTTTAAAGTAATGGCTCAAAACTTGAAAATTGTGCTTAAGCATAATACTTTCTGGTTTGACTGGGGCAGGACTCTTCAGGTTTTGGACCAAACCAGATTTTTTTCTCTCATTATAAAGTACGCACTTCCATCTGGAATTTATTTTGATATTGTGAATCTTCATGCCTCAGAAAAGCACACAGAACAATGGATAGGCACTACTTGATTGTTTTTAAAGGAAATTAATTAATTATGAAACAGCTGCAATAGTCTAAATTACTTATTTCCCCTTTCAATGAAAATGAATTTACAGGCATTTGCAAAGCATACAAAAATAAAGAGAGAGACAAGAAAGTCTGCAAGAAGGGAAGTCATGTAGAATTGTCTATGATCTGTATTTCAAGAAAGTAAATAATTTATAGTTCCAAGGAAGCATATTAGAGATTGCTCTTTCTATTATACAGTCATTTTGAGCAGTAAAATAATGCTTTAAATCTCAACAACAAATACAGTACAGAACTCGGTAGAGTTTACCTTTCCAGATAAACATTTTTTTTCAGCTGAAACCAGCAATTTTTTCACATCACAACCAGACTGTGGCTTGAAAGAAGCTTCTCAGTCATTTAGTCAAGACAGATGAGCAATGAGTGTTAGAAAAGCTACCAAGGCATCCAAAGATCTACAGTCAAGGCCATTAAAGAATAGCTAATCTTTTCTAGTTCTAATTCTCCGCTAATGGGTTTCCTTAAATGTGCTTTACATCAGCTGTAATTAGTTCAACATACTGCTGCTTATATACTTCTAAGAATAACAAAAAAAAAAAAAAAGGTTGCATTTCTATCACACAGTGTGCAATCACATTCACGCACCCATGCACACAAGCTAACAAGTTCTTGTGCAGGGCAAGAGTGTCATAAAGAGACACTTTCCTCGGATCTAACAAAAGCCAGCACAGGTCCAGCAACAACAGCATTTATCGATGCTTTCCTTTGTTGGGGTTATCTCAACATCAGTTTTAACCTAGATGTTGCAGAATGAATCATACTACATGGCCAGGGATACATTAAGCTGTATGTATTGGAAATATGTACATTTTTGCTATCAACGCTATGGGTTTGGAACAGGCTTTCATAGTCAGTGGCAGTGACAAAAACAACCAAACCCAAACCCCTTACCACATTTATGATAGAATATGACTGTGTTTTGAAGGGATTCACTCCTTAGAAGAAGGTCCTTTAATCTGAGAGGGCAGCAGTGTCTGAGAAACGTAAGGACCTGTGGCCCTTTAGACTTATCTGCACCGTGAAAGGCTAGCTGCAGTCATGCTAGTACACCCAAACACACAAGGCAATATGGCGATACTAATTCAGATCATTTGGGATCATGGTGGTTTTCTTGCAGGGAGCCGGAGTAAATGGACAAGTACACAATCACCTTTTGTACTAAGACACTCCTAACAGTCTTCAGGCCTAACGGCAAACAAAGCACATTGTAACATTAATTTACTCTTTAAACTGGCAACATTTAGCTAACTCAAGGTCATCATCCTGCAGAAAATGTTTCACTCTCCTTGCCAAACACAAATGAAGAAATGCACACTTCGGTTTTATTGTTACTTTGCCCTCTAAAGTCAGTTGATGACATGACAGGTTCCCTCCCTGACTACTTCAGAAGCAAAAAATGTATGAGTGTCTTTAATGGGATGCAAATCAATAGAATTATCTTCTCCAGAGTATCTCTGTCAAAATGTGCTCATTTTTTTCTGGACTGAGGTTCAACCATCTACTGCACTTGCTGCTCTAAGACAGAGGAGCACAAACCCACCAAAATTACATCATTCCCTCCTAAAATTGCCAGACCTGAGACAAGAACCCCCCTGTCAATCTGAAGTGGTCAGTGACAGAAAGAACCTTCTCTTGGTGCATCACTAGAAGGTAGACACAAAACCTAAACCCTCACAGAGAAGGTTTAGGGTATCTGCCAACACCCATACATCAGAACTGTCTTCCCAAAGCCTCCACAGTCAGCCAAGCAAAGAGAGCAAAGATAGAAGCAGGGAGATGTAGGAGAGACCACTGCTGGAATGGCTTTTGAATCTGAACCCTGCCAATGCATAGTACACCAACACTTCTTCCTCCTGATCCATCTGTCATACTTGCATTTTTCCTACCACTATAGGTCATCATAATGCCCTGGCACTATCATGGCAATGCATGGACTACGAAGGACACCAGTTTCTCCCTAATGGATTTCACAAGTGATGCATGCAATAAGAAATGATCACAGCTCAAAGCAATCAAAACATACTAAGTGTAAGAAGACACCACTTTCATCCTCTATTTGTCTACTCCTGCCATTCAGACAAACCAGGCTGAGCCACAAAGGACTCTTTCATAGGTCCAAAACATGCAAAAACAGCTACACGGAAAGACTGGGTTACATTAAGAAGTTGTGTGGCTTTTTCAGATACAACCCTCTTGTTTTTAGTTTTAAGTAGTTACAGTTGTGGATCATCTTTATTGAGAAACAAAACATAGCAACAAAAAGCTTCTTAGCAAAGATTTCTGGTCCCTTCTGCATAATTTTAAGTGTTTCCTGACTGTGGAGACCACCACTGCTGCATTGGAACTAATTTATTTTTTAAAAAATACATAAAGGGTCTCTGAGGATAAGTTTAAATTGCATTCCTACTGTCATATTTCCCAAGATATATCTATAGCCAGGTCCTTGGTACACGCATGCAGGTTAAAATCCTCCTAAGAGGATAAAACTCAGTCAACTGAAGTCATTAACACTACTTTTTGTTTGCTTAAAGTATAAGGAAAGCTGAGATACCAAGTTGTAAGAGAGGAACACAAGTTACACATTTTTACCTTTGATGAGACATAGAAAATGTTTAGCACGGAACATTAATAATTGCTACCATGTTAATTTAACTGTTGCTACAGTTCATTCACTCTTTCTCCTAAATATGAATTTGTAGTTACCCATAAATTGTCCAGAAATTACATAGATTATTACCCAATATTAAACTACAAGTGTCCATTTTCACTCTCCAAGGGCCTTAGGCATCACCAGCAAGCATATCCAGTGTCTTAACATTGATTTTAAGAGACAGAAGACCAGGGAGTAGCCCTGCTGGTAACGAGGTGAAGGCAGGGGGTTTGGCCAGAGCAGGGGCCAGCAGGCTCCCCAGGAGCAGCCATCCAGCAAGTCTAGCACCCAGCACCAGCACTGAAATGATCATTCCCAGACCCCAGCAGGGAATAGGTAGTTTTGATCAAAACCAAGGAAGCTTTGTTACAGCCTTCCCTTTTCCTACTTTCAGCTTTTAAACAAAGAACTTGTGGTTTTCCACTGAAATTAGCCTTACACCTAACCAGCCCAAATATAAAGAGAAACTTTACATGGGTTTCCTGGAAAATATAATTTTTTTGAAATCTCATTTTCAGAGGATGTCACTTCAAAGTTACAACTTGATCAGTTAGACCAGACACCATCTCACACAGAATTTAACCTCCTTGTTTTCTAGCTGCATGGAATATCAGGGTTTTTTCTTTTCTATTGATTTTACTTTATTACTCCTCTTGTTAATAAAGTTACAGCCTGACTTTAAGGTACCTCTGAACATACACTGTGAATAATAGCTGGAACTCTTTTTATCCATGCTTTGCTGTTTCCTAGTCATAAATAATATGCAAATGGACTAATTTGTTATATCAGGTTAAAAACCTTGCAATTAAACAGTTGCTTTCTCTAATGAGAGTGTGTGGAGTTGAGTATGATGCTATGGCTAATATATGGATGAAAAGACGTTCCCACCATCAGTATTTCTTTTTCTTAATGGCCCATATTTCTCTTTCAGTAGTTTCAAGAAACCTGGTATTTTCCTCAAAATATGCACAAAGAATAGGAAATGCCACACTGCACCTCATGCCCTCATCCGAATCCATCTCCAATAACCTAGCAAGGTTTCTGCCTCAACTTCTGATGGAAAACATCCCCAGAGGAGCACACATCTACAAGGCTGAGTTTTAGGAGGAAAGCCCAAAGTGCTCTTCTCTTGCATCACACAATTGGGCACGAGTGCTCAACCAGTCCACAGGAAGAGAAATTAAAGCATATTCACTGTCCTACTGGTATATCAAAATTTCATTTATCAGACCAAACCAAGCAGAAGTTTAAAAAACAATTACTCATTAAGAAAAAGGGACTGAGTACTGCACATCTGAGGTGAGGGGCCAGCTTCTCAGCCGATATAAACTGGCAAAGCCTCCAGACTCTGTGGAGACTTGAACCAAATGAGGAGGATGTGGTACATTACATTCAGCAAATGAGCACTGACATGACACAGCAGATATATTTTTTAAATATTATTATTCAGCTAATGTTTATAAAGTATTATGGCCATGAAAAGCTTGCTCTTCTTATTATTTATAATGTTTAGCACATACAGTTTGCTCAGTGCTGCAAGAGAAAAATCTCAAACAATAAAAGTAATTTCTGACCCAAAGGGCTTCCAGCCTAAAAAACAGGCATCAGGAAGAGAGAACATGCTGTGAAAGTGGGAAGAGGGAACAAGCTATAGTTATTGCACGTGTTATTGTTTGCTCATAACTTGTAATCATCACAGGAAGAGCAAATTTTTATATGGGATCTCAGTGACAGAAAGGTAGTAACTGTGAGTTGACATTGGGAGGAAGGCAGAATGGGAAAGAAATACTATAAAGATAGAAATAAGGAGACAAATAGGATTTTAAGCATTACTGGTAGAAAGAGGCCAAGAGCCAAAAGAAAAGAAATAAGGGACAACATAGTCTAAGACACAGGCTGAAGCAGAGTTGTAAAGGAGCTGGGAGATAAAAGAAGACACTAAGTTATTTTTTTGTGAGAGGAAGGTATTATTGCTGTGTATTGTCTGTAAAAAGGGTAAGCTGGTCCAGACGCTTGCCTTACTGAGAGAATGGCTGGTGTGAGACCTCTCCCTGAGAAGTAGCTGCTTAGAGTTATCTGAAAATTAGCATCTTGATATTCTGCTTTGACTGAGGAAGCATTTGCAGAATTAGCTTCCTAAAATTATCTCCAGTAAACACTATGCAACATGAGGAAAAAAAGCTTGACTTACACAAATATAAAATGTAGTGACTAAAAGCTAGACAACCTGGGATCAAGAAGTTACAAAAGGTTCGTTTATAAGACTGCTGGATGTCTGGCCACTTTTTGTTAGCAGCAACTTCCAAACATAACTCTCACTGACTTCAAATGGAGCAGGAACAGACCCAAAGATAGCAAATGAACTAATAATTCAATATATGGTCTGTAAAACACCCTGGGCCACCTTACACTGTGGCATTTGATATTGATCTCAACTTGGAAGCTATACAGCTATACATTTTTTACATGGTTATCCTGCCCCTATAAAACTGATGCTAACTCAAAAAATGCAAAAGTATTAGGCAAGTACCAAATAAAATAATACCTACTTGTCTTCCTTTACCTAAACAACACAGTTTTGTTTTGGCTAAGAAACATCTTACACTCAAAATTATATTCTTGTTTGGTACAACACAGTAAGTGCTTTAATCAATCTGCTAATTGTTTTTAATGAATGAGGAAAAACTCAGCCTACTCATGTATCTAACATGAGCATGTGAGCAGAGCCTCACTAAGTGGTCTTCACCAGGCCTATCGCTAAGCCTAAACCTGAGCACAGAGTTAAGACCCTGTCTGAATGTTGATCTAGGTTTGTGTAATGCAAATAACACGAGTGCCTCTAGTGCAGAACTAGTCCTGGCACTCCAATTAAGTCCTCTGGTCTGTTCATTTGCTGCTTTCTGTCATGCAGAGTATGTTTACTGCAATCCGAGAGGCATATAAAGCATTTCTGAGGTTTTCCATCTCTTTTTGTCGGTGCAAACAAATAAAAAGCTACAAGGCACTGGAGAATCCACATCTTGAGTCTGGACAAGCAAAGCTACATGCATAGCATACCAATAAATCCATGGAGAAAGAAAAACAGGAGATGAGGCTGTGGTTCAAAGTCTTTAAGTGCCATGTGTTTGGGATAACTGTGTTAGTCAGCAGTAATGACACCTTGAGTTAAGTTGGGCTGATCATCCCAAAGTGTTCCAGAAAAAGCATGCCAAATGAGCACGAGTTTTGTTTATGCCACAGACTGGTATGCTTTTCTTAAAATTTCTGTTTGAGTTTGTACTCAGTGTTCACTATTTGAATTATAGTAGTTTTCTGGGAAGCAGAAGTGTTATTGGCATCAATACAACCTGGAAAAACTACTGTTTAGTAGAAAACAGCCAACGATATTCTCCCATTGCAGTTTACTACTTAAATACTGTCCTAAGGCCATGACACAATACATTACTACATTTTCTATGCTACAGCAAAATAAAAGACATAGCATGTATTAATTGGAAAGTAAATTCATTAACAGTATAAAAGTAACAATCAATGAGAATTGATTAACATGCTGCCATTCATCTGGGAACCCCTTTTGATTTTCCAAGAACATACCAAATTAAAAAAAGAAAAAAAGAAAAAAGGCACTTTAGAACATCACATTAATATTTAATTATTGCACTTTGAAGAAAAATGTTCACCAAATACTGCAAAAAGTGGATTTTGAGTCAGAAATTAAGTGTGCAAACTGCCATTATGACTACATTCAAAACAATAAAGGACAACATTCATTCTCGCTGCAGAGAAAATTAAGCCTCTTTAAGTGCTGCTCTTTGCCATGAAGTGCTTCCTATCTATGTGGTATATTTTATTTCCCTTTCTGGCAACAACTGCACTCCTTTGAAGGAATCCTGACAAGCCTTTGGAGCTTAAAGTTGAAGTACCAGCTTTGTTTTGGTAGTTTAGCACAGTATTCAGATAAGGTTTCTTCAGATCATCCATAACCTGCCTATCAGCAAGCAAGCAGGTTGGCAGGAGGGCAGTGGGAGACACCAGCCCTGCAAGCGATGGGAGGCAGACCCAGGGCCCTTTGCCACAGCTGCTACAGCACTGAGGCACCACTGACCTTCACAGGAGACTTTGAAAGCTTTCACTATGAGTAACTAAGTTTTTATTTAATACTGCTCATACAACTTTTAAATTAGAACGCCTATTCTGAACCTTTTGCCAAAACATCTGCTTCAGGATAAACCTCCAGCCTGTGATCTCAGATACGCTATGCCAAAGCTGGTCAGCCAAACACGGTGCCCCAAAAGGATGCAAACTCTCAACAGCAAACACCTGCAAAACCCCTGCTCCCTGGATGAGGTCCGCTTAAAGTAGGTGTGATCCTCTCTCTAGGCACTGCTCTGCACATCTGTGGGCTCAACCCCTATGATGACGACTGTTTTGCAGCAAACACTGGCCTGTCACAATGCATTGGCTTTTAATATGTTATATGAAGCCCTTCTGTTGAGCCTGCCTTCTAAACTGCAACAACTACAGAGGAAAGCAAACAAGAGCAACAAAACCACAAGATTGCTTGTAATGCAAATACAGGTACTTTTAAGCAGGTAATTCAGCTGGGAAATGGTTGATGTCTTTTTGGACCTGTACAGGAGTATTATGGCAACAGCGGTCATTTGCAAGTGGCTCCGCAATAGTGGAAAAGCATACTACAAAGGTTAGGAAAAGGAGCAACTACCAAACACAGCCAAAAGCCCCAGCTTTCCAGAGTTACATTGTTAGCTTCTCAAGTTCAGTATTAACTCCAATTGCAGAACGAACTAATGAACAGCACGCTTTTGCTGGAAAAAGAAAATTCCCCCAAAGTTTGTCTTCATTCAAGAAGAAAGGGAAAAGCATACTAATGTGTATTATTTCCCCCACTGTTGTTTAATAGAAAAAAAACATGTAATTTAATGTTAAAACCACTGCATAGACACTGAAAACTTAAAATCAGGCCAGAAAGAAATGTTATGGTTTGGTTATAAACTGAATATTGGTATTTATAATTGAAATGAGGACATAACCTTAACTTGTGTCACAGGCAGAAACACTGTAATTAAAAAGTTTTATGGGGTAGTAACTAATTTTCTATTAGATGTGCTCTTTAAAGTTCCCACAGCAATATAAAAGTTTTATTAGGCTGGTTGTTATCAATGTATGCATTTCTAAGCACCCCTATTATGCACTGCAAGCTGTTCTCATCATCCTGAGGTCTTGCGTAAGAAGAGGGACGCGCTGGTCCGGCTTTTTTTGTTACACCTGCCATCGACGAGATAAGCCGGCGCTGCCGAACGCGCACCCTGCTGACAGAAGCTATAGATCACCTCAAACGGACAAAAAAAATAATTAAAAACCGCATACCGCTGACTGAATTTAGGCAAAAGTCTTCTCAACTCCCCGAACTACCGGTCTCACCGGCCGGACACAAGCTGCCATCGCGGCTAACGGCAGCACAGCACCCGCGGCTGAGCGGCACCCCAGCCCCGACGGGGCGAGCACCCCGCTGGGGAAGGATCACAGCGGGGATCCGCCGAGATCGCGTCCCACCGCGGCGTCGCACCGGGGGTACCGCCGCTGCCCAGGGAGCACACCGCGTAGCCCCGGGGGTCACCGCCACGGAGCGTGTATGTGCCCCCCCCCCCCCCCGCGGACCCCGATCGGCACCGAGGGGGTCCTGCCGCGCCGGGGCCAGGCCGGGCCGATGGCGGGGGGGCGGCTTGCCTCCCTCAGTCAACTCCAGGACTTGGCAGAGGCAGCGGCTTGGGGAGGGTGTGCGGGGGAAGGGCACCGCTTCCCACCTCCAGCCGCTAATGACATTTCTAGAAATTGTTTCCTCTCCTCCCTGGCAGCCCCGCACCCGCCGCCGGGGCGGGCAGGGACGGGGGTGCGCAGGGGGAGGTCAAGGGCATGCAATGAGGCAATGAGGGGGGGAAAGACGGACAGGAGAGAAAAGCAGAGAGGGGCGTCGGGGAGGGCAATAAAGGCGGCCCGGGAGGGAGTTGCGGCGCGGCGAGAAGGGGCGAGACGGGGGTGTGAAAGAGGCGTGAAGGAGGGATGGGGAGCTACTGGAGTGCAGCCCGGGTGAGCACAGGGGATAATTGAAGGGGGAAGAGATGTGAGTGCAGGAGACCCCCCCCCCCCCCCAGCTAAACACCACATCCAACTCCCGGACCCACCCTCGGCAGCCACGGGAAGAGGGAGGCACCCTTCCCTCTGCCCCTCCTGGGAGAGCAAGTGGCAGGGGAGACACCTCCCGGGGTAACTGCATCCTCTCTTGCTAATGCACCCGCCGCCCCAGCACCTCGACCCACTGCACTCCCCTTATTGCACACCCACTATTACCCCCCACCCCAATTTATCGCATCCCAGCAGGTAAGTGCACACAAACCCCAATTATTTCACCCACCCCAATTACTGCACATCCCCCAGTTATTGCACCCCCTTCAGTTATTGCACACCCCCAGTTTATAGCACCCCCTGCAGATTCTGCCCCCCTCCCCGATTGCTCCCCTAGCCTGGGGGGTGGGCCAGAGGCACCACTCACCACAGAGAGTCCAGGTCCCACTCCTGAAGGAGAGCTAAGTCGAAGCTGTCCATGGTGAGCGATGTCAGCGCCGCCGCGCTGCAACCGCACGGCGTCCGGGGCGCATGTTAACTGCACCGCGGGCAGGGCGAGGGCGCGGAGCACCCCCTCCGCACACGCGCGCCCGCAGACGGGCCCCCGCCGCCACCTTCCGACCGCTTCCCCCTTAAAAATAAAGCAAACCCGAAAGAACCCCGCTCGTTTGCAAGCGGCTCTGCTCGGCCGCCGCCACCGCGCTTCGCTCCCGCCCCGCTCCCCCGCGCCTCCTCCCTCCCCCTTGCGCGCCGGGAGTGCGGTCGAGGCAGCGCCCGCCCCGCGCACGCTGCGCCCGCGCAGCACCCGCGCAGGGCTCTCTCGGCGCGGGGGGGAGGGGGGTGCGCGTGGGAGAAGAGGGACGGAGCAAGCCGGCGTATGGGGGGACTTGATGGGAACTTGCACCCTGAGAGGCTTGGCCGTACGAAGTTGGGTTTGGGGTTCTCCTCCCCGCCCCCTTCTTCTTCTTCCTCCAGGAGTGCTCGCTGCCCTTCGGCCCCAAGGATGCCCCTGGGCAGCACCTCACGCGTCCTAAAAGCAGCGGGATGCTCGGGCGGAGAAACTCTGAGGAGTCACTGGGGAAGATTTGTGCTGGGACAGGCCACTGCTCTGATCCCAGGGCAGCCCCGGGTGCCAACATGGGCCCTTGCAGCAGTTGGGGTGTGTGGCTGGGTCAAACTGTGGATTTGCACCAAGCTGCACCTGTGCAAATAACAGCTCCTATGGGCTCCATCTACATCCATCCGTCCACACGCAGGGCTACCTAGACCTGCACAGCAGATTAAAGGTCCCTGAGTTGCTCATGAAGCCTTTAAAAATGTGTGATCTCTAGCTAAAAATGAAAGTACCAATCGTCAGTGCTCGCCACCCAAAGAGAGTGAGACAGCTTGCACTATCCAGCCTGAGTGAAGCACTGGCTGTGAGATGCCTGGCTACCCAGGGGAGGCAGGCTCTCCTGATTTGTGCTTGCTGAATCACATTAAGAGGGGTTAACACATATTAGATACTTTCCAGAATATCAGGGCTTCTCAGCTAAGCAGTGAATAGCTGCCAGAGAAGTGCCATGTCATCGCAGACGGGGAGAAGAAAAGTCCAAAATTGTGATGGAAAGAGGGGGCTATTGTTGTGACGGTGCCAATGTGAATATCCACAGCACGATCCCACGCTGGAAGATCCTTGCTCTGGGGAGACCAACCCAAGCCTGCTTGAGGCTGACTGGTGGTGGTACCCCAATGTGCATGTAGCCCTGGCACAGGCTCAAGTATTTACTCAGGCTTCTCGGCTGGTGGTGTGACTGTATTTTACTCATTCCCGAGTTAGCTCAATTTAATTTAGGGGTGGTAGCCCCGCGCAAGCTGCAGCCACAACTTTGGCTGCGGGGCAGGCACGCTCCAAGGGGACGGTTTGAAATCCCGTACGTCTGCATGCAAGCCTTCGGCAAGTCAAAATCCCGAGCCGCTCCAGAGCTGCTTGTGTTCCCTTGCACAGCCAAGGTGGTGCTGCCTCCTACCTGCCAGAAGTCCCGCCGCCCTGCGGATGTGGCGCGTCTTCAGCCTGGAGGGACCCACGGGAGCCGGCTGCGGCCGGGTCTCTCTTCCCACCTTCCCAGTGTGATGAAGAAGGACGTGTCCCAGGCTGGGAAGGCTTGGGGCAGTCCCTGTCTAGCCAGAGGGAATGAAGACGAAAATTAAAATAAAAAATAAAAGAATTATAAATCAAGCCAGTTCAGATGCCAGGCTCGGTCTGGTATTAACGGACACATAAATACACCTGAAAACAGCCTTTTGTGCCAGCTGGGGTGAAGCTTAGCATGGTGGAAGGTTGAGCCTGCAAAGCAGGTAACATTCTCAATAAATATATTGCTTAAGTGTGAAGGGCAGCATCTTTACACTGACCTTTTTTAAGCCACAGCCTGCGCTGCCTCACTCTTCGTAAGGGAGATTTCACAACCCACATTGCAGTATGGCCCTGGATCATTCCCTGCATCCCAGCTTACCCAGTGATTTGAAGAAGGGCTTAAATCACCCTTGTAATGGTACATACTGCAGGGGAGGCTTGGGCTTTCTTTAGGGACTAAATTTAGGGCTGTCTTTAGGGACTTTAGGTCAGTGCTGGAGCTGACCATAGATAGTTCGGTAAAGCATGAGCTGGACTGCAGTGCTTACAAGCAGCAGCTCAGAAATGTGTGGAAACTTGGAAGTGAAATTCAGTGGGCTAAATTCATCATCCAAACTGAGATCAATTGAAAAAGTAAACAGCATGAACAGCAGTGAGTGAATTAAATTTCAAACAGTAATACATAATGATGGTGACATAGGCACGATGTTTTATGTTTTTAATATGCTTTAACACACAAGATTATTTTATTTTATTTTTACATTTCTTGCATGTATTTTATTATTGTGGTGTTCTTTACTTTCCCATCATGGCCCTGATTCTCTCCTCACGTGGAGCAGAGAACATCAAGACTAATTGCATTGAAATTAACGTCAATTGAAAATCTCAAACTGCTTTGGGTAGGTGCCAAGTGCTGGAAGTTTCCCCTTCTTCCCTCTGGCCTTGATGGTGTTTTTGAAACTCCTTGTGAGAACTCACTTACAGGTTAACATTCTAACCCTGATTTTTCTTCCCCTGTGAAGTGCCCAGATGGGTAGGCTTGTGGTTTTGCTGTGCTCCTCTGCTAACTCCTTGGCATAAGACCATGTTTGGTCCCTGTGGCTGAAGCATCCTCTGTGCTCCACAGTCTCACTCACTCATATCCTGTCCACTTGTCAGCCATTGAACAGTAACCTCACCTGCTGCTTTCTTACCTAAAAACGTCCCATCTATCACCGAGCATGTTATGAGCATAACCATAATGCACAGTGAATTAGCTCAGACTGTTTAAAATAAGTTCAGGCCTGTGCCTGAAGGAACTCCTTCCATGCTGCCTGTTGCAACCCACAGCTTCCCCGTAGCCACCGGTTCTCCCCTGTCATCCCTTGCTGTGTGAGTTGTCAGCATATTTTCAGCTCCTGTAGGTAGTGAAGCCTGCCTTTTTAGGAAAGCATGGCATAATATAAATAAAAATATGCCATGCGCTATATAATCCTGCTCAGTGTACATATATTTTTAATGATTCATGTAGGCATTACTTGCCCCCTCACTGTGCTCTTTCCTCTGTTAACAACTCTTTATTAAGAGTAAGCAAGCAACTGTGCCCAGTCAAGCAGACTTTCTAAGAGCTCAAGGCCTAGAAACAATATGTAATTGAAATCCATTACATAAAGAATGCATGTAACAAGAAAGCTGAACAGCATCTTAAAAGTTGACATTTCCCACTTCCCAGGCTCTGTCTTGAGTGTGGCATACCAATTGCCTGAGGAAGAGTAAAGATAGTTTTAATGCAACATAAAATAAGGGGGAGGTGAGAAATACTACATTCTTAGTCAACATCCTCTACACAAAATATCACCATAGTATCTCTTTGGTATAACCCACCTTTAAAACATGTACCCAGGGAGAAATGAATTCCCAGCAAACTTTTAACACTTCAGCGAAATGCTGTCAAAGAATAGGAGAGGAGCTCTGGAAGTGACCAGTGTAGGAAATTCCTTTGCATCAGTATAGCGTGTCTCAGGAATGTGATTTTCTACATCTTGCCCCACTTCTGACACACCAATGCTGAGGATGTGGGATATGGTCAGACCCTGGGTTTTTGGCTGTGGATTTTAGTAGTTTCAGGGGCAGCCAGACAGCTGTGTATATGCAGCGTGGTCCAGGATTAGATTGTGCGTGTTGCACCTTAATGTTTTGGGGACAAAACGGAGCCTGCTACATGTCACCACCTCTCCTTGATTATTTACATAAAGCCCAGGCACAAATATCTTTCACAGGATGAAAAAGCTAAGTAGTACTATTTAGTCTTGCTTCAAGGATTCATCACCATATTGAGTAGTACCTACTTCAGCTAGACGCCGGCTCTGCAGGGACAAGGGATCCTAAATTAGACTTGGTGTTGTGCAAGCAGTCCCTCAGTGCTTTAAGATGTGTTTTGTTTTTCCAGGGGTCTCTAAAGTAGTCTAGTGAATATACTTTATAACAGGTTTGCTATTTAAATTTAATTTAATTTTAAATTTATATAAATTTAAACTTAAAAACTTTCTCCACTATGATTTAAATTTAAAAACCAGCTCCACTATAATTTGGTACTTATAAGCTTAAGTGTGAAGGGTTTTAAATGTAGGGTTTCTTCATAACCTCATAGTTTACAGCAAGGCAAACCCACTGGATTATCTAGTCTAGCCACCTCTATATAACAGCCTGTCTGGTTCCACTTTTTCTCCTATATTGAGCTCAGTAACATGCTGTTTGAGCAGTTGCACAGTCTAGGTTTTAGTACTCATAATATAGTAAAAATGTACATTTCTAAGAAATTTTACTCTCTAAATAGCTTTACTTTCCCCCTGTATCTGTATGTCTTCAACCTGATAATGTTTCATTAAGTCAGTGCTAAGTTCCAGCACAATGGCTGGTGTTGCTTCAGCAGAAAGCAAAATGAGCTCTGAATTGGGTTTCCCTATTCATTTAAATTTACAATCTGCTTTGAAATTTCTTAGAACGAAAGTTTCATTTATGTCTGATCGCTAACATATGCCTCACCTTAACTCTGACTCAGCATGTGTAAATGCTCCTTGATTCTATGCTCTTATACACCCCTTTATTGCATTATTACATGCTATATTCGTTAGGTGGTTCTTCTCTAGTCACTACAGAAGATGCCAAAAATATTGTGAATGATTTCTCTCTTGCAAATATCATCACAGTCTATTTATACATTGTAGCTTCTGAGATTTGATAAGACCAGAGCATAATATGGCATGGATACAGATGCTGTCAAAGTCAAGTTAACACAACATATTTCATCGCTCTCCCACTTAACATGCGTAATACACAAATGGTTGCAAACTATCACTCTTTTAAAGAAGCAAAATATATGTATTTAATTTTTTATGATTTAACGTGGCAATTAATCCAAATTATTATTAACAATAGTTAAAACAGAGAACTATAATGGATCCTCTGGATAATGAAAATATTTATTATTTTAATAAGTTGCATGGCTGGAAGTCTAAGTCAAGTCTTAGTCTACTGGCCACATATTGCTCTCAATTCACACATAGGACCCCAACAGAGTTAGGTGGATGGCTGTGTCCCCGAACGAAGAAATATAAATAGCTGCTTCCGAGTATTGATGACAACATCTATCATGTCAGCTGCAGAATTGATCCATCTTGAATTATGAGCCAGGCTGAAGGAATTATGCCAATTAAAGAGACACAGTGGGGTTTTTTTCCTCTTCTTGTTCCCTTTCCTATAATTTTTCCCCACACAAAAGGCTTTGAGACCTATTTATATTATGAAAGTCCTTTTGTCACCTGAGACCCAAAGAAAGATTTAAAAAGAAAATGTAATTGCTGAACAGAAGTGCTATGAGGGCTGTTTCAGGCTCAGGGGAGGGGAAGGTCAAGTTTTTAACCTGGAAACAAAAGGACTGAACCCAACTCTATGAGTGGGCTTTCCCTGGGGTCCAGATTGAACAAAGCCTCTTTGGCTGGATGGTGGCTTTCTCAGCAATGGGGAGGGCACGACCTGCTGGCAATGAGCGTGACAGGTACACACCATCCTCCAAAGCAGAGCCAAGTGAGGGGTCTGCAGGTTGGGGTCAGGCATGGGGGGCAGAGAAGAGGGTGTCCCCAGTGACAGCTCCCCATTGCCTATGCCTGCCAGTCACCCCCAACAGATGACAGGGGTCATCTCACAAAGTGGCCAAGGGAGCAGTGCATGGAGACCCAAGCTGGTCACGATTGCTGGCGGCACATAATGCTCCTTGGATCCAAAAGAGAAAGGCTTTAACTTTTCCTTCTTCTTTCCTGCAAAGATGTCTGAATTTGTGAGCAGTGTCAGTTTTGGTTAAGCAATTACTATATATTTCCCTTCATCTTATGTTCCTGATTTGTAAATGGCTTTAATAAATGCTGTAATTATAATTCCCAGTGCCTGCACCAGTTTTAAGGTTGCATCCTTTCACAGCATCACTTGGAGCAGCTGTCCCTGAAGAAAACCTCTGCATGACCGAGGTTGGTGCCTTGCTGCCTTCGCTGAGCAGGCAGAGACAAGCTGGAAACAAAGGCAGTGGTACGCAGGGCAATCCGTGCCTCTGGCACAGTGTGGAGGCAGGCAGCAATTGTGCTGTGCATGTTCCTTATCTCAAGCTGCTGCCTGCAGTGCACGGAAAAACCCCGAGTAAGGCCATCGCAGGAAAATTATGATATTATATACATATACGTTTGTGGGTAATTACATTTACAAAGCAAAGCAAGGAGAGACAGGTGGTCCTTGCTGAACAACCACAGGGCCTTCCATGTGCTTCCCAGGGGTCTCCAGTGCTGTTGTGAGCTGGAGTTAGGTACCATCAACCAAGACCTGCTGTAAGGCATGGGGTGGGATTGGGGGTATGGCCAACTTGACATTCCTGTGCCAGCCCCTTGTTGCCTGTTGTGGTCCTCAGGTCATCTCCTTTGACATCTGAAACAGATGTCTGCTTGCTGTCACACAAACTGGGCATGGAGGTTGCTACCACAATCCAGCTTGAATACAAGCCCCCAGCACCTGCTGTTCTCCAAACCTGAGGAAAGTTGCTCAGCTTGAGAGGGAGGTCCTTTGCCTCCCATGACTTGAATTGTGTGGCACAGGTTTGTTAGAGTCAAGGAAATAGTCCAGCATCATCATCACCTGGGAGGTGTGGATCTGGACTTCCCAGAGAGTTATTACTCAGAAAGGACATCTAATGGCGAGGAACAAAAGAGGATGATGGAAGTGATCTGCTTGGGTGACAAAGGGACTATTCAGAAATAGCAGGCACTTCAAAAAAAACCAAAACAGTTTAGGTTGGGCTCCTTTCATAGAATCATAGAATAGTTAGGGTTGGAAAGGACCTTAAGATCATCTAGTTCCAACACCCCTGCCATGGGTAGGGACACCTCACACTAACCATGCCATCCAAGGCTCTGTCTAACCTGGCCTTGAATACCGCCAGAGATGGAGCATTCACAACTTCCCTGGGCAACCCATTCCAGTGCCTCACCACCCTTACAGTAAAGAATTTTTTCCTCATATACGATCTAAACTTCCCCCTTTAAGTTTGAACCCATTACCCCTTGTCCTATCACCACAGTCCCTCATGAAGAGTCCATCCCCAGCATCCCTATAGGCCCCCTTCAGATACTGGAAGGCTGCTGTGATGTCTCCAGGCAGCCTTCTCTTCTCCAGGCTGAACAGCCCCAACTTTCTCATCCTATCTTCATACGGGAGGTGCTCCAGTCCCCTCATCATCCTCGTGGCCCTCCTCTGCACTTGTTCCAACAGTTCCATGTCCTTTTTATGTTGAGGACACCAGAACTGCACACAATACTCCAAGTGAGGTCTCACGAGAGCAGAGTAGAGGGGCAGGATCACCTCCCTCGACCTGCTGGTCACGCTCCTTTTGATGCAGCCCAGGATACGGTTGGCTTTCTGGGCTGCAAGTGCACACCAAAGCCGGCTCATGTTCAGTATCTCATTGACCAATACCCCCAAATCCTTCTGCAGGGCTGCTCTGAATCTCTTCTCTGCCCACCCTGTAGCTGTGCCTGGGATTGCTCCGACCCAGGTGAAGGACCTTGCACTTGGCATGGTTAAACTTCATCAGGTTGGCATCAGCCCACCTCACAAGCGTGTCAAGGTCCCTCTGGATGGCATTCCTTCTCTCCAACGTATCAACGAAACCACACAGCTTGGTGTCATTGGCAAACTTGCTGAAGGCGCACTCAATCCCACTGTCCATGTCACTGACAAAGATGTTGAACAAGACCGGTCCCAACACCGATCCCTGAGGGACACCATTCGTTACTGGTCTCCAGCTGGACATTAAGCCATTGAGCACAACTCTTTGCATGTGGCCATCCAGCCAGTTCTTTATCCACTGAGTGGTCCTCCTATCAAATTGATGTCTCTTCAATTTAGAGACAAGGATGTCGTGTGGGACAGTGTCGAATACTTTGCACAAGTCCAGGTAGATGATATCAGCTGCTCTATCCCTGTCCATCAGTTCCATAGCCCCATCATAGAAGGCCACCAGATTGGTCAGGCAAGATTTCCCGTTAGTGAAGCCATGCTGGCTGTCACCAACCACCTTGTTGTTTTGCATATGCCTCAGCTTGCCTTCCAGGAGAATCCGCTCCAAGATTTTTCCAGGCACAGAGTGAGGCTGACTGCTCTGTAGTTCCCCGGCTCATCCATTTTCCCCTTCTTAAAAATGGGGTTATATTTCCCTTTTTCCAGTCATCGGGAACTTCACCTGACTGCCATGATTTTTCAACTATGATGGACAGTGGCTTAGCAACTTCATTTGCCAGCTCCTTCAGGACCCGTGGATGGATTTCATCAGGTCCCATGGACTTGTATATGTTCAGGTTCCTAAGATGGTCTCGAACCAGATCCTCTCCTACAGTGGGCCCAGGGTCTTCATTCTCACTGTCCCTGTGTCTGCCTTCTAGGACTTGGGTGTTGTGGTCAGAGCATTTGCCGATGAAGACTGAGGCAAAAAAGTCATTAAGAACCTCAGCCTTCTCCAAATCCAGGGTAGCCAGGTCTCCTGATAGCTTCCGGAGGGGGTCTACATTGTCCCTAGCCTGTCTTATATTCGCTATGTACCTATAGAATCCCTTTGTATTATCTTTAACATCCCTAGCCAAGTTTAATTCTAAGTGGACCTTAGCTTTCCTAACCTCGTCTCTAGCTTCGCAGACAATATCCCTGTATTCTTCCCAGGCCACCTGTCCTTGCTTCCACCTTTTATAAGTCTTTTTTTTCCTTCGAGGTTTCCTCAGCAGCTCCTTATCCATCCAAGGAGGTCTCCTGGCCCTTCTGCTGCCCTTCCTTCTAGTTAGGATGCAACACTCCTGAGCTTGTAGTAGGCGATCCTTGAATATCAACCAACAGTCTTGGTCCCCCCTGCCCTCTAGGGCTATATCCCATGGTACCTTTCTAAGCAGGTTCCTGAAGAGGCCAAAGTCTGCATTCCTGAAGTCCAGGGCAGTGAGCTATCAATCAGTAATGCCTCAGGACAATGACAAAGGACTTGCCATGGATACAAGTCAGCCTATCACCACAGTATTGAAATGTTTCCTCTGCCTTCCTCCAGCTGCTGTGGGTTATTGTTGGTCCCTGGGCTTGCAGTGTCACTGTTTGGGTCCAGGGTGGCCCATCCAACCTTCTCTTGCTATTCTGATACATGATGAACGGCGTGCTCAGCAAAGCCCCAGCAAACATCTCTCAGCTGAAGCCCTCGTTTCTGGCCTACCATTCAGTGGAGTGTTTTGTTTCATGTGGGGAAAAGAAGGCCTTTTGGAAAGGCAGTAAGGTGTTTAAAGCAATATTTCTGGACGTCTTAGTGGGTTTTTTTATGTACAAAAGATTGTGTATCCAAGTTAAAGGGCACGGACCTTAGAGAAATTCAAAGGATTCTTTGAAAAGAGGTTAAATATATTTAAAATTTATGAGCGTGCCCCCATGTAAATTGGAAAAGGAAATTAAACTATATCTGCAGAAATGGAAAAATAAATCCACTTACATATGATGTAATTTAGAAAGTCAACTGTACCTTTGAATGGTGCCTGGACAAAAGGATAAGGTAATGCTGAGAAAGGCTTAATAACTAGGCTCTAAAAAGCCACATGGGGCCATAGGGAAAAAGAGTTTGCAATATACATGTATACTTATAATGAAGAGTTTCCGATACAATGAAAACTGTATCTAGCTGGCTTTTGGCTAAGAAAGATACACAGAAAGAGAAAGTACAGTGCTCTCAACATCATCATTGTTTTCTGTACAACTAGATTTGTGCTTCATATAACTAATTTGAAAACCTACACACTGCTATTTTTTCCGAAGTCTGGTTAGTATTTGTGGATCTCTATTTCTTATGCTGTGGAAAATAAACTTCTGGTCAAAATAACTGAACAAGGGGAAAAAAAGATGGGAGAGAGATGCAAAGCAGAAGGAACCAATTTGTGTGGGCATTTCAGGGAGACATAAAACACTGCCCAGCTTGAAGAAAGCAACAAGAGTAATTGTAATATTTTCCTTTAAACTAAAGGTGGAAGCTGTCTGTGTTTCAAGTGTGGCAGAGGGCATTGTGATCCATGTGCCACATTAAAAGAACCAGTGATCTCAACTCAATTCCTTGTGAGGAGGTACTCACCAAGAAGTGCTGAACAATTCGGTCCCTGGGTAATAATTTTATTGGAGAGGCCAAGAAAGGAACGGCCATGGAATTAATATTGCTGCACTGTGCTGTTCCGATTCTGAGGGCGAGAGAGGACTTTGCTTTATAATGCTGACACCGCAAATCCCTTAATGAGCACTAAATTCACTTAACAAAATTCTAACTCCCTCAGATTTCCTATGTAGCTTATAGCACATTGGCTTTACCTTGGAGTTTTCTGTGTTTCACTGGTCTACAGTATCAACCTGAGCATCCATAAAGCCCGTGTTCTTTTTTATTCACTCTACCTATTTATTCCTTACTATTTACCCTTTTATTAAGAGCTTCCACTTGGTTAAGATTTGTTCAAGTATAAGCTCAACAGGAAGCATTTTCCTTTATACTGTAATAACTCTATATTGTTGCCTAGAGGGTGACAGAAAGTAACGTAAGATTCATAAAAATATAACTGTCTGAGCCAAGTAGATAGAATTATGGTAAGCATTAACCAAAGCGTATTTTTCTGTCCTATAGGGTGAAATCAGAACATCTTAATGTTTTCTTTCTTGGGTCACATAATTCTGTAAAAGAACACCAAGAGAAATGCCAGACTGCTTCTGCTTGATCGTTACATTCTGTACCAGCCTTTCGAATGTGTTTGCAAATAAAATTACTTTATTTCATTATGTGTCATTTTACATTTTGCCCATGCATCACCCCACTGAGGCCATTTGGTTTAAGACACTTTTTGTCAAAGCTATAAGCAACTGGAATTTTAAACTCATTTAAGCTGTAATTCAGGATGCTTCTAGTATCCCCTTTTCAAGTTTAACCACTAAATGAGTACAGCCTTAGAAAAAAAGAGTAATGTGTCTTGCCTTTATTCATTTTTTATCAAAATAATATTAAAATATCCAAACCTCTAAAAGGCACACTGCTGAGGAAATTTTAACCCTATTGGAACCAGCATGGTGGTTTCTGAACACAGTTTAATCGGTGTGATTTTTTTATGTTGGATGAGAGAAGTGTAAGAGATGCTAACTTTCCCTGCTGAGCCAACGGGGGTGAAATAGCCCATACATCTCTCATTCTACAGTGAGGTGGCTGAGTTCCATCCTCCAGAGCGCAGTGCTCCTTGCTCCTGAAAGAGGGGGATTTTGCATCTGAAATCCAGTAAAGCCATATGTTCTGTGTCAGCAGATAGGCCAGTTCCATTAGCATCAGCAATAAGCTTTTTGATAATGCCCTACCATGCTGCAGAAGAGCTACCCATGTAGAGCAGCTGTCTCTAGCAAAGAGGAAGTAAAATTATAGTAGTAGCAGGATAAATGCCACAGGCAAAGTCATGAAGGTGATATTTGTTAGAGGTTGCGGGTTGAGAAAGAAACCTTGCAATTGAGAGGCTGAAAGAAATAAAGGATGAGATTCTCTGTTACAGCATTGTCATTATTTCATTTCAATATTTAGTTAAATTAGCAAGCCTTAAATAAGATGAAACCAGGTAGACGTGTTGAGTAGACAAGACAGAGTTGAAAAGTCTAAGCCTTCTTTTGCATCTCTAGGCTTGAGGATTCTGATGTTTTATTTGTTCTGGTTGCCTGATAATAGCTTTATATTTTTATTTCTATATTTACTTTAATTCTTAAAAAGCCAAGAGGTGGGGATATGTTGACAGACTGGAAAAGGAAGCTATTATTAATTAAAATTATTTTAAGTCTAAGATTAAAATAGTGCTTCTGCATATAAATTTGCTTCAATGAGCTGGACCAACAGTAATGTTAAATCACTTCATAAATTAGGAAATGTAGCAGACATTTCCACTGGCTGGGGACTAGGTGGTGTCATCATTTTAGATGGTGCGGATTCTTTTTTCCCTGTATCCTTCTTATGTGCACATGCAGCTTTGATGCCATTAGGCAATTGTCCATTTTGGTATAAATTAACCTTTTTCTCTTAAAAGAGACTGATCCAAAGTCCATAAAAAATCAGTGGAAATTTCCCAGCTAGTTTGAGTGCAAGTTGGGCCAGCCGCAGAAAGAAACCGTATGGAAATCAGGGAGGCAGCGGTTATCTCTGCTGTTTGCTGCTAGAGCTAGAAGAGAAATTTTGCAAAATACCATGTAGCCTGATGTTTGTTATGTCTAACCAATGCATGCATTCACTATCAGTAAGCCTCTGAATGAATCTAGCTTCATTTGAAAAATCAAGCAAGGAGTCAAAAAAGCTGCTCTTTAAGACAGCAAACGTGCGTGAAATTTTGGTGGCTTTATATCACTTCTCTGTAATCACGGTGAATAGGGGCAATCTTGTGTTCTCATATATGTAATACTGACCATCACCAATTCAGCTTATGATAAACCATGCTGTCATGGTCTATAGAAGACCACTTCTATAGAAGAAGTGGTCTACAACTTCATCTTGTTCTCTTCTTGCCTATAATAAAATGCTGTCTGCACTCAGGTGAGGTGATTGTTCCTCTCCTCTCTCCTTCATAAACGAATATTATAATCTGAGGCTGAGCTTGTCTGTGGGAGGGAAAACTGGGGGGTGAAGGGGTACAGGAGGGAATATGAGGAGTAGGATCCTGGATCTTACTTCTGTACACTCTGCAGTTCAGAAGTTTGGACACAGAAATCCAGAGGCAACATGAAGTCTGCCAGACCCTGTAGAGTCAGGCTGCTGAAACCTGAATCTCACAGGGCTACTGCAACATCAGCTTCTTAAAAAGCAAATGGAGAAGAGAAAAAGCTATCTTTGTACCTGGTGTGACATCCCTCATGACTATCTTTTTCAGCAGAAGTGGTCTGTATTCCCACATGATCTCCAGAGCAAGCTATAAAATAATCTGAATTGGAAAAATCTAAATGAGATGACAGAGCAGCAGAAATCACTGACAACTGTACTGTAGCAGAGCTGTTGGCAGGGGCTTCACTTGCTGTTGCAGGATTGCCTTTTTCTCCAGCACCGCATGCAGATGCACAAGCAAAGTTAAAAAACAGGCAAAAACATTACATACAGAAAATGCTGATGCATGAAGAAGTTAATGTTGAGTAGCGCAAGGACTGACTCAGTTCATGCAGGAGCACACATGAAGTAGCTCAACTGAGTTCAGATGAGTGCAGTTCTTGTACAGACAAGGGCTGATGATGGCACAGAAATGTCTGTAGACATTACAGATACATGAGTATCATTTTATATGCAATCATTATGTTATTTCTTCTACCAGAGAGGCAGCCTATTCTAGCTTGAGTCTTCCCTTCCCAGCCACCTGTGGAGGAAGCGCAGCCACCCCATAATGGATAGGTGTAAGATGGTGGCAAGATTCTCTACATTCATGACCACAAAGTCATGATGCAAGGTGAGCATGAAAGACCTTGTTGCTTCCCTCCTTCCTTCCTGTGGAAGAGAGCTGGGACAAGGGAATCAGTGATATCTCTAAGCCTCTCTGGGACTGGCTATCATGTTGTAAGCAGCGACAAATATCCCTCAAACTGTTTATTTTCGTGACTGCAAAGAAGAGGATTTGCCCCAAATGCCTTCTTATTTCTTTCTCTCCTAACTATTTTATTATGCCTAATTTGTTATCTTTAGAGGGTGCCTGTTACAGTGTGCAAATTCTTTTTAAATTATTATACTGACACAGAAATAATAGATGCCCGATTTACATTGTAATCTTCCGTAAGAGGGATGCTTGTATTTTGAAAGTGTTATGATTTTAGTTGCTTCTCAGTGGGGTTTTTTGGCTTATGATGTTGCATTGCAACTGCAGAAAGGAAGGGGCGTTCAAGCATTCATTAGAGACACAATGAGATCCCAAATCCTAGTCCCTGCCTAGGACACCACAGTCATCAGTACAGACAGCAAAACATTAAAAAGCTTTTAAATAAATAATGACTGCTATGATGATAGAGTGGGAAAAGGAGTAAATTTTCAATTCACTAAGGTTAATAGTGATAGGCTCTGTTTTCTAAACAAAGATTACCACCCATTCTCTGGAGCACACATACACTTAATACACAACTGAAATATTAAAGCTGAGATAGGGAGGCAGATAATACTCACAGCAGGAAGCTCCATGCAATGCAGCAGTTACAGAGGAGCTCCCACCATCCTGTTTAAACCCTGTGCTTTGGCACTAACTCATTTAAGCCAAGAAAGGGAATCAGCCCACCTCCACCGTATAAGCCAACCTCAGCTCACTTTGTGCCGCAGAGCTCCAGCTCTGAGGATGTTATAAACTCTCCTGGAACAAACCCAGCTAATGGCTGCTCAGAAAAGCACATTTATTTCTTTTAGCTCTCGCAGTCCTTGATGTGTAGCAATTTTTGTCTCAGGGCTATATTTAAAATGCATCTTCTCCAGGTGAGGTTGCCTGTGTGAATCTGGAAAGGAAGGCATCATGCCCTGCCCAATGCTGTGTGCTACCAAGGTCAGTATTTGGAGTGAAGACTTGTATTCTTCTTTGTGACATTCAATGTCTCGTTGTGCGCTGGGCCTTTTCGTCATTTTAGGGAAGAAGAAAATTACTTGGAGAAATGAAACTCATTTAGAAACACCTTTTTTTTCCCATGGGATCAACTCTTTGGCCTGGCAGGAAATGTTTCCTCTCCCTACGCATGGAAACAGCAATGCTAAAGAGCAAGGGCCAAAACTGAGCCAAAGATTAATTTAAGATCAAATGAAAATGCAAATGGTAAAATTTCATTAATATTCTCTAACTACGCACTGATCCTCCTGTGCCTCTCCTGCTGTACATGAGAACATGAGCATCAGGTGCCAAGGACTGGAATCCTGTCTATTTCTCCAATAAGACATGCATTAAGTGGAAAACCAGCAGCAGTTTCCTTTTCAGTACAAAATAAAAAAAGGCTTTTTTGTCTTCCATACAGGTATCTATAAATCTTTGTCCCTCCTATCTATAAGCTATCGCTATCCATAATCTATGTTCCTCTTTTAGCCTTCAGAATCATGTCACAAATGATTTTCCTGGCTATCTGACTGTCATTCTCTTTAACACAGTCTGTGGTTCACTAGTTGATGATAGCTTAAGCGGAATTTAATTGGTAACATATTGTCAGTCGAATTAGAGGCCATATGATGCAGATTTAAACCTTGGTAATTTTTGCATAAAGAACAATCTGTCAACAAATCATGGCAAGGAAAACAGCCATAAATCAGTTTGTCATGTTTATTAGTAATTGCAGAAGTTCTGTGGTCATGTTTGACTAGAGCTTCTCTTTCCCAGCTGCAGGAAAGTGTTTCTCTAGATGCAGGTAGCTTTGTAGGTGCACAGATTTTATGCTTCCTCTGCACAGGGATGTACATGAACATATACAGGGATGTATGCAATTGCAGAGCACTGGAGATAACGACCTAGAAAGCTCCTTCAGTCCTGTCTTCCTAAATAGATCAAACTGCAGCATCACATGTAAATGTGCTATAGGGTCACATCCACATACATTTAACCATATAAGCTGAGGCTACATTCAGAGGATGATGCTACATTTATTTTCCACCTCTATATTTCTGCTGACTGATTTTGCTTCTCCTGATAGATTCTCCTTTTTCTTTTTCCTCTGAACATTCATAATAAAAATTTCCTGGCTTGAAGCTGGGACATTGACACAGTCCTGGTTTTCTGAAATTGTACAGTTCTGAAGCCCTTTTTCCAACTCTGACAATATTCATGCATCTAGAGCATTCCCCTAACATGGATTGTATCACAAGTGATCAAGCTGGCTTCATTACACAAAGCAGAGCTAGCTTTATTTTGCAATCTAGATGAAGCACAGAGGATGGGTTCACCTATAGGTGCTCAACGAGAGGGGCTATCTCCCCCATCCTGGACACTGCAGAACCATGGCAAGGGGTCACATCTCCTAGGAAGACCTTTTCAGGGGTGTCAGAAAAGGTCCCTGTAAATTATCTAGCAGAATCTCCTTATTTTTGAGTAGATACCCACTCTCAGCTATACGTATACACCCCATTACTCTCTCTCACTTTACATCTACTGGCTCCAGTCATCCTCTGACACTAGCCTACATATGCTAAGCAGAAGCTGTCCTTTACCATGCGTGTGCACAGGGGTATCCCCTTTGCTTTGTGTCTAATGGTCAAGAATACACAAAGTAAGAGAAGGAAAGGCACCAACTGAACAAATATCCAGTAGGCATCATTATGAAAAAAGATGGGAAATCACAAAAAAGTGCCCCATGAATATTTTATTTAAAAGGATGCTTTATGTGTTGCGATTACCCTTGGGTGACAGAGACTGACAGAGCATGTCTATCACTCACGACAGAAATTGCAGGATGATCTGCAGCACTGTTCATAAGCATGATATAAGGTACTGAGCTGTTACAGCAGCATAATGTTCCTATGCAGTAACAAATATACTGCGCAGAGACATGCACATAATTAAAACGACGCTCGCTGGCTTGCTAGCGCCGTTTGCCAAAGAATAAGTTGCATGCTAGTGGATTTGCATACAAATGAGATACTGTCAGAACAATAATGGGACTTTGATAAGACCACATACTCATGTCATTAAGTCATTTCAGTAGCTGAGGAATATTTAGTTAGCATTAAATGAGGATAAAAGTTGATCATTTCCCCTTCCCCCCAGATTAAAACAAAAGACAGCAAGGTACATCCAGTTAAAAATACTATGACATTTTTAAATTGAAAAGCTATTGCTGTTAATGCCATCTTTTAAAAGTTTTGTGATGCACTGTGGAATTGAAATTGTAGTTTTAACACAGAAACAAAATCTGTTTATTGTTAACAGGTACTGTCACTGAGACTCCATGTCACCTGCCTGCATGTAAGTGCAGCTGTAGTGTGGGCTGTGGGGTGTTGGTTTTTTTAATAAATAGAAGTTTTAGACAGAGACATTTACATTTATGCCTATATTTAGTTTTATGCATGAATGTAATTAAATCAGCATAAATTAAATACCTCCTGAAATTTTCTAGTGAACCAAGAGCTTCTAAATCCTCCTATTCTTTTGCTGTACTCAGAGACCTCTCCGAAATGTCTGAACTTTGGACTTGATCCAGCCATGCTGAAATCAATGGGAATTTTTCCATTGACTTGAGTGAAAACAGGTCCTTTGGGAACAGTTTGAACTGAGATGTAGTGCTCTACTTAGCTGGTAAAAAAAAAAAACCAAACAAGCCTCTTGGAAGTCCATCTTATGGCAATCTGGAGATTTGCACATCCTATCAGCTTTAGAAATAATCAGGCTTACAGTAACTTTGATGGTTTTGACTGTAAATTATCAGAGGAAAAGTTGAACACTGAAGTAAGAAGTTTTCAAAGCAGAAATTAAGACTTAAAATAGTCTTTTGCTGGTGGTGGGAGACCTGCTAACCCTGTATAGCAGGAAACGGTCTTGCAAATTTGTTAACTTCTCTTCTAACTTGAAAAATGGTGCAGGAGTCACTCAGAGGAGGGTAAAAATTAATATTAATGATTTCATTTTGACAGGAATGAACTCATTACCATGCACATTTCCAACGTTTTTCAACAGTTAATTTTAGCTGCTGAAAAAGACCTCTCTTGCTAACAGAAAATATGGTAATTTCACATTAAAAACTCTGTATTAAGAAGTCTTTCTTTGCCAAAGTTACAAGTGCTTGACAGGGTTTTATAAACCACACTGAGCATCTCACAAACTTTCAATCACACATTATGAGAGGATTAAAAGATCCAGAATTAAAATCAGTTGCCAGATTCAATTCTTGTAATGTGTAAATTTTTTTAGTTACTGCTATTATGACAAAACAGCCAAGACATTGGCCCATAAGACTCTAGATTTTTTTTAAGAAAGGAAATACAACATTGTGCTATAATAACTGCCACTTCCATTGATAGAAGGTATACTGTTTTGTTTACAGAAGTCATAAAAAATAGAAAGTAGCGGGCGTAAGATGAACTCACATTAAGATGAATGTGTTCATTTAATCTCTGGCATGCTGAGTTTTGGACACCACTTTAAAGCTTGCCAGCAAAACCTGTATTTGGATGCTGGTGGGCTCAAGGGGTCCTGAGAAGTTCTGGGCGATCAATGAGAGTAGTTCTCCCTTTTTTGTTCAAGAGGACAAACTCACCTGATGATTTTGAAGATTTTGAAACAGTGCCACTAACAAATTGGTTATTTTAATCTTCCAAAGGAGTTTCCAGCACTTTCAAAGGCCCAGCATGAAGCCTTTCCCAGTTTGCTCTGCTTCCGCCAGAGCAGTTGGAAGGGATGGAGCAGCACATCAAACAGTGGTATTTGCTCTTCCATCCTCAGTTGCTCCCTCTCCCCAGCCCTGCTGCCAACCCCCTTGACTTTCACCTTCCTGAGTAATAAATCATAGAATATCTCAAGTTGGAAGGGACCCATAAGGATCATCAACACCAACTCTCTGCTGCTTACAGACTACCTGAAATTAGACCATATGACCAAGAGTGTCAATCCAGACACTCCTTGAACTCTTATAGTTTTGGTGCTGTTGTGACTTCCCTGGGGAGCCCGTTTGAATGACTGACCTCACTCTCAGTGAAGAATCCTTTCCTAATGTCTAGCCTGAACATCCCCCAACACATATTAATTCCATTTTCCCTGCCCTGGTTTTATCGCTGATCATGGGAGAGATCAGCAAATCCTCCTCTGCTGCCCTTCTTGAGGAAGTTGTGTACTGTGATGAGGTCACCCCTCAGCCTTCTCTTCTGCAAGCTGAACAAAACAAGTGACCTCAGACACTCCTCCTAAGTCCTGCCCTTAAGGCCTTCCACCATCTTGGTCACTCTCCCCTGGACACACTCTAATAGTTGATGTCCTTCTTGTATTGAGACACCCAAAGAAATTGCTGTTTGCAAATGAAGGCCAACTTTCCAGCCTTTGTTCTCTTGCTAGTTAACATTCTATGGAATTTTATTACCCTGAAAATTTAGGCCAGTTCTTTTTTAAATGAGCAATAACGGCTCTGTCCTATGTTGCAACATCTTCAAGACTACCCAGACATAATGAGCACATTCTGTAGGACTGACAGAACCACCACTGCAGAAGAACGAAGCCTGAAAGGTATATGCCAATATTTAAAAAAAAACAGAGCAAGTGAAAAAAAAAAGTGATTCGTAAGTAGATATTCAGCTTTTGGTTTACCATAGGTATTCCAAAGATTCTTTTTGAACCATAACCAATTACAAACCATATTTTAACACTTAAACATCGAAGTGTTAGTTCTGTCTATAGAAAATAAGAAAGATACATGGACTACGCAGCCCTTTTGACACTGTGCTTCGAGCTTATTTAGGGTCTTCTTGAAAATTACCTCCAAGTTGTACAGTGTAAGCTTTGCTGTAGTCACTACAGTAAGTAGTAATAACTGCAATCACCATTCACAGTTTTAAACCACCTAGAAATTAGTTTACTTTAAAATGTTTGCAAAGTAACGCATTTTTAAATGCTAAAAACACTACAGAAATGGCTTTGTATTTTTATAATTTTGATCAAATCTTTATTTTCTGTTTTGAGGAATACACAAATGCTGTGCTGTGCAGTTCTCCACTGGCAGAGCCTGGGGAAGCAATGCAGGAGCCCTTTTGGTGCCACGTGTGAGCTGTGTGCCGATAAAACAAGGCAAATAACTCTCTCCCAACGCTGTCAAACCCACAATATACACAGCCCACAAAACAAAAGAGATTGCCTTTATTTCCTTTCCATTCTAATCATCTTCAGGGCTATTTGTAACAATAGCAGGCATAACACTGCCAAGCACAAATGTGATTTCCAAGTTGGGAGTTCCTTTCAGAAAATGGATTAGTTCAATTTTCCAGATGTCAGACAGGTGTGCAGTTAAGTATACACTGGAATTCAGTTTTGGTGATTAACACTCATAATGACTATTTGGCTATGACAATCAGATCCTTATTTTCAAAACCTACTATTTACTTTTCTAGTACATTTACTTCACTTACAGCCACCATCCAAATCCAAGATCAGCTAGAAGGAAATTAAGAACCAATTTATTATGCTTCCACTGTTTGTACGACATTCATCATCACTAGAAGAAAGCTGCTCAAAAAGGATGGGTAAAGAGGTTTTATGCCAAGAGAGAAAGAAATTAAGATGTGTCATTCAATTCCATGTGTTTTGTTGGGAAAAAGATGAAAGAAAATGCTTTCAAAATTTCCCCATATCACTTGCATCCCTTGGCCGTTTGCTCTGCGGAAGTCATTCATATCTAAAGCAATCTTATCCCCAGCCCCGAAAATATTGTCCTTTCCCCTCAAAATCCCAGCAACTGCAAGTGGCTTGGACTTGGAGTTATACAGGTCAGTATCTTTGAAGGTTGCTGTTGCAAGGAAAGCAAAAGCAGTAAAAGATGTTTCTGTATTAGCTTCTCTGACAGGGCAACCCTCACTCATGCTGGCTTCTCACATTACATTTTGAATGTGCTGAAACTGGGCAGAGGAATTACTGGTCAAGACGAAATGTAGGGAGAGCTGGTCACAGCACTAAAAGCTTTGCTTCTGTATCTGAATTCAGCCCAAGGGTTTTGATTCTGGGCAACTCCGTATAACTTCCTAATATGGATACAGTTACTAGGAAGTCATAACACTTCAGGAAATTAATTCATCTGTATGAGCTACAAAGCAAATAATTTGGAAAAGCAGTTCTGTGTGGCTTTGATGTAGCAATAGGTTTGGTTTCAAAGGAGCTGCTGGTGTTCTTGAAGTCATGTAAATACTATATGTCATATGTGGGAGAGTCTAATGCTGTGGTTTATCTGTTGTATTGCTGATATTGATCCCAGAAGTATTGCTCACTGATTGTTTGTTAATTAGCTGCTTTTAATAAATCAATAAACTGCTTTGATCCTGATTTGGTTTTCTCTGCAGCAGGTACAATCTATCTCCAGCCATTGTGGATAGGCAACAAGGTTGTGACCACTCTCTGCAGTCAGAGAAAAGAAGTGTGCCACAGTTGCTGATCAGAATTTTCAATATAATAAAGCATATCTCCACCCTCACAGTGAAGTCAGGGTGTAAAACTTACAACTTATAAGTGGACGCAAATTGGGACCAGGAGATTGGCTTGGCTTGGTAAGCATTGCAAATTGACCAACAGAGGTCAATTTGGCTTGGCAAGCATTGCAAGTATTTTTCCAGGCTTATTGAGAATACTGAGATCCTGCTGAGTCTGTCACAGTTTTAAATCTGCTTCCAGTTCCAGGCAAGCAAGACTTCCTTGGGCACTTTTCTGCATGCCTCTCTCTTTCACAAACACACCTACACAACATCTTGCTTCAACAGCCTTTTCTGAGCTCTCAGAGCACTGTTCTATTTCGTGGATGCCAAAATACCTTAACTTGACCCAGTCTCTCAGTTGGTTCTTTTAAAATTGCCTTACTGACATTTTAACGAGGACCTTTGCATCAGAACCAAGTGAAGACTGCTTGATGTGGTTGTTCCACTTGGCAATTTTTGTGCCCGGATATTGCAGTGTTACGCATTTTTTCTCTTCAATTAACACAGTTAAGACTTACACCTGGCAAAATACCAGATTGAGTTTAAAGAAGTGAAATTTCCTTTTCCAACTGAAGGTAGACTTTAGAAAATAACATCTTCAGCTATTTTTCACTCATTTTTATTAATTTTGAGGATAGTGTCAGATGAAACGTACTAGTTTTCTTTTCTGAGTCAGGCTCCGTGATAGTGAATTAGTGTAGGTGGAACCAATAATAACTCCAAGGAACACTGTGAAAGCAACATATAAAGGTCTCTCAGCACCTTTGAAACTGTGTTATGGGTTAGATCTCCTTCATTATCATTGCTTGATCAAGTAACATAAGCAGAACCGGGCCTAGAAAGACCTCCTTTGCCACAGCCCAGGCCCACCATAACCTCATCTCAAAGTATTGCCTCCTTGCAGACACTTGGTGCCCAGATCCCAGTTGCTGGCCCAAACTGGCCAAATGGACTCAGAGGTACCAGAACAGACACAGTGCTAAAAGCCACAAGGCCCATAGGAAAAGTGTATCCCTCTACTGAACATGGGTTATCACCGAAAAAGGTTGGCAAATGTCTCTGGGCTTTTGAGAGAGCCTGAAAACTTGCCTACTTTTCCAGCCATGTTCAGTGGTGCAGCAAAAGGCAGCAGCTCTCCCTAGGACCTTTTCTTGCATGGTATCTGATGAGCACCACAACTCGAGTGTCACCAGTAAAATCATCAAACAAATTCAGGTTGTTTCCAAACAAAATGCTTTCCTGAATTGAGTTTGCCCCCAGTAATGCACAGGAAAACCCAGTACATGTAAGGGGAAGAAGGTGAGTAGAAAAGACAGAAAGGGAAAGCAAAGTTATGAAATAAATTTGTTTAGCATTTAAATTTCACGGCAATGAATATAACCCAGATGGGAGAAGCCCATGGGGGTTAACACACATTTTAAGGTGTGAACCCACTTAAGTGATAAACCGGAACACATCCCCAAAATTTACTTATCGCTTTAGCAAAGGAAAACAATGCTGAATACTGAGTTTTTTAATGAAGTCATGTAATTAAGAGAAGAGTATATTCTTAAGCTCACTGTGCAAGTTGAGCCAATTGAAATCCTAAAGCAGAATGGTGCAGCCAGTGTTAATTAGCCAGAGAAGGGAGTCATCGGGTCAAATCTAGATCTCAAAGAGCTACAGTAGAGTTCCATGAACAAAAATGAAAAATAATGGTGTCAGTTTCCCTAAGGATCTGAAATACATTCTTATGAAACTGAAGTATTTGCAGATAATTAATCTATGAGGTAGCAGTACACAGAAAGAGACAATGAAAATCTCACTTTTCCGTGCTACACCTGCCTACAATTTGGTAATTATCTTCCAAAGTTAAAGGAAATGTTTTAGAGTTTCCAGTTGCAACTAAGTCATTAACTGGCGCATACATATATATATTTAAAAATTAGTTGAATGGGAACATATAGAACAGTCTATGTATGTGTGTGTATATACACACAACTATATACATACACATTTATATATAATACAGATATATGAACCATATACATATATGCATATGATTCCCTTTCTAAAGTAAGTGAACAATAGTGCAATTCTACTTGATAGGCCAATTATTCAAAATCGGACATGTTTTTTCCAATGTTACTTATGTTTTGGAATAGTCTTCTTTAGGTACAAATCTGATTTTCAAAACATTTATTTATACTCTTTTGCATCAATTATTAAAAAAAGAAAAACCCCAACAAAACACTGAACCATGATCAAACAAATATGCCAGTATTGGTGTTGCCATTCACAGTTGTTTTGCATTAGAAAGTTTAATAGCTTTTCCCCCCACTTTTCTATCAGGGCAGCTGTTTTTATAAGATCACACATTCATTCAAAAACATAGTTCAGACACACTGACTGGCTGACCCAACTCCCCATTCTCTTTTAAAGAAAGTGTTTTCATCTCTGTTTCTGTAGCTTGGATCTAGGTTTTTATCACTTTGCTCCCTTCACCCTAGTGGTTTATTTAACCTGACAAAGCTTCGGGGGGTTTTTTTGTTTTATTTAGTGCATCTGAGAAATCCCTCTTAGAATGTGTCAATTTTAATATTTGTTTACTCCACCAATGCACAAAAGAGTATATCAGGGTCTCCCGTTGGGGAAGCAGCAAATGGAGCTGTTGATGCTGTACCACACGGTGCTTGCAACAACATCTGGGTAGCTGGACTCAGGGCTGATAAATCTACCTGCCCCCTCAAACTTCCTGTTTCTCTCTCTTCTTCATCCTCCTCACAGTCATCTTCTTTCTGGCAAGACCTGGTGCTGTTAACTTAATGAGCTGGAACTTGTTATGACCTCATAGGAAGGCGTATGGACCAGTGAATGTTTGCAAGGTTTGGGACACTTTCTGAAATTCTTTCCCACCCGTCTCCAAAGGGAATGAAGATTGCACTGGAAAGGCCTCAAAAATTAATAAAAATAAATAATTGGGTAGTTCAGTGCGTTTGTTTTTACTCCTACTAATTTGACTGGGCTTGAAGTCGGTCTTCATTTCTTAATTTTCTCTTAGTTCATGACGACTGATTTTTAGAAGTGCTAACGTGCCATTTCCCATGCGTGGAACGGGGGGAGTCACAGGAACTTCACACCTCAGAACATATGGGCTTGTCCAGCTCAAGATGGATTTCCAAAAGCCAAAGGACTTTAAATTTTCCAATAAGCACTTCAAAAATTCCCTCAAACCTAGATTGGGGGAACAAGAGTTAGCACCCATGGAGAGGATACATTTAGCAGGGCTGGGTTTTTTCCGCTTGAAACTCTGAGTGAAAAGCGCTCTAGAAATGCAAAGTGCTTCTGTCACAGCTCTTCTCAGAGCCGGTAAGGTCACCTGCTTTTTTTCTTTGATGCAAAGCACATAGCTATGATTTGTTTTTTCACCGTGGCTCCTACAAAGACTGTTGTCATATTTATACATAGAGCAGACATGAAGATTTTATTATTAAAGGTTGTCTTTATAAATTGGCCATGTAATCAGATGACAGCTTAGTGCCTAGTTGTAACTTTACCTGGTCCATATTACTGATTATTACCATAAAGATAAAAATTAACAAGTTCCTAAAAGTTTTATTTCTGAGGAATGTATTTGATATTCCACTCATGACTTTTCCACTCTATTAATGTGCAAGCTTCTATCAGTCACTTGAGTTATCTGGTAGCTTGTCTAATGCTTGTGAAAGTGTTTCTGTTGCAGAAATCTGCATGATCTATAGTTTTCAGAGATTCTTTAGTGGAGTGAATTTCAGGGTATTTTCTGTTTACTATTTTCCCCTTTAACTCCTCATATCAAAACAACAAAATTGACCAACATCACCTCAGAGGGGATTTTTAAGCTTTTTAAGAACGCTAATTTTTAGTGAAAACATTAACAAAAACATACACACATATGAGGTCTTGAAAGTGACTACTAGGTTGTATAATGTTACCACCATCTGCAGAGACACTTGCAATTCTTAGAAAATATTTGAACTGACATTGTGGGGCACATGGGTTATAAAGGACACTGCGGTCAATGGGAAAGGGATTGTGCACGCACACACATGCAGTTGTGTGTGCATCTGTATACACACACAGGTACTCTGGGGATATGGAAATATATCTATATAAATATATATTACCCTTGCTTGCAAGCTGTGTTTTTTAAGACTTTAGTATGAAACTATTAGAAGATAAAAGTTTCATGTTATCATCAGAAATTCTATGATGTGCATAAAAATAACATTTATGAGATTTTAGTCTGGTTGTAAAATTTTCTGTTTCTGAAACCTAACTTACGTAGAAGTAATTAATTTTGCTCAACTGGATTTTATAAAAATGCTTTTTTGATTGCAGCAGTATGAGATATTTGATGTAATTTAACTGTGGGTTTCTGAGGGGGGGTTTACTGTCTGAGATAGAGTTGCCTATTCTCGAGCAAGCAAACTATTATACAACGTTATATTTTGTGCTACTGTGTAATGAAATGCGATAATTGATATAAATCTTTACCACTCTGATTATCACACAGTACAAGATAAAATAAATTACCAGAGAAGAACAGCATTTTTCTAATCCTAGATGCTTATATAAAGCATTTTGGATTGTTGCATTTTAAGGAAGTGACAATTATTCTCTCCATATTCACTTGATTCATGAATAGTGCAATTTTCAAGCACTTGTATTTGGTTAACAGTGCTCAGAGAAAAAGCCCCATAACAAATAGTCAAGTGGCTATAAACCAGATCCTTCCATGCTGACAGACTAATTAATCTGATCAGTCTTGAACACCAGTGTTTGTCATGTGAACAGTCAGCATTCAGCAGCAGCCATCTACAGTGGTCCCCTATAAACTCTCCTCAGTTGCCTTAGGGTTTCATGCTGCGGTCCCCAAAGCCAAAAGGAAAATCTCTACTGAGCCTGGATTTTGGAAAATCAAGTAACATTGGCTCAGTAACTGCCACTTTCCCACAAAAGCAAAAACAAAACGATAAGCTGGAAACCTGCTCCTCAAAAGCTGAATGACTGAGTTTCTGAGGACAACTGCATGTGATTCTGTCTGGCCACCCAAGAGCGGTTTCTGAGCCGGAGGAGGAACCTGACTTCCTCTTGACTGCCTTGGCACACAGTAAACGAGCTATGCAGAGCCTTGCAGCCTTCTGTGGCCATGCCCAGCTCTGTTACAAGTACAAACAGGTAGCTGCAAACTGGACTATTACGTGCGTAGATGTTAAGTGATCATGATTAAATAGTCAGAAAGCTGCAGCAAAACCTGCTACTCATAAAACAGCAAATACTGTAAATGCAGCTGATCTGAGGTTTTTCAGAATTTCTACTTTTCTCTAGTTCATGAGCAATCTTTCTCAAAACTCACGCTGCAGGTCACAGCAACAGGCTGGTAAATTTTTGCCATTTGAACAAAACATCGTGTACTAAGGCAAGGGAAGCTTGTTTTAAAACCCTATCATCCTGAGAACACATCCTGAGCAAATTTCCAGCAATACGCTCCTAGGAATAATATGAAAAACATAAAATTAAGTTATAATTTTTGCATTTATTTATTTATTTTCACGAAATTCTCATTAGAATTCAGATCACATTATGAGCAACAATTGCTGCTACAGAAAAGCAACAACCTACAACATCAGATATTCTCTGGTGGATCTTTCAGACCCAAACCTGCTTAGCTTTTAAGATTAGACAAGATCAAACCTACTTAGACAAGGAAGGCCATCTGTTTTCAAGGATCCAGCTGCTATCCCTTCAAACACAACTCACTGCGGACTCCTGTAATTTATTAATCCCAGGATAAACCTCTAAGTCTGCAATGCCATTATTTGAGTTCTTTACACCATTAGCTTGAACATTTTATCAACCGCTGTGCAGGTAACAGTCAAAAAGCTAAGGAGATTTGTCAACCCTCATAATTAATATCTCCCTTCTTTTAAGTTATAAAGGCTCCAGTTTAGCACTGACATAAGAACTTTCTGTGGGGGGGCAATTTGGAGAATATTAAAGACTGACACATGTTTATGGTCCTTGCAATACCTGGGACCCATGCTGAAGATGCTGCCTGTGCAAATTTGGTTTTGAGATTGGTCCATACATGCACACACATAGATGTGCGAGCATGGACACATATGGTGCAATTTTGTTATTATTAGATGTTTCATTTCTTCTTCAGAAAAGGGAAAGCTGAAGACTCAGCTTGGCCCAGGCGAAACTGTTTTGAGGGTTTTTTTGAAACCAAACAGATCTGGAGTTATCTCAGCCCCCAGAATTTATGTGCTGGGTTTGAAAATATAAAAGTCTTTTTCTCAGTCAGATAACTCCAAATTGGCTAAGTGGCTGGATGGAAGTTAATAAAACTTCCCTTT
The DNA here is from genome assembly GCA_017639245.1 of Myiopsitta monachus. Classification (NCBI taxonomy): domain Eukaryota; kingdom Metazoa; phylum Chordata; class Aves; order Psittaciformes; family Psittacidae; genus Myiopsitta; species Myiopsitta monachus. The sequence goes on from CM029927.1 coordinate 40,184,426, forward strand.
CATCTACAAAATGATCATGTCTGGTCCCAGGTGGAGCATGATAAATCAATGCAAAAGCTACTTTTCTCAGAAAGTTGTAAGTGACTGAAAATAAGGGCATAAGTGCCATATTAGTTGCAGTTTCAGAATGTCACTCTGTAATCCGCCTGCTAAAAGCATATTTAACAAGATAAAATAAATAGACCTTTTTATGTATACACAAGCACCTATTTGACATATCTAGAACTGTTAGTCCTTACAGTGTACTTTCCTGGGAAGCTCTGAAGGAGTCTCATACAGGTTTCTCACATTAGTATTACGTGTCTCCTAAGACCACCATGAAGGAGTGCAGAGTTTTCAAACCTTTTTGCCTGAGCAGAGCCCGTGGTTGTGCTCTGCAATGCTCTCTGCCTAGAAAACAGCAGGAGGAAAGGGAGGGTTGGGGGTTTCCATTTTCAGTCTTTTCATTTCTGGTCTTCCTAGATGTCTTTTTGAAGAAACTAAAAGTGAACGTTCAATGGTGCATTGTCTTAGATACTTTCTGTCAAATTCCTTCAGCCTCCCTGGCCTGTATGTGAGTGAAGCACTCAATCTCATGCAGCTGCTGTTACTGTCATATTCTTGGTTATCCCTTCTCATCCAACCCTTTCCTCCTTCCCCGACTCCATTTTACCATGGCTAGGAACTCATGACATATTGAGCATCTTCAGGCTGAGAAAGCCAGGGCACTCTAGCATCTACAAATGTGGTGACATGTCTGGATCTTTAATTAGTTGCAGGAGTTAGCTCCACCTTTACAGAGGGATGTACAAAGTGCTTTTAGATCATCTAAGCTGTCGCCAGCAAGTGCTTGGTTCTCCAAAATAACAGTATGTCATGCAGCATTGCAAACCGCAAAGGTTAAAAATCTTGTATTTTTATTGGACTCCATTAAGGACCTTACCTACTTGTTTGGGAGCTTTCTGAATTATATATTCAACTTAACCCTGAAATAGTAAGTGCTAGAATCCTTTCCCATTGATTCTCTCTCTTTCTTTGACTGGCACATGGGATTTTGCAAGAGTCCATGATTCTGGGAGATAATGTTTTGGATGAACTCAAAATACTGAAGAACTAACTGTAAAAAAAAAGTTAAAATCTGTAGTTAAGAATGCTTCCAAGCCAATATCAAAATAATGCAATTTCTGGTTGGGTCACATTGCTCCATATCTAGTGTAACACAAGGCAACATGCCAGAATTGCCATAAGTTATGTTGTAAATCCCTGTTAGAAGCAGGGAAGCAGCCTCCACACTTTTATGCGTCATTTTCTGACATCAAAGGTTCTAAAAGGTTTTCAGGCAAACTCAGGCTCAACAGATGTACATCTGTTGTGAAATGGAAGCTTACAAGCCATACTGTATAATTTTTTTTATTCTAGTAATTGTAGTTGCTTATATTTGTCTGTTAAACTGGTTATCAAAATGTAGTAAGAAGAAACCAAACCCCCAAAACATTTAAACTAAAACCTGATTCACTTTAGTAGCAAAGGTTAATTTTAAGGGCTCCAGAAACTGTCCATAATTGAAGTGACACAAACATGGCTGTTACCCCAGTGCCTGGACATGTGGGAATGCCCGGCCCAGGGATGTTTGGACCACCCCTGAACACTAACCAGGCAGTTGTATACAACTATCCACTGATATATTCATGTGAGAGCATGGAGAAACACAACCAGAGAGCACCTATGGGTGGGCTGCCTATTCTTGGAAGGGTTTGGTAATACCCAGACAGGACTAAAGAATGCTTCCAACTTAGGGGGAAAACAGCTGCAGTGGAAGGACACCTGAAGATGACTGCAGCACTATAAGCCAGCTGACTTGGTAGACAGAAGATGCTGCTTGCAAAATGATGGTGCAGGAAAGCCATAACATATACTAGGAGGAGCACCAGCAATGGCCCCGACTTTCATCTGGGAGACCAGCATGAAATTCTGCATCCAGCTGGCAGCCTGGCATGGAGAGCAGAGAGGTAGTGAGCTCCATCTTGTTTCGGCAGCACTGGCCTGAGTAGAGTGTGAGCAGACATGGCTGAGGATTTTCTTGCAGCACTGAAACTGAAATCCAGCAGGAGGTATCACCCTCCTGTGTCTTATTCTAAGCTGTTATTCTGACCTGCCACATATAGTTAATGGAATAAAAAAGGACCAGGCACAAAAAAGGGCATGATTCATGTCATCCACCACGGGCATTTAAGCTGCTTCTTCACCTGCTCTTTGCTCCCCACAGTGACGGCAGCCTGGGAAAACCCCGAAGGGCTATTTCTGGTCCAGGCCTGATCCTGCTCACCCTGCAAGCAGGCGGTTTCACATACTGGGGCAGCATCACAGCAATGTTCTGTCTCAAACATGTACAATGCCTCTGTGACTCTTCCAACACAAAACTCTTAGCTTGAAAAATAACTAGTAAAGCTGTGGATTTTAATAAAGTTGCAATGGTTTAATCAGGGTTGCAGTGCTTTGCTCACAGTCCATGATGAGTTACTCCCATAGCTACTGATGGTTAGTTAGTTAGTGACTGCATACATAGCCCCAGTGTTGACATTTCCTGGCTTTTTACTGATTGATTTCATCATCCCCCTGTTCATTTAGTACCACAGCTTCCCTTTGAAACCATCTGAAAAGCAAGCGATGCCAGAGAGGGGAGGGAAGCTCATCTCTGTCGGAGACATCTGGTAGAGATGATCTCCAGATCCTCAGCAGAGAGGGTAGGTTTTGAGGATTACAAAAGAGCCTTATGGCTGTATGAGGACTAACCATGCTTTCCCAGGTCCTTTTCCAAAGACTGCTGGGTGATACCACTGTGAGAAGATAGATTGCAATCTGCCAGTTACTGCATCGAAACCTCCTCTACAAAATGGCTGCAATAGGTGCAGTTTTAGGGAACTGATCTTCAATGGGAGCAAAAGCAATATTTTTTCTGGTGACCAGGACACCTTAATATTACTTGTATATTTACCAATCTGGTGTCCTGTACATATAGTTTAGAAGGTGGAGGTCAACATAGCTCCACTGGCTTGTCAAAGCAGTGTTGATTTAGTCTACAAAAGCATCTGATTCAGGAGTCAAAAGAGCAGATGTACAATCAAGAAGTCTTGTTCTCAGGTAGGTGATTTCTGCTACCACTTAATAAAAGCGCTAAAAAAGCACTAGGAAGGCTTATTTGTTTTATCATTTGGTGATTATTTTGCCTGGTAATTGCAAACATCCTGCCTGACAAGAATTAACTTACACTTTGGCAAATACTGGTGCTTTCCTTCATGTTCTCCCACCCCAATAAAGGTAATCTGACTTTGATATTGCTTAAAGCAGTCATAGTCTTTGTTCGTCAGAAATGATAAAGCATTTCTAATTCTGAGTTTTATAATACTACAATATGGAGAGACAGATTTTATCTTAATAACGTCTATATTATGATAAAGAACCAGCTACATGACAGGAAAACGAACATTTCAGTTCATCTACAATTCTCCATCACATCAAAAGACACTGCATGTGAGAATGATATGCTAAAACTTCCCATTATGCAGTTTCAAAACACATATATTTGTTCATAAGGAATTGGTATTGTTAAGAGTAACCTCAGTGGCTGCTCTAGATAATGTTTCACAGCCCAAACTGATGCTTTAATTACAGTGTAATAAGATACTGATCTTATATTTGTATATTTTGTATTTCTGTGAGCAAAATGCTGTATGTAAAGAGCTGTTCCTGATACAATAAGTGCAAATAATAACACAAACAGTATCCCTCCCAGCTATGTTGTGACACCTAAACTGTTGTTAGTATTTAATGCAACCAGCAATGAAATAGGGTAAACTCAACAAGAATTCTATTTGCAGAAAAAGGTAATAATTTCTGTGAAGGAGCAGAGAATCGTGCTGAACCATTCCTCACCCCAAAGAGAGTATTAGTCACTTATTCTATATAGAACAGCATAATAATCAAAGTCCTCTGCATCTTCCAGTAATAGAAGATGTGAGAAAACAGAGAATAAACCGTATGCATGGGAGCTTTCACTTAATAAGCACATTGGTAACTACATACTCATATTTTAAAAAGACCTCTCTTGCAAATATGTGCTTTCATTCATATAGGGGAAATATATAGTCATACACATTTATGATGGGCCCAATTCTGACTACCTTGCTCATTTTGAGAAGCATCTTACCCTGCAGTAGTCCTACTGAAATCAAGCCGAGATAATGCTCTTCAATCCGAGTATGGGTGGCAGATTCCACCTATATATATCACATCTCTATTTATCTCCATTTTAAGTCTTTAACTTAGCTCTCTATCACTGAATTAAATATAAATTATCTGCTAGCACAAAAGCAACTTGGGAGCAATTACAGTCCTCTATCTCCCCCCACTCCAAATACGCTAAATATCAATTTGTAATATGCAAATCCTAGGGTTCTTTTTACACTAACCAAGTCAAATTCTTAATACCAGACAAGAAGAAAATCATAGCTTAACATGCACCAGTAGATGTAATAAATAATGAACAGCACTAACAGCTTAACATCATAAGGAAACAGATGGAAAACTTCCCTCCAGAGATCATTGCATCTAGTATTAGAGAATGAGTTTCTGGACGTGCACAGGGTGAACAGTTCAAGTCTGAATTACAATGAGGTTGGTAACACTTTTTTATTATAAATGTAGGAATTTCATGTCTTCCTTTTAGAAACTGCTGCTATTATAGCATTCATCTGTTTCACTGAAGACATGAAAAGCAAATGGCAAAATCTTAAGCTGCTAAAGCGTGCACAACACAATCAAATCAAGATATCACTCTGGGAGTACCTTGGCTGGGTTTGCAGAATACAGAAGGGCTACAATGCCATCGTCTGTCCAGGAAATGAAACAGAACCCAGTGTGGAAGCCAAATCGTTACTAGCAGTGTTTGTCTACACTACTGAAAAGCACTATTAAGGCAATAGCTGTTGTATTTGTAGGTCAATGACTATTATATGCTTAAAGAATTATAACAAAGCAATGTCCAATCTGTTTCTCTGATAACAGAGGTGTTTTCAACATCAAGTGGCTTGGTTATATCTTCAAAGTGCCTTTCAAACTGTGAATACAAGAAATGGAGATTTCTCTGGAAAGTGAAACACATCTGTTTAGTTTGAATAAACCATGCTGGAGAGGTGAACAAATTATCACATTTTGTACACACTTATTTTCTTTCTTGGGGGAGGGTGGGAATATAAAATAATGCACAATATCATCAGAAGCAGCCCAGCTAAAGCACGATATCAAGCTTGAATGCTTCAGCTACGTTCCCCTCAATGGGCATTTGAGCACATGTCATGGCTTCTCTAACTTCCTAATAAGAATTAGAAATCTATGCACATATCTATACTGCATGGATTACAAGAGATCCTGCCTCTCTCATCTGCCATCAGGAAGGTCTTCAAGTATGGTGCAAAACTCCACATCTAGACAGACCCTCTTTCAAGTGCCTATATTAGCAGCATCCATGTATGCATGTATGCAACTATGCATGTATGCCATGTATGCAGCTACATTTCATATAGGGTTTTGTGCAAATAATAATAAACGAAGCTTTTCCAAAAGAAGGATTTTTTCTCTCTGCTTCCTTCCTCCATCCTCTTCACATCTACCTCACCCATTTTATGGACTATAATAGAAGCACAAAAACTAAACTCTCTGTTCAGGGTCTCAAAATCCATTTCAGCAGAGCATGCCCAAGCCAGTCGAGCTCCTGTCTGCTCTGCCAGCTGTTAGATAACAGTGCCTCCAACATCAGATGGATGCAGAGACTACTGCTTTCTATTATAGCTGAAGATATATAAACATAATTGAAACTTGTATTGATTTTAAAGCCAAAGCTTCTAGATGACTAAAACTCTGGGGCAATTGTAGGGTCAGCCAGAACACCTTTGGTAATAGGGTGAGGAGCGGAAGCTGATATTCTCCTGACAAACCTGAGAAGCTTATAAATGTCTAGCACTCATTACGTTATATACATACCAGCCAACAATTTCAGGTTGCTGTTCCAAGACACAAATTACTTCCAAATGCAGGACTAGACAGAAATAAATGGAAGAGGTCCAACATCAGAATGTAAGAGACACTGAAGAGTTATTTCAATAATAAGACCACTCAATAATTTTGTATTGCACAGTTGGATACTGAATCCAACTGAGTACCTCTCCTCTACAGTACCTACAGTCTATTACAAACTGACAGTGATGTTCTCACAGAGTCTGACTGCAAAAAAAAAAAAAAAAAAAAGAAATAAGAAATGGAAAAACAACTTTCAAAATAATAATTTTCAAAAAAAACGCAATCCAAACATCTTCTGGGATGCTGAGACAGCTGAAAATTCCTCTTGTGTGTGCATGCCTGAACAGCGTCTGAAGGGATGCAAGGTTGCAGGACTGCAGAACATGCCATTCACTTGCAGAGTTTAGCATTCCCCTCCTGCCCCATCATGGGAGGCAGTGTTGGCAGCAATGAGCTGCAGATATGGGCACAGGGCAGGAGGCTGAAAAGGACAGCAAACCTGCTGTGATGCCCCACAGCCCACTGCCTCTCCAGCTCCAATCACTGGACAAGTGGACACACTGGGGACAGGAGGGAGAAAGGGTTGAAAATGGAGATTTGCAACCAGAGCTGAAAACAAGTGCCCAGAAAAAGAATTTAACCAATTTCTCCTTCCCCTCTCACTGGCAAAAGCAGGACTAGCAAGCCCCCCTCATTCAGGCTGTCATCCTTCCCCTCTGTCATGTGTTCCCCCATCTCCTCCTGCTAAAGGAATAGCCTGGCCAAGTGTAGCTCCAGCTGGGGATAGCACTTAGTCCACCTCCGTGGATGAGAAGCTTGGAGACACACCTGCTGTTTCTGAGCGAATGAGAAGTTCATACCACAAGTTTCACCTAAAACTAAATGCAGTCAGTGAGCTTTCTATGAAGTTCAAGGTCAAGCTCAAGATCTTGCATAATGAGGTCATTGATTAGCATCTTCTGAAAATCCTGCCTTGCCTTTGGCCTTCACCAGGTTAAACTAGCATCTTTTCTGTGTTCATCACCTAAGGCCCCAGTGATTCCATCAAGAGTTTACCATCTTCAAAGCATGCCAGGGTTTCTGGTCATCAGCTGACTTTGAAAGTCAGAGAATTTCCTTCCAGTTTTCTCTAGTATAACCTGTTTTTGCACACAAATCCTATGTGGTAGTGCTGCTGGCAACTAAGATGATAACCAAAAAAGCTAACATTAAGGGAAAAAATCCAAAAGTGGAATACGATGAGAAGTGGCATGCCACTCTGATGCTGGATGCACAGATTCCCTTCTTCCTTGCCCTTCCCCTGCATTTGCCTCTATTTGGCACTCTCTCTGCCCCCTCTCCTTGCTTTTACACAGCACTTTCTCACACCCTTGGTAGCTTTGAATTAGAATAAAAAGAGAGACATTTTTCCAGAGGCTTTTTCTTCCCCTTTCTCCATACAGTTGCTTTATTTTGTTTCTCCTGTGAATTCCGAGGCCAGCTAAAATTTTAAGTGCAGGTCTGGGGACTTTGCAAGAGATCCACAAGAAAGCGATGCTCGGGAACTTGTCCAGAAACCTGGCTTGGCACAAGAAGAAAAATTTCTCCCGGTACTTTTGAGGCTTTTCAAGGAAACCACATATTTTGCATCTGCGGTTTGCTCATGACCTTTCTCTTTTCCTTAGGCTATGATACATTACCTGACAGAGGCTGGATTTATCATTTATGAACTTAAACTGCTTCAAAAGTGAAGTACTTTCTACAGAACTTCGGGAAACCCTGGAAGATGAGGAGCAGAAATGCCCAGAGAGAATTCTAGGGAAATATTTGAAGGCTGAAACAAAAACCTGCATTTGTTACGGGAGGGATCTTGATCCTAAGCAGAGCCTTGTACCACCTGACTTACTAAGAACGCGAGGTTTAAACCACTCACCAGGTGGATTTACACTCTCCAGGATACATTACGGGGGTCAAACACGTGCATGCTGTTAGACTGTAGCTACAGGGACTGAGGAGCCAGGGGAAGGGCAGAAGTCAGAGGCTGTGCTCATGTGAGCAGTTTCTTTGTGTGCGAGCGCTGGGATTAATTGAGTCATTATTTTGCAAAAAGATGCCAAAAAATGTGGAAAGTTGAAAAAAGCAAAAAAGGAGCCAGCGGCACTAACACATATTTTTCTTTAAAGAAGTCCAAATTCAAAGAAGTTGAGACACTGATCTGCTAGACTTCACTGCAAAGGCAGGGAGTGGAACGGTTCAGGTTGTGAAGCATCATCTCATGGCTCTTTCAGAGACAGTTTTGGGCATACCTGGATATCTGTAGGAGCTTAATGTCAGCAAAAGGAATTCTCACCCTTCCCGCTTCTTCGTATTAAAACTAATAAGGTTGTATACCCATTGCTTTTGTATTCCACTTATTTGAGTACAGACAAATTAAGCACAGCTGAAAACAGTTTTGCACAACTTTACATCTAAGACAGAGTGAATATTTGGAAAAGGGTGACCTTATTGCATTTGGAGTGATGGGTGTTCATCCAGAGCAGGATTCCCACCCACTTTCCTGATGGAGCAGCACAGGCCTGATTTCTTATGTTCTCAGTCAATTGAACTCAAACTCAATCAACTACAAATTCAAATCAATCAAAAGTATATAGCAGCCATTGAGTCACAAATATTCCATACTCCTATTAATAAAAATAACTGCCTACAGATTTCTCTATTTTCAAAGCTCTTTACTATTATTATCATTATAATTAAATATTTATATTACCATAGGGCCCAGAGAGAATAGTCAGGATCAACTCCCTATAGCACAAGGCTATTCACAAATGCATGAGATGTAAATACTAGTTCGTATACATATTTACCAGTCATGTTGCTTCCCACCTTGCCATCCCAACCACCATTGCTCCTTCCACCCGGCTGATTAACACTGTCAGAAACGCCCAGCCAGAGAGGGTTAAGCAACTCCCCAGAATCAATACCCAACTCCTCTCACTCTCTCCAGCACCCCCTCGTCAGCACCCCGAATGTCACTGCTTTCCAGTCACGCCTCTGCCATTGCAGTCTGCCGCGCTCCCGCAACACCCCACCCTCCATGTCTTGCTGGGGGCTCTGCAACCATATGCTGTAGTTGATTTATTAGTCCAGATTTCCTGAGGGAGCATGGCGTACCCATCTGATGCCCCTGTATTTGAGCTCTGAGTCACAGGTAGTGGAGCAATGTGTGAAAAAAAAAAATCATCACATATTCTGTTGGCAAAGCACCTCCCATGGTGCATGCAGCGTAAGTTGCTCGCATGCACCACTTATCCCACTATGTCTATAGAATAAATTATGCTCCAGAAATTTGCTGTCAATGGCCTCTTTCAGATAGTAGCAATGAGTAAGATAAAATCTGTCACTTTATGTCAAGTCACACTCATTGAGTACAGATTTAGTAATAGTAATACTTATCTTTTATGTAGCACTTTACATTTTCCAGTTGCTGCACAGAGATTAATTAATCAGTTTGACATACGTAAGCCAGGCCTGAAGCATGTATTGGAGGACTGACAGGTGCCTGCGCTGCTGTGAATGCACGAAGACGACTGCCTGACCCATGCGGGTCACACATGCAGGTGTGTTTAGTGGGAGTTAGACACTGGCAGGAGAACTGAGATCTGCTTGGATTTAAGCAGGACAACGGGAGCTCCGAGGCTTTGCTCACCTTCACTCTATCCACTGAAAAAAGTAAATGTAAGCAAATATCAGCCATTCTGCCACGTAACCTGCAAACCCTCTCCTGCAATTAGAGTAGTTACTGTCTCCATAGCTGAGAAATACAAAACAAAGGCAGAGGGGTGTATTACTGCTTTTCATTAATGCTCGCTGCCTATGGCACCCCATTGAGAGCTCCCTTTGCCGTGGCTTAAGGGTCCTCCCATCTGTGCCCTCCCAAACTTTGCTGAGCTTCTTCCAAAACCTATCTTTATGGTGGAGAGGACAGTGATGTTTCTTATTGTAAAGTGAGAGAAGGCCCCTGCCACACAGCTATGCTATTGACTGACAGCGCTCATCCAACCTAGCTGCCCGGCTGCTGTTACTGCTGCTGGTGGAGCGCTTCAGACATACTTTCTGAATTAAGCCAAGCCTGGATAATTGGGAGTTGGAACCAACTCAAACATGAGCCTGCAGGCGAGGGATCATGTTGTTCACTGAATTGCTCATTGACAGTGAAGGAAAGCATTTGTGGTAGAGTGCTGCTGCCATCCAGACAGGAGCGTTGGCCAGCAGAACAGCTCGCAGCTTCATGAGAGCCTCAGTTTTCATCTCAGACTTTTCTGTGCATCTCCTCTTGTCCCAGACTATGCCTGAGGTGGCTCAAAGGCAGCCTGGTGACTTGTGCTGAAGACGTGCCCTCTGTGAGATCTTAGCTTGCCATAAACGAAGAAAACCCCAAAACAATCAACCTGTACGAGAAACTGCTGACATTTTTATACTTGGGGACTTTCTTTTTTGACATCCACTTTCCTGATGTCTTCAGAAAATGTAAGAAAGCATTAATATGCGCATGCGGGATTACTCGTACCTTTATGCCTGTCATACACTTGCTATGCGGAGAAAAATCTTACACCAAGCATGTGTAAGATGAGGTACAGATGAGCTACAACTGAAGTGTTCATTAAACTGCAACACAGGCCTTGAAAGCATCAGTTGAACTAAAGACAAAAGAGTTTTAAAATTTATAAATGCAGGGTTCTTTTGTATTTAGTTTCTGAGTCCATAAGTCATAATTTTAGGGTATTTATACTCAGTCAAAGTATAAGCAGTCCAACTGTTATTTGAAGTAGAGGAGATTCTCCCATCATGTAAAGACTCCAGCAACTGGGATTCTTTATTTAAGCCTCTATTAGCCAGAAACTTGTTAAAAGAGCTGGCAACACTGCTATGAGACGTTGTTTTCCATTTTTTGACACTGCATGTTTAGATTTTTATTCATGTAAGTTTTCTTGCATTTAATTACAGAGGCACTTCTGTCATCCACAGGCGCTTTCCCAGCTTGCATTTACTGTCACCAAAACCCCCCCTGTGATAGAAGCCACAGAGCTGCCCCATATTCTCAGTGGTTCCCAGTGATACTGCTGGTAGAAATGGGTGATTTTGCACTGAAACCAATGTTTAGGCACTTTAAACCACCTAAAAAGACTTTTCGGTGCTCCAAGCACCATGAAGTGCATTGCTGCCTCCACCTCCCTAGGCCACCACTCAAGAGACGTATCTTCTCCTCTGTGATGGAGCTCAGACAGACCTGCTGTGCAACTCAGAGATATAAGTCATCAAGCTGGCAAACTACTTCTGTTTTGGTGTGCCTGAATTCTTCCTTGTCCTTGAGCAAGAAGATGAGCGTATGCTGCTGCAACAGTTAAAAATGAAAAGCTAAGTGGCCATAAGCCATCAAAAGAAAAACACTAGTTTGTAAACATAACGTAAAGTCATCCTTGTTATGCTTCGAGTCTCCCTTTGTGTTTGCTTAACCCTTGCAAGGTGTGGTTTAATGCTGAGACTCAAACCCCATCTATGACCTGACCTATGGTCAGCTGCCTGAGCTTCCCAAGGAGAAAAACACTGGGGTCTGTGTCTGAGCTGAGCCCCTGTGGCTCTCAGGAGGGCACCTAGGGCATTGCTTTGCTTCTGTGAAGGTGAGCAGCTCTTGAAGCCCCAGGAGGTTGTGCAAGTCCCGAGTGCTTCACCTGTGTACACTGTCTGATGCTTAGCTTTTGATGTCTTGAAGGAGGCACAAAGGGCCTGATCTAGGACAAGAAGCATTTGCAAGAGCCGGTCTATAATATTGTCAAAACTACCAGATAGGCAGTTTTAATTTTTCATCATGTACCTAATTCCTTGTTGTATCTGGGCATTCAGAGGAAAAGAAATCATTTTTTCTGAGCTTGCTTTAATCACAACTGCTGCTGTGGATGGAGGATTACAGCGTGCATGCAGGCCTGTGACGTGACATTTTTCCAGAGTCAGAGCTCCAAATCAAAACCCCTTAGGTTATATTCAGAAATGACCATGTTGTAACTGCTATTTCATGAACAAAAAAACCCAACCAAACCACCAAAAACCAGAGGATCACTTCTAAAAACTGTCTCTATTTCAACTCTGTCTAGCAGAAGCAAATGTTTCTGCCTTCCTTTTTCCCCCATGACAAATGCCCCCCCTCAAGACTGCCAGTTAGATTTTGTAAGGTTCTTATTATCACACTTCACTACATATCAGGATGAATGAGGAGAGCTGTGCAAACACTGCAGATATCTTTTCTTTATTACAGCTGCAGCCACTCCCCAGAGACGTTATTAATGTCCACGGCTCTCATAGAGAGGCGGCGTACGCTGGCATCTGATTGCTATTCAAATCAGCAGCCTCCCTCTGTCTGTCTGTGAACCAACACATTAGTAGGTACATAAAGGGCTCTTGCTGTGGGCTGGACAAGTTCCGAGGGCCTCAGTCATGAAAAGATAATGGCAGCACGATTGCCTAAAATTTTGTGGAAATTGTGCTAAGCCAAAGCAAAACAAAACCCAAGGTAGGGGATGCATTTTTCCTAGGCAATTTAGTTATTTATCACTGCCGAGCAAACCCTTTTGTTCTTGTGTATGGCAGTTACTCTCCATTTATAGCTCACTTGGGTGTATAACTCAGAAAGAAGATATATGATGTTCTTTAAGAATGTAGGGGTAAGTCTCACTCTCTGGACCAAGCCCAAGCTTGACAAGGGATAGTTTTGTGAAAAATTAAGGTTAAAAAAGAAAGCAACCCACAACGTCCACAGCCTCTGCTGCCTTAGGATTTCTGCAGAGAGAAACTTGATGCGTGGAGTCAACAGCCAGAAATATTTCATGGATCAGAGAAGGCTCCTGTCCTGCCAAAAGCAGAGCTGCCCACCAGCAGTTTTGAATTATTCACTGGATTGTGGCAAGAGCAATTAAACAGCCACAAAAGGCAGCACCCACTGAACAGACCTGAGTGAGAGCCGTGGGCCTGCTTTACCTGTGGGCACAGAGCCCTGTGTGCTGGAGGATGAGCATCCGCCACTCCAGGCTTGTGCCATCTGCTTGAATCCACAATATATGAACCTGGTAAATCAAACCCCATAATATTCTACTCCCAAGTATATATTTTTTGGTGTGAAGCGGGCAGCACGTCCATTAAATCTCCATTCAGCCTGGAAAACTACTAAATACCTATCCTCTTATGACACACCTGTATCCTTGGCAGAGATATGTATAGGAGAAGAAAGCAAAAAGTTGTTTAACAAAAGAAACCGGAGCAAAGAGATCTGATTAAGGCAGGAAAACCAGTGTTCACACAAGAAGATCAGGAAGAGAGAGCCACTTGAGGAAACACAAGAATGTAAGTGGTCTGCTAGCTTGTTTCTAGCCATATCACAGGTAGCCATTGGTCCTCACAAGTTCAAACCTCCAAAATAAGCTACTTCAAGTAGATGCTGCAAGACAAAAACAGTGCATGGCTCTGTACATGCCTCCCACAGGCACTCAGGAGGTGCTCTTGGAAACACAAAAATGGACCAAAATTGCCAGCTAGTGACAGAGAACACAGGGAGCAACCCAGAAGATTGATTTTTCAGAGAAATCTATCTATAAACATGAGAGATGCAGAACTATGATGCATGTGAGTGTGCAGCTGTGGTTCTCACAGGATGCAGGAGAAGCCCATATTTAGATGTCTGCAAGAATGCATTTCAAAATTAAACCAGGCATTGAAACTGGAGCAGAGGGGTAGTAAGTATTCCATCCTCTCTACTGACTCATTTCATGTGTTCATTGTTGGACATTTCTCTGTAACAGGCCCTTAGTCAGCTGAAGAACTGCAGTATCTTCTCTTTTCTAGAGCCTCCACAGTAAGTACTAACCATGGATATCAACCTGGACCTGTTTTGTCTCATTAATGTACATAGCAGGAAGTCAGCCTCTGGAATTTGTTGATGGAATAGTATTTTTGCCCAGCATTGTGCATCCTGACACCAAGGCTTTGCACTAGTGTAAAAAGCTCCCTAGCTTAACAGAAGCATTGCCTTTCCTCTCGCTGCCTAGGTCCACAACCTGGAAAGCACTGCCAGCTGCAGTGCTGGTGGGGCTTATCTGATGTGCTGCCAAGGTACCTGCTCTATGAATGTGTCACCACCTGGGGCTGCCACTTCCTGAGCCCCATGCAGCTATGGATTTCCTTGCTCCCTTCCTTCCCTCCCAGAGGAGGATTCTGTGGTGCAATGCTGGGCAGATTTCCTTCTTGATGTTATGCAGCAAGAGGCACCATTTTCCCCCCTTAAAATGAAGCTGAAGGTTACAACGAGCTGTGTCAATGACCTGATTGTCTGTAATGTCATAGATAGTCAGGGCAGAGATACAGACAGCAGCTGCTTCAGAGATGGGACTTCTTGACTTACATAGAAGATGCAAGATAGATGTGAACCGAAGTCCTGCCCCGTTCTGCACTGGTATTACACTGCTTCTTCTCCCCCTCAGTGTATGGAATTATGATCCCCATGAAAATCCTATGACGACTTTCAGGAATTCTGAAAAACCTGTTTTGTCAGGCCTCATGGCGAAGATACATTGCCTCTGAATGTGACCAAGAAATGACTAGAAGTATCAGACAGAGAGTATTTCCATTTGCATATCTACATCATGAAATCACATTATGCTTGCTTTTAAAGGCCTTGTGAATCTTTTTGTCTTCTGGTAAGAAGCCCAGACGCACCAAAGTGACCTCATACCTGTGTTTCATGACAGGTTTTAACAGAATTCCTCTCTTTGTAAGTAAAGAGCTACCCGTGTTTCCAAAGAGCAGTAAGCAACACAGAGATCGATGTGTTATTCGTTCATAATATAAATTGTAAAAAATCACTGAGCCCTCTTGGAAGATTATTTTGCTCAGAGAACAATGTATTTTCATAGAAAAGTTGTATTTGTTAGGTACTTGGGTATAATTATCTGACCATGTACAGCCTGGCTGAGTTGCACTGAAAATTGATACTTTCCATATTGGTGTCTCATTACTGATGATTCATCAGAGAGGTGGTGCCGTGACAATTAGTGTTTTATGGGCAAATGAGCCACACATTCTTAAAGCAGTCCACTTCCCTAACAGTGATTTATTTAAGTGGTTGCTTTCAGATAGTTGTGTAAATAAATACATGCTAATGGAACATAGCGATAGCGCTTATGTTGACAAGTTTCTGTGTCTTACCATAAAGCAGCTGAAGAACTAAATCTGCACATACAAATCCATAATGGTTAGGGGCTTTTATGCATTTTTGCAGGAGCAGTTTTGACTAAATGCATGAAAAAAGATGCAAATTTCTCATCTCCTTCAGTTTTTACCTCCCAGGTTGGCCGCAAAGCTTGCTTTTTAACTTAGATATTTGGAGAGGATGATGTTGGATGAATGAGCACTAAGATGCATCTGTTGATGGCCTACTGCTGTTTTGGAGGCTGGTTTCCCCCTCCCATTCCATTAATGCACTTTGTCTGCAAAGTGTGCTAGATGCTTTGAGCAATGCCCTACAAAACCAATTCTGCATGGTCAATATAAGCGGGGATTTTACATTGGCTGTAGTGGAAGACGGAACAAAGGATGCGAAATGTACTGTCCTGGCTGCTTCTACTCCAGAGACTAAGGTCACCAGCCCCAAGTACTTGTCACCACTGCTTTGCTGGAAGTTACTGTCCCTGGAATTTACCGGCTGAGCTACCCATGTGAAAATGAGCCAGAAATGGTTTGTGTCTGCTAAGTCAGATTTTGAGGCTGATGAAGATTGAGGCATGCATATAAGCAGAGAGCTGGCAGGCCCAGGGGCAGCAGAAGCTGGGCATCTTTACTGAGCAGGAAAAAAATAACACAAATAAAATAAAATATAAAATAAATTAAAATAAAATCAGCTGAAACAGCACCTTGGCAGGTTTCACTTCCCAGCCCTGGGACCCCCACCTCAGATCCATGCAAGCTCTGCCTGGGGGCTTGTGAAACAGGGTGTAGTGAGTGAAGCTGGTACAGTTCTTCCACTCTGTCATCCTCTGATCGCCGTGAGACAGCCAAAATAAAGGCTCACAAGCAGCCCTCATTCAATCAGCTCCAGAAAAAATGCAAATAAGCTCAGCAACAAAAAGCATAGCATTTTTCTGGTGCAATTATGGTGCCTATAAACACAACTTCAGCTTCAGTCTCACAGTTTATGCTGCTTCTGGAAACTCCTGAGATATGCATAATCTTATTGAGCAAAATCCCAGCCTCACATAATTAGCAAAAGTCCTACCCATTTCTACGAGCAGAATTTTGTGCACCATGAGCAGTTTTTGTTTAAATCCAAAACTCAAGCATGAATATATAAAATTAAGATAGATTATTATAGCTGTAATAAAAATACATACGAGTGCATCCATATACTTCAAAAAAAGAAGTAAAGATATTTGCTAATAGAATACATAACAGTTTACATCTGCTAGCATAGTTGCAGGGAATTAGACCAGATGTTGAAAGTCTGTCATCTTTTATTTTGAAAGGTATTCTTTCAGTGTATATAATCTGGCATGTCAATTAAAGCATGTTCAAGACTATATTTCTTCCTCAACATTATAAACTTACTGTGACAGTGTGACTGAGTCATGCTTGTCTGAATCACTTCAGATTTTATGTGTTCCCTCAGCCAGCCTTCATGCTCAGTAGACATGAAGAGGACCAGTTCCTTGGTCATGCCGGCAGGGAGGACGTAATGCAGTTTTCAAAGGCTGGCAGGCAGATCAGGATGTCCTTCCCCTTAGTTTGTCACAAGCCTGTGTTCCCTGCAGTGACAGAAAGCTGTTTCTTCTTGAGGTGAGGATAGTAGCAGGCTCTTTTCATTGCTATCTTTTAAAGCTTGAGATGTTTGGTGAATCATAATATAGCTAGGGTTGGAAAGGATCTTAAGATCACCTGGTTCCAACTAGCAATGTGCCCTCTGACTAGATGGAGGAACAAGGGGCAAGGCAAGAGGCTGCCTATCTTAAGATAGGTTAGATGTTAAGGGCCTGCACCTCAGCTCATCGGAGTATACCCATGTATCTCTGCGGGTTTCAAACTGCGGGAGTCCGCACAGTCCATGACTTACTGGTTTCTCCCTCCCAGAGTTAATTGCTTGAACACTCAACACTTTAACTGGCACTTTGTAAAAACACACTTTGTTGTAATTGTGCTCTTTGAGTAACACACAGATAAATCTTGCAGAACTTTGGAGAGATGTGCTGACCCAAACACAGGATTATTGTTGCGCAGATATCAAGGTAGAAGCACTCAGGCACAGACACTTATGCAAGGCAAGTAGCACAGCATGGCACCTGGTTGCAGGCAGTCCCTTGGCATCAGCCACCTGCCAGGGGCCAGGTACAACTTTATGCCTTTCAGTAGCATTTTCCATTATTTTTCTCATCACTTAGTGGAGGGAGCAAGCAGTGTGTAAGAAGGGTGACCACCTTGACCACAAAACCGTGGATGTCTTTAAGCCCATGCATGAGTGCTGGCAGCTGCTGGGTCAGTCCAGCAGAGCAGGCTGCCTTCCTTGCAGGGTCACTTACCTCCTCCCTGCCCTGCTTTGGGATCTGCTGTGTGCAGGTTGCTCCCCAGACATGCTTGTCTCAGCTCTTTTTCAGGAGCCAGCAATGAGGCCTGACAGTCTTTCCCAACAGCCCCTGCCATAGCGAGGGCTGGTGTTGTGTCTAACCTCCACCATCTTTGCTGAAACATTGATCCAGTCCCTCCTAAAGATAAACAGCACACATTTCTTTTGGATTTGGCTAATGGGCCATGTTTTCTTGGCTCTGCCTTTTCAGGTGGACTCTTCTGAGTTGTATCCAGCTGGGTCTCACCTTTCTTCAAGTGCAGTATTCCAAACCTGACGTAGCCTTCCATGTGAGACCACGCAGTGCTGAATAGAGCTAAAACATTATGTGTTCTTGCATATAAGTAGGAATATGAGGTTTCTCTTTTTTATTACCGCATGACATTGTAGATTCACATTCAGCCTCTGATCCACTACAGTTCCTTGACTTTTTTAATCTACAGCTTTGTTTATTTGACGAGCTGCCACTTTCTCTGGCATTTGCCATTTGTACTTTGGGCATTTACCTGTTAAATTGCATATTTTTTCTTTTGGAGGGGGATGTATCTCAAATACATCAAGCCATATGAAGCCTGCCCCCAGCACTGCATAGGGTGCTCACCACTTGCTGCTGTCTGTAAATATGACAGGCTCATTCTTGAGTCCATCATCAGCACTGCTGGCTTTGCTGCCAAAGACACTGAGCAATCACAGGGCCACAGCAGCCTCCCACTGTGCCTTCTTGATCAAAATGTCCATTTTGATAATGAGCTAATCACTGGTGCTCTCCAAGTAATGTTTTCCAGCCCATTTTTTGCCCACCATGCAGTAGATCTGTCTAGACCACACACTTGCTGCACTTGCCTGTGAGCGCTCTGTGGGAGACGCCGTGACCAGACATGCATTTGCTTCTGTCAGCAAGATCTGTCACTCTGTCACATAAGGAAATAAGACCAGTTTGACAAGTCCACACTGACAGCTACTCCTTCCCTGCTCCCTTCCAGGTGTCTGATTATTTGCCTCAGTGTATTTGCTGGAACTGGTGTTGCGTTGATGGTTGTACAATTCCCCAGAGGCTCCTGCCCCCTTCCCTCAAGGATAAGCACTTTACCTCTCCTTTTACAATCCTTCAGAAGATGCGGCAAGAGCTCAGTTCTTACAAAAAAATCCCCAATGGCTCTGAAATTTCTCCTTCCCCCCCGCCCAGTATTTGAGCATCTTAAGATTTAGATCATGAGCTCTAGACAAATCTGAAAACACCACATTTATTTAGAAAGTATGTGTTAACCTGGTGCTTTGAACTTGGTTGGAGGGCTGGTTTGTTTTCAGCATTATATTAGTTACATAAATCTCCTTTTTATGTTCCTGCATTAAAACTTTGCTGTCTACTAGGACTGTATACAAAGACTGAGTCACTTCCTTTGAGGCATACTATGTTAAAACATGGGATGAGTGTCTGAAATCTCCATTTTGTTGTGAAGAGCTAAAATAAAGAAATCCTCCAAGAGCAGCTGGCAGAAAATATTTGTAATGAGAGCTGCCAGCTACTAGAGGAAAGTGACTTATTTACACAGGGGCACCACTGAGACAGACTGAAGAGACAGACTGTGTTGGATTTAGAAAATGAAAATCACCCGAGTGGACAAGGCTGTAAAAACTATATAATATAAAAAAACGCATCTTGTAACCCAGCAGCACCTGCATCTGGCAATCTCATTCATGGCTTCTGCAGGAGATAAACCTTCTTGCTCTACCAAATAAACCCCATAATTACGTTGCTTAAGTAGGATACTAAGTGGCATCATATTAAGCCATTACGTGACCCTTGTCATCATCAGCCCTGCCAGGCAGTGAGGAGAGCTGTTGCTCCCTGCTGATTTCTCTGGATATCTATTTGAACATACTGTGGTAATTTGAAACATTTAAGTAGAGCCTTGCCCGGGATTACAAGGTCTGAATCAAGAAACTTTCATTCTCGTGGCTACAATGCCCTTACATGCTATTGTTGTGTGTGTGCACGTGCCATTGCCAACATCCCTCATTTGATATGATCCAAAGCTCTATGGGGTAAGAAAGCAAAATGGTTCAAAGGCAGCGTCCTTTTCCTCCTCCAATTGATAGAGCCTCTGCCACTGGCAAAGACGATCTTTCCACAGGGCTTGAAAGACAAATCTGCTAATTCCCCCTGCTTTACTTCTTTATGCCTTTCTCTGAAGGGAAACCTGCAGGTTTCGGATGCCAGCTTCATTCTAGGCATCCTTCCTAATTACCTGAACTACCATCATTAAATGCAGCACATATATTGATCACTATCATGAATGTTGCCTTTCTAATATTCAGTGACTGTGATTCAAACTGTGTCACAGATGTGGATTTCAATGACCAGGTATATCTGAGTGCACCCCACAGATTTCCCTTCCTTACAGTAACTATAGCTGAATCAGAAAAAAAATCACTCAAGTTCTTGTACTTTAGGTATTATCTAAGGTAATGTGATTAGCTCAGGAGCACTACTGGGCACCTAGTCCCAGGAAAAAATTCAGCTTTGGGCGGGAGAAACCTCTTTCTGACCATGAAAGATGTTTGAGAACACGCTTCCAGATTGGATTGCCTCCCAGATTTAGGAAACAGATGGCCTAGAAAGGTTTACGTTCATTCTTCAAAGCACCAGTTTCAGCATTTGTCTTTCACTTAATTGTGTTTCAGCAGAACATTTCTTCTCTTTGCACAGGAAAAACACCACAAAAGGATTTCCAGCTCTGTGCTCTGCTGCCATCCCTGCTCCTCTCTCACTATCAAGATTTACCCCTCTGATACCTGGGCTCAGACGCTGCTGTGCTTTACAGCAACTGTAGAAATTGTTCACAAGCAAGCAGTACTTCATATCACTGTCAAGCGATTATAGTGGTGGACACAGTTTGTAATAATGCTTTTGTCATGGGAAAAAGCCACAGATATCGATTATCTTTGCCAAAATGGAGGTTTAAAGATTTTAAGATACCTAAGGAGAAATAGAAGTTGTTCACTTCAAATCCAAAAGCAATCTTAAATTTTATAGCCAAGGACCAAAGCATAATGGGTTGAAACATGCCAGCAATACAAATTTTTGCCTGAACTATTTGAGATAGTCACATGAAAAAGGCTTCTCTGCGAGATATTTTGGCCTTAATGCACTGTCTGTTAGAAACCTATTGCCTTGCTCCCCTCCTTCATGACTGGGTTGTATTCCAGTTGGAAGGACAGTTCTAGCTATGAGATGGTCCAAACCATACAAAGCACTACAACATTTGGCCAGTATTTTACCCTGCATACTGAGCACATCTTTTGTGAGCAAGAAAATGCTCACAAGAGCATCTTGTGATGAAGAGTCATGCACCACTGAAACTTCCCAGTGCCTGGATGCGTAATTTACCCACATAATTGTCTAAATAGGTGCACAGTTGCACGCTCCCAGCCAGCCTGGGGGAGGATGTGAACATTAGCTTAACTGGTAATCCTCTGGCCTTTTCAGACCAGAATAGCTATTCCAAAACATACATGCTGCAATAGCTGCTCTGGAATAGCTCACCAGGTGGCTTTGCTTTCCTGAAAAAGATTATTTCTCCTGAATAATCACAGCCCCCTGGAAATATTGTGGCTTTTCTTCAAATGGTGTGCCCTCGTAGGAACTACTCTCAAGCAGCTACTTGGAGATGATGTATTCTGCAGCAGTTATTGTAGCCAATTTGCTCAGGTAGAGAAGGTCAGTAGAGGCGTTGACTCTTGGACCAACTTACCTGGAGGTTAAGGAGCAATAAGGAGCAAAGTGGAAGATTTTACTTAAGCACTTTCTGCAGGGGCACAATTGATGCTGTAAAAAAAGAGTGAAGTCTATTTTTGTCTCTTGTTGTCTGCGCCTCCATCACAGTATAGAATTACTCTGGTCCAGTGATTGCCTGCCCAGAGAAGGGCCCATATTCATTCCACCTCCAAGGTTTCCATTAACGCAGCAGTTACACTGTCATTTGGGCAGAAAGCCCGAGTCAAAGCACTGCTTCATTTGATCTGCATCTGTCCTAAAGTAATATCCCTCTGTTCTTTCCATCCTGTTTCCCTCTGAGGAAGCAGACTGCTGGTTTTGTGAGGAATGACTGCCTCCATTTGACAGGAGAATACTTTGAAGTGATCACGCTAAGTAGGCAGCGTCACTGCTATGAATTACCCTCTACAGCAGATTACAGTGACCTCCCTACCTTTCTTTTCCATTTCATATGAGCACCTAGAAAGGAAAGGCACCCTTATGTGCATGGCAATCATTCAAATATGCTGCTTTTTTGGCAATTCTTTCAAGTTAATAGAAAGAAAATTTATTAAAAGAGGAGAATGCTCAAATTACATGGATCCCACTCTCTCCTTGTGTTTGGCACAGAAGAATTTACAGACAGCCCCTATCTTTCTGGGTGATTGAAAATACTGCATTCTGGAGGTCCCAGTTCAAAACCAGCTCTTTTTTACCACTAAATTTTACTGTCAGAATATCGGGTTGCTATTTCATATAACCTCTCCCTAATGGAATTTATGGATCTGATATTCTAATGGATGCTTTTATGTGTAAGTAGCAACTTCACACCTTTTCCTCAGTCCATGTGTCTTTTAAGTTAGTTACGAAAAAGCTCCAGCTAGGACAAGGAACCCATAAAACAGTGAGGTTACTATCCTCCAACAACCTAAGAAAGACCGTATTTCGATGCTTATTTATTGATATTTCTTGCTGTAGTACCCTGGGAAACCATGAACAGAACTGTGAGCACATCCTTGCAAATCCTTCTCACTAAAATGTCTTGATGTGCAAAGGTCATTTTTCAAACAGGAAAACGTGGGATGGTCTCAGCATCTTTAAAACCTAGGATTCCTATGACTAATTTAGGAATGAAAAATTGTTAACTCAGCAGATTGATTTTGTATGGCAGGTGAGGGTGATATTGTGTGGGGAATATTTGTTAAGAATGACCTTAGGTTTTCTCTAAGGGGAGAAATGATGCACAGCTCTGAAGTCCTAAAATGAGGTCTATTTATCTATTGCTAATGATAACAGTGACCTCTTGTGGAAATTTCTAAGATCTTTTCTGACTCAAGTTATTTTATCCTGGATGTAGTTTGAATCTCCTTTTGGCATTTCTCATGTATGTGTTACTGTTCATAAAAGAATAACCAATTTAAGGTAGCCCCTTCTCATAAGTCTATGACTAGGCCCCTAATTGCAGTGTACCAGATTTTAAGTTAGAAAGGAAAATAGTATATCTACGTTATTATTTTAGAAGAAGATAGTTGTTTTAAAAAAGAAATGATGGGGCCTTAGGTTTGTTAATTAAGCATTCTACCATACCCAGAAGTCAGAAGCAGATTTTGGTGTTTCCAAGTGAAGCCATTACATCTGTTGGAGCAAAAGCAGCTTGTTCGTGCTTCCTGAATTAAAAACGCCACTAACCATGAAGTTGGTTTCTAATGAGCCAGTAATAACCACATCCGGGCTAACAAATCTGTCTTTGACTTCAAAACCTTTTCAGACCAGTCATTACTGCAGACGCAGAAGGTGTCTCCAGACTAATCTCACAGGGTGTTTTGTACCATACTTCTCTTCTTGCTTTCCAGATGGATTCTGTGTCACTTTAGACTTTGGTTTAACCCTCACGCCCTGGCTTCGCCTAGACAGATGACTGGTTTGCGGGTAGCATCCACCAGTGTTCTAAGCTAAGAGCCTGAGGTTTGTACCAAAGCAGCTGAGTCTCATCTACGCTCTGGTAAAGGGGGTGGCAGCAGAAAAACAGGATTAATAAACACAGGGCACCAACATCTAACTGTCACCGGAAGATTTGTCAGACATCTGCTGTCAAAACCTGTGCACTTTGCAAAGGGTATGCCAACAGCTAGAAAAATACTTTTTTAACCTCACAAATAAAATTAATAGAAGAGAAACGAACTAGTGGCAAAGGAGAGAGAGGTTAGGTAAGGTCATAATTTTCAATGAGGATGCTGATGTCCACCTGAGGTTAAATCTGATATGGATAAAGAGTCTTAAAACATAGAATAAAAGGTCATGGATCTTTATTCACTTACCTGCAGAGAGACCAGTCTACTTTACTCCTAAAGGAATGTATGTGCACTGTTTTCTTTGATGGTGGATGAGGTTTATTTTAATATATCTATCCAGTTAGGAACACTACCTTCTGAAAACATTGTAATGAAAACGTTTAAGAAGAGGGAGAACTATTTACATTCCTACAAGCCTATCAAGCTGACCTTAACTGTGTGCAAAACTTTAGAGTAGTCCTAAAATGAAAGAATAACTGAAGACCTGGAGTTAAATGAAAAGTGGGGAGAAATCAACAGAGACTAACCAGACTGCTGCATCTCCTTGGTCTAAGAAATTAATTCTTTTCATTTGGGTTTGACACAGTTCAACATGAGATCCTAGCAATAAAGCTCAAGGAGATGGTGACGAATGAACAAATCAGAAGGCTTATGGGAAGCGCTGATGGCATGTTGAAAAGCAATTATGTGGCTGGAGATGATAAAATATGCCCAGTGTTTTTTCTCAAGGAACAGCGTTGGGAGAAGTCCTTTCTGTTCACTAACTCCTGAGGTTTACATAAGCATGGGAGTGTCATACAAAGCTGAAAGGCATTGGTGCAGAGGAGGACAAGGATATTATGCCTGAAGACCCACAGGACTGAACTGAATGGAACTGAAACTTAGTCATGCAAGATATATTTGGGACCTAGCAATTAAAAGTTACCTGGAAGATAGGAACTGAAACCTGGAAATGATAAAAGGGGAGAAAGAAAGAGTGAGCTTATTATGACCCAAAAGCATCACTGGAATCCAATCATGGAGGAGATATAACCCATACAGATGAGGAAATAGTAGAATATAGAATAGTGGAGTATGTCTGGACACATATTACAGTGACACAGAAACTTGAAAGAGGATCAAATGAAGAGACAGGCTACTTTGACCAAAGAAGAAACTGTCCTGCTCCTGCCAGCAAAAGGAAGACTAAAGAAGGTTATGGTCACTCTGCGCAATTACAGTTGGGTTGGAGGACATGGAAGGGAAAATCTGCAAAGCATTCACCAACCCCTGAGCCTAGAAATTTTTGCAGTCTTTGCTTTGACCAGTCAGTGTCTGCAGCATGTGAAGGATCAAGGCCCCACAACAATGTGAGAAGCCTGAAGGGACTGCAGGCAGAATGCCGCATGATGAAAGAAAGAATAAGTACCCCTTCCATGTACATCATGGGGTAGACATAAGCAACAATTTGCATCTATGTAAAAAAGCAATCTGTTTCATGAACAGCAAATGAAAAGGAGCACACTCTTGGCCGAAATGAGCAGTCATTTGAAATGTGAATCAGTGTTTGTTAATGGAGTTTTGGCATGTACTGTCATTTTCAGTTATTAGCGTTGGCTGAATGATGCCAACACTATACTATTATCCCACAATCAGAGGGCTTATAGCAGAGGATAGGAGACACGGCAAGCTTTGCAAAATGGCACTGTAGCTGCTTTCTTTATCCAGGGGCTACTTATTAACACAAATAACATCCTCCACCACTCCACACCCTACAAAAAAGATGTCATCCTTTAAAAAGGCATGGGGAAAAAATGCAGTAGTTTGCTTCCTGATGTTAATGGTCTTCTGTAGTTTTTTTTCAGGACCCTGTTAAATTTAACTGACTGGTAATGTTTTTTTTTCTTTCCTTTATTTTTATGGTTCACAGTAAAAATAACACATATATAGATATATATCTTCTGTAAAGCAGATAGATAGCTGATAAACAGCCTAACCACAACACACTCACGTTTGTTTTTGTACACATTGTACTGAGCATTGTGAAACTGGGACACACAGTACTTAAAGCATTACACTACACCAGGAGACCATATTCCATTACTGTTTCACATGGGGGAGGAAGGGAAAAAACTCCACTCTCCATCTTGTTTTTCTTTTTCTGTAATTCCTTCTTGATGATCACCACGTAGGATAATTTCAAAATCTCCACAGGTCTCAAAACCTCTCTCTCACGTTTCAGAAACAACGGCATGGCAGCAGCACAGCCAGGGATCAGCATTTCACCCAGCCAGTGTCACTGTCCCCACACCTCTTGTCATTACTCCAAATTTCAGGCCTTCAGATGTGTAATTACCTTTCTTTAAAGTGATGGGTGGTCATTTACAATGACCACATAATATAACTGTCCTCCTGGACAATGTCTAAGATGTGAAGTTCTCCTTGAGAAAAGAGGCTGGAACACAGCATCCCCATGATTTTTGGGCTAAACTGCTCCACCAGCATGCAGCCAGCATCAGGGCACTGCACCCCAGGCTACACTCATTTGTCAGAGGAGCATCACTGTGCCCCACTGCTTGACAAAAGGGTAAAAGGAATAACTATCGTAGCCTGGATGAGGGGGCAGGAGGGATGCAGTGGCTGGATTGACAGGCTGCTGCCTGGGAGCCTGCAAAGATAAAAGCAGTGCTGAGTCACTCACAAGTCCAGAGGCCAAATACTGCTCTGTTCCCATTGACATCCCCCTTCCCCAAAGACAACGTGTTTACCGAGAGAAAACAGCAGTACAACACGTAATTGCTGCTCTCACGTCTGGAATGCCTGCTGGTACACAGGGAGTCCATCCAGGCTTGTATGAGGTTGCTGTGGGAGCAAAAGAGGGAAAACAACCAGCAGAATTAGGGCAGAGGAAGATAAGAAAGGCCTGTCTGACTCCAGGAGACAAGAAGGGACAGCTTGTTCAGAGATACTAAGACAAAAAACAGGTGATGCTGCCAGCAGTTAAAAGGTTTGTGCTGCTCTTGCTCTCCTATTTAGCTCTAAAATTGCAGAGCGATCTTTGCTAATAAAAAAGAGAGCAGACGCAGGCGACGCAGGATCGGAGGGACATCTGAGTGCCTCACCAAGGGGCCTGAGCACAAGATGAAAATGCCAAAAGCCCAGACTCACTGCCGGAGTCTGCTGCCTGCTACGACCAGTGCTGGGTCAGAGCAACAGCCAGGCCCTTGCTGTGTACCATAGGGATTAGTCATGCTGTGAAGGAACAAGATGACATGGCAGATTTACTACTGAAACAAGTCGTTCCCAGGGCTCTCAGAACCATCCCAGCCTACTTCTCTTAGTATTTGTTTCGTCTGTTTGATCAATACTGTCTAAAATGCAGATTTTTCCTTAGAGGGAACTGGAACTGGAATCGAGGGCATCTCTCTCCTCTGCTGGGCCACCAATTTTCAAAGTACATGACTGAGACTTCTGTATCTCTGGGAAATCTTGCTGAAAGCACCAAGTGGCTTAACATTCTGTGGTGGGAAGGATTGCTCCTCCAGCCGCGAGACCTTACGGAGTCTCACTGTTGCTGTCATTGCTGGCCGCAACACTGACAGCCCTCTAGAAAGACAGAATGGATTCTTTCGTGTTTTACACACTCTGGGTATACTTTAACCACAACAATAAGTAGTGATTGCAACATAATACAGTCTCTGTCAGTGGCTGGCTGTGGTTCAGTTCTGGCAGGCTGCAGAACATGGCAGGATAATGTATTTACCTCCCAGTAGCTCTAGGGAGAGGAAGATGATTTTAGTCATCCAGCACTGGGTGCTTACTGGTGTGGCTGAAAGCAGAGGCACACACAGAGCCTTGCACCCCAGCATGGCTTCTGATCTAAAAAAAATCTGGCAAGAGAAATGAAGCATTAAAAGGAGCCTTAGTGTCTCCCTCCAGAAGCAACTGCAGACCAAGTTTCTCCATTGGTGGCCAAGCAGGATGCATGAATGCAGGCAGAGCTGTTCCCAAGCTGCTCCTAGGATTCCTGGCTCTGAGGAGAGCGAGCTGAATTTTCCCAAAGTATAAATATTACACCAAAACTCCCAAGGCAAACGGAACATAGGGGCAGTAACTGACTGCACAGATGTGCCTAATAAAAAATATTTGCATGTGTACAGCCCTCAAATGTATAAAGTTATTGGCAGGAACAGACTTGGTGGGATGCAGCATGGTGGGAACAATTGCTGTAGGGCTGTTTCCCCCAGTGCCTGGGAGTGCTTAAAAGGTAGGGTCAAGGTGAGGCCCTTGGCTTGGCTCAGAGTAGCACAGGCAGAAGGCTTTTTGCCCATGCAAGAGCCAAGTGCTAAGAAGAGATAAGAGAAGACAGGGTGATAAATCAGGCTGGTATTCCTGTCAAATGATATGCAATGAGGGGAGGTGAGTAACCAGTGGTAACCAAAATGAAGGCTTACTGTGTTGTGGTATAACCCAACCTGGCAGCTAAGCACCACACAGCTGCTCACTCGCTCGCTCACACTGCAGGATGAGGAAGAGAATCAGAAAAGTTGCAATGAGAAAACTTATGGATTTAGATAAAGAGAGCTTAACAGGTAAAGCAAAAGCCATGAGCACAAGGAAAGCAGAACAAGGAATTCATTCACCCCTTTCCGTCAGCACGCAGGTGCTCAGCCATCTCCAGGACAGCAGGGCTACATCACACATAAGGGTCGCATGGAAAGACAAATGCCGTCACTCTGAACATCCCCCTTTCCTCCTTCTCCCAGCTGTATATGCTGAGCATGATGCTATATGTTACTGGTTATCCCTTGGGTCAGTTGGGGTCAGCTGTCCTGGCTGCTCCCCCCTCCCAACTGCTTGTGCACCCCCAGCCTACTTGCTAGTGGTGTAGGGTGAGGAGCAGAAAAGGCTTTGGCTCTGCATGAGTTACTGCTCAGCAATAACAAAAACATCCCTGTGTTATCAACACTGTTTCCAGCACAAATCCAAAACACAGCCTCCTATTAGCTACTGTGAAGAAAATTAACTCTATCCCAGCCAAAATCAGCACACCATAACTACCACTACAAACAACTCTGCTACATGCAGCTCTGCAACCCGCTGCGTTGTTCAGGAGGGGCTGGAGTGAGCAGAGAAGCGCAGTGGCTCAGCAAAACCACCCAAGTTTTGGCTTCCTTTCAGACTCCTCCTGTGCTCCTCCTCACCCTCCAACTGCTTTGCCCATGAGTACGGCAAAGAGAAAGAGAAAAGGTGTAGGGAGAGAAAAAAGGAGGGAAACTCAGCAGAGGACTGTTAGATTTAGAAGATTTCAGAAGGAAAGCATTTGGATGAATCATAGAATCATTTAGGTTGGAAAACATCTTAAAGATCATCCAGTCCAACCATTAACCTAGCACTGCCAAGTCTACCACTAAACCATGTCTAAGTGCCACATCTACCAGTCTTTTAAATATCTCCAGGGTTGGGGACACCACCGTTTCCCTGGGCAGCCTGTTCCAATGCTCGAAAACCCTTTCAGTGAAGAATTTTTTCCTAATATCCAGTCTAAACCTCCGCAGGTGCAGCTTGAGGCCATTTCCTCTCATTTATCACTTGCTACCTGGGAGAAGAGACCAAACCCCACCTCACTTAAACCTCCTTTCAGGCAGTTGTAGAGAGTGATAATGTGCTGATGTCGTGTGTCATCCCATCCCATGCCCCCAACCTGAGCCTCCTTTTCTCCAGGCCAAACCTCCCCAGTTCCCTCAGTACAACCTCACCTGTGCCCAGTACAGAGAGATGATCACTGCCCTGGCCCTGCTGGCCACACTATTGCTCATACAGGCCAGGATGCTATTGGTCTCTCGGCTGCCTGGGCACAAGCTGGCTCATGTTCAGCTGGCTGTTGACCAAAAACCCCCAGGTCCTTTTCTACCATGCAGCTTTCCAGCCACTCTTCCCCAAGCCTGTAGCGTTGCATGGGGTTGTTGTGACCCAAGTGCAGGGCCTGGCACTCAGCTGTGTTGAAACTTGTACTACAGGCCTTGGCCAATCGATCCAGCCTGTCCAGATCCCTCTGCAGAGCCTTCCTGCTCTCAAGCAGATCAACATTCCTGCCCAGCTTGGTATCATCTGCAAGCATATTGAAGGCGCATTCAATCCCCTCATCTAGATCAATGATGAAGATATTAAACAGAACTGGACCCAATTCTGAGCCCTGGGGAACACCACTTGTGACCAGCTGCCAACTGGATTTAACTTCATTCACAACCACTCTTTGGGCTTGGTCATCCAATCAGTTTCTCATCAAGCAAGGAGTATGCTTGTCCAAGCCACAAGCAGCCAGTTTCTCCAGGAGAATGCTGTGGGAAATGGTGTCAAAGTCTTTACTAAAGTCTAGGTACACAACATCCACAGCCTTTCCCTCTTCCAGTAAGTGGGTCATCCTGTTGCAGACAGAGATCAGGTTAGTCAACATAATGAATGATACTTTGAACAGACGTTGTTCTGCTGAGCTTCCCTTCTCATCCCCAAACGCATGCCTGTACCAGAGGAAGAATCAGGGCAGTAGCCCCAGATGCAAGACACATGGTCCCTCTAGCATGGTGTGAGACACCACATCCAGGTCCCTCCTGCCAGACCTCTCACCCAGCTGTGACAGCATCCAGCTCACAGCAAAATCAGTCCTACTTACAGCAGTCAAACCATGCTGGGAATTCTCCAGCATTATTCCCTTGTCCTGTGAATAGCTCTTTCCCACTGCCACACTTCAGATAGGCTGGGAGAGAGGGGAAGAGAAGTGTCAGCTTGCAACTGGTGACAGAAATATGGGATACAAAGGAAAGGCAGGAGAAACTGGCAGCGGGCAAAGATGGTCCAGCTCTGGGCCAGAACAAAGCCACACTATGCAGAGCAAGACCTGGGAGCACCTCTGACTCTCCCAAATACTGGGTAACAGTCAAATATTCCTACAGCACCTATCTGATAACACCAGCAGCTGCAGCCTTCCAGCAGTGAATTGAAGGGGATTGAGATGCATGGGTTTAGTCTGATTAGCATCTGTGTTTTGTGGCCACTTCCCTCACAGATAGCAGAAACGTTTCCTACATCAGTTCGGGTGCTGCAGGCAGATTTCTCTGTGCCATCTGTTTTGCGTTGCTAGTTGTTTGGCTTTCTAAAGCTGTGGGCAGAGGGAATAGTAAAATTGCCTGTTGAAAAAAAAAAAAGGCTAAAAAATATGCTTCTATCACATCATGCAAACCCTGCCGCCAGCAGAAACATCTCTCAATTATTCTGGCAAAGAGCATCAATGCAGCCGCCTTTGGGGTTGCCTGGCTACTTGGATCACTTGGGCCTCCATGAACACACCACAGACCATGTGCATGGACGTGCCTTTGCTCCTGATAATGCTGAGTCATTCAGGATTATACAGGTGGAGACTGATTATGAGGAATTACAGGAGGGATGTGATAGAGTGAGTGAGCCTGGACTCTCTGGTCTGATAAAGCTCTATGCCAGCACTAGCAGTGCAACAGGACTGGGAAAAGAACAGTCTGTGGGCTTGGAGAAAGAATCCTTTCTCTTGTTCAGCTCCTGGTGCCTGTTTGTGCCTCTTAGTTCCTGTATAAGGAGAGAAATGCTGAGCTGTTAAGGTGACTTGCCCATGACTTCTTCCAAGAACCTACCTTCACTAGACCATCCTCCCGCCCCTGAGCCCTAAATGGAATAACCCCCTATGTTTTACCTTTAATCTTCTAATACAAGGGGTAAGGAACACAAAGAGAAGCTAGTAACATCCCACTCCAAAATAAGAAGTGGTCCTTCACACACTCTCCAGCCAGCCTGTGGATGTCCTCAGGAAACAAGGCCATGGATGCTGAAAGTTCCCACAGGTTCAAAAAGGTGCCATAAAAAATATAGAGCTGAGATCTACTGAGGGCTCCAAAACCACAGAGACATCACATGCGGCTCAGGAAGTCGCTTCAGTGCTGGAGGCTGAGAGATGTAGTACTGCCCTGTTCTCCCCTGGGTTTTTTTGGCTACTGCTGGAAAACGGCATAGTCCAGACCTGTGGCTCTATACTTCTTTTTAGTGCAGTGTCCTCCGGGCTGTTTGGTCACCATCAACCCTGTATGCAGGAGCCTGGGCCTGTATCCTGTCCTCATTCACTGGGAAACCTGACAAATAGGCAAACCCCTTTAGAACGCTTCCCTGTGATTTCATCCAAAATTTATTGCCACTTTTCAAATGTTCCACACCTTCTCCTTCCTGCACATTTAGCAGACCAAGACCTTCCACTCCATTTAGGGAGACCAGGCCTGAGCACTATAAAGTCTCACGTACAATGCTTGTCTAGGAGATGCTTGCTAGGATTTCCTATGCCAATTACCATCATTACATTCAAAGTCAGCCAGAGCCAAACCACTTCCATCACGCTCCACACACCCCAGGTCCCTCATTGTGAAACTTACCGCCTAAAAAGTCCCTTCAAGGATATCTACACAAACAAAGCAGAGCTGAGGAAAGATTTAGGCTCCTGCCAGACAATGTTGCAGCCCCCCCCAAACTTTGCAGCCACAGTTCAGGAGTTTGCACAATGCAGGAACCATTCCCAGTAGGTAACCTTTGTGAAGCTGCACGTTTTGGATGGGAAAGAGGGTTTAGCACTGTGAACACACAGAGCAGCTCTGTGCCAGAGAACAATCTCACACAAGGTTTATGAACAGAGGCAGAGTCAAAAACGTCCTCACTTTCCCTGTATTCCTTCCTCCACCTCAAATGAATAGAGGCTAAGCAATAAAGTGTCCTTAGCAAATCCTCCTGGAGTCCCATGGGTCCCTTCCCCTCCCAGTGCGTCTTTATTTGCAGTGGCTGTTCTGTGGTTTCTGCCTGAATTGGGTACATGTCAGACGTGAGCCGTGCAATCCTGTTCCAGGACCAGCTCCAATCCCATACGTGCTTGCAAGCAAACCCATTCCCGATGTGGAGACAGATGACTCAAGTGAGAACTCAGAAATATTTAACTCCTCCGTGCCAAGAGATTTTCCAGCACTAAGCACAGAAGGAAGAGAGTGCCGAGTGAAAAGCAAACTGCAATCAGCAGCTGGCTCCTGAAATGGGACTTGATCTCTCTGCTAAAAAATGATGTACACCCAGGCTGTCTTACCTCTGGAAGAACATCAACTCTTACCGATGTCTTGGCACACATCTTCCAAGAGGAATTACCTGCTATTGCCCATAAAGACAAAATCAAGAAGCCTCTGCGCTGTAGAATAAGTACGTATGGACAGCGTTTGAAAAGATCTAGCCAAAGCTGACATTTATGCAGGCTCAACTGCTTCAAAGTAAACAAGAACATTACTTGCTTGAAAGCACCATCTGGTAAGGAGGCACCTCTGCAGAAGAGGAGCCTCTAATTCAGACACACAGCTTCTGAACGCAATCCCACCTACGCAGCAAACAAAACACTCAAGTGTACAAAAAATAGGAGCACATTTTTTTATGATTCCTGTATTTAGGAAAGTGTGATCTATTTGGGCTTCTTTAGCAAGAGAAAACATACCAGAAATAGTAGAAATTCTGAGACTAGACAAAACACAACAAAAGCAAGAATGAGGAGAAATAAAAATGTCTGTGCACAATTAATTTGAGGCATTTGTTGCCACACCACGGCACTGAGGTCACAATATCACAGGATTAAAGAAGGAATGGGTTATTTTTATGAATGCCATGACAATACTGCATTACTTGCTAAAGGTCAGAGCCTCCCTCACATTCTATACACCACAAGTTTGGAAAGGAAAAAGCTTTCCAGCACATATAGAAGCCTCAAATTGAGGGATCTGGGGAAAATGTCTTGCCAGGTTACTTTAATTTTTCCCATTCAAGCATTTCTTGTACTTTTCAAGTGTGTGGTACTAGCCTGTGTTGAGAAAAGACATTAGGCCACTTGGAACATCATCCAGTTCATATGTAGCATTTACTCTGCCAATGGGACTGAATGCGCTTAATCCTGAGCTTTATAGTTACACCTGCTGTGGGGGCAGAGAGATGATTCATAACAACAGTGAGCAAAACAGAATAAAAACTTACGGTAAAGTAACCGTGTCTTCCAAATACTCTTTCCACACATACATTTAAGCTTTGGGAACGGCGCACCTTAAGCAAACCTGGCTTTGTACTTGCATATCAGCCATTCCTTTAATTCAGGAATTACTCTAGTCCCACTGCAGAGAATGGTGCTTGAAATTCAGGTGCTCCCTCAAGTGCCCCCCTGTGCTCAACTTCCAGCAAAGAGCAAGGAAACAAAGAACCAAGAAGGCTGGAATGACGACGCACATGGCACACATACTCAGTGATTTCTGGATCTGGATAAGTAACTTCTGGTTTTCATGAATACTTGTATTTGAACCTCAGTCTCCACTGGCAATTAAGTTTTGGGTCTACATCCTTTGTGCCTTAAGTCTACATAAGATCCCACAGATTTACTTGAATAGGAATTATCTTAGAGTGTCTTGCATGAACAAGCACCTATTGAGGTGCCTGTAGAGAACAGTATCATTTCCAGAGGCTCCAGCACAGTGGAAGTATAGGCATTGCTCCAAGGCAGCTGCCTGAAGGTGTCAGGAACAGTCACCCGTCGGCAAAGCCCCTGATGTAGCTTAGGTTCTGCTGGCACGTACTTGTGTTGCAGAAACCAACTTCACCTGTCGGCTGCGTTATGCATCTTGATGTAGGACCTGCTCTCTGTAACACACATCACTAGTGGTTTAACTAGAACTGCTAAAAGACATATTGGTGGCACATTAAGATCTCTACGCAGCCTCAGGGAAGAAATCTTACCCAAAACCTGCAAAACATTCACAGAGAGGGAATGGGGAAATCACATTGATGATGGGCAAAGGCCCTTGCAAGGTGAACTCCCATTGAGGCAATGGATGATCTCGCCTCCTCCTGTCTAAGCCAAGGAATTTCAGATAAAAGGAAATAAATCTGACATGGAGCACTTGGGCATTTTCTCATACCATGACTACTGAGCCACAGCAAGTCCACCTTCTGTTAGCCAACAAGGGCAGCCAGCCAGCACTGTTAGATGCCTCAGCCATGAGCAGAAAACATGAGGTATTTGCTCCAGGGCAGCATTGAGCTTAGGCGCAAATTGGGTATCTTTCCTTTTATGATGAGGAACACCATGTTACATATTCCTCCCTCCTGCTTTGAAAGTGTCTTTCCCTGTCAGATCTGGTCTGACAGTACATGAGGGGTCCTGCCGCCTGAACCTGCTCTCTGGTGGCAGCTTCAGCCAGAAAACCTGGCAACTGGAGCCACTAGCCAGCTAAATATTCCTGGATGGGTTTTTCATTTCTTACCTTTTGTCTCTTTTCTCCCTTGAAAATAAAACCAGCAGATCAGCAAGTGAAGAACAATGTCTTGTGATGACAAGGGCCTGGGAATCACAGGAAAGACCCCAGCTGTGATCAGTTAGTTCATCTCCCATGGGCTTCATTAGCTGTATTTGAGGTTGGGAGTATTTAATCTCACAGTAAACATGAATGGGTTAACAGGTTGAAGAGGCTACATGGAGGTGCTTCCTTTTGGCTTTTGTTAAGGCTCAAGACAACCATGTTCTTGGGCACCGGCAGGATAGTATCTTCAGGATACCATCCTCAGGTCTGCAGGGACACCGGAAGTATAACTTGAGAAGTTTCAGCTGTGCTTCTGGAATATACTGGGTAGGGCAAAGGGGACCAAAGCTGTTTCTCAAACTTGGCCTGTGGTGAGGTCAATTGGCCTGGCCTCAGGACCAGCTTCTGTGTTCAAAATCTAGGTCCTCCCAGGAGTAGGGATTCAGTATGGCTGTTGCACAAAAAGAACAGCAGATGTTTATGAGAATAAAACGTAAGCAACATTTAAAAGAGCAGACATTTCTTCCATGCATGCACAAAGTCCCAAATTTAGCAGCAAAGGCTGAAACCCACATATGGCAGAACAGAGCTATAAAAGTTGTCAGCAAGTGATATTCATCTCGATTTAGAAACTTGTTCCTACCATGTAACGTAAATGTGACTGAAAACATGTCTGTCTTTTAGCTGCAAGTGTAGTATACACATTCATTAGAAGAACTACGGAAAGCACTGGCATGGATTCACGTTTTTTTTCCATCCCATACAGTCTCAGATTTTTTTTGTCCAGATTTTCTCTTATTCTATGGCTCAACAGCCAACAGGTTCCAGCAAGTGCTCAGCCTTCCAAATTAAATGCTGCTTGACAGAATTGAGAAGTGTTGAGTTCCCAGCTTAGTGAAGCAAAACGGGCAACGCAAAGGGAACAACAGACCACTAAGATTCTCGTGCTTTAGGAATGTCATCACTCTATGGCTCAGAGAAATGGGCACAATCTGACATGCTGCCCTTCCAGGGCTCTACATCTCCCAGGGAAGGCTATGGAGAGAAGAAATTCCTATTAATATTTACTAATTTCATGCAGTTATTTTGCTTCCATTGCTCTCAAAGTCTCGAGGAGCCCAAGGATCTGGATAACGAAAGAGAAAGCCTGATCAGTCATCTTTCCCCACCTCCTTTAGTGAAAGGAATGGTTTTAAGAACACTGCTGTCTAACGTACCAAAGCACCTCAAGCAGCATTTACATGTGTACTCCAACACACACTCGCAACTTATTTCAGAAGAGCAGCCCCGTGACTACTGCGTTTGCTCAGACGTTCAGTGAATACACACACAAAGGCCAAAGTCAATCCAAGACCAAAAGGAAAAAACAAAGCTAATATTTACAAAAAATGCACTCAGACTGGTTTTGCTCAGCTGGCAGTGAGACATAGCTGAGGGGTGGGAGATGAGCTCCGCAATCTGGCTCAGCTTTGCCCGCCCACAACTGCATTTCGCTGCTACTGAAGCCAGGCCAGTGCCTCACTGTCCCCCAACTAGTGCCAGCCATGCCCAGGGGCTCGGTGTGAAACACAGCCTCCATCTCACAGCACCCTGAAGGTACTTTATATCACTGGGCTTAGTCAAGCACCCTATGTTCTTAACCATAACAGTATTTTTTCCAGAGTCTATGCCCTGGGGGCAGTCAGGTCACACTTTGGGCTAAAAAATCCACAATCCAAGAAGGTACAAGAGGAAAAGCCCACTGCATGACCCTCTCCCATCTCTGTTGCATCCCACTCCTGGCTATCTTCCCCATCCCACCCCTGCTGAGGGCTCCTTACCTTCCCCGTATTTCAGACCATATTTACCACCGGTTTAGGACTTGTAACTCTCACAGAGCGATAAAGCTTTCCCCCAAACTCACGCTCTTATAAATTCAAACTGTTTTATTCCAAATATCACATAAATTAAATACATTTTCCATGAATATTGCAAATATACATGAAATGAACATTGCAGTTTTTAAAAAAAGTTTTGGCTTTGCTTATGCAACAGGAAGTGCCAAATGTGGTTAGAACATGAACTTCTGTATTTACTAGATACAAAAAGGTGCAGATTAATAATTTATATTTATACATATGTACACACTCCATTTCATAACTAGCTTTAAAACAGTAAAAAATGGATTCAAGTTTATCTACATTACTCGTTTAAATCTGGTCAGAAGCCCCAGATAAGAGTTGATACAATCATTTCACAACTGCAAAATTAAGGCGCTACCAAAATACCAGTTCCACTAGTGTAAAATGTAACAGGAATAGAGAGTGTACAGCTTTCTATTTATCAATTTAAAAGTGGACTGGAAAAAGAGAAAAAAGGAGCAGTAAGAAACATGACAAGATCTACAGGTTAGAAATACAAAGAGATCTCGATGACTATCAAATGAACATATTAAAATACAGTAGATAAAAGGCCTCAGTGGCAAACAATTAGTATGCTTCTGAAAGA
This sequence comes from Myiopsitta monachus, assembly GCA_017639245.1. Classification (NCBI taxonomy): domain Eukaryota; kingdom Metazoa; phylum Chordata; class Aves; order Psittaciformes; family Psittacidae; genus Myiopsitta; species Myiopsitta monachus. The sequence goes on from CM029927.1 coordinate 40,221,791, forward strand.
CAAAAAAAGGTTAAAATATATATATCATTTTGTAGCTTGAAGCTCTACAGGTGAACAACAGGTGTAGAGGTAGAGGGATTTTTTTTTTTCTTTTTGGCCTCTTTATGATGTATAAAGAAGGGCCACATTCACCACAGTGAAAAGACTCATCATATATCCCAGCATCCTTGCTTGGACAGCAAGCAAGAAAAGTGTAATGAGCTAGAAAGGCAACAAATCCTGTCTATCTCTTTCAAGAGCTCAGCTCCAGTGCTTCCACGTGTACCTTGGCGGTAAGTTACATCTAAGCAAGATCAGCCGTAACACAGACATTTCCTCTAGAGAGGAACGAGACAGCTAGCTTCTCCCATGAGGTACTAATGGATGCTGCAGAGATTATATGGCAGAGATAATTTGGTAACAATGAAATTGGTACTTTCCCTTAGAAAGCAAGTACCACAGGGCAGTGGTGATTTTTTTTTTCCTTTGTATTGTTTATTAAAGCTTTGCTATTTGATCAGCATTCCATGTTTTGGAAGAAATGTCAGCTTTGGGCTGCTAATGATTATTTGCATCCATACACAGACAATTCCTACGTTACTGTTTATCCAAAACATCAGCCACTGAAATGTATACCACAAACCGCTTTAAACCTTGATTAAAAAAAATCCCTCTATTGTTCAGCTTTCTCTTCAATAACTATCATTCCATTAATGATGCAGGCCTTCATGAACACAGCGATGTCACTTTCCATGTAGATAGAATGTGTCTGTACACATTACAGAACAGCAGTAAACAACCTCTCTTGTTCCATAGGGTTTCCTCTCAGAAGTACCTCAAAAGTAGATATCTTGAAAAATCACTTTTGCAAAGAATATTCACATTAGTTACCCAGGCAAAGCCAAGAAGACACTAACTAGCACCTTGATTTGTTTTGTTTTTCTTAAACGCACTCCTATATGTAATTAAGCACATGTAAGATCAGGGACCAGCAATACACAAATACCATCAGCATCCCCTTGCAGCTAAACTAGTAATACTCAAAACTAGGTCAGACACACGAAGGGGCGAGATGAGCGACACAAGAAGAAATACACCGCATGGAAAGGCATGGGAAGAACAGGAAGCTGAACAGAAAGGATTGCAACGTGAAATACAGTCCATCTTCTGGTCTGAGAATTAGTTTTTGAAACCACCCTTCGGTAGCTCAGCTGACAGTAGGCTGAAAGCCTACTGACTTCCTCCTCCATGTATAGAACAATTCCTTAATACTTCAGCAACTTCCTCTTCATCACTTTCAAATCCTGGAGGAAATGCATTCAACTTATATTTTGTGTATTTTGGTGATGGTAGCAAAACTTGCAGAAGGCTACTGTAGAGGTTATGACATCATTGGTTGTACGTTAACACACTTCACAATTCAGAGAATATACTTACAAACTATTTAAATAGAAAAGGCGTGTTCAAGATAGAGGCAGTTACAGTACATTCAGGGTATGTTACAGAAACCATTTGTGGTAGCCATTTGCTGAAAGGAAAAAAAATCTGCATTATTTGTTTCCCAGACCACACAGGTTACAAATACAATACCCAAAGAGAGCAGGTAATATATCTCTATCACTGCATTTCAATGCAGTCTTCCTCCAGAACTCATGTGCAAAGTGGAAAAAAAAATTAAATACATCTTCATTGACAAATAAGGACAAAATAACTAAAAAAGAAATCAGGCACTTTGACCATTTAGGTAAACAGCCTTTCTTCTTCCCAGACTTCTGCACATGAACAAGCCTTTACATTGGTCTTGCTATGCTTGCAGCACATGGAGATTCAAGTCAACTTTTTTCCCTGTTGGTAATATCAGTTCTACTTATAAGGAAACTATGCCAATTGAATTGGTAACACTGTGAGTCATTTCATTGGCAGTGAGCAAATGTTGATCATTTGACTGACAATCAATCAATTTAATAGCTATCAAAGGTAGATATTAACAAAACAATACATTAAAAAAATAATCAGAGAGACAAATGAAGGTTAACACCTGACTTAAGCTTGCATTGAGACTTGCCTTTATAGGTTCAGTTTATGCCTCTTTTCATGGTGTTATTGTGGACTGATTTCCATCACATACAGCAACTGGTACTAAACTACAATACTTTTGGTTTGAAACACGTTCAGGAGAGATCACCCCAATGTAAGGGAAGTTGGCATGACACTGCAGGAAGAGGGAGATGGAAACCTCACAGCATTTCACCCTTGCTGATCCCACTTGCAGAGCAGGTGTTCAGAGTAAGCTGCAGCATGCCTCCCTCGTACTTGGGGTGAAATCATTATTTCACAGCAGCGTTCATCATACTTTACAGAGCTGGTTTGATTTGAATTTAGCAGTAAGACCAGCTAGGATTACTTTGATTTTTCTTTTCAAATAAACCAAAGTACACCTTTCCAAACGTTTTGTACATACTCAATCCGCTAAAACATATAAATCACAACATGAGGGATTACCTAAGGCTACTGAATAGTGTACTTATTCAGTAGCTATTATTCTTTCAGATAAACATCCTCAGATGCCTTGACCACGAACGGCTTGATATTGTTTTCCTCACAGACTGCTATTTGCTGAAGAGAGAGAGATGCAGGTGTATGACAGACTGCCTAGCAATTCACTAACAGAGCATACTGTAGGCTACAGTCTTCATGCATACTTCTGCCAGGCAGCGTAACTCCTCTTCCATCCACTACTTTCAAGAAAGTCTAGGAAACACCTCTTCAATCCACTGTCCAGTTTCCTTTTCCTACCAAGTGGAAATCCAAACACATGCAGGCCAATGGTGCTACTCTAGTACTTAACTCTCTTGCAGGCTAGAAACATCAAATCTATTCGTAGTACTCTGAAGCAATTATCTGCATCCATCAACTACGCTCTAAGCGTAGCAAAGCTTTGTAGAGGCTCAGATTTCACCAGGACAACAGGAGAGAGTGCAAGGTTTGGTGAATACCCAGGATAACAAATCAATGCCATCGATGGATGCAGGACGCAGTCAGAAAGGGCTGTTCCTTTTTGAAGGAATCTTTAAAAAAAAACCACCATAAACAACCCTCCCCCTCTGCCCTCCCCCAGAACAACCTGTCATGAGATGTTTTGGGTGCCCACTCACAACTGAAGTCCATGTTATCTGGGTCTTTTGCGAGTCACAAATATCAATACGCGTCTGATGGCGATAAGACGATCTTTAAGGGAGGTCATAGCCAATATAGCCAGCTGAGCTCTGTTTTCCAGAGGCAACACCGCCAAGAGCCACCAGTACCAGGCAGGACCACTGGGGTTGCTCTGCAAAAGGATGGAAAGACATGCAATCATGTATTCACTGTCACTGCTTCATGAAGAACACCACCTTCCTTCCCACCCTCTATTTGCCAAGAAAGTCACCACAAAACAGTTCAAGCAGCAACAAAGCACTTAATTTCAGGTGCTCTCCTTGTCTATATACACTACTAAGACTGATCTCTTCAGATAACTTACAATGATATATTATTTTCCAATCTTCATGCTAATAGAGCAAAATAAAGTAAATAAGAGTTTAAAATATAAAACAAACACAGCAAAAACCTGTCAGAAAATAGTCTTGTATAAAAATTCTGCATAGAATAAGGCTGCATAAGTAGGCAGGTTTTATTACCTGTGGCTCTGGTTCTTTTCCTGGCATGGACCCAAAATGATTGAGAATTTGCACTTTCATATTGTCTTTGAGAGAAGTAAACCAGGCAACAGCTTGATCATAAACTGAGTCGTGAAGGCGGACAAGCTCTTCATATTCTGGTCCTTCAACCTTATTGTTAAAAGAAGGGAGATGGAACAAAACATGATTGATACCATGGAGTCCATGCTTCCTCAGAAAAAAATAATGCAGTAACTACAGCTGTTCAAATGTCCTTATCTAAGCAAACTGTACCCAAGTCTCAGATTTCAAACCTGTGATGCTGGAGTCATTTTACCCTCCCCATGGCGTTGTGAATTGACATTTCTTGAAGCAGTTACTGCCTTATTAATAACCATTCCTAAATGCTGGCAGAGCAGAAACCTGCTCTCTAATCCTAGGATATCATATTAGCCATCTAAAACAATAAACCTCGAGTCCCTATCACAGAAGGACCTCTGAACATTGGTATATTGTCTGGCAAAATGGAAGAAACACTACTGCCACCGAGCACAGAGACAGGGGGTCCACAGCCCTCAGAGACCAGAAGTATTTTATACAAGTGTTAAAGCCGTGGAAGGACAGCCAAAGAGGAAGAGGAGGAGGAGAGCAGACACCCAAGCAGGCAGGAAGCAGGGGAAGTGGATGCTTTCCCAATACCAGGAATGGCCATTTAAAAAAACGAATACCCTCACTGAGGCAGTGTCTTAGCTGCCCAGGCCTGTTGGCCGACCAGGGAAAACAAAAAAGCAAAAGCAAAAAACCCACTATGAATTGATGAATTGTGGGGTTTTTTGGTTGGCTGGTTTGTTTTTTCCCCCTATGATCTGTACATACCAATGGTGTGATGCACCTGTGCTACTCAAATGCACATCTGAGATAACTGCTCTGGATGCCCTTCACAGCTGAGAACAGCCAGCTCTACAGGGCAATGAATCTCAAGGTAAGTATCTAAAAGCAGATAAAATAGGCAGCTTTGGACTGAGACTTCTCACCATCTCACCATCCGATATAACACAAATATAGGGTGCTGAACATGGACATCAGCCTCTCAAGTGAGACAAGGTAGATCTCACTCTAATTATGAAGAGGTGGGTCTCTGGCACCATCTATAAGCAACGCCTAGCTACCCTTGTTTCACCACCCTTCACAGCAGAGCCCTCACTCTGGGCAGACTACCTACTCCAACCTTCTGCAGTGGAAGGCATGTCCATGAAATCTGCCTTTCGTGCCTAACAACTGCATCACCCTGCACAGGTTAGAAAAGCCTACTAACACTTCATAGACTTGCACTTCAACTATGAGAGCACACTGAAGAGCTATATGACCAGACTGGACTTCATCAATTGGCAGGACATTACTACTAAACTCCATGTTAAGAGGGACCACGGTTTTACAGACATGCTCTGAAGATGATCCAGGAAGTCATCATTAAACATGGCCAAAGATTCACCCTTTGACAACACCCATCACAAGCACCTCACTTGATGCAGGTGAAGAGGACTCGTTTTTAAAAACTACTCCCCTCTCTGCATTTCTTGCATGGACCTGGTCAATTATGTGTCACTAAGATCTCATTTTAAGAGCCGACTCCCACTTTTGTCTGAGGACCTGTTCCATAAATGAGAGCTTGGAGGTCACATGAAGTCTGCAACTGTCTGTTCAGTGCGAGAGAATAGTCAGTTCTCTAACAACAGGGGTATGTGCTCTTAAAAGGGTTTCAAGTCTGTACCAGTCTTGTATGTTACTCTGACCTCATCCACATATCATGACAGACCTCAGCACCTGAGTCTCAGCAGCTACTTTGAGATCCATGAAGGGAGTGTTAACACTTCAAGCAGAAGTAAGGGTAGAAAGGAAGAAAGGGAAGGAAGAGACAAAGTTTGTTCCATGGTTTTCAAAATAGAGCTTTAGTAGCTATAATATTGGTTTAAAAATAATGCACAGCTAGCTTGAAATGCAACAAGGAAAGGCTATTTAAGTGAATCCAGCAATACATGGGTATGAATAACTTTGCACCATAGATCACCTTTTTATCTTCAAGATACTCGATGTTTGCTGTGTTATATCCATCTCGCTGGCCATGGCTTAAGACCCTAAAACGACGGACACCAACTGTATCAACAACTGAGCGTCCATCAGGAAAAAACTTTACGTCCCTGATCTCTAATATACAGCCATGATCTGCAAATCTGAAATGACAGAAGGGCATAAAAGTGGAAGTCATCAACAAGTGTTTATAGACATCAGGAAAAATACTGGGCCTAAGTCACCACTTCTTATTTGAATGAGGATCCTACTTTGGTAACAACACATTCCTGCTTATTCACGTAAGTCACACAACCCCCACCCTGTCTTCCCTCAGAGGTACGGGGCAGCAGCATTTTTGGAGAGTATTTGTGGGGTGGGAGGGTTGGGAAGGGACAGAAAAAATAAATGGAGCATGTTTTATGCTGGGAGTTGCCAGCTGGTTGTGGCAAATTCACCTGGTTTGCAAAGAAAACAAGATGGGTGAAGACACCATATGGAGGTCCAGGAACAAATGCAGGGATAGGAGGGCAGTACCCCTACTCTGAGGTGTAAGCAAAGAAGACTAAAGGCTTTAGAAGGAAAAGGCCTCTATGCAGCAAGATTTTTCTTGCCCTTGTTTCCTTTAAGTTAAATAAAAAAGATTTTTAAAAAAAAGGCAAAACCAAAAACCAAACTCAAAACCACAAAACAAAAAAACCCACCCCACTAAAACAAACCAAAAATAACCCTCTTTAGAAAAACACATTTTTATCTATTATATTTAAAGCAAGCAGAGGTTTTAATCACACCCTGGGAACAAGCACATAACAAGTTCTTGTTTTAAATTATCAGGCTTACTTACTGTACATTTGTGCTGTACTGAGTTCACTAGAGAGGCTGACTGCACAATGACAGCAATACATTGATTTGCCAGCATTTGCAGCTCTGCACCTCAGGTTACTGCTAAGCAGGACAATGCACTGTATCTAGCCTCATCTCAAGATATCAAATCCCCACGGGATATGATGTTTCATCAGGGAAATGCTTGTTTTACCAGGGCTTCGCCATTTCTTAGATTGGAATGATGAAAAAAAAGCAATGCTTGTGGGGAAATGACCCCTGTTCCTACTCTACCAGAAATCCTGGGTTTGGAAGTGGGGGGAAAAAACCTCACCAGTGTGAACAACTGTTCTCTCTTGGCCATTGTGCAGAACAAACTGAGGAAGAGCAAGGAGAGTACAGCTGCACACAGCTAAGACCTGGTGCTCTACCAATGGGATTATAAAAAGCCAATTTATTATAGCAATATTAGGCTAAATGCTATTTAAAAAGCCACATGACAACTGTTTCACATTAATGGTTTTAGTGACATTCATACAGAATTTAGAAATTTTTCTAGAACTAAAAGGGACATTGTTTTTTTCTTTTTGTCTTTCTTTGAGAAGTTACTTTGGAATAGAAAGTTACTTCAATCAAAGACAGACAAGAAAGCACCTGGAGATGTGCATAAAATAAACTGACACATTAAAAGCTAATTTTCTTCTCCCAGTTTTAAGTTAAACTGGAGAAATAAAACAGAGGAAGTTAATGAATTGACCATGTCTTGTCACCGTGTTTTTCAAGGGAAGTATGTAATCCATGTCTTGGTAGATGAGGCAAAACAAGTTTCCCCACTTTTTGTATTCCCAGTTGATTTCGCAATTTTGAATAAACAAAATAACATCTTTATTTCTGTAAGAAACTACAGCCGCCTGCCAGGTGCCTCCAGATGAAGGCTTCCTATGCTTCAGTGTTCAAGTTACCACGCTTAAAAAGTTTTATTATTTTGTTAACTCAAACCAGACAAAATATAAAAATCTAACTGTAGTGGCTACATTTTAAAATACCCTTTATGACACTATCTAACAAACCCAATTCTTGTGGTTTTGGTATTGTAACCCGTTGGCCCTCTGTTTCGGACCTGACTCTAGTCTGGCTCTTCCACAAGCTTTCACAGATTTAAAGGGAGTTATTACTGATGTCCTAGGGTCATTTTGTTGGCACTCTCACAACCAATTGCTTTCAGAAAACTGGTAACAGTCCTGGAAGGGACTATGGAGTATCACTGCTGTTGGAGCCTGAACTCCACTGAGTGCACCACTGACAGCACACCAACTGGCATGAAGCACAGCAAGAGCTGACTGAAAACTGTAGCACCTCCCGTATTCTTACTGCCACCTGTCAATCCCCATTATGACTGCCCTTCTCTCAGCTCCAGTGATGATCAACTCAAAAATGCAGCTCCTGAGGATGCCTGTATAACGTGGTCTTAAAAATTCCCATGCTCATCATCCATTCTAGAATCTGCATCATGCCAACATATCTTCTGATGTCAGCAACTATCTACTGCATCTCTCTTAAGACCAACTCTTTTTTTCCCCATGAGCATCTCCTTATCCCCTTGACCCAAAACCCCCTAATTTTTAAGGTCCCTTCCAACCCAAATCATTCTACGACCCTATGATTCTGGGACATAAAAACCTGAGGGTTTTCACAGAATCACAGAACAGTCTGAGCTGGAAGGGACCTTTAATGATCATTTAGTCAGTTTCTGCATGGGGAACTAGAAACATAGTGTCAGAATAGACAAAAATTAATTAAAGGTAGAGATCATATAGAAAGACAATGTAACCCACTCACTGCTTAGACATTGCAACACAGCAGAAAAGACAAACATCAAAATTCAACATTCAGCAGCAAAACAGACTTCTCAGCCAAGGGTATACTTTGTCTCATTCAGAAAAGCTATGGCAGATTTTGCTGGTTGGGGTTTTTTTGTTTGCTTGGTTTTGGGTTTGTTTGGTTTTGTGGTTTGGTTTTTTTTTGGGGGAGGGGGGTTCTTTTTTGGTGGTTGTTTTTTTTTTTTTTTGTCTTTATATACATATTATTATATATATTAAAAAAATAATATACATAATTATTTTTGTTTTTTAAAACTGAGTAGACAGAGAAGCCACTTTATCCAGACAGTCAGCTTTCACGAGAATAAACAAGATAAAAAGCTTTCCAACCACACAGACAAGTGCTATTTTTAGAGCCTCTAGTAGCAGGATGAGCTGTGTTCTTGCTATCCAACAGAGAAGCAACAAAAAACACATCTTTGTGTCAAAAGGAATGTCTAAGATACAAAACTAAAAAGCCAGTAAACTTAGTATTAGGACTGGAAGGAACCATAGTGGTTTGGGGAGACAAGTATACTGTGCTGTAGTACTCCATGAGCGTCACAACAGGCTCTGCCACAATAGGATGTCCTCCGCTCATCTCCTTACCCTTTTAATTCATCAGCTAAGCACATGCCAAATTGCTTGGTACCAGTTTCCATACATCTTCTTATCATTAGGCGATAACGAGGTTCAAAGACATGGAGTGGGCAAGGGATGGTAGGGAAGGCCATGGTACACACGAAGATGGGAACATCTTTATTCAAACTGTAAGATGATTGTTCAAAAAAAGAAAAAAAAAAACTTCAGTTATTTTCTGGGTACTGCTATATTCAGCACAAGCCCTTAATATAACAGGGATTCCAGTGGTTTCCTTAGATTCATTCCTCATAAACATGTATCTGGTCAAGGTTTGTCTTTTTTACAGGACAAACATATTTCAGGACTCTAATGTGTTAAGGAAACAATCCCTCTAACCTACTTTCATATGGGAAAAAAAAATCAGGAATTAATAGATGATTTCTCAAATATGTACATACCAATACATCTAGCTTAAATACATATAGCAAGACTTTGGTGACAACCTTTTGCAGTAATGTAGTACCTAAGAACTCGCCATGTTCAAAACACAATGGTAGAGAATTCCCAAGCTCAGTTAAAGCCCTTTAATTTTGACAAAGCCCACTAATCCAGTTAATTTTTTTTCAGGCTCACTTGCATGTTTTTTGTTTCTACTTGAGTTGTAGTGTAATACCCACAAATCACTGATGAAACTGGATCCTTGAACTTCTCCTGACCTGAAGTACAATTCGTTTATAGTTTGAATTCTACCCTCAGAAAAACCTCATTATAACTTTATAAGCATTTACGCTGTTTCAGAGAAAAAAGCAATTATATTTTAAGAATACTGTTGCGCCTCTCTACCATTCAAGCATATTGTTACATGCTTATCTGCAACCAACATGTTGAAAATATTAAACATCTGGCAGGTTCATTTACAAATTCATTCATTCTGTGCATTTTCAGATGCAAATGAAGCAGCAATTTAGATTCAGAAATAAATTTCTAACAGCTGCCAGTACTAAAAAGAGCACCTACTTTGACAATTCCTTCATTTCTTCCTCATAAACTTTCTTCCTTTCAGATAATTCCTCTGGCAAGTAACGGACAATCAGATCTTCTGTAAGGATGGTCTTCTTGTAAGTTCTGCTCGCCAGGAACTGCAAAGAATAATCAACTCTTAAATCTGACAAGACAACAGGTAACATCTCTTCCTCCCAACCCACCACCTTCCTAAGGCAAAACAGCACGTTAGTCAGGACTGTACCGATTCCTCCTCCTTTGAAGCCTTCCACTCCAGGATAAACTTCACTCAAAGTTTTCATCATAACTGCACTCCAGTGCCCATCTTACTATAAGCCCCTGACCTTTCTTCTGGCAGAAGTTGTACTAACAGCAACAAAAGGCAGTCCCGCCTCACTTTTGCAGAAGATCTATATATTCTTTTCACCTAGAATTGCCAAGGTTACTGTTAAGAAGTATTCCAAGTACAAGACACGTTATTCCTGCTGGAACAGAAGTGCTAACCAAGGAGCAAGCACTCCTTGCTCACCCCAGGTAGATAAAAACTGGAGATGTGGTATGAACAAGGCTACAGCTGGCACTCCCCAAGCATAAGACTGGCACAATACTGGAAGTCTCTATTCTTTTAAGTACCAGCAAACCTCATTTGTCTTCCAACGAATGATGAAATAGATTCTGAAGCAAATGAGATCTGTGTACAGCTTTATGCTGTGGATATTATTGTGGCGTTCTGGTTTCACAGAAACATAGAAAAGTTCAGGTTGGAAAGGACCTTTAAAGGTCATCTAGTCCAACACCCCCTGCAATAAGCAGGAGCATCATCACCCAGATCAGGTTGCTCAAAGCCCCATCCAACCCCATCTTGAATGTCTCCAGGGATGGCGTATTTACCATCTCTCTGGGTAACGTGTTCCAGTGTTTAATCACCCTGATTGTAAAAAGTTTCTTGCTTGTATCTAGTCTAAATTTACCTTTGTTTATTTTAAAACCATTACCCTGGGTGCTATCACAACAAGCCCTGCTAAAAAGTCTGTCCCATCTTTCTTATTATGCCCCCTTAAGTACTGAAAGGCTGCAATAAGGTCTCCCCAGAGCTTTCTCTTCTCCAGGCTGAACACCACCAACTGTCTCAGCCTGTCTTTATAGGAGAGAGGTGCACCAGCTCTCTGATAACTTTCATGTCCCTCTACTGGACCTGCTCCAACAGGTCCATGTCTTTCCCGTGCTTCAGATCGCAGAGCTGAATGCAGTACTCCAGGTGGGGTCTCATCAGAGCAGAGGGGGAGAATCACCTCCCTCAACCTGCTGGACACACTTCTTTTGATGCAGCTTGCAAGTAGAGCACACACAATCCCCCCATAGATGCTTGAAGAAGAACACAGCTTTGTGCATTCTTTGTTAACCAGGGCAAGGACATACTTACTTCTGACAGCTTTTCTTTGCAGAGTGGGCAATGTGGATTATGGTCAAGGCAACGCTCAAGGCATTTGAGGCAAAAGGTGTGTCCACAGGGAGTGGTAACAGGTTCATAGAACAACCTGAACGTGAAAACATGGAACAGAAAAGCTAAGCAGCCCACACAGACAATGCAGATCCCCAAACTGTAGAACGGAGCGGCTAGACTTAGCCATCTCTTACTTTCCTGCTTTTGTATAATGCAGAGGTGAGTTTTATCTAAGGATATAAAAATGGTTTTCATTTTTAGAAGTGGTAAATGATGGGCAAAACCACAGTGTAAAGACTCATCAGATGAAAGGTTCAGCAAAAAGGAACGGAGTAATGATTTAGACATTCTCTGGCCAGTTTCCCTTCTGACACCATGAAAACTGTTTTCAGGAGCTACAAAGGCTTAATCCCAGGTCAATGCAGTTTTACCTCATGCAGAGGGAACACTCAAAGTCCGATGCGTCCACCAGAGTTGTTGGTACTTCATTTGATGTGATGGCAGTGTTTTCAGGTAAACCATCTGCATCTAAGTAAAGAAGACAATTATAGTCAATATTTAAGTATTACTGCAAATTCAGATGCCTGTTTAAGTTCGTTTCCATAAAGAACCCCATTTCTCTCTTTTCTTTTTTGAAGTTTTGTTCAAAACAAACGTACAAGTTGCAGAGTTTCTGGCAGGAAATCTTCTGGAGAGCAGAGAATGATGTTTATGGCCAGAGAAAACACTTTAGGCTGAATACTCATGATTTGCTTCTCCAAAGTTTTTTTTATTGGTGCTTTTTTCAAAGCCTATTTTTTAAAACACTCTGCTATTGCTTTCCCACCACCATCACCACTCCCACATCAGCCAGGCCAGATGTTTTAAAGTACATTAAGTCCAGAATTTAATTTGTTTACACTCAGTCAAACTATTTCATCAGTGTTTATTATAGATTTCTCAGCATGGGTAATTCTTCTTACAAGTATAAAAAAAAGCTTATATTCTAGACCAGGCTGCTGTGCAAATCCTAAATTTCAGACAGCTTAAAGTTTAAGGACTACTGAGTTGCATTAGCTAATACTGATTTCATTAGCTCAGTACTCTGCAAACCTGGAGGCAAAAGACATCACTTAAAATTCTGCCCACCCTAGGTTTTGGCGGAGGTATATAGTTAACATGCTTAAAGTGTATAAGCTTCAAACTTCACAGCAGCAGCATTTAAGCTCAAGAGCTATCAGTTTGAGCTTCTGCTGACATTTATATAAGCAGATCCTGCAACTTCTTTTACAATCCACATCTTTGTTGCTCAGAGATAAGTTCCAACAGAGCCACGAATGCTGCCTCCACACCCTTTTTATTAAACAAATTATTCACCGTTAAAAAAAGCTCAGCTTTTTATGTTAAGCTAAAACACTAGGATGTTTTGCTAAAGCATAACTTATGCTCAGCATCTGGTTTATCTTCGAGTGCAGATGGGATAGGGGAGAGAGTACTGGTGGTGTGTGGCCTACAAAGAAAAAACAGCGTTATCTTTAACCTACATCTCACATGTTAGCATTTAGTAATAGCAAGAACCTAACTGTTAATTCTGCAAACAGCAGCATGGCATTAGGATCTAGCACAGACCAGAAATTAATGGTTACGGGTAAAACACGATCTCTGGCCTTTGCTGTGAAGATACATGCAGGTCAGATTTCACAATCTATTTACTGAGTCTGCAGTTCACAGACAGGGTTTTTCCCTTCACAGCAATGTGATCAGGAACTGGCCATACATTGATCATTTGCAGAGGTGGCAGGCAGACAGACAGACAGAAGCACTTGAAGACTTTTAATACTGCCAGGCGAAAGTCAGATTTATCAAGGCCTGGGTTGGTTTTACTTTTTCCTTTAAGGAGAAAAAACCTAGCATTTTCAAACTACTTCAATTAGCAGCGTTTTCAAACTCCCTTTTAATGAATTACTTCACTACTCAGTGCAATGTATTACCCTCAGCATTTTTTTATCCTGAATACTAAAACCACTCTGGAGGTCTTTGTTAGAAGCTTGAGAAGCATACCAATTTTAAGCACAGCTATCAAGTGACAGAAAACCTGGGGGCTTTTACCCTTTAAAAGGCTCCTTTGTTTGCTTGGAAAATTTCATGTAAAGTTGCATGTGACTATTTCTGATGCCAGCTAAAGATTAGTTTCCAGGCTTACTGCATCTTTCCTTCATATAGAAGGACAATAAAGTTCAGCTATACCTCTGAGACCCAGAAAACAGAAATGGCACCAGCAACACAAAGACTAAACTGTTAGTGGATTACACACGGGAAAGGGACCATTTGAGAAAAAAAAATACAGTGTTCATTTAATGAATCAAAACTGCTCTGGAATAAGGTAAATAGGCTGTTACTGGCAGAAACAGACATACCAGACAACAAAGTATTTTTCCAGTCCTTATAGAGAATGTTTTACCAACACTTCCAAAAAGGGAGCAGGAAAAGTTTACCATTTTTCAGTATGTGCAAGAGAAATCCCTTTTCTAAGACACAACACAAACCTTTTTTAGGAATCTTATTGGGGACATCCAAGCTTTGTAAGTCCCTCATATCACTGGACAGCTTTCTTTTTAAGCCAACCCCAGGTAAACTGGAGAGAATAGCTCCCAAAGACTTCTTGTTGTCTTCAAAATAGAGATCCAGAACATGATGGGAAACAGGAGAATCAGTGCTTCTAAATACATCAGATTCTTGGGACGGGGTTTTTGTTAGCCTGAACACAGTATCCTAAAAAAATTAAGAACAGTTATATACAGCATTACACAATTTTGGCTTTGTTCTTTTTTTTTAAGCTGTATACATCACCAATAGGTCAATGTCCCTACGATGAGCAAGGGAGAAAGGTCCGTATCAAAGTCAGGCAATCTCTATTTGCATAAAACAGGGCCGCTTTTCTCCCTACAGCTCCTGTCTCTAGAAATTATGTTCCTGTCATACTAAAATCCTGAGTGGAAAAGAAATGCCCACAAGTAGAATTGACCCCCACATGAAGACATCACACGTTTTCTGAGGCAAGAGTTTAATTCTCTTATTCTTCTGAGGAAGTACATCTCAACAAGAGATCCAACACCAATGGAGAAAACAGGCTGACCATGAAAGTACATGCCTACGTGAGTGCAGACAAAGACAATGTCATACAGATCAGACAGAACCTTGTGCTACTATTGGTACTTTTATGTTGAACACGTCTTACTTTACCTTTGAGGACCCAGCAACAGAGCTATCTTCCACTGATGACTGTGTGTTTATGCTACTCAGAAATGCAGGTTTCAATCTTGTATAAGATGTTCGACTAGAGAAAGGTGCTGTTAGACTATCATGCACGTTTTCAAAGGCTGGGAAAAACATCTCACACATTATCTAGTCAGTTAGAGAGAGGAAAAAAGAAAAAACAGTAACAATTATGACACAGACATTTATGTTTGCATGAACACAGACACAAACTTCACAGCTTCCGGAAGCCATGAAGCTTGCAACAACCAGGACATCTCACATTCCCCTATGCCCACAGGAACCCTGAATGGCTGTCCCTACCACAACACCACAGATACATCCCAAGGTGCTCTTCTGGTGCCCACCTCCCTTCCCAAAGACTTCTGCCCCAGGAGCACCTAGGGCAGCACACTGTTGCATCCTTCTCCTGCCTCTGCATGTTATCACATTGACCCTCAGATCCCTGCCTCCACAAGTCTTCTGACCATTCTCTCCTACCAAAACCAGTTAAGGAGAGATGTGTTTAAGCTTTCCTTATGCCCTGCATCCATCTCCTCTATCCTCAAGCAGATTTCGCTCCTAGCTAAAAGCTGTGTAGAGCCTGCTCCCCCTCTTACCAGTCCCCACCAAGTGTCTTGCCAAATCCCCATTTCTTTTTATAAAAAGTTGCCCGTATGGATGGTCACACAGAACCAGAAGATGGTTGATTAACACTAAATGGGTTTAACTTCCCGTAAGCGACAAACTGCTACAGAGACTGCAGGAATTTTCCAGGACAGAGCAGCACTGTTCCTCCTTCTCAAACCTCTGCTGCTTCACACTAAAAGTGGTTTTCTGATAGGCACTAAAATTAGCAGCCTCGAGCCTATGGAATCCAGATGTACTCAAATCTGGCTGACATACTGCAAGTATAATCTACAAATGACAGCAGCCAAACCTACAGATTTGCAGTGGAATTCACAAATACACATTCCCCCTGGTTGAGGCATCAACCAAACCCAAGAGGCGCCTTGCATAGCACAGTGTTAGTAAGGTTTACTGGAGAACCTATCAAATCAAATTATCCTTTGGCTGTTTACAATCACTGAAAGAACATGAACTTTACTTGGCTGCAGGAGTAAGAGCAATATGATGGCCAAGAAGTGACATTTTGTACCTTTTGGGCTTCTTTCTTCATTGAGCTCCATTCAGGATTTAAGGCAACACAATACAGAAACTCCTTCAACGCTTCCTCAGTCCTTTCCAATCCAGAAAGAGCTTTTGCTTTCACATAATGACCCTGTTCACACAAAGGAAACATACAGATCTAGAGATTGCTTCTGAAGTGGCAGCAAGACACCAGCAAACAAACTTAGAAGTTCAGCCATTCTGCAGGAGAAAAAGTAAGACACTGCTTGGGTAACAACCTCTTTGACACACGTCTGAAGCAGAGTCAGTCCCTTTTGCTGAAAGATGATCCCCCAGGAACCCACTGCTGCATCACACCCTGCCAAAGACACCACTCTTTTCCTTAGAGGGGACACGATGCAGAATGAAGAGGGGTGTTTGTCTCCCCAGGGACCGAGACTACTATGTATCCCACCAGGCTTGATAACCCAGAGAACGGTTTCACATACCAGGGCAAACTTAAGTAGTGAAGCTGCATGGGAGACACAGTGGCATGAGGCAGGCTGGAGTGGGAGCTGAGGGAGCAAAAGATTTTATGTTCAAGACACTCTCTCTTCTCCTCACTAGGACAGAGATGATTTTTCTCCTATTTGGCTAGAGAAGCCTAACAACATTATGAATTTAGGCCAACTTACCAATGTTTAACCCAAAACCTTTCAGTTCATCCTACCTCTCCCACATCCTAGAGTAGCACATGGCCAACAGGTATGGTAGACAGCTTGGGGACAAGTCCTGCTTTATCCCCACAGATATCAGTTTGCAGTATTTGATATTGCAATATCAAATTTAAAATCTGCAACTACGAAAATTACTTAACAATTAAAACAAACTAAGTGTGCATTTAAACATTTGCCTCTTGCTTGTTAGATGGAAATGTGGTCTGCAAGTCCACCTCTGATCCACATGCATATCTCTAGGCTGTGCTGAAAGTACGATTTCATTAGTCTAAGAGGTAAGCAGATACACTTCTTTATTCTTCACACTAATCCCAAAAGATCTGGTATCACATAGCCTTCCTGAGCAGGTACCTCCCTCACACTCTCAATATAGCCCTTCAAGATGAGGCCCATTAAAATCTTTACCTTTCTTCTGTTAGGAAGAAGGAGGCTTCTACCAAAAGCAAAATAAAAAGCACTGGGTAGGACAGTTTAATTAACGTATGCCATTTGGTAACTTGAACAAGAAGCCTCAGTACATGCCAGCCTCTCAAGTTGAGATACATTTTTCTTCTGACTGCAGTGCCCAGCCCTGACCTTCTTGATACTTGGAAAGCCTCTGTAAAACCTTTTTAGACAAGTCCTAACATGCCTGACTTGCCTGTCAAGATTACTCCACTGCACTGTGAAGGCTACAAACGCTGTTTGGCCTCATCCTCTGGGGCCACAAGAGCAATTTCCTTATTCAAGGAAAAGGGAGAACTGAGCTGGGCAGACAAAAATCACAGAATCAGAGATCTAAAGATACCTAAAAATACCTTAAGATCCAACAGCAGAAGTGCAGGCCAGGAACTAGAGGTCCCTGCACTTCAGAGACTACTGCTGCCACCTTCCCTTTCTTATTTTCACATGGATTGGAGGGTAAGGTTCCAGGCAGGAGGGCGTCTGTTTCTATGTGCCACATAAAGTACACCTGGAAATTTCTCCCTGCCTCAGAGACTCCAAGGACCTGTTTTTCATAGCAACTGAAAAGAAACTAACTTGTGTATTGCTGTAATGACTACGGTGGACCCAAGAACTTCACCAGTAACTCATCGAGCCATGACATTAATAAGCCAAAAGGTACTGATAAGGAACTTGTGTCTGAGGAGCTACGCCCACAATGAGTTTCATTTTATGGTTTTTGGTTTTGTTTTTTTTTTTTTTGCTATGTAGCGCCTGTCTGAGCTAATCTCTGCCACTGGATGAGATGACGCAAGATACAAAACAAAGCAGATGCCTAGGATTCCTGGAGAACATGGATTCTGGATCAGCACAGTTTCCATGGAATTTCTCACACACGCAAGTGAAATGCATCTGTGACACTGTTGGTTATGTCGACAGATTTCCTTTACAATTAGCATTCTTCAGCGATGCGATTAATGAAATCTCTCTTCGCCTACAACTGACATGCATCACATTTCCATGGATTCAAGGAAAACCAGAGAAGACGCTTCAAGAAAACAACTAAATGTGCATAGTTCATCTTTTTCCCCTCGGCAGAGAAAACCAGCCAACGCCACCCAAGATGGATTCCTGACTTGATGAGAAATCCTGGATAGAAAGCCTTCAGAGACAAGTATCTGACTTGTCACAAATTAGATGCTTCAGACAGTGCCGCTCCACTAACCCCATCTGCAGAGAGCTAGCTGCAGCCCCCTGTACTGAGGGGTTCTTACAACACCTAATTAGGCTTTGCAAGGCAGCCACAATCTGCCTAAAATCCTTCCCTAATTCCCTGTGCTACCCTCTCCAGGTAGCACCCATGGGCTTTATCCAGTCAAACCTGTACTGCAGTTTTATTACTGATGGGTGAGGGACTGACTGGAGATGTAATCCTAGGTGGGGCAAGCTGTCAAGACACCCAGTCTAGCCTCAGGCAACCAGCAGTAAGGACGAGCACCACGTGCTTCTTCCATTTCTCTCTCATAGCATCATTTCTGATGCTCCAGACTGCTCACAAACCAGTGCTTCTTGTAACACTTCCTTTCATTATGAAAAAAATTGCCAACCCTCTTCATGAATCACCATGATGCACACATGAATTGCAGAGATAACCTCAGTATTAAATGGGGGACAAAAATAATCCTGAAATACAGTCTGAAGTGCTCCTCAGAAAGACACATTGGCCAACAGCAGTCAAAGCCATCCACTGCCTGGGGCACACCATTCCACAGGGACCTGCAGGGCCATACTGGGCTCCCAGACCCAATTCTTCTGCCAAACTGCAGCACTAACCCTAATAGATCAATGGGCACCAGCACAAAAAAACCCGCATCACCACTGAAATCCCACCAGCTGGAGACAAGATAAGGACCTCACAGACTTGTCCTATGAAGAACTTAGCTTTCTGTAGACATTTCCAGTCTGGATAATACCATGATATTCTTCTAACAACACCCTCAGCAGCACTGTCCCCACCACAGACAGAAACCTCAAGAACAAGCAGTTTTCATTTTGGTTTTCTTTGACATGCAGGCACCATACCGCAGGCCAGTGGGGCTTGTTTCGGCAGAGGACATCTGCGTCGTGAAGAGCTTGCTGGTAGTTCTTCATCAACATACAGAGTTCTGCTCGCTGTGCTATTAGTGAACACTTGCAAGGAGCTGGAAGACAAAAACGGTTGCAAGGAACTCCATTAAAAGAAGTGCTAGGAGGTGTTAAATACAGTAACCTAATTTCCAGAGTAACCTAAAAAGCGTTACTGTACAATGGTTGCCTTTACACTCTCCTGTAATGGGAAAAAAGGCAATTCCTCCCTTCTTTAAAACATATTCCTCTCAGCCTGTCAGCAACCTCTACTTTTTATCTAGCAGGACAGATTTTATACCCACACACAGGATGCCACCTGCTCTTTCCCTCACCTTGCTTACAGGACACTTCAGAAAGCAAAAAGAAAAAAGCCCCAAATGTTTCTCCCCACGGTGTGGCTTTGCTTGAATGAAATCACAGGACTTCCACCAAATATTACTGTAAGGCACCCATTAAGAAAAATGCACGCGGCCTTCACATTCCATGTCCACTTATGTACCTTTGCCCTCCTCAGGGCAGGTACACATGATCACACACATTGCCTCAGTACCCGTACATTCATGTACAATTCAGTTTGCACAGATTATGAACATCTCAAGCATTATTATCCAGTCCCTTCCTAAAGTCTCAACAACACATTAAGATGGAAATCTTCTTCCGGCATAAAATTCCACAGAATCACAAAAAAAACCCTTGGCTGATCCATGTTCAGCTTGTCCATAAGGACCTGGACCCCCAGGAATTTTCTACAGGGCTGCTGTCTAGCCCAGCCCATCCTGTTGCACAGCATTATCGTGTCCCAGGCACACCTGCCTTTGCTGAAGTAGGCAAGACTGGTCAGCCTATGCTTCAGGCTGTTGGTCAGCCCTGCCCTTCAGCACATCAAACTCCTCTTCCTCCCCGTCTGGCATCATGAACAAACTTGCTGACGTGTTCTGCCCGCTCATGAAGGTTGCTAATGAATGGCTGACACAGTTCCACACCATTACCAACACCTAAGCAATGCCACTAGTAGCCACCCACCCAGCAGCCTTCAAGCCATTAACCACTACCCCATGCCCGTGACGGTCGAGCCAGTTGTCCAGCCTTCACCCCTACCTCCTCAGCTTGGCCAGGACACTGCGGCGGGCTGTGTCAGCAGCCTTGTAGAAGCACACTAAGCCCCAACCACTGTTCTGCCTTTGTTGTTAACGTTATCTCATCTTAGCAGATGAGATTCAGGTGTGATTTGCTCTTGATCACTCTTGACCTTCATGTGCTGGGAAAGGCCTCCGGGGGGCTGGAAGCTGTCTGTCCAGTGATGACAACTAAGCGCAGTAACCCTTAGCCAAATGTGAGCTGGTTAAAACTGTCATCACTGGGATTAAGCTTTAGAAAGGCTCCAAGGTGTGCTGAGAGACAGCACCGCCTCATTTCTACAGGTCTTAAACTTCACCTTCAAGGTAGCTCTCTCAGGACTTTTCCTCCAGGTGTCACCTCCTTCATGTCCCTATGCAGGACTCTTGCCTCCATACCTCTCCTGCTCTGCCTTCTCTATTTGCATTGCACTTCAGCACAAGCATCCTGAACACATCCCAGTAAGAGCACATTGCCCATACAAAGCCTGGACATACACACATGTATACAGACACACAGACAAAGCACATAACTGATGCAGGTGCCAGTACGGATTAAGTTCAAGCCCCTACCAGGAAGGATGGCCTAAGATCACATCTCCATCCTGACGCCTCCTCCCCTGAGCGGATGCCGGCGCTCATGCAGGAAACCAGGCTCGCATGGTTACACAGAGAACCAGAGCAAGCAATCAATTGACTGGAAGCTAATCCAATAAAAACAAATAAATAAAAAGATTTAAGAGGATCAGTTTCCCCTCAACTGGCTCACTGCACTGCTATGCAAACACCCAGGGCCAGGACAAAAGATGAGAAGGAAGGAAGCAGCAAGATTTCCTGCCTCTTCTGGCTGTAGCATGGGCTGATGCCAGATATACTAATCGCAGAATGACACACCGGGGTGATGCTGCCCCACTGGGCACATCACTGGTCCCAGGGAGTGATGGCTAGAGACTATACTTAAAATAAGGAGCTCTGCAAAAGCTAGTTCACACTGTGGGGTTTCTGTCATTCTTTTGTTCAGTTGGCTTGTTTTAACTATTATACACGCAGACTTCTGCAGTGATCCACATTTCTAGCTGATCTCTTAGAAAGACTGCAAGTTAAATGGCACTGAAAACAACCTAACATCTTCAAAAGCAAGCGTTGTTTTTGGTTTTGTTTTTTTTTTTTACTTTTAGGAGATGCCCAAATATGAAATTATTTACTTTAGCTACCATTTAAGCAATCTGTCTTCTGTCTGTATTAAATATGAATGCACACTCTGCATTTCCACCATCCCCTCTGCTGCAGAAGCCGGGCAGAGTGCTGGGTGGGGTATTTCTTGGCATCACAGGGAAAAGGAAACAGTGTAAGATTAGGGGGCAAGCATGCCAACTTCCTGCTTCTGTTCACTACTGCACATTTCAGCCGCACTGATGCTTCCTAGAGCTTTTCAATACACAATTTATCACAGTTCATACATTAAGCAGACTCAGAGAGCGCAGCTTCATCTGCTCTTCTGGGGGATCTTGACTCCACTGCAAAAGCTTTAACCAAAAAAAGCCACCACGGCGCACAATGGTGTAGCAGAGGCTGCAAGTCCTCCCAAAGTAAAGTTCAAAGGCTCTCTTCCAAAGGAAAGAGAACAAGCTACTGAAAAATACCAACCCCAAGGCAAACTAGAAAGAGCTGCACGTATTCAGGGCTTGCACTTCTTGCTCAGTGAGTCTCAATCAGAAAGCATAAGGTGTGTCCCATCTTAATGAGTAACTGGCAAAGAATGTTTAGTTAACAGAGAGAAAGGGGATTTAAGAACAGAAAAACATAAGGCAGCTTTGCTAGAGAGCAGTTTTTATTAGACTATACTATAATAGGCTTTCTGTAGCGAGATGAAGCAGCCAGACAAGATGCCATAGCTGTAGCAGTGTCCATTCAAGCTGGAGCCTCCATTCAAGCTCACCCCAGTCACTGAAACAGCAGCACAGCCTTAAAGCTCACCAGCTCTGTGCTCATGCATCCCTTTATCCCCACCAGTCTCCAGCTGCCTGTTGGACTATCCCAGGATGGCCTGTGGCTGGTCCCAGGTCAAGGTTAGGTGGACTGACACCTCATGTGGATGTGTTCCACACAGTGGAACTGTGGCATCAGCTGGTTGACTCCAACTTAACGGTATGAGCAGAAGTATGAAGAAAAAGTTAACATCCAGCTACAACCTAAATAACTACAGGGTTTCTATAAGCACCATGATATCACAGAATCAGCTAGGCTGGAAAAAACCTTTAACACCACCAAGTCCCACCTTTAACCCAGGACTGCCAAGACCACCACTAAACCATGTCACTGAGGGCCCCATCGACATGGTTTGTGAACACTTCCAGGGACAGTGAGTCCACCACTTCCCCTGGGCAGCCTGTGCCAATGCCTGATCACCCTTTTGGTGAAGAAATTTTTCCTAATATTCAGTTTAAACCTCCCCTGGTGCCGCTTGTGACCATTAACTCTTGTCCTACTGCTTGCGCTGTGAAAAAGAAAATAGTCATGTCACAGAAGGTGGAAGGGGAAGACTCAAAGACATACAGAGTTTGTGAACACTGCTATATGCTGGCACACTATAAGAACTGTCAAGTTAATGTGGGGAAAAAGTCACACAACAGCAGATAGTCTGTTTAAAATAATGCACCCATTCTTTCTTCTGGAGGTTACAGAGAAGAAACAAACAAAAAAAAAGTATTTCATGAACTCATTTATTATTTCAGGCTAAATTAAAAAAGTAAAGCCTAGAAATTTTACTATTTCCACAATACCATGTGGTATTTCCTGAATGGCATTTCCTGAATCAAGCTCTTCTGGGAGCCTGCAGCTGCACAGCAGAATTTATGCCCTTGTCAGCAGTAGGGATCCACTGCTGGGCTCCCAGGATCTGTCTCTCCAGGCAGGCAGGACACAGAAACTTCTTCAGAGCTGCTGGTTCTGGGAACCTTCCCACGCAGCTCCCTCCCTCTGAGCCACAATCTCAGGGCATCAAATCCCAGCACAGATAGTGCCCAGAGCCAAGGGGCTTGGTGGCTCTCTACCTCCTGGACCCTCCTTGGGTATATATCTAAGTATATATATATGTATCTCTCCAAGTATTGCCCACCTTGAGCATGCTTGCTAGCAAGGATCTTCCAAAATCCTTAACCTTCCGCTCATACTACCACCCTTGCACTCCTCTGCAGATGTTTCTTATATTGTGCTGTTACTTCTGCAGAAGCTAACACCCAAAATTACTTTTCCAGATATGCCAAAGCATTCAAGTTGGGGTTTGTTTTGGGAGGGTTTTTTTTTTTTAAATAAAAAAACCCCAAAAAACCTCTGCCGCTTGAGTTTGTGAGGCTGAGAGGAGAAGAGGACTCCCCAGAATCTTCCTGTGCCAGGAATGCATTTGGATCAATTAAAGGAATTTGCCAAACTGACCACAGATGACGATAAAACTTTTACTGTAATAAAACTACCACTGAGATTTATTCCAGGAACTTAGCACAGAAAGAACAAGCTTAAAGTTGCCAGAACTCCCTAATCCTCCTTATCTGATGTTTCTTCCTAGAAAAGCACGTTTTATTCAAATCTATTTCAACCCTAAGCATATTTCTTGGATGCATGAGCAGAACTGAAACAGCGTCATCACAATAACACCATTGTGTCATGCTCAAAAGAGTCAGTCTACACAGGTTTTCAGGGGAAATCCTCCTTACGTTTAAAGCAACTTCTGCCCCTTGAGAGAGTAAGAAACAAATCTGACCTGTTTTGTTAAATCACACATTCAGTTCTGAACAATTCAGTACTGAAAGCCATAAGGTTAAAAAATGAACATTTATTTTCATTTCAGTGGGAAATTAGCAAGATGCAGTAATTAACTGAATAGGAAGCTAGTTTTTGTCCTCCAGCCATCACACAAGTATGACAAGTCCATGCACAGGGGCTGTTTGGTTAAGGGGGCTGCAGAGAGGACCCCACTTGATGAAATAATTAGCAGAAGCAGTAAAGCCATTCAGGACATTCAAATAAAACTTCATTCCACCCTGAAAACCAGGGTTTGCTTTCTAAACTGTTTAAGAGGGACAACGCACATTATGGCATACTCACCATCAGCAAGACCACATTTCCTCACTTTTCAGTCTGACTTAACTGGATTTCTGGCTGCCCCAATCCCTGGAACCCCAAAAAATCTGGACTTTTTACAAGGACATGCAGCGACAGGACATGGGGGATGGCTTTAATTTGAAAGAGGGGAGATTCAGGTTAAATACAAGGAAAAAATTCTTTACTGTGAGGGTGGTGAGGCACTGGAACAGGCTGGATGCACCACCCCTGGAAGTGTTAAAGGCCAGGTTAGATGGGGCTTTGAGCAACCTGGTCTAGTGCAAGGTGCCTACTGAAAGGTGTCCAGGGAAGTTGGAACTAGAGATCTTTAAGGTCCCTTCCAACCACAACCATTCTTTGATTCTATGGTTAATAACTGATTTTTCTAAAAGACTGGTGTTTTCCAAATATCATGGCTTTTCACTCTCTGCATTTATATCACCTCCAGGCAGTGAGGTACCCAAAGATCCCAGGGGTGGCATGCAAAAGGTTTTAGTGCACAGAGAATGCAAAGAAAGATGCCTCCGTGCACTCTTGCAGCCAAAGACCCTCCCACTGTTATTACAAAGCAGACAGTTGCAAACAGTACTCTGCATGCAGATATACACCTATTTTCACTATGTGACCAAAGCTGGAAGATACAGCACAGTACAAGTTTAGGACCTCTTGATATACGCTGCAATGATGAGGACCAGCAGCGCAGGGTACCACCATCCTCTGCTTGGAGCCTGCACCACCAGACAGCAACTGGCTTGCAAACGCAAAGACAATCCTCACACTGCCCATAGCCAGTGTAATGAAACATGCTACCACCTCTTTGGAGGCGAGATACAGGACATCCACCCACTTGCTGCTTTGCCCTGCAGCATGCTTACCTAGCTGCTCTCTGGTCTGGAGAGCACAGGAAGACATGAAGAAACTCCCTTGTATTATTACTTTGACTGAAAAAAACCCCACACTGGTGACAGATTAGCTGGATTACTCCTAAGAACATATAATTTTAAAGACTGAACTAGCTTCTCTCCAGGCCTCTGTATTTTGCTGTTCAAAACCCCCAACTTAGGAACATTTTTTTCCTGCGTGCTGGAAAAAATGTTTTAGATTCCAAGCACTTTCATTTCAGGCTCAGGAAGTCCTCAGCTGTGAAGTTTCATACATTATTCAAAGCTGGACTGTCATCACCACTAAGCACAGTTAACCACCGCTCCCATCATTACTCAGAAGATACACTCTAAGGAAAGTTATACTGATACCTGGAAGAAGAGCTGTTACAAAGAAAGCACAGCTAACTTTGCACCCTGATTTTCAGGTTGTACACATAGCCCCATGAGGCAGAAGCATGCCAGACTGATTACGGTAACCTACGGTTTAGTTTGCATTTCTTCAACCACAAAAGCAATGATAATCTTCTTTACAAACCCATTAAGTAATGAATGGCATGGCACAGCCAAAATCCTCAATTCAAGAATGTCTCAGTTTAGAGCTAAGTGTAATGTATTAGATCATTGCTATCTCCCATCCAAATCCTATCTTGCAGTGCTTTGCTAGATGCATTCTACTCTTTCCAGATGAATGAATCAACACCCCCTCCCTATATTTTAAGTTCCCACCCTATCTTTTAGACATTTGTGTACTGCTTCAGGTGACGTATCCCAAGTCCATTTGTGGCTGCTCAGCCCTAGTATAATAAAATCATTAAGTACACAAGTGTGACTCTTTTTCAGGGCTCACTAGCTCTCCCATCATGTAATCTGGCATTCAGTTAGGGCTTCACTCCAAAGCTTCAGCTAGAACTGAAGCATCCCCTTGAACAGCAAGGTATGGAAACTATCCCAAAGCACAATGCCTACAGAGTGAAGTACAAAGACATAACCAGCAAGACAAAACAAAATACCCCAGGAGGTCAACCCCCTGCCTGCTCTCCAAAGCACCCAATGAAAGGCCCTGAGCCCCCCTAGAAACAGGGAGCTGTGCTAGGTGCACGTGGACCTGTGATTCAGTAAGACCCCAAAGACATGCTGCTGTGCTTCTCAGTCAGGCAGGACCAGCTAAGTAGATCTGCCATGATCACAGTTAACAAGATCAATCCACAGCCAGATACTATACCATAATGACTTTACCAGTGATAACTTAGTTGCCCTTTTTTCTACCAGTTACTCTTCAGGTCTCTATGACCTTCCCTTTTTCCAGGTAAAGCTTATTTCAGCCCAGAATTTCTGACTCTGTGAGCTGCGAACAGGACCTTCTTGTATCTCAGTTATTACCTCACTGCTTCTGTCCCAAAATAGAGCTGATCACTTCATATATTTGTAAAAAAGAAAAGGAGTGATGCAGTACCCTACTAAGATTAGGAAGCACAAGTCAGTTCTATAAATGTCTTCTTCCAAAGGCAAAAGACATCCTGTTATACTTTCTCACAGCAAAAGAAAAAGAACATGCTGTTTGAAGAGACTTCAGAAATACTTCAGACTCTCTGCTACGCACGTATAGTTCTTTCTCTAGGATTGCTGAAGTGGTTCAACTATTTATAGGAAATTACATCCGTGTTACGTACAATGGGGGGTAAATGCTTAAATACTCACCCTATCTCAAGTGGTACATAACTCAGTCACAGAAGCAATGTTAACCACTTAAATAAAACCCACACCCAAAGACTATCTACTGGACAACATGATGCCTCTTCCCTTGCATGCCTGTGACGGGTAAACCTCCTGCCACCATGGCTCTAGGCTTGCTCTGCCTTCAGCAGACCCTCTGCAAGCAGGCAAAACTCGCTGAGATCCTACAACAGGATCTGAGCTTTCAAACGCAAGCTCTCTGCAAATCAGTAGTATGAGCTCCTGCTCCAAAGTACTTGACATGTTTCCAGTGGTATTGTATATGAAGTATTTACTACTGTTTTTCAAGCACTACCTCAGTAAAAAAACAAAACAAAAACCAAAACAAAGACGGGGAGGGGGAATGGACATAAGTCTGCAAAATACTTTTCATTTAAAAATAACCCTCAGAATATCGCGACAGTCTCCAAGTAACGCTGACTTCTACTTTTACACATTTTTCTGCTCATGTAAAACAGAACAAAGAGGTTTTGGAGACAGCCTTTAAGCAGATTACAAGAGGCGATTTTTACAGAGGGATGGGAAAGTTCCTTTTTTTAGCACAAATCCTTTAAGCAGCAAGCGTCTATTTTTTCATAGCATGTAATTTCAGAAAGACCGCCTCTCATTCTTCACTTGGAAGTCACACTTTCCATGAGGAACTACAGAAATTAATATTCTTCAGATAAATTATTAAAATGACGGAACCATTTACTGTTCTAGGAGTCATGACATCTGTCTACCATGACTTTATTTTTTTCTTATGGCTGGTACAACATCGAAGACTTACTTCTTTACTACCGGAAACTGTTCTCAAGACCCTGTGAGGAAGGAAGGTTCAATCAACCTCTTTTTTACCACATCAGAAAAATACAACTGACCTTATCTTCTAATAGCAATCTATCTTCTTGAAATACTGTATAAAAGACACAAAGTGTTGCACAGAGAAGCTGCAGGCTG
The DNA here is from genome assembly GCA_017639245.1 of Myiopsitta monachus. Taxonomy (NCBI): domain Eukaryota; kingdom Metazoa; phylum Chordata; class Aves; order Psittaciformes; family Psittacidae; genus Myiopsitta; species Myiopsitta monachus. The sequence continues at coordinate 40,249,606 of CM029927.1, forward strand.
TCCCATCCCTGGTAGTGTTCAAGACCAAGCTGGATGGGACCTTGAGCAACCTGGTCTAGTTGAAGATGTCCCAGGCCATGGCCGGAGCACTGGAATTGGATGAGCTTTAGGGCCCTCTCCAACCCAAACCGCTCTGTGGTTCTATGATAATTCATATATACAGGTGCATGTGGATGCTCTCAAGTGGTTTTCTTTGAAAAACACAACTTCAGTCCAAGCACACCCCTAAGGAGTCCAAGTCCTTAGAAAACAGCAGCATAATTAATAAAATGGAAAGCCAAGGAATGCAGCAAGACGCACTTATTCCTGTGTGCAACACTACTAGTTGGTTGGGTTTTCTTTGCTTTGGGTTGGGCTTCTTTTTTAACCTGTTACAGTTACCAATATAGAGGGGAGGTAGAAGGGAAGGAAAGGCCAAAGATACACATCAACTACTCACCCACCTAGCCAGTACACCAAGAGTTGTGTAATTGAATTTGTTTCCAAGAACACCAACACGAGTAACTGTCTATATAGACCAAAGGAGATAGGATAGGCCAAGAAGGCCACAACGGTTTGCAGACACTCTACACTGAGGTCAACATCCCACTTGTTACCTGAGCAAAGCAGCATCCACGTGCTCAGGAGCACAGAGGGAGGACCAAGCTCCCCACCATGCAAACTCCATGCTTGGCATAGGGAAGCGATGGGGGTATGGTGACACCGAGAGCAGGCAAACTCCTAGCACACTACCCAAAACAGCGCAGTGAGCAAGCTGGGGAGCAGGAACCAGCGTGACACTGTCCAAAGCGACCCAGTCCACTTGAGAACAGGTTTATTTTGGCCCGAGGCCTCATGCTCACATGCCTGATGCTCTCTTTATGGCTCTATTCTACAACCTTCTGGCCTGCCCTACCTCCTTAAATTGTTTTGGAGGGAGAATTTGGAAGGCACCAGGCAAGTTTCTGTTTATCGCTTGATCCACTAAATTAATGCTGAGTGGCCACATTAAGCTTTCTTTTGGATCAGGCCAATTTATGGTGAACATTCACTGGGATGAGAGGGGAGAAACCCTTCTTTCAAGGTCCGGCCAAGAGACACATCCCCCTCTTTCCATCAAATGTCAGGAAAGCACCTATATTTTGTTTCTAGCAATACCACAAACACCACCTTGTAGGCTGGGGGTCAGCATGCAGCTCTCCATCAAAGGAGACAAGAGATGGAGCATCTCCCTTGCTCGTCCTGCAGCATGCTACCTCTGACATTACATCAGGCTTCATATAAACTTGTTTCTTCTCCTTGGCCTTTCCTGCACCATCCTTTGTCCACTGGAAACAGAGATACAGGTAGAGGACTTAGCAATAAAAGCCCTTCTTTGCACGTGTATCTATCCTTAACTCCACTATGGTTTTATAACTCTGATATAACTGAGCTTTACCTCCTACATGCTTACTCTGAATCCCCTGGGGAGGGAAACTGAAATGCTGGACAAATTGAGCAGCTACATGCATCGGCTACCCCCCATCCTAGGAGAACTTATTTCTGCTCAGAAAGAGCCCATCTCACCAGAAGTAAACACAACCACTCCAAGGGACTGCTGCGTCTTTCAATGCTCTCAAGAGACAGCAATGCTTTTCAGACTTGGCAGCAGTGAGTAATAACACACCAGATCTAACATGCCTCATGCAGAAGTGGGGTATCCTGGCACGCTGGCGTCCAGATACAATGTGTGCCACTCTGTTGGGAGCAGGACTACATGGATGCGCTTTTCACCTCTGGGCAGGCATCTTCAGCCTTATTTACAGGAAAGGCGTCAGACGCTGACAGGCTTGATACAAAGGGCACAAAGAAATGCTAGCTGAAGGCATGAGCTGCTGCCACCCAAACCTCCTACACTCTGTGTGTTTGCCCACAAGCACACCCTCGCCCCCAGGAGAGCTGGGTCTGCTTCAGAGCTGTAGAGCATTAACTTCAAAACCAGCAGACTAGCACAAAGTGTACAATGTGCTCCTGTTTGGACAGCGTAAGACAATATTTTGTGATAAATAATGTTCCCCAAGACTGAACATTGCTGTTGTGCTCCCACCCCTGCCACAATACACTCTTTGGCTGTACAAAGTTATGCATGGTACTTGGAAAAAGCCCTATTCATCATCTTCCTGTTGAAGGAACAGCCACATACTCCCAAAAGCGCTCCCACGTTAATTTGTCACTGAGATTTAGCTTCCTTCAGTTTCAGGCACACAGTCTTCAGGGGTCTGAAAGCCTGGAAACACAAAAGCAACTGTACAACAACTTCCCGGCACAGTCCCTTCAGAAAGCCTCTCAATCAGAGAACAGGTGAGAGGAAAAGGGGTGCAGAAAGCTGCAGAAGCTACAGCACAAAAAAGCCCCAAAGCCAAACAAAAACCAACCCTGCATGCATATGTAACAACATAATTCAGTTTAATTGACGTAAGAGTTCATATAATCAGAAGACCAGTTAGGAGAGAAGGGGTGGCAGGCAGGAAGCAGCCCACCTCTCACACCCCAGCTCTCTAAATTTCAGGGAAACAACCCTGAGAACAAGACTTGGACAATACTTGATATTATGATGGCCGAGCAGCATAAAGCTTGGCATGAAGAGCGATCCAGCTGGAAACAAGCACTTCCTTTCAAGCAGCCTGACATGCGCTTGCTTTGAAGCTGCTGTTATTAGATACCTTGCAATACTGAAGGATCTATTCCAATGTCTAGGGAAGCAAAACAGCCAGTGACTTTGTTTAAAACAGCAGGGACCACCAAGATGTGGACATCTCAAGGGGAATAGAAGGACCACACAGTAAAAAGTGATTTCGTTAAAAAGAACAACAGAAAAAAACCCACACAACCACACTTGAATCCGTAGCAGACTATGAGAGCTAACCCAGGAGCAGCAGTGGTATTGCAGATCTGATAAAAGACAAAAGATGAACATACTTGCTAAAAGTAAGCTTTTGCAGGACTAACTAGTTGACAACCTGAAGGCATGCAGACCTCCCCTAAGACCCGAAATTAGGAGCAGATAACCCAGATTGTGCTGGAAGTAAGTGTACTGGCTACATGACAGGAACGTTTTACAGTCTGTACTTGAGGCACCTCGAGAAGTAAAATGCAAATCAGAAGACAAAAGTTTCAGTCAGAATGAGGAAGTGATCAGGAACTGGAAAACCTGCACACACATCACACAAAGCCAGTTACTGCAGATGGAGCAGCAAAGTACTCCACAAGAAATACCAGTAAAAAACCCCATTGAACTGTATGTGCTGCCAAGAAGCCTGGAATTTTTTTACCTAGCTTTATACAGCAATTGTATAATCAATGTACTCACGTGTTCTCAGTTTCTAAGAAGAAATTCATAGGATACCCATGCCCTTGACTCTCATTAGTAATACACAAGCACGCAGAGGTTAAAAAAAAGCACTTATTTTCTATCACATTTAAGTCCTAAATACCCTACAGTGGCTCACAAGCATTTCAAGTTGCCCATATGCTAACACTTAAGAAGTACTGAATGGTTAGAAAACATGTTTTCCTTCCTTACCCCCCCTGCTCCTTATTTACTGCAATACTTGGTTGGGAAGCAAGAAGGCAACTCCAGCAAGCCAAAAGGCAGTACCTTATGAGCACATGTTAAGAATTTCAGAACATGAAGTTCAGACAGCAGGTCGAGCTGTGAGAAATGGCATCGGCACACACAAAACAGGAAAACAAGGTGAAAGGCTGGGGAGTGGGCTGACCATCAGCAACTGGAATTCGGATCCGCTACTGGGAATTTACATCTCAGTCTATGGTTTTAGGATTTCAAGAGCTAGTGAGATACCTACTACTTTCAATTAAAAAATCTTATTAAGCAATTTTAGAGTCACTGACAGAGCAAGAAGTTTATGAAGAGACTCCCAGAGTACTTGGGAAATCACAGAAAGTGCTTGGGAAAGACAGAAACCAGTACACTGTGAGGGAGCTATCTCAAGACCCTGATGCAGCCAGGGCTGGAGGTAATGTGCTCCAAGGCCAGGAACGGGAAGGACAGGCTGCGCCAGAACACTAAGCACCACACTACATACACTCTTCCCTCTCACCTCACGCAAGCACAGCAAGAAGCCCACACAGTTCTCTAAAAATCATGTCAAGCACTTATTTAATTGACAAGAGGCTACTTTCCCCAGGAGAGAGACCCTGAACCCAAAACATTATGAGGCTCCACAACTGAAAACCTGCTGTATCCACCACTGACCTACATCAAGCCTCCCCCCTCCGCTTCACCTTTCTTCTAGGGCTCTCCATCCTGCCCTACTTTAGTAGAGATTACTTCAGCTAAACCACGTAATAGTTTTACAGGCACAGTCAGCTATCTGAAAACTTGTCACACCTAGCTGGAAAAGTGGAATAAATAGCAGAAGTAATGGTTTCTGCAGCCAGCTGTAGCTATGCTATCCCAAATTCTTCTCTCTCTGATGCTTATCATGCAACCACAGCAAAAAATGGAAGCGACTGAGGGACTGGGGTAACTGTGTGGTTTTTTTTCCACAGCAGCCAGCAAAATAATAATAAAAATCAGAGCCATTTATCCCTAGCTGTAAAAACTAGGAACAAGGAAAGCAATTTTACTCCAAGTAGGGAAGGAGCCTTTCCACAGAGCAGGGGCAGTTTTCTCCACATTTGTCCTTTGAAGAGATTTACCCACAGGATTTCACCTCTGCTAAAGGGGCCAAGGCTTTCTGCCCCCTTCCTCCTCAATTAAACCTAACATCTATCATGCTCAAGGCTGGAGGAGTGGCAGATCCTGGGGGATTTGCTGAGATCCCGGCTCTTCCCAGCTTTAGGCGTTTCAGATACTCATGGTGTTGTACCACCCCCACCGCTTGCAGAGCAAACAAGCCAGGAGCACGCACACACACACACAACCATTACTATAAGGCTACAACAGAACGAGCAGGATCCACCTACTACTCGGCGCAGAGGCTGAAAACAACCCAGTTTTGATAAACTGAGCCTGCCTTCGGTTTGGCAGAGGAGGCAGACAGGCGGTGCCATTTTTATTCAAACCCAGGCTCTTCAGAGAGTACGTTGCACACAGAAATACTACATGCCTATGAAGAGGTTATCCTCAAAAGGCAGCAGGCGAACGACCTCTGCAAGTCAAAATGCAGCTTTACCTCTGGAGTATTTCTGCACAGCGTAAGACAAAGGAAATTCTCGCAGCCTTTGTACTCATTGATATTTCCTTAAGCGTTTTCAAAGGCAACGTTGTGCCCAAGACGCAACCACACGTAAGTGAATGATCGCGATCCGCACACTAATTTCTTCCACGAACCCACAGTGGTGGTTAACACAACCGTTCCCGCATACCCGTTACTAAAAGATGGGTTTCCCCGCAAATAGGAAAGCGGGTTTTCTAGAAATACTGCATAATGAGTCATCGACTCCGAGCAGCTCAACGCCAGGCACCTTCTGAGCAAGGACAGAAATAACAGCGGAACAAAAATAGCCATTCACTGGGGGGGGAGACCCACTGGGAGGGTTCATTCTCTAAACTTCCCCCCGGAGCCCTCTCCCACCATTCACTATAAATCACACACAAACACAGACACCGCCCGGCTGCTGCGGGTGAAGGGGGACCTCGCCCCCTTCCCCTCCTTCCCCTCCCCGAAGGCGGGCGCTCACCCATCTCCAGAGCCTGGTTGTACTTCTCCAGGGCGGCAGGCAGCTCCTGGCGTTCCCGCAGCGCGTCGCCCTCTGCGCGGAGCCGCCGCGCCCGGCTCTCGGCTCCGAACCACTTGTGCAGCAGGTTGCCCAGCACCACGTTGACCCGCGGGCAGGCGGCCCCGGCGGAGGACGGCGGCGAGGCGCCGGAGGTCGTCTCGCCTGGGCGGCGCGGGCGGTGGCAGCGGCCGCAGTCGCCGGGCTCGGCGCAGCGGCGGCAGTGGGTGTGCCCGCAGTGCAGGGTCACCGGCTCGCACAGCAGCCGCCGGCACAGCGGGCAGGCGAACAGCTCGGGGGGGCGACAGCACGCTGGGTCTCCTAGCCCTTCGCCCTCCGCCCCGCTGCCGCCGGGGCCGGGGCCGCCGCCGCTCCCCCACGGCGGGAGGCGCAGCTCCTTGTCGCGGATGCTGAGGGCGAAGCTCTCGGTCAGCTCCCGCAGCTCCTCGGGCCGCAACCGCGCCAGCCTCGCCGCCGCGCCGTAGGCGTCCAGCGCCTCGGCCATGCGGCCGGCCCGCGCCAGCGCATCGGCGCGGCGGAGGCACAGGCCCCTCTCGGGCTGCGGCAGCCCCGCCAGCTCCGAACCGTAGATCTCGGCCGCCAGCTCGAAGTTGCCGCCGCGGAAGGCCTCCTCCGCCACCTGCAGCATCTCGGCGCACGGTCCCCCAGCCGCCGCCGCGGACCTGGACCCGGTCGCAGACCCGGTCCCGGCGGCGGGGGGCAGCGCGCAGGGCCCCGGGCCCAGCTCCATGCCCGCTCGGCGCCGCCGGCCCCGGGCCGCCCTACTCCATGCCGGACCCGCGGCGCAGCCGACTCCGGCTCCTTCCTGGGAGGGGACGGCGGCGGAAGGGAGGGAGAGAGGAGGGGGCGGGTCACATCCCTGCAGCAGGGGGGCGGCTCCCGGGAGTGGGGGACGGGGATGGCGGTGGGAGGGGGAGAGAGCCCGGGGGGGGAGAGGGGGGAGGTGTTTACCCGCACCGCCCCCTCGGGCCCGGCTCCCGGCTTATGTAAGGGGCGGTCGGTTGTGTAAGCCGCTTCTGATCGCCCTCCCCGGGGGCGGCGGCGCCGGGGAGGGAGCGAGAGGCAGCGGCCTCTCCGCCGCTCCCGACCCGCCCGGCGGCAGCTACCGCCGCCAGGTGCTGGTGCCGCACGTGCCCGCCCGCCGCCGCGCCGCCCCGCCCGCACGTGTGCCCGGCCCACTACCGGCGGCGGCGGTTCCCGGCGGGAGTTGGGGGGGCAGCGGGGGGGATGTGTTCCGCTGCGCGGCTCCTGCTGGGCTTAGCCTCTTCTTTCCCGTTTCCTGGTGCTTGGCCTTAGCCGTCGGGGCTGCCGGACACACACCTCCCCCCGCCCTCCCCAGCCCCGGTGCTGGCTTTCCCCACCACCGCCTCCCGGTACCGGGACTCCTTCTCCGTGTGGCGCGGGGTGGGTCGGGGCATAGTGTCGATTATTGTTCGGTTGTGTTTGTCCGGCCCCCGAGAAAGCGAGCACGTGTCGCCTCTCAAACTAGAAAAATAACAAAACGCAAAAAAATAAATACAGTCATAAAATTTCCCGAACCCCGCAACTCTCGTAGGAAAAGAAACCCAGCCCTTTTCTGTGAGCGGCAGCCTTGCCAGCTCAGCTTGGGATCCGCAAGTCGTGCTGAGGGCTGGCTTGTGCGTCGGCAGCGACAATAAAGATAATGCAGCTGGAAGTTAGTTAATCATGCGTGAGTCAGAGAGGAATCCAACTCACTCCGCAGGAATAACAGGAGTGAAAAAAAAAAAGAAGTAGGCAAGGTTTATTTTAGGCACAGCTGTAAACAAGCCGTTCCTTCAGAGGAGTGGGGAGTCTGCCAGTCCGACAAGGAGGTACCCATTTCCAGCTGCTTTTTGGATTACTGCTGGACAGCAGAGTGTATGTTTGCCTTTGCCGCTCTCCTGCTAGGCCTGAAGTCCCCAAATAATGGCCTTTTAGCCCACATTGGGAAAATCTAATTCCTTGGCTATTGCACCAATTGGTCTTTCAGTATGAAATTGCATGAACTTTCTTAATAGTATGAAATACTAATTACTCACTTAACATGTATAAAGTTTTCATCCTGTACTGCATAGTCATGCCTAAGTAATCGTCAATATTGATGGTGAAGTAAGCATGACCAAAGGGCCTGGGCTCACTGGAAGGACATTTGTTTATCAGAACCCCAAAGCCATCTATGAAGGATTAATGATGCCCCTGGACTACTGAGGCAAGATCAGCATCTCAGCCCTCTGACACATCAGTGAACAACCCCCTTCCCCCCAGTCTGGCATCATAGACAGGAAAGTGTAGCAAGACTAACTCCAGGAATGGCTAGATTAATAACAAAGCAGACAGATGATGCTGTGATATCATGGAATCACAGAATGGTTTGGGTTGTAAGGGACTTTAAATCTCATCTTGTTCCAACACCTTGCCACAGGCAGGGACACCTTCCAGTAGACCAGGTCACTCAAAGCCCCGTCCAAGAAGTGTAGTTTTTCAAAGCAGGAATGTGTTGTTCTAGCACTGTTGTGGTTTAAGTCCAGTCAGCCGTGCAGTTTGCTCACTCACTCCCTTCCTCTTTCCTCCCTCCACTCCCAGACTGATGGGGAGGAGAATTGAAAGAATGTAACTCCCATGGGTTGAGGTAAGAACAGTCCAGTAACTAAGGTATAACACAAACCACTGCTGCTGCCACCAAGAATAATAATGACAAGGGAAACAGCAAGGGAAGAGAATACAACTGCTCACCACCCACCGACTGATACCCAGCCCAACCCGAGCAGTGATCTAGCCCTTCCAGGTAACTGCCCCCAGTTTATATAGTGGGCATAATGTGCTGTGGTATGGCATACCTCTTTGGTCAGTTTGGGTCAGGTGTCCTGTCTCTGCTTCCTCCCAGGCTTCCCCTCCTCCCTGGCACAGCATGAGACTCAGAAAGTCCTTGGTCAGAGTAAACATTACTGAGGAGCAACTGAAGACGTTGGTGTTATCAGCGCTGTTCCCAGGCCTGAAAGTCGAAACCACAGCACTGCACCAGCTACTAAGAAGGAGAAAAATGACTGCTACTGCTGAACCCACGACAAGCACTTACCCATTTTGCGCCGATAGTGTTTCTAAGTAGTGGCTCTTTGAGCAACGTCCACCGGTCCAACACTTGCACCACCCTCCTTGGCTCAAGTTTTCTATCCAGAAGTTGACCTTAGCATCCCGTCACCTTTTCAACATTCTCTTCACATTTTCACTTGGAATTAGGATGGGATTTAATCCCATTGCTGTTTTATCAAGCTCACCTGGGGACATGATTCGTAGCATAGTGGACAGAAGCAGCGTGGCCAGTTCTGCTCTACCATATGAAGGACAAGCACAGGATCTGGACAGATGATGAAAATGCAGACTCACTGCTTGAGCCGCCCTGCAGCATTACTCTCTGGTTCCTGGGGCTCTGGCAAGGAGCGGCAGCATTGTTGCTGAATGCTTCCATCCCATTCCCCTGTCCATCAGGCTCTTTGGCTGGGACCTCCCCAGCAGCAATCCCTGCTTTCCTGTGGAAGGAAAGAGTAGATGAGTCCATCCTGCCATGCCACTTTTCCACACGTTTGGGGTTGCTGCATGATGGCCCTTTACCTCCAGTCAACCCTTCTGATGGGCATTCGGAGGGCACTGGCTCAGGTGATGGTATTAAAACCCTCCATTTGCTGCTGCACTTGTGTTGTGCCATGCCGTGCCAGCAGGCTGGGAGGGCTGCATTCGTTTCCTCATCAATGCTTAGCAGGTGTTTCTAGAAGAACCTACTGCAAAGTGAGAGTGCTACCTTACTTAGCAACATGATCAATAGCCTCTTGGCATGGAGCCTTTATTTTTTCCCAAGACATCTATTTGCAAGGGAACAAAATTACCTCACTGCTGTTCCGACTGACTCAGTGTTCCATCTTCTCCCTTCTTCCTGTGTGCAGAATTGCTTGCCACCGGCATCGGAGCACACCTGCGTCACTCTTCTCCTCAATGCTTATTTCAGGGGCTATGTTCTTTTGCAAGTCCTCTTGCTCCAGAACATGGTTCACTTGTATGTCTGGCCATGGCATTACTCTGAGCTTGTATCTATTCTTTGTCTGTCTGAACGACAATGACTCTCTGATACAGCTCCCTTTTGCAGCATTGATAAGAATTCACCAAGCCATAGATCTTGGATGGGTGATGAAAATGTGGACTTGCCACTTGTGTCACCCCAAAGTGTTAATACTTTGCAGGAAAGAACAATAGCCTAATAAACACGGGAAGGAAACTAAAGTAAAATTATTAATTACCTATACTTCAAAAGCTCATACTTATTACTTAAACTATCAGTAGTATGGCTGCCTCAACGAACGTTACATAGGAGACTTCTGCCAAGAAGTTCAGTGCCCTGTGACGTGGTGGCATGGCTTATGGCTTCTTGTTGGACAAACTAGAGCAACTGATTGTGACAGCCACAAGCACAATGGATTTTACATACAGGATCTGAAAACTCACTGAAACACCACAGCTGATTCATAATTTGTATTAGAAGAAAAGATGTAGGTAGTGGATTGAAGCATAGGATTGAAATGTTGCCTACTTGTACTCACTAAAACCATGGAAAAGCTTCTGCTGGCTACATCATCTTAAAAGCCCACAGAAACCCAAAATTAGGCACTGTGTGGCAGGTTGTTAGAGGTGATCCCAGTTAGCAGTATTATTTTCCTGTTAATAGTATGCTTCCGCTTAGGAGGAGCCTCATCATGCTCGCTCAAGCAACATGAAGAAGTCCATTCATTTCCAAGGGGAGAGTTACAGGTGCTTACTCCACTGAGCCACTTCAGGGTTGACACGGGGTTTCCTTTCAGTTTTTAGCCTAATTTTCAGCTTCGTCCCTGGGACCATCTTTCCCAGGGTTTTCCCCAGGGCAGAATTTTACTTGAAGTTTGTAGGGAAAAGCAGGAGATGAAGCAACTTTGCAATGACAGCATTTACATATTTGGAGGGCATTTTTAATTCTTCTAACACTTTTCTATTCCAAAGTAGTTTGAAGTGTTAAACTCCTATTCGTTTTGATGATTTTCTTCCTTGTGGAGGAAATCTGTCTTTTACTGCTTCAGAACAAGGTAATTAGGGTATAATGAGTGCACAAGCAAACACACGTGCAACACTAAAATGTTACAGAGGCTGCAAGTCAAAGACACAAAAATTAGGAAACAGTATAATTAAGGCTATGTATGCTTATTTAATGTCTCCTTCATGCCTTAACCTGATACAATTTTAATTAATCACATCCTATTTTCTCTACAGGATGCATGCCACAGGAAAGAAGATACTCAGTTAATGGGTACCCAAACAGTAATGTTCTCCTTGGTCACTGTGCAGTCCCCTGCACCTTTCGATTTTTATTAGTCATGCCTTGCTGCAGTAGCAGAATTATAAATTTCCCTGTGTATTTTTCTATAACAAGAGTACAGCATCATAATACTTCACAAATACACATTTACATTTTCAACAAGAGCATAAGTCAAAGGAATAGTAGTAGAAACTTTAGCATCTGAGAAGCTGAGGTATAGGTGAATTAAGTCCAGAGTGGCCACTAACTTGGGGCACTCAATTTAGTGGATGAAATTTCAAAACAGAGATTAATTCAGAAGCAGAATCACAGAATGGTTTGGGTTGGAAGGGACCTTAAAGATCATCTAATTTCAACCCTCTGCCATGGGCAAGGACACCTTCCACTATATCAGGTTGCTCAAAGCCACGTCCAACCTGGCCTTGAACACTGCCAGGGATGGGACAGACACAGCTTCTCTGGGCAACCTGTGCCAGTGTCACACCATCCTCACAGTGAAGAACTTCATCCTAATATCTAATCTAAATCTCCCCTCTTTCAGTTTAAAGCCATTCCCCCTTGTCCTGTCACTACATGCCCTTGTGAAAAATCGCTCTCCAGATTTTTTGGGCCCTCTTTAGATATTGGAAGACTTCCTAGAGCCTTCTCTTGTCCAGGCTGAACACCCCAACTCTCACAGCCTGTCTTCACAGGAGAGGTGCTTCTGCTGTCTGAGCATCTTTGTGGCCCTCCTCTGGACTCACTTCCTTTGGAAGTACAGCTTCTTTTGGTTGAGCTGCAACAGAATGGAGGTCTGAGACTTTGACCTGAGTTTGGGCATCAGCTTGAGCGCTCTGCAAAGGAGAGCTGTACTATTAGTAACCCATCTCTCAGGGCACGACATAAATGCCTTACACTTTGGCAAGAAAACCCATGGCTGAGTGCAGTACGCAGTCCTTCCAGCCAGCACTCAACTGCTTTTCTCCTTCCCTAATCACTGCCTCATTTAATGCAAGCTTTACAGCTTTCAAAAGAAAAGGTCAGTGTATGATTATTACTACTAAGGTCTTTGTCAGATTAATGAATGTGCCCCAGCTGCAAGAGCAGAAATACTAAGTTTTCATATATTTTTTTTTAAGAAAGCCCTTTTTCAGAAATACCGTTTTTGTAAGAACGTTGTAGGGCAGTGCCAGTGATGAAAAAGGTGCTAACTACGATCGACTGATATTAAACATAATGAAGATTATTTTTTTCTCCAGAAGATATGTAATACATTAATCCAGCTGCTGTGAATCACAGGAGCTGGAAGTGTTTCTGGCCGTTCTCACCTTGCAAGGTCTCAAACAGGAAGTCGGATCTTGTCTTTTCAGCGTGACACACATGTATCTTGTAGAAAAGACATTATTTTTAACTACATCCTGCATGGGCTGACTTAGAAGATTAAACAGTTTAATAACTGTCCAACAAACCATTAACACATCCTACGATGCAAAAGGAGCCAATTAAAGTGTACTGCTGGATTCCCTTCCAATAGCTGTTGTGCAGAGCAAGTGGCTCCTCGCTCCAAGAAAAGCCCTGTTAAGAGAATCCCCTTCCCTAACTATTATATCAATCAGTCTTTATAGTACAGAATTGTATTAGCTTGGTTAATATATACAATATACATTGTAATGTAATGAGGTAGTTTAATTTTACTGGAGACTGGTATTATTCACGCTTAAGTGAAGCAAACTAATCAACAGCCCAGCCCTGGAAAATAAGGACTTCGCTTCTTAGAAGCTTGGAGCTGTCCATGAAGGATAAAGGATGCCACAGGATATCCAAGATACTGCCAGCATCTTACCCCCTCTAACATGTCTTTGAAACCCTCCCAGTGTTGTCTAGCCTAAGACAAGATAAGTAACTCTAGCAAGACTGGCTCCAGGGATGTCTGGATCAATAGACAAGCAGCAAGAGTGCTGAAAGAATACTGTTACTCTGCAAAGCTTTACTATGATTAGTAATCAGTAGCGTGGGTGTTAGTGATTAGTCAAATCATGTACCAGAATGTTTGAAGTGGATAAGAACCCTGTGTGAAGCCACATTAAGGTGCCGCAGTTTGTCTGGGACACCTCATGCGCATGAGTAAATATTTATTCTTGTAGTTCTCTATGTTGTGACCAAGCTTCTCTCCACTGCTGGCATGGGCCAGTTGTGAATTTTCCTGACAGCACCTATTTCCTTAGTCTGGGGGCTACAGAACCAGTAGGCTGACACCAGCAGTAGTGCCTGGTGGGCTGTGGGGTGGCTGCCTTCCTGACACATGCAGCTGGGGACACAGTTAGCTCATTCAAAAGAGGCCTCTTTCCATATTGGTTTCTTTGCTATTTCCTAGCATAGAGTCGGGGAATTTTTCAGTCTTGTTTGGTAAGCATCAGCTTGGATTTTCAGAATATCACAAATATTTTCCATTGTGCTGGTTCACATGCCTGAAGACATAGCAAGACCTGTGTTTCTCTCTGTTGCTGGCATCGTCAGGGCTTTGTCAGGCACAGGGTTGGAGTGGGATGTTCTCTTGTTGGGGGCTGATCTCCGTCCATCTCTGGATACCCAGGATCTGTTTGCCCACCAAGCAGGAGGGGGTTCTGCAGTCAAAATTCCTGCACAAGCATTTTTCAGGGGGATGGGCTGCCTTGGAAATACAGCAAGTCTTCTCTGAGACTGCTCTGGAACATGTTTCCTAGGAGCCTGGAGAAGGACATCCTGGTGCTGTGCTCAAGCATCACTTCTGTGGTCACAGCTTCCCACAGTTCATGTGCTGAGGCCCACGTACTACTCTCATTAATAATGGTGTGAAGGATTTCATTTTGGGAGTGCTGCCTGGGATTCACCACAGGCAAAGCTGGACCTCCAGTATGAATTTCTTTCCCCTCTTTAAAATTCTTGGTTGGTTGCAACCCGCTGTGAGAGAAAGGCAAATAACATCAATAGGATGCATGCATGAGATACTGTTTTGCCTGTAAGAAACTTTCTTGTCCTGTTTTGATTGCTTCTTTACTGTGAGTCAGCATATGACCCATTTTCACAAAACTCCGACATTATGCTTATAAAATTAAATGCAGGTCAGATGGGAAGAACATCGTGAAGAGCTGACAGTGAGTCAGATCCCTACAGGTGGAAAGCAGTAAAATGTCTTGTTCCCCCTGGAAATTACTGATTGCTGTCTTCATTCAAGGAATACTATGGGATTTCACTGTGTCCTGGGTTCAGCAGTAGCAGTCACTTTTCTCCTTCTTAGTAGCTGGTGCAGTGCTGTGGTTTTGACTTTTGGCCTGGGAACAACGCTGGTAACACCGATGTTTTCAGTTGCTGCTCAGTGATGTTTAGTCTGACCAAGGACTTTCTGAGTCTCATGCTCTGCCAGGGAGGAGGGGAAGCCAGGAGGAAGCAGAGACAGGACACCTGACCCAAACTGACCAAAGAGGTATGCCATACCACAGCACATTATGCCCACTATATAAACTGGGGGCAGTTACCTGGAAGGGTTAGATTCACTGCTCGGGTAGGGCTGGGTATCAGTCAGTGGGTGGTGAGCAGTTGTATTCTCTTCCCTTGCTGTTTCCCTTGTCATCGTTATTCTTGGTGGCAGCAGCAGTGGTTTGTGTTATACCTCAGTTACGGGACTGTTCTTATCTCAACCCGTGGGAGTTACATTCTTTCAATTCTCCTCCCCATCACTCTGGGAGCTGGAGGGAGGAAAGGGGGGGGAGTGAGAGGGAGACTGCGTGGCTGACTGAGCTTAAACCACGACACCATGCTACAGAAATCCAGTTTTAATTATCAAGTGATTCCTGTAAGGTGTTCAGCATGGGCCTGCACAGTGCACCCAGCACCTGGAACCTCACTGCTATCATCAGCTCAAGCATTAGAAACCTCTCGATGACATCCCTGGCCCTAAACTTCTAGCACCCCACAAAACACAGGCAGGTTGGAAGATAAAAATTGCAGAGAACATAGCAAAATAGTAATACATGTGTTGTTCTTTGCCAGTCAAGAGCAGACAGGACAAGGCACGTTTCCACCTCCTACCTCCTAAATAATGAGTGTTTGTCCTTTTTTTCTGGCAGAGGCAAGTACTGGAAGAAGAGCGCAGTGGTTTTTCAGATTTTGATTAAACGCTGATTTTGGGCTGCCGCAGCAGAGCAGGCTGCTTCAGTGGAAAGGTCAGTGGGGTGCGGCCGAGGGGATGAATTTCATCAGCATGTCCAAATCAGGGCATCGCTATTTCTGAGTCACAGCCTTCAGCTTTTCCACTCAGTGGGTCGTTCCATGGAAACACGTGCTCCGGGAAGATCACTGGATGGTCACTGGGGGACTTGGAGAGCGAGCTGGCTCCGATCAGCTCAGCCAAAAAGGCAAACTGGAGGTTTGCTGCCTCAGGAATGAAAAGCCAAGTGCTGGGACTCTCCTGCAGCCCAAGGAGGATGTTAACCTAATATGAAGAGTGAGATAACATGGTGGGAGCCAGCAAGGAAGACAGTCAGCAGATGACTGCGTTGGAATGGTATCACCCAGCTAAGAGGTATAGGTGCACAAATCTCCCCATGCTCAGCCACCAGGACACAGGCAGGACATCTGTCAGTGCTAGGGATCAGGGAGGGTGGCATCACTATGGCTACCTTCCCCACTGGAGAAATGGCCTTCACCATTACCTCAGAAGCCAAAATGAAAACCTCAGAAGCAAGCAGGGCTGAACAAAGCTATGGAGGAGTCTGAGGGAGGTTCCTGCTTACACAGAAGAGATGTGGCAGTAAGAGGATCTGAAGGAGGAATAACAGAGTAAAGATCAGGAAGGAAAGGAGTCTTGAACAATTGATTAGTGAATGGGCACGATCAGAAGAGAGACCAGACATGGAGAGCAGTTGTTTCAGTTATATGGAAACAGCATACCTGAGACTGGAATAAAAATACAGGAATGTGAAGAGACACGAGATCTCGCCTGGGAAATACAGTGCAGGAGGGAATAGGAATATTTACCCAACACCTGAACATTAAGGCAACAGCAGGAAAACATGATTACAGGTCTGAGTAACAAGAAGTATATCAGTATGGATGGCTGTGATCAAGTGAGAAGAGATCTAGCCTTTTCGCCATGGCTAGGTACTCACCAAGGGCTGTTAGGAGTATGCATTGTGACTTATTTTAGCTGCCAGGAGAAAGCAGATAATAGCTGAAGCTGTGTTTGGGGCTGACACTGCTCAGAGACACATCAGAGAGGAAAGCTCTGAGGGACACCATCCTTCTGCCCCAGGATGGAAGGGATTAAGACAGTGAAAGAAAGGGAACTGGGAGGCGATGGTCACAAAGTTTCCATGGATGACAGGATGTAACTGCAAAATATGTTGGGTAGGGGACAAAAACAGACTGTGAGGGAACCTAAAGTAGAATTAGAGGAAAATAAAAGTCAGTGGCTCTGGATAGCACATTGATGGTGTTTGGAGGTGCAGGGGCAGGCAGGAAGGGCAGAGCTCCGTGGTGTGACAGTTGCAAGAAGTGACATTTCCTTTATAGGCTGGTGAGAAGCAGAGGGGAAGAAAAAAGGAAAGGGTTAAGAGATGAGCAGGAGGTGAGAGGCTGTGGTCTCTGGAGAAGAAGAGGCTGAAGATGACAAGCAGTTTTAAGCTTCCACAGCAGGAGTACAGTGGGGAACGAAACACAAAAGGCTCTTTCAAATGGCTGAGATGTCTTTTTGAATGTCTTTGAGCACTTGAAGAAATGAGCAAGATTCTGAGTGGAGAGGATTTTTAAGCAAAAAAATACTGAATTCAGCTGCAGGACTAGAAAGAGAAGAATAGAAGAGGAAAATAAAATTGCTTGCATTGTTTTGGGTTTTTTTTGGTGGGTTGGTTGATTGTTTTAAACCTACTGTCCCCTGGGTTCATGCGCTGAATAAAACCAGAATCACTTTAGGGAGCTGGCACCTGAAGATAAGGTGTTTTGCGTGTAGGCTGGCTTAGGTGCAACAAAAAATAATCCTTTCTGCTGCTTTATTCAACATCTTCATCCAGACTCACTGGGTATTATTAGCAAAGAACTGATCTGTTTTAAGACTGATCCAGATTTTAAGGAAGTGAATAGTAAAACTTTATTTAAAGAATTAGATCAGCCCCTTTAATGAAGTGTCTGAAAGCTACTCTGTCTATCAAAAGGGCTGTGCAAACAAAATGTAGGTATTGGCATCCATATGGATGAATGGATAGTTTGTGAATCACTCTAGGAGTGAAAGAAGAGCACTGGAAAGTGAATGCCAGTGTAATAATCACCATCTCCCCAATTAAAACTAATTATTTGGAAAGAAGTAAGACGAGAAGGGAAAAACACATCTGTGATTAATTGCAGTTGCTGTGTGTTAGCTAGCATACAAGCAAACCTTTGGGAAATGGCAAGAGTACAAAAATAGGCAGAGGGAGTTTGTAGCCATTTTCATTCAAAATGTTCTTTTTCATGAATGCAGCAGGAATTAGAATGAGTAAAACCATGTCAAGAATGTCTTCCATCGAGATATTTAGAATGAGATCTCTTAAAGCTTTCCAGCGAAATGTGTTCTGAAGAGCTAGCAGGGTCACGCAGAACCAGATACAGCTTTCAAAGGTGTGTGAAGCTCATAAATGACAGCTCATTCTTCTACTCATGCAATCACTTGAGTGAAAATTTTGTAGTTTCTCAGTCACAGAAACACATGGTACTTACTTTAAAGAGCTGTGGGAAGCTCATCATATAGGAAGATGCATATTAAATGGTAGTCCCTATAAAGTCCTGTTAAGGGAAAGCCACAGCTGACCGCTAAAGCTGACCATTAATTTACATGTAAGCGCATGAATAAGCTTTTTCCCAGCCTACTCTCAAGCAACCTGTGCACAATACATAATCTACACCTTTATTACATATTATGACATAGCCTACCTTTATTCTCCCTGCACACCCAGGACATACACACATCTATATTCTGGTTTTATTAAATTAGTAAGCAGCAGACTCCACACTGCTCTCTTCTAGCAGTCTCTTCTCTCCAGACTGCTTGGTTCAGATCCTCTACAAACATCATTTGGATGATGTGTTTCAACTTCCTTATTTTTCTAGGTGGGGCAGCAAGCCTGATCCTTCAATAAGGTCAGCAGATTTCATGTGTCATGGAGTCTGTGCCAGCGCTCTAGGTAGAGTAATGCAGGCAGGTGTCACTGATGACTTAAAACTACATTCGAGATTCCAAAGTGTGCCATATTTCACTGGGCAGTCAGCTGGCTCACTTCAGGCTGAAATTCAAACTGGTTGCTAAGAAAAACACTCACAGCGTCTGGAAACCTAATTCTTGCCTCTGTGGTTTGTCAGGTCAAAATAGGCCATTAAATATGAATAGATGCAGGTGATCTACAGAAAGACACAGACTGCTGCTACACAGCTGCAAAATTAAGTGTCTTTTGGATACTGTGCCAGGGGTTTAGATTTTCACCATGAAAGAGTAAAAGAGCTCCTAATGCCTCTCTCTTTATTCCAGGCTCAGACAGTCTAATTTGATTCTTAAAGCAAATTTTTGGAAACAGAGTTTGAGAAACAAAACAACTTTATGTTATGTTATTTTATTTTATTTACATTTAGCCCTTTCCATTCCTTTTGAACACACATCTCATGGGACCGACATGCAAGTCAAAGAATCTGAAAAGCTGACAGTGCTTTTGCAGTGCATGCCAGGGGCAGAGCCTTATTCCATTGAAGGTTACAGAAGCAGTGACGTACATGAGAACATTAGGAAGGGCAGAAACCCTACCAGTACAAGTCAGTCCCGGTTCTTCCTACCTCTAATGATTGGTATTGTAAGGTGCATGATCCTCCACCAGCATTTATGCCAAAACAGGCATCACATTTTATCTCCTGGCTATAGTGAACTGAAGCATCCCAAGTTTGAACAGACAAAGCTTGAAGAAAGTTTAGAGAAGAAATAAATAATTAATATTTAACTGTGATGATAATGGAAGGTAATTACCTGTGAAGGTAAGAAAAACTAAGACATTTTATTAAAGGCTGTGATGGCTTTTCCATTAATGAGCTTTGTAAATACAGGTCAGATTCCTTCCACCTCCCCTTTCCTAAATGTGCACCCGTGGTCAAAATTGAGTCCATTCAGGAGTATTTTTTAATGGCTGTGTGATGTAGAAAGTCAGAGGAGGTGATTACAGAGTCTCTGTACAACCTATAAATCAGTCTAGGACAGGTCCCTAACACAACTTTTTTCTCTCCTTACTGAGCTTATTCTGGTTGGAAAGTCTCTCTTGGTGTTGTTTGCCCATGTTTGGGTGAAGTTTCACTCGGGGCTTGCGCAGCAGCATTAATATTGCCCTGTCTTCACCAGAATTTCCTGAATGCATGCCTAAATAACAAATACGAGGCACAGGAGTGGTGACAACACTTGACTTGCTGCCAGAAGATCTGCGGAAAAGCATTCACAGCAGGGCAGCTTGAGGATATTCTGCTTTAATTTAGAACTCAAACATAATTTTTCTTAATTAACAAAAAATACTCTGTTTCCAGAGTCTGATCCTGGCCCCTCTCCCAGTCCATAAAATGACCCTAAAAAGCCTGCACGATAGGCCCAATAAGCAATAATGACGGAAGCTAACCATTACCCGTTTCTCATGGATTTTCTCCATGCACATTTCATTACTTTCACACAAGTACCTTACGGCTTCTGCAGCTGTAAGAGGATTATTAACAGAGTGGATTGCATTCCTACCACACACCAAACCCCCCAGTTGCTATGTGGGTGTCAAGCCTCAATCAAGGCAATGCGTAGCAGCCATTGAACACTTGCTGTGTATCTCTGAAAGGCACAGCACACACAGTACTGTTGGGGTGTGCCAGAGGTACTGTCCTCCAGTAAAACTGAGTCCGAAGCAGTGGTGCTCAGGTTAAAACCTTGCCAGTGTGTCAACAGCGTGAGCTGCTAAACCAGAGGAACTTCCTGACAAAGTGAAATTGCTGTTTGTGTCTTGCTCAGCACGTCACACCCAGTACACGTTACTTGGAAAACAGCGTGTGAGCAGGAGATCACATTGCCTGGGTATGAAGGTGCTGCTGGAAAATAAGGTAAGCAGGTCAAGAGTACAGCTAAGCAAGTGTTGCTTCATTTGTGACTCAAAGAGTGGGTTCTGAGCATGAGGAATCCCACAGGGAGACTTGCTGGCACGCCAGGCGTGTCGGAGAGGTTAATGTTAATCAGGTGTAGAAAAAACAAACCTTGAGCGTCAAGGCTGCAATGCCTCGGTCAGATATTCAGTACAATAAAGTTACAGTGGTCTAAATAGGTTTGAATTTATAAAGAGAGATCCTAGGGCTTTATTCATACTATTACTCTTCCCTCCCAGATTTCCCTGAAGTGCTCAGTCTCCTTATCCACACCTATTCCTCAGATTCCCCCCAAACTATCCTCACCCTTCCAGTCCCCAGTGGAAAGTGATGGGGCCCAACAGGAGCTGATCTGTGACCCAAGGCCACTGAGGAAGGTACATCTATGCTCAAGGCATTTCCGTTCAGGAGGATACATCAGGTGCTCATTTTCAGTTGAGGAACCAGGTTCTCATGCTCCATGAGCAAGACATTTGAAACAGAGAATCAAAGGAGAAGCCAGTCTTGAGCTTTTTTTCAGAGGCCCACTCCTGACCCACAACAAAGCTTGTATCAAGATATGCTTTGGACAGTCCCTCATTTCATAGCCTCACAGCAAGCATTAGTATCAGCTGCTGTGGCCTCTAGGGAAATGTGCCTGCTAGTCCCAGCTCCCTAACTTGTCCCCTTACATCTATGTGTTATGCCTGATTCTCCTCCTCCATGGCTGGGCAGCTTTTCCATGCTATGTTTTGTCCTTCAGGTCATGTTTATACGACACTAGCCAGAGCAGGACTGAGAAACCCCCCCATCTTTTCTGTTCCTGTATTGTTTTCCAGCCAGTAATTATTTTCCCAGAACACCTGTGAGGTGAAGGATTAACCCTGCTTTATAAATGGGGATATGGTGTACAGAAAGCCTAAGGAAAAAATACCTACCCATTCTGGACTGTCAGCTGGGGCACTTAAAACCTCATTTAATATTATATTCAAACTACAGCCTTGACTGACTTCAGTTGCAACTGTGAACAAACTTAGGGCTCACGCAAATCACACCTCAAAGCTTGTGGTTAGAGAATGAGGAACCTGTAACCAGTGACATCACATGTGAGAAGTCAGGGTTAGGTGATGCAATTAGCATCATGCAAAACTTGTGGCAACTGCTGACAGATGGTAATATTATCTTTCTTCTTCATGCAGTTCTCCCCTCTCTCAGTACCTACCTATCTTCTGTCTTCTGCAAGAGGTAACAAAGCAGAACCACAGGCATCTTACTCTCCTTCAAGACCCTGCGGAAGTCAGGAGCCCCGATGTCTCCAGTACAATTTATGAGACATGAATTCTGTGGGGGAAAAAAACAGCATGTGACAGTGTAACAAGAATAACTCCTATGCTAAGAAGCGTGGGTGAGAAGGGCAGGGGAAAGCCCCTAATTTCAGCATTTCCCAGACTTTTGTACCAGCTGTTGCAAATTCAGCGCTATTTGACTGTCAATTTCTAAACATAGGCCAAAAAAAAAAATCCAAACAAACCAAAAAACCCCCAAAAAAACCAACCCCATAACCAAACCAAAAAGGCAAAAATCAAAGCAAGTCCTGTCCTGCCCTGACATCCTTCACAAGTCTTCTTGCACAGTCAACTCCTTTCTTCTGCTGTCTCCCACCCTGCTGGATTTCAGTCCTTATCTCTTCCATCCCAAGGTCCCCTGAAGTGTTCACTCTCTCTATGCTTGCCTATATCCCAGATTCCTCCCAAATTATCCTTGTCCCTCTAGTCTCCAGTGGCTCACTGCTCAGGTCTAGCACCTGAGGCCACAGCAGGCTGTTGCAGTGAGGAGCAGTGATTGATGGAAGAGCCTTCATCACCACTTCCAGGCTGGGACAGGTCATACTCTTCATGAAGAATTTAGCCACCGAGCTCTGGGGCTTTTCCCAGTTTGTGTGGCCTGAATTCTTCAAAGATTTGTCATTTCCCCAGTGGTTTCATCACACAAACAGCAAAAGCACATTTCAAACAGCAGAGACACTTCACCTTCTCACTGAGTTTAAAGTCCTTTACCCATTGCAAGAGATTAGCATAGCACACCCAGATTACTTCTCCATCAAGGGCACAACACAAAGTAATTTTCTTAAACAGTATTCCCAGAAATGGAATAACCATTTAGCTATTAGAAACAATTAGGAGTAATCAAAGCCAAAGTTTCATAAAGGAAGCATTTTTGGAAACCTAATTGCAGCTGTCACTATCAGCTCTACATCCCATAAAAGGAACTACCTCAGTCAAATGCTCTGAACGCTTGTAAACTCCTCCAAGTTGAAGATGAGGTGCTCTAGGATGCAGTCACACTTGCACCTCAAAAACCACAGGTGTTACAGGAAAACTCAAGTAATCCCATGCAACCCAGGTTCCCTGTGTCTCAGCCATGCCTGCACTCTCAGGTAGAGCAGAGACTACACTAAATCTTTCTGTGCCTTTAGCTCAAGTGAAGTGCCTACCTGACTCAATATGTTTCAGAGTGATACATTACAAAGAAAGCCCTCAAGTACATGGTAAAGTTTCGGGTGGCTAACGAAATTATTGCTTGCAGTCTGGAGCATTAAGCTGCTGCACTGATTGCAAACACATACACCTCTGATCAGTTGCATGCCAGGGCAAAATGAAAATAATGCATCAAATTAAGCTCCTGACAGTATTTGCTGTTACCTGTGTTAGCCATAAGTGCTGGCAGCCTACAAGCTAAGTTCATGCTGCGTGATTGAACCCAGAGGTCACAACTGTCTTTTTAAAGGGATCAGCTGATAAGGAAGCCATTGATATTTTATTCCTGCTCTGTCTCCTCCAGGAACTTTTCACCTTCTCTAAACATATTACAAATATCTTCAGTACACCCAGCCTCTTAGAAGTTTTGATTACAAGTTATCCCCCAGCAATGGCTTATCCACATCTGACGATGGGAAGCTCCCTTATGCAGAAAGTGCTTGTTATTCTCCCCGTCAGGGATGGAGAAGGAGAGGTAGATTGAAGCTTCGTGACTCATTTGCAGGAAGCAATACCTGTTTGAGCAGCATGGGCAGAGTGATGATGCCTTGCAGAGGTCCTCCTGAGTAGTGGCACCACAGAGACGTCTGTGTGCACTGTGCAATGCTGACAGTTGAGTCAGTATGGCCAACTAGAGATAGGGTATCTGGATCTGGAGCAGGAGTCTAGATTCCTACCAAGTCACTTCTGTTTGTGTCAGCCATCCAACCCAAACATAGACAGGGAAGCACTGTTAGTTTTCCAAACAACAAAACAGGAAGTTTACTCCACAAACCTGGCTCCTTACAATATTTGACATTTTTTCCATCATTTTCTTGGTTAACATGAGCTAAATAAGGTGAGGAGGTATCCTGGGTTTGGCTGGGACAGAGTTAATTTTCTTCCTAGCAGCTGTTTCAGTGCTGTGTTTTGGATTTAGTCTGTTAATAATGTTGATAACAGAGCGACGGTTTAGTTGTTGCTAAGTAATGCTTACTGTAAATTAGGACTTTTAGATCTCATGCTCTGCCAGTGAGGAGGGGCACAAGGAGTTGGGAGGAAGCAGAAACAGGACACCTGACCCAAACTAGCCAAAGGGGTATCCCATACCACAGCACCTCATGCCCAGTATATAAACTGGGGGGTGTCATCTGGAAGGACCAATTGCTGCTTGGGTTGGGCTGGGTATCTGTCATGGGTGGTGAGCAATTGTATTGTGCATCACTTGCTTATGCCTTCCTCTTTCTCTATATTTCCCATTGTTATTATTGTTGTTATTTTTATTATTGTTGTATTATTATAATCATATTTCACTTTTATTGCAATTATTAAACTGTTCTTTATCTCAAGCCATGGGTTTTTACATTTATTCTGATTCTCTTCTCCATCCCACTGGGGAGGTGGGGAGTGCACGAACGACTGCGTGGCACTTAGTTGCTGGCTGTGCTTAAACCACAACAGAAGGCAGAAGATGGCAATGGCTCCCCAGCTAGAGCACATTTCTTGGCATACAAGACTTGGCTGGATGTATGTGGAAATTGGCTCCACCTGCCTCTGCTGATCCTTCTCCTCCAGTCGGATCACCTAGCATTCACACACTAGCCCTCCTCCGCATTGTTACAGCCACAGCCCACTGGCCTGAGAGAATAGATGGGACCTGAAGGATCAGCTGAGAACTGGGGTTGTTTAGCCTGCAGGAAAGGAGGCTCCGGGGAGACCTTATTGCTCTCTACAACTACCTGAAAGGAAGATGGAGTGAGGTGGGAGTCAGTGTCTTCTTCCAAGTAACCAGCAATAGAGCAAGAGGGAGTGGGCAGGGGAGGTTGAGGTTGGATATAAGGAAGAATTTTTTCACTGAAACACTTGCCAGGCATTGGACCAGGCTGCCCCGGGAAGAGGTGGAGTCACCAGTCCTGGTGGTATTTAAAAGACCTGTAGATGTGGCACTTAGGGACATGGTTTAGTGGTGGACTTGGCAGTGCTAGGTTAATGGTTGGACTCAGTGATCTAGAGGTCTTTTCCGACCTTAGCAATTCTATGGTTCTATGAAGTGAAGGCCTCTGCTGCTTTAACAGACAGCGGCATAGCAGCCTAGTATTATTTTGCTTCCTTTGTATACACCAAAATGACAAGGCAGATCCTCAGGGTAGGAAATCTCCTCCCTGTTTCCAGCCTCAGTTGGCTCCTGGCCAACTCAGACTAGTTTGTCTTTGTGACTGCCTTGTCGTCTGGCTTCTCTCCTTTTCCCACTCCTTCATTTCCCCCAGTACCAGTTTGGACAGCAACTATAACACCTCTCCCTTCTTAGGCTAAACAAGTTCTGCCTGCTGCCGGGGAGGTGGGCTCTTCATTCCACTCAAACACCGGCAGCCCCTCTCTCCACCTCTGCTAGATCCCCCCACCCACAGCTGGGGAACTGGAACTGGAACTGGGGTCAAGGCAAAGCCTATCCACAGTCACAGTAGTCATATTTATTGTCCACTATTGGAAATATTTTGCTGGATGTGTGAAGAATTGGGTGGTAGCTTTCTCACAGCCATGTCATGCTGCTGGCTTACAAATCTTCATGAAAACCTTCACATTGTTCTCTTGGGCTACCTACAGTCCGGTTACATATTTTCCAATGCAAAATGTTTAAACCTGAAAGAGTTCCAATTAGAAGCTGCAGCAAAGAGACCCCAAAATAACAGAAGTATGAAATCTCTGCCAGTACTACGTCAGAACAGGAGAGGAATGCACAAAGCAAATCTACCATGCCATATTTTCAGCCCCAAATCCATCAGTAAGAGGATTACAATAAAAGTGTATCACTGTCTAATGAAGTGATTTTTCCCTGACTGGCAAGCAATCATATAACAGGCCCTTACATGGAAATAGCAGCAATGCAAGTAGGTTGTTTTCCATCAGAAAGGCATTTCCAAAAACCTATTAAGTCAACCCTAGACCCACAAAAAACAATTACAATTTAGTGCAATACCTTGGTCTCACATGGAGATGTATTAAAACAGTGTGCTGAGATTAAAACCTGATTAACACTTATCACTGGTCAGCTTCTAGAAAAATGAAATTATGTTTATACTGTCTGTAGCCAAGAGGAGTAAAGCAGCACACTGCTACTGCTTAGAAAGCTAGGAAATAACACCTCTGCTCCGTCTTTGCTATGCAGTCCCGTAAGGCTTGACAGGACAAAGGTAAGCCTACAAAAAACCCATCCTGATTACACCACGGAACAGCAAGTACATGCATGCATGCAACTGAGACACTAATGAGAAACCCACTCACACTACATTCTACGCTGGACCTTAGCCTAAAGGCCAAGAACCTAGGTCCTTAAAAGCAGCTAAAGACAACCATACAAAATGGAACAAATCATATGAGACTGTGAAAGGGGGTGTGGAAGTTCCTTCCTTGTGTTACTTCTTTCTTTCTTGCTGTAACTCTGTTCCTAATCCCTTTCCTCTCCCATGTTTCTAAATCCATAACTTTAATCATAAATATATATCCCAACAGGGGTTTACAGCAAAGATCTAGACTGAAAAGACAATGAAAGGAAAACAAATACTGGCAGATGAAAGATGCTTGAGAAGTAGACAATGGCATAAAAGTAAAGGTTTACTTTGGACTCTGTTTTCTCCAGAGTGTTTGCTGAGCCTCTTGCTCACTGCCTTTTCACAAGTACAAATGGTACAGCATCGCAAAGAACAGTCGGAAACTAGGAAGCTGAGTAAGTGCAAAGAGGCAACGCTTGCTCTACAAAATGCTCACAGTAGAATGAGAGTAAAATACGTGGATCCAAAATGGAACTTTGTGCTATGCCAGATTTCCAATTTTACGTGCTGTAAAGCCCTACTGGAAGCCATTCAAAATGTAAGAACAAAGATGCCAAATACAGAATAGAATTCCATAAGTGAATTCCTGACCAACACATGGAAAATCTAGTGAGTAGCTCATGCAATCTTCATGTTTCACAGTCACCACAAGTCTATTGTGATTGATTACAACTCCCTCAACTTTCTGTTTGGTTTCCTCAAACTTATGGAGAACATTTTGTGTTTCCTACAGCCTCTCCCACCCTCCTGACAAGAGAAGAATGACAGATCATACCGTGGTGTATCACCCAAAGATCACTCAGGATGTGGGAAAGAAAATGGGAATAAAACAGAAAGAGCGTAGACAGAAGGAAAAACAGATCTACAAGAAAAAATGTTCCTACTTCTCGAATCACAGAAGGTGTCAACATGCGGGTGTTGAAGGAGCTACTTATTCCACAAGAGCTTTTTCTTCTCCTTGTATATTTCCAGCGTAGCTATACATTTTTCCTCGATGAGATCCATTTATTTAGGCACAATTGAGAGCCTTGGCTAGGTTCTCAGAACCAAATTGCTTTCCAGAGCATGTACAGATGCCCTCTGGTCCATGTTTACCCTATTTGCAGATTTGCTTTTGTCCCACAAACTGCTCAGGAATGACTTGTACATCCAGAGTGTTTAACATATTTCTGGCAGTTAGGATGGGAAATGCATTTCTAGGTGTGTAACCTTCAGGATTATTTTCTCATTACTTCCTTTCCACTTTCCTTTTTTCCCTTTCCTGGTTTCAAACAGACACCCACAGCAGATGCTTCATACTTTCAGCCTGCCATGAGCATCCTGTCCCATCAGCAGCTGTTCTTCTGGCATGCACACATGCCATACGGGGGAGGATATTTGCTCCTCTGACATCTCCCATAAAGCTTCAGCAACTTGCCTTCAAACACAAAGTCCAGCATCCCCAGGGGCTTTAAAGGGACTGCCCATGGCTTTTTTCCCAGCATTGCTCTCCCAGAGCTTGCCTTGCCTGGGGTTACCAGTCTGGAATTTCTATGAGCACAGTTCCTTTTCATGATTCCTTTTCAAAGCAAACACACATCTTTTTTCTCCTTCACTCCTGCCTAGATTAAAAGGGGAAATGATGATTTTACAGTACCTAGCCCCAAACAGCACCATTTCGGTGCTTATACCAGGCTGTTGCCATCAGCTGCATGGCTGCAGGCCTAATGCTGCTTGCTTCATAAGGGAAACACCTACTGCATAGTAAAATAGGCTGCAGGCCCTTCAAAGCTGCTCTGGTGATGATGAGATGAGGCACCGCAGGCTACTGCCACACGCAGGAAAGCAAGATGACAGCTTAGCTGCACCCAATTGCATTAAAAACACAAAAATAGAGGTTGATACAAGGCAGCACCAAAGTTGGCTGCACACATCAGCATGAGCTGAACTCCCTCCTCCTCTGGGAGGTAGGCACTCTGCTCACCAGCCCCAGCACTGCAGGCTTTGCTGCTAATGGGATCATTTCCTTCTAAAACCTTCTGTACGGCAGTGGCCCAGTAACATGCACAGCTAACTTAGGCTGAAAGGGAATTTTCCACCACCCACAAGCCTCTTTCTACCTTGTGTAAATCCTCTCAGGTGCAGGCCACAGAGAAACTGCGCCAGCCTCTGCAGATGACAGGTTAACAAGCATTAACCATGATAAGTCTTCAGGACCCAACTCCTGTGTCAGGTTCCCTTTACAGCCTCCCGTTTAAAATAAGCACACACAGAATTCACCCCTCCTTCCAGGTCCCTTCACATTGCCTTAACAATAGGACAGGGGCTTAGTGTAAATCATGGTAAGGCCATTAAGCAGAAAGATCATTCACCTTCTCTCTGACAATTAAGGGATATCAGATACAAGCAGATGTATAAGACATCCTTTTTCATCTGAGAAGATAAGCTTAAGCTATCCTTATATAATCACTCTTTTGGAAGCAAACTTTCTGGAGCACAGATAAGATCAAAGGTGGTTTTCCCAGCCAGTGAAGTTATTAACACCTCAAAGAAAAAGTAATGCAACACATAAGCCAGAGCTGTCTGATGGCTTCCTTGATTTGAGGACAGAGACAAGAGGCAGCAGCAGGGGGCTGTTACCCTCTGTACAAACAGGGCAGTCTGAGCGTGAATAGGAAAACAACATACTTACCTGTTAAAAATAGTATTTTCAGGACACTCTGAATTGCTACTTCTTTGAAGGAACAGTTCCCCAAATAAAACCCCACATATATATTTTTAACTACAGGAAAACATCTTCATAGCATGTGATCCGAAAGCACAACAGTGATAATGCACTGTGTGCTGAAGTTAAAAGGGGACATGCACTGCCCTTAAAGTTGGTTCATAAGCAAGTGAGTTCTGGATCCATTTTCACCCCACAGAAGACAAAAAAATCCTCCCAATACCTCAAAAAAAAAAAAAACAAACAAACAAACAAACAAACAAACAAAACCAACAAAAAACCACAAAGAACAAAAACCAAAAACCCAAAACCCTGCAAGCTGATGTCTAAAATGTCCTTTATTTTCTAAGGAACATGAACAGCCCTATGGAATACATTTTAATTCATTATTTTTGTCTTCCTTGCTGAGATCAGGGGCCACACTCGGAGCACTAGGGAAGGGAGTCTATGAGAAACAAGGAGCTCCAAGATGAGGAGAAACAGTAAAACTCTGTTTCCTGTCTGCACTTTCCCTAAAGCTAACATACAGCATGGACTCTCTGATGTACAAAGAATATCTTTTCTCCTATTTTCAAGATTACAGCAACTCACCACCCCTAAGAGCTCAACTTTCCTCTGCAAAATGTGATTAAAATAGGCCAAGGATTCAAAAGCTGCTGAGGAGAGACAATAAAGAGGCAGAGATGCACAAAATAAGGGTGTGACTTTGTTTTCTGAAGCTGTAGCAGTAGTAAGAAAAGAGAAATAACAATCTGGGCCAGCAGTTCCCAAAATATGACATAAATATCGCCTGCAGTTTGAAAGTGGTATGCAAATGACACCCAAACAGCCAAATGATGCTCATGCATGCCACTGGGACTAAATTCGTAAAAGCCTTGTATAGTTCAATTAAACTAAAACAAACTACAAGCATTTAATTTATCATAACTAGCAAGGCAAGAGCCTCCTCCCCAACAGAGTATGCTCTGGTCACCCTACCTGCACTGGAACAACATACGGAGAACCCTACCATACCTTGGCAAGGCCTCTCATGGCATCCAAGTTTCTTCAAGAGTCATGTGAAATTGCACCTTCATTACTTAAGCCATGTGAAGAAGAAGCCCACTTCTAGAAAGCAAACATAGCTCAGGAGGTTATCACTGGAAGGACCAATTTTGCATTCGAGTTGAAGAAATTATGAGTGTTCTACTCCCAGCCCGAAAAACGTGGGAACACGGAGCGGCGAGAGCAGTACACACCTCTGACTATGCCAGTCTATCGCATTGTTCACATTTGCTGTCATACGCCTGAGAGAATTCAATGCAGAGAAAGCTATTAGAAAATAAAATATTATTACTTAATATTTATGTAGCATTTTCCACCGGCATTTTTTAAGCAATCGATACATGAAGTAATTTACCAAGAAAAATAAAAACATACATTGGCATTCTGTGTGATCAGTAGCTTATGTTTTCAGAGGAAAACAGTTCTGCTTTATTAGAATTAAACTTTAAGGCCTGAATTGGCTATACATTATTCACTGTTACATTTTAAATTGGCAGAGAGGTAATCAATCAGGTCATTAGCTCCGAAATGCATTTAGCAGTACATTTTGCTAAGCTCCCATATTAAGAAAACCACAGGAAAACCTGAAGCAGTTAACATCTTTTTATCGTTGGTTAAGAACTAATAATTCAGGGCACTGCAATTGTTGTTCTTTAAAAAAAGGAAAAAAATTCCACCTTCCAGCTTTGCCACCCTGGATTACTCTCTTTTTAACCATGTCCAGTCAATCATTCTCCCTTATTTAAATTAGTCTGTTGAGATCTTTCTGAAGTCACTTCCAGCTACAACAGGGCTTCCTTTTTGTGGGTAGCAGCACATGTCAGCTTGGCACACATGCTTTTTCACAAATGCAAGATGCCTCCTTGAGTTGATACAGCAAACTATCAAAACCATAGTGTGGCTGGATCTAAGGGTAGATTCCATAGCACTGGCCATCATCTGCATTTCTAGCCGGCAACATTATGCTGACCTGAAAATTCATCTTTTGGGGGTAAGATTTAAAAAACACACTTCACATGCTCACTGTGACAGAGCAACTCCTGTATTTCAGATACACGGTCTCTCTCTTCCATGGCCTGTGGGATGAGGTGGCAGCATACTGATCTTTATTGCTGGTGAACTCAAACAAGAGACTGCTCTTTATGAGACACAATGCAAGCACAGGCAAATATGATGGCTGCATCCATTCAGCCCTGGTTTTCCTTTTTCTTTTAATGCATAAAACAAGTACACAGATTTAAGTGACATTCAAACTCCTGGCAAGTAGCCAACTCACCCCATGGGTAAGATAAATGTTGGACATTTTTGAGTTGGGACACCATGGCAGTGAAACACTGGAAAAATCAGGGATTCATCCTGTCTCCTTCCAGCAGGGAGATGAATTTTCAAAGGGGAGTACATTTTCTGTTCTCTGAGGTACTGAACATACAGCAAGGTTGGATATAAGAAAAAGGTAGTCCAAGTAACTCTAGAAGATCTTTTATATGATATCCAGATTTTGTGGCTTCTTTAGTAATCTTTACTGTTAGAAGACAAAAAAAGTTATATTGTGTGAGAGCATCTCGTGATTTCTATATGTGCTTCCACAAATGCAATTAATACTTTATTTGAAATTAATTTTCCTTAAGGTTTCCCTAGCTATTTCATATTTCTTCTATGCACCATTTGCATCTGTGTTCTCTGATAACTTACATAGCCAGGAGTTAAATAATATCTTAAATAAAATCTAAAGTAAAATTATGAAGCTCAATAGATCAGTAGTAAGTACAGTAAACACCTGACAAAAATACAAAGGGGTCTAGAACCAATCCCTTTTTTAACACATCTAAAGCTTCTGTCTAATTAGGTTCATTTTGTGACAAACAACAGTGGGATCAGAACAGCATTACTGTTATCATAGCAGCCACATGACAGAACCTAGATGATTTATTTGACAAGCATTTAATCAATTTTTTTGTCCTGTACTGGCCTCTCATTTTCAAAACTCATGGGAGACAACATGCCTTTCTCATGAGTATGAATCATCAGGTTCACCCACATGTCAGAGTCAACCTACAGTGAAATTGTCATCTTTTTATAAATACTTCACAACATTTTAAAACAGGCATTCTGTCTGGGAAAAGGAGGGGAAGATCATAGCCCACTTGTCCTCCCTTTTTCCTCGTGACGAGAAGAGGGGAGAAACAGAATTCTGTATTTCAGATAACAGAGATATAATTCCTAAAACATTGCAGTGTCATGTATTGAAAACATGGTCAGTAAACAACAACTGTAAGCCCCTACTTGTTCAGATGACAAACGTTTCATTGAAAAATGGAGCAACATCAAAAAGCTACAAAACAAATGGTGATTCTCAGCTCTGTCAGTGCTGCAGCTGGTATTCACGCAGGTTTAGATTAATCCACGAGACACTTCTTCAGAGCTTATCTCAGGTGTCAGTTAAGCAAGAAATCTGGCTCCTGGTAACCAAAGAGTTTAAAATCACCTTCAAACCGTGCGTAGAGGCGTCTTATATCTCTCTTGCTAACTCCTGAAAAATACCGCTCTACCTTTGTTTTGTTGTACACTGTTATGCCTGGTGGAATTGTGGGGTATGATACCAAATGGTCTATGCCAGCTGCTTTCAAGATATATGGAGCATCGTCCTCCAGGGTTTCATGGTGTCCAATCACGCTATATGGGATTTCACAGGGAGCACAAAGTTCCACATACGTTACCCAATGAATGATGTGGTCACCAAACTGGA
Organism: Myiopsitta monachus; assembly: GCA_017639245.1. Taxonomy (NCBI): domain Eukaryota; kingdom Metazoa; phylum Chordata; class Aves; order Psittaciformes; family Psittacidae; genus Myiopsitta; species Myiopsitta monachus. The sequence continues at coordinate 40,282,118 of CM029927.1, forward strand.
CGTCCAGCCATCGGTGATTAGGATCTCCCAGATAGCGCACAAAGTCCTCAAACTGCAGCCCTTTGGTCTCTGTGCGATTCTTTCTGTATTTACGAATGATGCCAGGAGCAATTTCATGCCGGTACCAAGGTTCAAACCGAGGATTGTGCACAAACTTGTCTTTGAATGCAGAAATAAGTCTTTCAAATGGATCTCTAACAATAAAAAACTTGAAGTATAAATTCAGCCTAAACAAAGGAAAAATATGAGCGATTAATAAAGTGTTTAAAGAGTGCTTAACAAAGACTTACAAAATGCACATAAACTCTGACCACAGACACAGAAATGTGAATCTTACACCACTTGCAGTCTATCAATATTAGAATTAACAGGACAGCAAAACCTGTGAGGCCGTAACACAAATGGTGGAGCAGAAGCACTGAGACTGAGAATCCCAAATGTAGACTTCAGCTGCACTCTTGATTCCTTATTATACCACTGACTCCTAACCTCCCTCACACCCCTGGGAAGCTACGTCTTACCGTTTTCTAATTTCAGAGTCAGTGAAGGAGGACAAGCGTGGAAGGCCATTCTTCTCATGATCATGAACAATATTTTCTGGGATCTCTTCTATGGAAGAAAATGCTCCTAGACAAATCGGAGAAAGTGAGCAAGTGAATACTTCAGGGGGAAAAAGTGAGTACAAGCAAGCACGTATGCCTTTGGCTAACAGCTTTTTGCTTCATCTTTCTCTTTTCTGTATTTTTAGCATTTACGGTTACTATGTTTAAAACTGTTAAATGACGAGAGGTTCTGACTGCAAAGCTGAAAACTGTTAAAATTCTTTAGGGTATGTGACATCAAGGTCCAAGACCAAATGGCCTCAAAACTCTCAGAAAGGCACGTTAAGCAGATTCGATCAGCAACTATGTCTAAGCCTTTAACTCCCCACCTCAGTGTCCCCATTCATTCTCTTTCCCTCTGCCCACACATACAAATGGAGGAAGACTTTGAGGACCAACTCCAATGAAGGAACCAACTTTCTGGCTGAGTTTCTACCACCAACAAAAAATAAATGCTGTGGGCTGCTTTTGGAACTGCTTCAACACAGAATCACTTCGCTGTCAAGATCCATAAAGTTCATTTAATAACTATGTTGTGCTGAAACAAGAATTCCAACCATACAATACTACACAGACTAAAAAGCACTAAAACTAACAATAGAAAGTCTCCACGTGATTATTTCTGCAAGCACATGAACTGACAAGAAAAATAATGTCACTAAATTCTGATGTGCTTATTTTAAGATTCTGATCCTGGAAGTTCTTATGACCTTGAGAAATATCTCATGTGCACCCCTTGGGCTTTAGGCATAAGCCTTCACACAACAGCATCATTCCAGAGTACCAACCTGCAACAAGAACAGGATGCTTCAAAACAAGCTCTTTGGGTGAAAGCCTTTAAGGCTTTCTCTTTTCCAGAACTGCAGTGAATAATCCATACCACTCAGCTTCTCAGTTTTCTGGCTTTTTTTGGGGTGGAATGGGGGGTGGGGGGAGAGGGCTGATGGTGGTAGCATTTTATTAATTTCAGGGGTTTATATTTTTTTGTACTCTTTGTAAATTACATGTAGACAACAGATGGCAGATTACACAGCCTCAGAAACTGAATCCTTGGAATCATCCAGAGCACAAATTCAGTACAAGCAATAGCAGAGTTAGCTCCTCCACAGTGCCTCCATAGTGCCACAGCTATGTTTTTCCATCCTGAACCTCTAAATACTACTTAGGTATTTGGATGTTAAATTTTCCCCCTCACGTATCTGTCCCACCTGCTGAAACTATTCAAAGAAGAGAAAGGTCAACTGCAGCGCTAGTCTTCATCAGCAGACACTAGTACACTGGCAGCTCAAGGCAGAAGAGAGCAGTGTTTATGTAAAAACAATTTTCTATCATTATCCAACATACCAGAACTAGGAAGCTCAAGGTGAAAGATTTGCTGCTGGTAAGACATGAGTTATCCTCACTCAATGCAGCAAATACATCCCTGCCTGTCCTCAGTTATTCTTTGCATGTTATCTCTGTTAAATTCTGATAGGAACAAGTACTTCTAATGCACTTGTATAGTTCCATATTTAGTACTTTCTTGGTGTGTGGCTTTCAAGGGTATTTAAAATACATGCCCATATGTGTCCTATGTGCGTGCATATATTTGCTTGATTTTCAGCTCCCATCCATACATCAAAATTGAAACTAATATTAAAGTTTTTAAAGACAGTACTTGTTGCTACAAAGGTTTTGCCGAGGGACACAGCTGCTTTGCCAGTTTGTCAGTTTCTTTCAGGGTGTGCAAACTAGTTCAAACAAGGTAAAGAAAACACAGAAACACAAGTGCAGAGCTGGCTGTCCACAGGGTGCTTCTGACAAGCAAGCCGGGTCCACAATGTTCAGGTTTTGCCCATATCTTGGTGGGCTATGCCACCTGCAAAACCACAGAAGGACCTCAACTGACCTGACATATGTAGCAAATTCACAGCCTTGGTGGACAGACAGGCACAATGGTCTAATGTCAGACAAGGGTGTTATGTTAAATACGATCACGTTAAGTTTATATGTGCAGGTAACGGTACAGTAGAAAACCTTCAGGAAATGAGTTATTTTTCTTGGCTATTAGAAGATGGTAGGCAGTGTTCACCTTGTAGATTGTTTTTCAAACATACTAGCCCCTTTACTACTTCTTTTACAGTCTTTTATAACATACCTTTGTTGAATAAACTATTGCCTTAAGTACCTCAGAATCTTTATAGCTCCTATGATGGCTCACTGATAGCACATACACAAGATTTCAGCAGTACAGACCAACAGCAGCTGCCAAGTTCTAACTGGCTTTCTTTGTAGCCAAACACCCCTAGTTAAAAGTCAGTGGCCTCAAGTCGGAATTTTTGTATTATTTTATTTATGCAATTGTGATACCTTGTAGTTTACTTGTTTCAAATACTATAAAATACTGCCACCCCTTCAAAGACGACAAATCTACCTCCCACCAGTATGGGTACTCTTTCATGACTCAAATCACTTTTGAGCCAAGTAAGAGCAATATTTACTTTTACAGAAGGAACAGGTGTATTTTCTATAAAAGAGATGTTTTGAAAGGACTAGAAGCAACTGTGAAGAATGAAAGGCTGAAATTAAGTATCAGTGTACAGAAAAGCGGAAAGAATCCATTTTTGTGTTGTTCCACTTGGTCTAATTCTGCTCTTTACTCCTCCTCCTCCTCAAAGAGACCCACACACCCACAGCAGAGTAGGTACCATTTAAAACGATCAAGACTTTTTTCCACTGAGTGTTGCCCACTTTTGGCGTCTGACAAAACAGGATCTTGTGCTTGTCACACACAAATATTCGGTCCAAGACGAATTTGGAAACTGCAGTGTGAGAGAGATCTCTCAATGCAGTGTCTCTGCAGACATTCCTGAGAAGCTCAAGTCTTTCCATATGAACCAGGGGCTGGCGGATCAGATTTCCAGAAAAAGCTTTTCCAGTTGGCTTTAGGAAATGCAGAGGGGAAAGAGAAAAAAAAAAAAAAAAAGTGCAAGAATTTAGTTTTCAGATCAAATTCTAAAGTATAAAAATCCCCAATCTGTGTATCTTAAGGACTCCCAGATTCACAATTAAAACATTGCTATGTATTAACTAAGGGGTAGCATTTAGTCTCCCCCCTGTGCTGCTGCTGCGCATGTTGGTTCAACTGCTAAGTCATTATGTAGTAGTAGACAGTAGTAAGAGCTTTTCCATACTAATTTAAGTCTGCTGCAGAGCAGCAGGGTCTTATCTGTGTGGATAAAATATGCCTTGACCAAATACTGGAATTCCCACAAAGTTTCAACAGCCAGTAAGAAAGTTTCTAAGGAGTTGGGACAGGGATTTCAACAGGAACTAAGCTTTAATCCCTGAGATAGGGCTTAGGGATGCTAACCTATCTGGCTGGGAAAGAAGAATTTGGTGTAAAAGTTCTGTGCTGTTTTCTAGCACCTGCAGGCATTCAGTGTTTCCATTTATTCAAGCTGAAATCAAATCAAGTGGACAAAAATTCACACAAGAAGCATCAATGCTTAGTATGGCAAATATGAGAAGCAGGCAGGATTCCTCTCTCCAGAAATGGATGAAGTGTTTGATATGTCTCATTCTTCTGAGACTGACAGGAACCACAACCACCCCTGCCTCACAATTAGTGGGGATTGAGGAAAAAAGAGCTTGTCTGATTAACAGGTAATGGGAAATTTTACATTTCTACTGACAAACCTTCCCCCTTCCACTAATTGATTTACATGGTCGGTAATATCAGTACTGACTAGAGGAAGTACTGATTGAGAGCAGCCCTGCAGAGAGGGACTTGGGGATACTGATGAATGAAAAATTGGGTATGTGCTGCCCATGCGTCCTTGTAGCCCAGAAAGGCAATCACATCCAGGGCTACATAAAAAAGAAGTCCGGCCAGCATGTCAAGGAAGATGATTCTGCCTCTCTAATTTGCTCTTGTGAGTACTGTGTATATATACCTGGAGTACTGTGTTCAGCTTTGTGGTCCTCAGTACAAGAAAGGCATGGACCTGTTAAAGTGGGTCCAGACGAGGGCCATGAAAATGGCCAGAAAGCTGGAGCACCTCTGCTATGAGGAAAGGCTGAGAGAGTTGGGCTCATTCAGCCTGAAGAAGAGAAGGCTCCAGGGAGACCTTCTAGCAGCCTGGCAGTACCCAAAGAGAAATCTGGAGAGGGACTTTTTACAAGGACAAGGGGTAGCAGTTTTAAACCAAAAAAGGGTAGGTTTAGATTCGACATAAGGAAGAAATTTTTTCTTATGAGGGTGGTGAGGCCCTAGCACAGGCTCCCCAGAGAAGCTGTGGCTGCCCCATCCCTGGCAGTGTTCAAGGCCAGGCTGGATGGGACTTTGAGCTGACTTGGTGTAGTGGAAGGTGTAGCTGCCCATGGCAGGGGGTTGCAACTAGATGATCTTTAAGGTCCTTTCCAACCCAAACCATTCTATGATTCTACGATTTCAGGTACAGTGTCCAAGCTAGACATGAAAAAGCAATGATTTTATGTTTTGTCCCAGTCCTCCATATGGAAAAAAAAAGTAATAATCTCATTCTGCTTTTTCTGTTACTTTTCTCCAATATCCCCTGGTCAGAAGGAAATCTGAACAGCCTGACAGATTGTTTATCTGTCAAAACAATTTCTTTTGCATGCAACCAGGATTAATATTAGTGCTTCATGCTTCATACTATCAGGAAGTCAAGAGGGAATAGATACAGATCCAGAAACCTTATTATCCTCTTCCATACAAGTAAAGGAAGATGTTAATACTCACTACACAGATCTGCTAGCCTTCCTCTAAACAAAGTGCCTCTCACAAGTATTTTGAGTAGAATTTATATTTCAGGTTATTTACATGCAAAACCAAAAAAGTGTTGTGTTTATACAGAAACTCACTTTCCATGCTGCATCACAAAAACACTCCAAACGTAAGATGGCTTATGTAACCAATGGAAAAAAATTGGCCTTAGCCTACTGTGCAACTAGCCTCAAATTAACATTTGCACAAGGGAATTTCAGAGTTTCTTTGCAGTTTAGCAAGTACCATGTTTGTTCTGCTTTGTTGCTGAAAGCACAGAACTATGCATCTAAAGGATCAACTGGTATTGAATACTATTGTGTTCATGTTCTACTTTGGAAAAATGCAGAGATGTGAAGCACATAGAGCAGAAAACATGAAAAAGAAATTGAAGACTGATAAAAAGAATTAGGGGGATAGGGCAGAGAACTCTCATAATAGACGAGACACAGGTTTGCCCTCAAGAACCACAAACCTGATGGCTATGGAAATACAGAATACAAGTAATCAAAAATTTGGCCATTATATTAGAAAGGGTAACAAAAATGACTGTTCTGACTTGATAAAGGAGTACTGTAATGATTTTCTCCTACAAATGGAAACACATTAAGTTGAATCATTCAGATGAAACAAGACAGCAGGTTACCATAACAAACTATCTTTGTGAAGCTAAAATGAATTCTGTTGGCTCTATCTAAATAGAACAGTCTGAATAAATAATTCCTGTCTAGAAATTCCCTTTAACAATAGAAAGGAACTTAATCTCTTATTTTCTCCCACTCTTTAATACATGTAACCCTTATCTTAACTGTAAGCACCTGGAATTCTTCAGGCAAACGTTTTTCTTCTGGCACATGCACCTCCTCCACTTTTGTTACAGCTGTCAGTATCAATGGCTCTTGCTTGGTGCCATAGCCTAAGGTAGGAAGAGAGGCAAGAGCATTACAGAAGGTGGGGAAAAGGCAACTATTTCTGCTTTACAGCTAACACAACTGAACATCACTTTCTGTATTAAGTGTACAAAACATTGTATTTGTTTCCAAATTGGAAGGTACTAGACAAGACATGAGACAGCCTATTAATATTTTAAAGGATGTACTCTGTGTGAATTTTGGATGGAAATTCAGTTGAGTTTTAGCAAGGAAACATGACCATTATCTTTTATTTTGGTCTTTTTTAAACAAACTGTGCAAAGAGACATTGAAATCATAGATCCAAATATCATGATTAGTAGACAATTGAGTACAGCTACATGGGTTTGACAGTAAGACACTTTTATTTTTCAGTAGAATTCCCAAACTATGTGCAAATAAAAAAGATCTATCAAGTTTCTCCCTCCCCCCATATTAGCAGATAGGTTCCTTCTGTTGTAAACTCTTAGACATCACCAGAAGAAAAGTGTCACTAAGGACCATTTTTATTTATTTTGTGCTCTAAGTAAACACTTCCAACCAGCAATAAATACAAGATCCTCTCTTCCTTTATTATTGGACTGACTGCGCTCCTTAGAGACTCCCACAGCAAAAGAAAAAACTCTGCTGATACTCTTGTTCTTTTTTAATGATTTTATGACAGCTAATAGTTCGAGACCAAGTTAAAGTGTGTATCCTTGCAGTACCCTCTGCACCTTTTGCAATTGGCATGCTATAGGAAAACTGAAAAGTCCACAAAGCTATAGCTTTACACTGGTACAGAAAGTTCAAAAATAGTTTGAAGCAGCTTTTCATAACCATAAAGCAAAAAGAACATGACTTCTCCCTGTAAATTTATCTCCATACACATTGGACTGCTTTTCCCTTCATGCAGTTTCTTCTATGACTAAGTTGTCTTTGCATCCACAGTGGCTTAGTGTTTCATAGTCCAGAAACATGGTAACTGCCTATGTCCTTTTCTTAAGGGAGTACTCTACTCTGCCTCCACTGGATTTGAGTAACAGGCATGTATGGAAAAGCAAGTTAAAGCTGAAAACCATGTAAGCAACTAAGCAATCAGATACAGTAAATATTGTTGTGCACAGACTTACTTCACCGTATCCTTTTGTAAAATCAAAGTAACCTGATTCAATAAAAGGCCAGTTAAAGTATCCACCATTATCACCATGTAAAAGCATGCCTGCAGATGCTACTAGAGATGAGGAACAGAAATTTGCTCCTTCTCATTAAGAAGTTCCTATTGCTTATGCACCCAAGACATCAGTAAAAGGCTTAAACAAAAGAACATTGATTCATTGAGCATCTGCTGGTTTTGTTCTATCTGCTACGTAGACACAGCCAAGTAAGGACAATTTCTGACAAGCCATATTTAATTAAGTCTAGAAGAGTTCCTCCAGGATTGGCCATCCTATCTGGGCTTTCTCCAAGCTTCTGCTGGTATATTCAAATTACTTCCCTTCATGACTCCCAGTACAAATACTGCTATCTCCAACACATACATACACTTAACCACAGTCATGTCTTTGCAAGACCGAAGCTTAAGAAATGACATAATTTTCTGTTCAGAGAACTATTCAAAGCGGAAGGAAGCTTCAGCATAGACAAAAGAGAAAAGCTGGCAAGCCAAGGTAATAAAAAGCCAGTAAATGCAAAGGGTGTACTCTAATAATTTTTATTTTTTTAAAAACTACTTTTTAATCCTCCTGACAAATTCTGATGTAAAAAAAAACCTCACTCAAAGGATATTTGAGCTGGGAAACAAGAGTTGGCATCAAATGAAATACTGGAAGATTTAACTACCTAATGTAAGACCAGCTTATTTGCAGATGTCCTAGGACTCAAAAACAACTGGGACCAAGGAAAGCTAAGTTACCCTACAGTTCTCATCCGTAATACTTGCTGAATAAATCTCCACACAGAGGTATGCTATTTAAAAAGGTACACCTAATATATCTCTCCACTATCAAGTCACTGAAACAAATGTCAGTAGTGATGTCAGTGCTTCAGAAGTTACACATTTTTTGCATATCTTAGAAAGATGCAGAAATATAGATCTCTTAGGACTAGAAGTGATATCATCACCTTCACCCTAAACTCTATGTAGGATGGCTTTGTAACAGTAGCTCCTCAGCAGACATAAAACTGTAACATGCTGTGTAGTGTCATCAAATGGCTTAAATTCCTCATCAGCTTAATACCATCTGGGCTACTTAAGCTAAGCAAAAGCCTGTAAGCTGTTTGTCAGTCAAACAGCAGAGGGTAAAACTGAATGCAAGAAGCAGGGCACAAGTGGCCAGGCTAAGTGCACTGCAAATGAAATAGAATTTTCCACAAGTTTTACATAATACTGCAGCCACAGGACAAGCAGTCACAAGAGGACAGAAACTAGTTATCATGTGAAATGAATTCTTTAATTCTTTCTGAATCTCCTTTGTATTTAAACGGGTAATTGTGCTCTGTGGTACTGCACTGTGACTTCTACTCCTAGTAGATCAAGATACTGAAACCAAATGTATTGAAAGAGCAGACCTCACAAAACAGTACTGACAAACATGTTCTTAACCACCAAAAAAATGACATGATGTTAGTTTTGCAGACTTCTACCAAGAAAAGCAGAAACTATCAGCACTGTCACTTCTAGAAATTCAGTTGTTCTGTTCTCAATCCTACCAAAACAGCAGTACTACAGCAGAACTACTTTGCGCAGAAAGAGTACTTGTGAGAAGCACTATTCAATTTTCCATTTCAGATCAAACATTAAAGTTGAACTTACCATCTGGGTCTTTAAAAGTCAATGTGATAAACTTGCTAGCAACCATGAACATAAATACCACCCAAAAGCATGCAGCTAGCAGCAGCCACTGGTGGTGCATGTTGTCAGACATGAGCCATACAAAGTTGTTGTTTCCTGTTTGAAAGAGGAAAGATTGACACATTATTTTTGTTCCAGTTCAGAAAAATACTTTCCATAACCAAAATGACAGAACTCTAATACACATGTGTGTCACAAAATATAGCAGTAGATTTCACTTCATACTTTTTGTTCCTTTGGCTGGGTTTTTAACCCACGTTAAGGCTGAGGCAATGTAACTGCCGGCTGCTATTAAAAGGAGGCTTCCCTTCTCCTTCACCCCTATGTACGCATTCCCAGTCCCCTCCTTGTGCTGGCAATAGCACTCACTGACTGCCTGACTGCTTGGGGAGACATACCAAGAAACCCCCCGATTTTTTAAGTGTAGTCTACTTTGTGATTTAACTTTGTGAGATGGCTTATTGCAGGAAAGGGAGCATGAAAAATGCTTCCCCTCTCTGTGGTAGCTAGTCAGCAGATTAACCTGTAATGACAAGCTGTAACATTAACAGTATCCTTGGTTATCTCAAGTCAGTTCATGACATGTAGCAGAGTCCTGCCCTGCACTGCCCCCATGAATTAAAGGCTGGAAGCTACTGAGCCAGAAAGCTAAGCTTAACCTGACAAAATATTTAAATATATTAATGCCTCTTTTTATCTTGCCACTTTTATTGCCAGCAAAGTATCAACCACAGGTTCTGAAAGATCCTTTTATTGCCATCTTGCTAAGCACTATCCACATAGATAGTAAAAAAGGGTTCCCTGCAACAGCTACTACCGGTAGCTGTACCCCTGCAGATAAGTCTTAAAGACAGGACTTCCCCAAGAATGCAGGAAGGGTTATCCAAATGATTGAGACCTCAGATTTAATGTGCAAAGAAACTACAGGTACTGACTGAATTCAAGCAGAGAGAGGATAAGGATACTGCACAGTATTACAAACACATGGTGTCTGCCCTACTTCACAGTTTGTAAGTTTGCTGGAGTGCTCTAACCACTTCTTAGCTTGTAATACTTGTAACTGTAATCCTAACAAACTATTTTTTTTATGCTTAAAAGTTAAGATGCAATATAAGAAAACCAACTGTAAAAAAGATTTAAGTCCCCAGCTATTAAGAGAATTGTAAAGTTTTAAGTTACATCTTTCACTGAATTTCCAACTTCTGATGGGCAATGCACCCAGAGAAGCACTGGGGCTGACACCAAGTATCCGTGAAAGCTCCACTGCAAAATTGAAGCTTTCATAACTTAAAAAAACCAAAACAAAACAAAACAAAAAAACCACATAAAAACTAAGAGCAAATATCACTACCTACCTACCAAAACCTGACACTCCTCAGGCTTGAATATTTATCTTGCAAAAATAAAGCACCATTGTCTCAGTTGCTGCTGGAGATAAGACACCTGAGGGCATGAACTCAGGTAATGGAAAGTTCAAACATAAGTGAATGCTTCCTTTCGAGGATACATACAAAACAATTTCAGAAAGCTTAACCAAAGAGTATCTAACACAAAAATCTCATAGGATGAGATCCTCTCAACACTCCTGTGAGGTTTGTGCTTGTAGCCTCTGGGAAGAACAAAAAAACAAACCTACCCACATAACTAGCAATAGGATCAAACTCAGTCCTAAAGCAGCCACATGCAACTTCAATGGGAGTCACAATCGCATGGTTTGTGATCACATTTTTCATACAGCTACTTGAGCGAATTGCCAGGGAATACCGATGCCCTCATTCCCAGCTAAGATGCTAAAAACTAAATAGTTAATACTTCTAAGCAAAATTTGCAGTAAGTTTCTCAGTCATATAGCGGTATTCCACCCTTTTCATTCCCACAAAGCTTCAATAACAGAACTGAGCCTGGTTTTGACATTATTTCAGCATGTCCACCAGCGACATCAACGCTACTGCTACAGGTGGTGATCAATTTTCCAACCAGCTTTTGCCTTCCAGCAATGCAAATGTTTCCAGGAAGGGTTTTCACTGAAGCTGACAGAAGTGAAATGTCTTCAGGGTATGCTGAAAGCCTGTGCAAGCAGGCAGATAGCTCAAAACAGATTTGGGACCCTAAGGATGTATGTGAAAGGGGTGAGAGAAGGAAAAGAACAGAATACCTTCAACTGGAAAAAAAAAAGGATTCAGTAATTTTTAGCTAGGATGGCAGTGTTCAGGTTATTTTTATTTTCTCAATGCAGTATTCCTCAGTTCGGCTTCTGAGAGGTCCTTTTTCCCCTTCTTCTATGGTTTCATTTTTAAGTACTTCTCCTAAAAACACTGCATTTAGGTAAAAAGACATATGAATTGTCTTTTGGACAATTACAGGTGCTGTGACCTCCATGAAGATGATGTTTGTCATCTGCCATTTTCTGCTGCAATTCCTTAGCTGCTGAGCATGCAATGTCCAAGACATGCTATTCTTCAACATCAAAAACTGTCATCAGGAAGCTTAAGTAATACAGTGCGAATTCCTGAGCACTGACCTCTTTCCAGCTAAGGAGTTTACAGGACACACAACGCAGCAATGACATTTTTACTTTTTAGGTAGCTCTGCTAAACCCATGAAAACTGTTCAACATTCAAAATACAATCAAACCTGTCTTCAAGGCAGTAGACTGACAAAAACTTGCAGAGAAGATTCTGCAGAAGGAAAACCTCTTTCTAACCATCACCTGCAGGCTTTTCAGAGATACATCCAATGGTCTGGGCCAGACCCTTCTGCCTAACCCAGTATATTTGTTCTACATAAAGAATGGTAGAAATGGCCTCAAACATTTGTGGGAGCATCCCTGCTAATCTCCCCACTTTTACAATGCTGATGGATGTACACCCTTCAGAAAGAATTATTGATCTATATTCCCTTATGTAATTTATGTATTGGATTTCTAAGAAGTTGCGTTAAATGACATGGGAATTACAATTAGCACACACAGGACTCTACTGCCAGATCCTGTGCTCCAGAGGTAGAGGAGTATTTCAGACAAAGACACCTACAAGCAGTACATTTACTTACCTCAGAGACAGACTCTGAGACCAGGAAGGGGAGAGAATTGCAGTCCCACCCATAACAACCTATCACTATTAACCTTCAATACGTTGAAGCTGAGAGGAAAATATTAAGCAGTTTTGCTACTATTTTTTATGCACACAGCCAATCTTCAACCATACTCATCAATGTGACAGTCTTATCACAGGATCTGTCATAACCTAATTACATCAGCTGGCACCGTTACTCACGTCTAGCATCCTAAACAAAACTACACTTGCACCCGCAGCTCATAACCTATCTCAAGAAGCAGGACCATTCTAAATTATATACAGGAATAACTTCACCATTATGTTTATTTAAATACTGTAACATTTTTTAAATAACATGTTTATGTTGTTTCCCTTTCTCTAGCTTCTTCTTTAATATTTTTATTGTTTTCACATAGGTTTTTACATAGGGTAATTGCACTTCCTGTTACATCTCCAATCTTACTGCATTTCTGTTGCCTCTCCTGTTACTTATTTTCTAATGAATATATCTACTAGCTCCTGGGGTTTTTTTCCCCCTTTGTTTCCCTCACTTTCCAAATGTGTCTTTTACTTCTTCTTGCCCTAAAACATTTTTAATTTACAAGAAGAAAAAACAAGAAAGCTGTTGATGGTGTAGTCTGTTTTCTCACAATGAAATGTTATGCATGGATTTTTCAGGTTACTCTTTCTTCCTCTTATTGCAATTCTACACTTTTTAAGGAGCACAAGATCCTCCAAACTTCTCTCTCCATCCATTCCTCTTTCCTTCCCTCCCTGGGCTACTTACCCTAGAAACAGTACATAACTCTAAGATCTGCCAGATGCCATTTTTGCATGAGAAGAAAAATGGGATTGCAATCACATACATAAACACAAACCAAAGATCAGGACACAACGCATGACAGGCTTGACTCATGGCCTGCAAGTAACCTGTTATCTGGAAAAAACACTTGTACTTCACAGAAGGCTGCTGTCTTCACGTGAATGATGTGCATAACATTAAAACATTAAAACTCGGTACACAGCCTTCTGCTCTGCAGCTCAGGCTGCTTGGATAGAGGCTCCTGGGCAGGACAGTCCCTGCACACATCATGAATGACGGCAGCACACTGGTAGTAACAAACTACCAACTGCTTGCCCATCAGCACATGACTAATGATGTAATTTGAAATGGAACTGGTACCAAAGGCCAAACAACAGCTATCTGGGCTACCTCATCCATTTTCATCAAGGCCTCCTTTGTGTCACCTTAAGGGTGAGAGACCTGCACGATTTATTACCCTTATTAAAAAAAAAAAAAATGGACTAAATCTATCACACACTCCTTCGGCAAGTTGTGTGGTGCTACTGAATATCGTAACGTACATCATAACATGCACTTCTGAAAATTAGCTCTTTCCTAAGGCTCTCCACCACCTCGGAGGCGTGAACAGGGCTATTGCCTCTGCTCTTCCAGCTACTGCTGGGGAGCAGAGTCCTCCCCGAACAGGCACAATTCACCTGTCACCAGGCAGAAAACCAGCTACGGGAGCAGCAGCGCCTGCCACAGCCGCGGGACTCCCCCCCAGCCCGGGCAGGCTCAGTGTGCGACGGCCCCACGGCCCCCAGGCTGGGAAGCGGACCCTGCCTCCCGTGTCCTGTTCGACAGACCCCAGATCCAACTCTACAGGGCACCCATGCTTTTCGCAGCTGGCAAAAGCAGCGGCTCCTCCTTCCCCAGCATCGGGGCTTCAAGCGCTGCCCAAAGGCGGAGGTAAAAAGAGAGGGGTCCCCGCCAAGAGGACGGGACACGGCCATGGTCTGACCGGCAGGGGATAAGACGAAGCAGAGCGCAACCCTTAGCCCACAAGCCGGGCTCCTGCGCGTACCTAGGCTGAACAGGCGTAAACTTTTCCCGTTCCGCAGGAAAGAGGGTGGGCTTCCCTTCACCCACATCGGCAGGTACAGACAACAGGCGCCTACCGACTTCCTTGCCCGACCCTCCGAGGAGCCTCTCCCCGGGGCTGCCGGGCGCCAGGCCTGTCCCTGCGGCCCGGCTCGGCTCGGCTCGGCCCGCCCCGCCCCGGGTTAGCGGGCCTCCCTCACAGGGCCCTCTCCCCGGCTTACCGGTCTCTCCAGTGCCGCCCCTCGCAGCCTCGGCCCCCAGCGGCGCGGCGCCGCTCCCGCTGGGGGCCCGCCTCACTCGGCGGCGTGGCCGGCCCGCTCAAGCGGCCCCGGCTGCCGCTGCCGCCGCCGCCGCTGGTGCTGCTGCATCCCCCCGCCCGCGTGCGGGCGGCGGCAGCGGCAGCTCCTCCCCAACCCTGCTCAACCCCGGCTACCGCTGCCCGGCACGGCAGCCGCCTTCACTTCCTCCCTGTGCGGACGGGCTTCGGCCTCGGTCGCGCCCCCAGCCCTGCCGCAGGGAAAGCGAGGAAGGTGGAGGCCGCAGCCGGGACCGCTCCGCTCGGCTCTGAGGAGGCGCAGCGCAGCGCCGCACCCGGCAGCCCGGAGGCGGGTTGGATGAATGGAGAGCTGGCTGCTGGCCCCGGCGGGAGCGGGGTGTCTCAGCCGCCGGGAACCCCGGCGAGGAGGGCGGCGCTGCCTGTTGTCGGCCTCAGCTCCCACCGCAGACCCAGGCCCCGGCCGCCCCGCCGCGTTGTCTCCCAGGTTCCACAAGGCGGCTAGCGTTTCTCGGTATTAGGGCTGGTGTTGTTTAATATTTTCACTGATGATCTGGATGAGGGGATTGAGTGCACTTTCAGTAAATCTGCGGGCCACACCAGGTTTGCTGCGAGTGTTGATAGGAAAGCTCTGCAGAGGGATCTGGACAGGGTCGATGGGCTGTGGCCAACGGTAAACAGCAAGGCGAAGTAGCAGGTCCTGCCCGTGGGTCACAACAACCCCATGCAACGCTACAGGCTTGGGGCAGAGTGGCTGGAAAGCTGCTCAGTGGAAAAGGGCCTGGGGATGCTGATTGACACCACTGAAAGTGAGCCAGTGTGTGCCCAGGCAGCCAAGAAGACCAACAGCATCCTGGCCTGTGTCAGCAACAGTGTGGCTTCAGGGCCAGGGCAGTGATCATCCCCCTGTACTTGGCACTGGTGAGGATGCATCTCAAATCCTGTGTTCTGTTCTGGGCCCCTTAGCTACAAGGAAGACATTGAGGTGCTGGAATGGGTCCAGAGAAGGACAACAAAGAAGCTGGTGAAGGGGTAGGGGTCAGTCTCTTCTCCCAGTTAACAAGCAATAGGACAAGAGGTAACTGCCTCAGGGTGACCAGGAGAGGCTTAGTCTGGATATTAGGAAACATTTCTTCACCAAAAGGGTGATCAGGCATTGGAACAGGCTGCCAAGGGAAGTGGTGAAAAACCTGTCCCTGGAAGTGTTAATAAAACATGTAGACGAGGCTCTTAGTGACATGGTTTAGTGATGGACTTGGCAGTCCTGGGTTAAAGGTTGGACTTGATGATCTGAAAGGTCTTTTCCAGCCTATAATTCTCAGCGGAAGCCCACAGCCAGCATTCCCACTGGGCTCATGCACATAGATCTTTATGTGTGTTTGGGGCTTTTTTACTGTTAAAAATATCTTTAATGGGTCCCTAATGCTTGTGTTTAAAAAAAAAAAAAAAAAAAGAGAAGGCTGAAAATGCAACTTCTGTGCACCTGCAGGACTCCAGTACTCACAAATCCCATCAGAACTAGTGCTGGTGATGGGTCTATTTTTAATGGCTATTTAAACAACTCCTTGGCTGTAGGTGTGTGTTACAGTGCTGAGGTGGTGTTGCCTAAACTCTGCAGGAGTAAAGCTCCAGTGGTGGAGCAAGGGCCCTCTGGACAGTGCTTGGAGGAGGTGTTTTACCAGGGTATAGCCACCCCATTTTGAAACTCATTGAATACCACAGCGCTGGAGACAGCGTCGTCCAGGATGAAACCAGGTGATGCGAACACAAAGGATGTCACTTGACTCCAAAAGATGTGCTCCTGTTACCTGGCCCAGCACAAAAACTGTCCTGTAGTATCTCCTCTTGGGTCTGGTCACTTGATTTTCTCACTGGGAACTGGAAAATTGAGTGGGGGGCACAGAAAAGACAAATTTGTCTTTCAGGCAAAGAATCAGAATAAGCAGCACCCTGCAGACATGCTTATCAGCTTAAACTAGTCATACAGGCATGCTGCATGAGCAGCCCTTCCTTCCAGCCTTCATCTCTCCTTCCATCTCTGCATTTCTTCCCAAGTAGGTTATGTGCATGGAAAGACCCATACAAACAAGGTAGTTTTGAGCTCAGTGATGGGAGAAGCACAAGTCCCAGAATCCACACAAGGAAGAAAACGTGGATTTTTAGGCTTTGGGGAATGGTCCCTGAATCTTTGGCCAGGTGGTCAATGCTACACAGCATTGGCCCTCTCTGCAGTGGACTGTTGCAGTTCATGCTACACAGCACCCTGTTTTTCCTATGAGATCTTGTATGGAGAACATAAGACAAAATTGCTAATTATGGGGTTGTGTGAATAAGTATATACTTAAACAATGTACAGCCCTTTGAATCTGGTTTGCCACGGAAGACTTGAACTCTAATAAAGTCATGCCCTAAATCCTAATAAAGTCTGTGAGGAGCAGAGGGATGTTTGCTACAGGATCAGAGCCATGACAGGACAAATTCAGAAGAGACAGAATTGTAGCAGCAGTTTCTGTTTTGTGTCTGGTTACCAATTAATTAAAATAATCCAGTGGAAGTAGAGTTTAAAATGCTTTTGCAAATAAAAATTCTATTTTAAACTTATTAGAGTCCAAGTGAACACAGATACAAGCAATTTTAAACTAGTGCCTCTTCTAGAACAGCAGAGAAGAAATACAGATTAGAACAGGCTACCTTAACTTGGTTTTTAACTACCTTAAACCACGACAATACCTCACTACTTCCCAGACTCTCATTTTATTGTCTGCATCGCTATATGGAGCCTGAGTCTGAGACTCACTGACACACACAGATGTGTAGCTTGCATGTTTCCAATCTTGAGTCACAGGTACTAGAACTCTCTGCTAGGTTAGATGTCTCATTGAATGACCAAGAGGCAACACTCCTTCCTCCCTGTTAAGAGGAGGGTGTAGTACCTATGATCCATACTTTTCCAGACCTGATTTCCAAAGTGTGCTATGCTGGAGCCTGACCAGGGGAGCCCAAGGATGCTGTCTTTGGTACAGATTCTGTTATCAGCCTAGGGAGCAGAACAGGCTACTGCAAATGCTTAACAGCCATGTGTTCAGTGCTACACACTGACTGCTGCTAGCCAGCAGTGAAGGAGCAGAACCATGTATTTCACTGGGAACCAGTGGCCAAAACCCTGTAATCAGAAACCCAAGTTTCTGATTGCAGCTCTGCCTGACTCTATGTTTGTTTGTACCTTCCTCTTCCTGTGAAGTAGAAACAGCAGTAGTGACAGTTACCTTGTTGGCAAAGCACATTGGAAATCTGTGGCTATCACCAGTTTGTGTCTTGCACAAGCTAGAAACTTGCTTCTTTCTTCAGGGTTGAGAGTGACAACCACGATTGCAGCCACACACAGATTTATTAATAAGCTCCAGCTGTGGAACTGATTCCTGACACATTATTAGCCTCAGCTCAAGTATTTTAACTTCTCAAGCATATTGTTACTGACATGTATAATAATTAATAAAGTATAGAAGAAACTCATTTTCCAGACTAAGCACAGTTAATAAGCTTTGTTGTCCATAATTGGGCCTGAAAGTGTCTGATGAAGTTGAAGAATGTGTTGCATAGGCAACTGTACAGTTGGATTATACAGTTGCTAGTTCAAGCCAACAGGATTCTTGCTACTAATCATGCTGAACTGTAGTGGGGTTTAGGGCTTTAAATTGGCAACAAAACCAACGTTGGAGTCTGGGTTCTTTTTATACTAAAGTTTTACACTGCGAGAGCAATATAAAGGACAATTGTGCTGGTAAAAAGTCATCTTCCCCCTCTCTGGGATGTTCCAGAGTGACTGCAGCTTCCTCAGAGATACACTGCTGAAACAAATGCAAGTGATGCACCCATTTTTCTCTGAGGATATGGGCCTAAGCTGCAAAAATTAATCTTAATAGCATGTTTAGTGTTTATGCCATTAAAGAAGTTTTTATGTCCTAATAAACTCTTGTATATCTTTATTTCAGGTTTGATGTTTCTCCCTGAAGAATCTTACTTGCAAAAGGTCAATATCTGCAGCTTGGCCAGTCAGGAAGACCAGTTGTGTCACTGGCCACCTGAGCTACAAGAGCACATTAAAGCATTTTAAGAAATTATTATCTGTCAGTGGCAGGCTGTCTTGTCTGCCCTCAGCATGAGTTAATTCTAAATAGCATTTAAACATACCAAATGTTTAAATGAGCCCCTGTCTTGGACAAGATAAGTAATCATCCAGTCTTCAGTTTGCATGTCAACACATCCAGCTTAATCACACTGAAGGCACCCTCATTTTCCTTGACCTTCCAAGCTCATCCTATTCAGTAGAAGCATAGGCTTGCACATATCGTTAAACTGACACTATGTTTATTTTTTGCTCTTTGTTGTTATTCCAGGTTTTAATGCAATGCAAATTACTAGGATTAGTCTTGGTAGCCCTTTTTGTCATGCTTTGCCTCCATAAGAGCTGACCAGAAGACAATTCACCTGTTCAGCATCAAGTACTTGGGAAAAAAAGTCTTAATCAAACCAGCAGGAACACATGGTTCTTCTAGTGCCAATTACTGAGATCACCAATCTGCTTCATGGCTGCATTTCTGAGGCATGACTGGTCACCAAAGGAGATCTCTTGTATTCATGTACCTTGTTTTGCACCCAGTCAGAGGGTGCTGATCTTCATCAACAGATTCTGTCTCTTTTTGGAACTTGAGCAAGCTGGTTTAAATGTGGATCTGGTTGACACAAGATAAAACCATATAGAATGCCTTGTGGCCTCTAGAGTCGTTAAGAGACACTATGGCAATCAAAAAATTCAGGCTGAGGAATGCAGAGGTGTACAGCTGCATACAGATGCAGGATTTGCTAGCATGGTCTAAATGTAATACATAAAGTACTACACATTTCCTGGATTATTTTTTTTTTAAACAACTTTAGCAAGGAGTGACCTATAAAGTGCATGTCTGAAATAGCTGGTATATAGGAAAGACTGAGGTATATGGAAGGATTGTGGGGGGGAATTAGAGCTGATATCGTTAGCTAAATCAGACTGGCTGTAGTAGAGGCAAGATCAGACACATAAGCAGCAAATGAGACTTGTTTTCATTTGAAGATTAAGTTAACTTTTTATTTCAGGGTAGAAACAGGTTTTATCCTACCATAAGTGCCTTGGAAATTGTTGAATTTTTGTGTATCCTTGCACCATTTGATTGCTTCCTGAGTAGGAGACAAAAAATTGAGTGGGAGACAAAAAGTTTAGGCTGAGGTAAGTAAGTAGGCCATTAGCTGAATCATCTGGTTTACCTTATATTCTCAGACATGTAATCTGAGGCTGTAGTTTGAAAGGGAAAATGGCTTTGTGGGGTTCATTAACAGCAATGAGTTGAACATGTTGCCAGGACTGGGCTAGAGTAGCTAAGAACTACATTTAATTATCAAATCAATGTCAATTAGAATTGAACCTAATAATTCGAAATTAATTATATAGGTCATAAAATGAGTGCAGCCAACAAGCAAATTATCATGTCAATATAGCAAGATAAGTCAATTCTTTAAACAAAAATCAGAAATAACTGTTGAGTTTTAAGTCCCAGTTACGGGTGTTTTCCAAAGTAGAGAAATTGAGATGATTGACTGACTCAATTAGTATTCAAAACAAGTTACTTCTTTTTCAGAGTAACCTGTATTCCTCTTTTAACCCTCTCCTTTCTCCATAGCCTGCAATAGACAGCTAGATTTTCTTTCATTTCTCTCTGTGGCTAGCAGTGTCAAACTGGCAAGCAAGCAGCTGAGACTTAAATTCACCTGCTGCATCCACCAAAGGGAATCTTGGTTCCAGGCTATTTCCAGGTGACAAAATTGCTGTGACACTGCAGGTACAGTGCTCACTGTCACTATCTGTGACTTAGGCTCCAAGAAGGGTAAGCTGTACATGTCCTGCTGTGCTATGCCAGGAGTTACAAGATCGGCAGTGCTCAAACGCAGACCACCAGAGAAGCTCTGGGCACAGATAAAGAAGTGAGGCAGTTTTTAAAGTCTTTTTTGTTGTAGATCACACTCTCAAAGAAACATGTGGACAGCATGCTAAACAGAAGACAGTTTCTGACTGATCAGATACCAGTAGTGTTGCTGTAGCAAGGTTTGGGAGAGCTGTTTTCTCCTGCTTTATTATCACCTTGTTAGGAAACTGACCAGGTCTGGGACAAGCAGAGACACCTGAAGGAAGATTGAGGGGTAACTTGGGTCATGGGAGTGTGAGAAAATAAAAAGAGGGATGGAGGGAGGCACAGAACTCAGGTCCCATTTGCTGATGAATGCACGTAGGATCAGTGTTATTTATATTATGTGCAACAGCTTTCACGGGGACACTGGGTGCTTCAAATAATTTTATAACTTGCTGGTTGGGGCTGGCTCTTGGAACATGGCAGATGTGCTATCAGGAGGAATTTGAACATTAGTTTCCCATATCCCAGTAGCCCAATAATTGGCTAGGAACAGCATCAATCTTGTGAAGGCAGGAATAAAACGTTTGCATCAAAAGTTTTAGGGGATGTAAGTTTAGAAGGGTTATGCTAAAACAACAGGCATCAGTCTACAGGCAAGTCTGTGAGAGGTGAGACTTCTCAGCTCTTGGCATTTCCTCTCAGCCAAGGCAGTGCAAAGACAGTCTGTGTTCTGACCTTGGGGAGTCACACCCCAGGGCCTGTGTCCTACTGCATGATGCAGCCCCTGTGCTTTACCTTGTTGCATGGTCCTCCAAGTGCACAGTCCTCAACCAAGAGTAATTTGGGAGCTATTTATGTCTTACTGTTTCTGATGGAAATCAAGATTGTCTCTTTGAAAGGTTCCATTTTTAAAATGAGTGTATTTTAATCAGTTGTGGCAACTGCCACCAAGGAGAAGCCCTGCAAATATGAGGGGTTGGGTAAATATAGAAGGTTTTATGACACAGCTTACAGCCTCACTACAAAGAAAAGGCTGAAGAGTGTAAGGTGCTTTCAACATTTAATATAAGGCTTTGATATCTCCTCAAGTATAAATGATTGTCATCAACCAACTTCTCTATTTATTCAGCTCATCATAAGAGCAGTTGATGTTTTGGAACTGCGTGACCATCGACCGTTCATCAAACCAGCCATGATAGATCAAACCATGAGAAGCATCATGGCTTATCCTCAGGAATTTCTTCATGTAAAAAGGGAGAATGATTTTGCATCTTCTTGCTGTCTATTCAACTTAAATGAAAGTGGGTTAAGGAGAAGAAATCTGTTCACAATCTCTCACAAGGATTATAAGATACTCAGTTATGAAGCACAGTTAAATGAAGACATCACTGTTGTATTGCAATCAGTATTTGATACATGGCAATATTGAAGGTGTGAGTTTTATACTTCAAAAAAAGTCATTGTTTTTTAATGTGTTTGTTCAAAAAAGTGTCAGGATGCACTTTTTTCAGCCGATGTTGCTCCAAATTATAAAATCTACAACTGATCTCAAAATTATGAAACTAATTCAATGATGACCAAGCCAAAGAAAGATGTGGTTTTCAAATGCGAAACAAGTATTATCACAAAAAGTGGATCTTTTAGTGGCCCAGGATACCATCTCGGAGTGCATATTCCTACTGACAAGATTCTGTTCTCAGTCACTTTATAAATATTGTGGGTATCCCAGATCAGCTGTATTAAGCATTCGTCCTCTTGCAATCTAACATCACAAATTCTTATTGATTACAATCTTTTTTGACTATTTGGAGCCAAACCTTTCCAGTTTCTTATGCTGTCAGTTCTTGTTCCAGGGCACTACTAGGTCCTCTATTCGTCATCAGGCCCTGCTCATAAGAATCTTAGAGAATCACAACTAATTCTTTTTTTTAGCGTGGCCACCCCAGCCCTGCATTTGGAAGCTTCACACGATTTAAGCATGTTTCCCCAGCAACACTGTCTTTATTTTAAGCTGGATCCCCAGAAAAGAAGGAAGCTGCCATCCATCCACCCACTTTCAATTCCCTCTAGACATTCTCTCCTTTTATTTTTGACGTCATTTAACTAGTAGGCTTTCCCCAGTTTGAAAAAAGCACCAGAGCAGCTAACATGTGCTTTGTTGAGACATCCTTATTTCCTAATTTACACATAGCTTCCTTGAACGCTCATTTCATTAAGGAAATCCTGTCACTGAGCAGCAGTGACTTGTCAATTCAGCCAATGCAAAGAGGGTAGAGTATTTTGGTCTCCAGGAACAATAACAACAGCAACGCACTGGGACTCATTCTGTTGGATAACTCATGGTGCCAGGCTGTGCCTAGTACTGTTGTTAAATGCACTCCTATGACAAGTTATTGGGTCATATCAATTTCTGCTGTTCTCTCAGTGTTGTTGGTGGAGTTAGAATAGGGAAAATTAATTTTGGCTGTGTTTTCTCCAAACAGAAGGTGGGGAGCTCTGCTTGATAGCTTCTGTCTGTGTTTTATTGTCACACTGTAGTTGGTATGAGGTTAACCTTAAGCCACTGCATCAAGTTTCACCTTATCCAGCTCCTTCTTCCCCCAGGAAAAATCCCTTTTCTTCACTAGCATTTTACAACTGGGTAAGAGAAGCACATTATTGATTCTGTGGTGAAAATAAAGCTCCTTTAAAAAATGCTTGTTAATGGTAGTTTGATACTGAAGTTACTTCAGCACCGCCTTTCAGAGCTGCAGGGAAGATCATGGACTGTAGCGGCATCATTGTTCCGTGCCAAAATCTCAGCAAATGACTAGAACCTCTCAAGCTCACTGTAAAGCGTATGTGTCATTTCTTTTTAATGTAAAACCAGCAGAAATTGTATATGCAGATATGTTTCTCAGGTAGAACAGAAGACATTAAAAAAAAATTGATATCTTGTATTTTGGAAATATATCCAATATACTCTTTATAATTTGTTTTTGAAATTTAGCTAAGCACCATGAATCTTTAATATAGTCTTTATTGTATTTTCTAATGCTGTACTCATATGTCTTACTGCATTTCACCGTAGATGAATTGGTTTTTAATTTTACATCCCTCCTCACTCTTCCATGAAACACTATCTTCTTTATGCACTGTATTTCTGGCCAGGAATATACCTTTGTCAACAGGAAGAAAAAAGAAAATTTTAATTGCATGCAGTTAATTCCCCTATCTCAGGATTATTCATCCAACTAAATAAACACAACATAATCTCCAGTTTCATATGACTTCATGACAGTCAGATAACTCCAGCCATCTCAAATCTCTGAGGCTAGCAGTGATAAACCGAACAGGATTCACCAGTTATTGCGCCATATTAATTTTATGTTAACAGTTGATGAGATGCAGTCTCCCTCTGTCATCTCCGCTAAAACCTCTCCCCAGTAGGATGTACTTAGGAGAAAGCGGTTGCCTGTTTTCTCTCTCACTTTGGGCTTTTCCTCCTTCTTTATCAATTAAGTCTTTCCGGGTAAAAATCCTAAGTACTCTGCTTGTTTTTAAGAGTGGTGTCTTACAGCAGATTCTACTGTGGGGGAAAGTCTGTCTTCTCCACTTACATGCAGACAAGAGTGCAGGAGAGGCTCCAGCCTCTGTTTCTGATAGTCGGACTGAGACAAGCTGGTACTGCGTTTGACAGAGTATGAAGGATACCTTGCTCCTCTGCTGAGTATCCTTAGTTTTCTCTTTCAATAGTCACTCCAAGAGACCTAGATCTCCTCTCCATACTTTGTCATTATTTCCCTTGAGTCATGCTTATTCTCTCTCAGATTTCTCACCTTCTTTCTTGGCTTTAGAGTAATTATTTATTTTGGAGCCTTCAGAACAAGCAAATAATGCAGGAGTTGCCATTTAAGACAGACAAATGCATTCTCAAGAAGTGTTACTGTAAAACAGAAAAGAAAGCTCACCTTATATAGCATTTTATGCACAATGTTGCTAACATTGGGGGACATCCAGATGCATAACTATCATGGGGAAGAACTGCTCTGGTTTAAACCAAATCAAGTTTGAAGAGGTTTCTTGATTTATTAATAGCACATGATTAATCAGAAATTGGTGAATAATGATATGTTGATAATGATAATAATGGTGACAGTGATAGTGATAATGATAATGGTAATAGTATGTTGAAGATCAATATCAACAGATAAACCACAAGACTAGGCACTCAGAAACTCTTACTGAACTCCTCTAAGTTTTTGAGCACCTTTCTATAATTAATCCCCCAAAGTTCAAATCCTGCACATTCAGTGACAGATGTGTTTGCTCTGGCTGTGTGTGACCTCCCACTTCTGCACTGCACCCACTGAGTCACCCTCGCTGGGTGCCTGATGTGTCCCCCAGTCCACGTGGATGCTACACCGTCGGTGCTGGGCAGGGGCTGTGGTGTGGTGGAGCCACCCAAGCACTGCAGACCCTACTCTGTTCCCATCACCAGGGCCCTACCCTCTGTTAGTGCATCTTTTGTGCTTCTTTTCAAGCTGACTCCTTTGTTTCAGAAGACTCCATTTCCCTGGTTACTGTCAAATCCCGCTGATGGTCATCTTCCTTCTTAGCAACACTAGTTTGGGCAAATGTCCTTTCAGACAGTTTCTGGTGCT
This sequence comes from Myiopsitta monachus, assembly GCA_017639245.1. Taxonomy (NCBI): domain Eukaryota; kingdom Metazoa; phylum Chordata; class Aves; order Psittaciformes; family Psittacidae; genus Myiopsitta; species Myiopsitta monachus. The sequence goes on from CM029927.1 coordinate 40,307,032, forward strand.
CCATCACTCATGTTGTTCATGCTGAAATTCCTGTCTTACCAAGTCGTTTTGCCAAGGGTGGTCCACAAGAGCAATCACACGCATAATGTTTTGCTGGCAGGAAATACAAGAAGAGAAAGTAAGTGTAGATGGGGGACTAGGAGCTTCAAAATTACTGTATTCCTGCTGCCACACTATCATTCTCCCTCATTTGTGTTGTCTGGCCACTGTGTCATATTAAGGGAACTTTTTTCATAGACATTTATGTCTAACACTGGGTCTGGATCTTTGACTGGAAATGTTGGTCCCTGTTGGGCTCAGCAATATGCGGTCCCCAGAGCAGAGACCAAAAGAGCAGAAGGGCTCATTCCCTGGAGTCCTTCCCTGAGCTGGGAGACCTCTCTTAGTTCAGGGTTTGGCCTCCATGGAACAGCTAAACTCGAGAAGATAATGTGTAAATAGAGTGCTAATAGACCCAAATTCTGTCAGACCTTAATTCTGTGCCTATAACAAAAGCCACTCTGCTTCTGCAAACACACTTTTGGGAAAGGACAACAATTAAAAAACAAAACAAAACTTGCATTCACATTTATTGAAGGAAGAGATTAAAAGATTTGAAGAAGACATTCTGCTGTGACAGGGAGAGTCCCCTCCAAATGAAAGCCTGCTTTTCTTTTTTTGCCAGTTGCTCTTCTGGCCAGCTGCTTACAAGCAGACTAGGCATATCTTTTGCAATTTGCCTTAAGGAAAGGACATATATGCACTGGAGCTCAGGTGCAGAGAGAAACAGCTACTGAGGGTGAGATGCACTTCTCAGTAGAGGCTATGGGGGAGGCATCACTATAGACAGGCAGTTTTGGATCCTAATCCAGATAGTATAAACAGACTTAGTATGAACAGCTCCTAGTTTATTGTTGTTTGCCAGTCTGGTCTGATTGCTACTCAGGGGTGGCCATTTATAGTTCCAATATTTTCAAGCCAATATAATGCTTTAAAAGCTGAAAAGCTTTTGCTTTTTGCTACAGCAAAGCTTTTGTGGAGTGATATAATCTAATGAGGTGAGAAAATACTTAGGCCGATAAATGCCCAGGCATAACCACTTTGGCCAAAGGGCAGAATAAAAGTTAGCTCAAGTCTCACAGCTGTCAGAAGTCAGCAGGCATCCAAGAGTTCATAAAAATGAAGTTTAAGATTTCAGGGAAGCAATCTGTTCATTTTCAGTGCCAGTAAAATTCTGTGTAAATACATTTGACCTGAAGCAGAGAAAATTAATTGCTTTTGTATAAATGAGTCAAATTACTTAACAGGAAAAATACAGATATCTTCCGCAATAATAATAAATGACAATGTTTGAGTACTCATTTTGAATGGTACTTATCTCAGATCTCTGACAGGTGTAAGCGCTGCCAAATATGGCTAAGGGAACCAAAGCTTCAGGTTAAACTCATTGCTTCTCACTCCATGACAGATGCGTAACTTGGAGTGTCCAGAGGCTTGAGCTCCCAGTTATTTACACACTCAGCTTCCTAGATAGGTTGGGTTTTGTGTATGGTTTTAAAGTCAGGCAGATAATGAGCAGTATCACCAACACAGGGTTGGTGGGTTGTATGATACTGAAATGGATTAACATAGTCTCTCTGGCTGGTGGGTTTAGAGTGAGTGATGTTTGAAGAAACTTGGATGGGTAGTAAAAATGGTCTGGGATTGGTTCTCCCTGTAGGTGGCTTTTGGTGAGACATTTATTTTAACGTAATCTTTTCACATATACTAATGGAGAGTTAGGATTTGGGTATTTGCTAGAAATCTGAGACATATGGTATACATGTTAGCCTATATCCTTTAGTAATCAATGTAAGGTATCCATTACCAGAGACTGTGGTAATCCCTCTATAAACACAGAATTCTGATTTACATATAACTATACTCAGATAAAATTAAAGCTACAAATTAAATCATTCCAATTTAGGAGGCATGGATGAATGAGTGTCAGCACTATAATTCAGCTGTTAAAATCAGATCTGCTCAGCTGGTGATGCTAAGTATGTGTCAGCCACTCCAGTATCTGACTGGGAGACCAACTGGAAACTTCTGGTAGAGCACAAGCTAAGAAGCCAGGAACAAATCATTCTGGACAGATCCTCGATGAAAGCTCAACCTCAGACATTGATGGGGTTATCCCAGCGGTTGCCTAAGCAGAAGAGCATACTGCTTCCATGTCTGGCTGGGGAAGCACCAAATAAAACTAAGCTGAGCAAAAGTTCCAGAATGAAGATCCCTTCAAATGCCTCAAGTGTACTAATTATAATGAATTTTCAGCCCAATATAGCCCATTGCCACAGCACCGTCTCCATACAGCACAACCTGGTAAGTGCAAATCGCTTCATTTCAGAGGAATTTCCTCTCCTCTGGCTGAACGTAGCAGACATAAAATCATGTTTATCCAAGAAATTAGCCAAGAAACCATTCAAAAAAAGTGCAAATGTTTAGATCCCTGGTCGAGTTCCCTAACTTCTCCATTAGCACACATTCTCTATTTTGATGCTTCTGGTTAGCTTCTTGTCTTTGAACTCCTACCCTATGGGGGCACTGATCCCTTTGAAATATTTATTTCCTGGCTTACTCAACTTTAAGACCAGGACTTTATAGCTGTAAAGTGTAGCAATCTAACTACAAACAAAAGCATGGAAGTAACTATCTGTCCTTGACGTTCTGACAACCAAATCAACACTATACTCCATGTCAATTATACAAAAGTGTGATGCGCGCTGGTAAAGGAAAGTTTGGGCTCACAGCCCTGAGTGCTGATTGGAGCCTTGCCCATGTGAAAACAAAAATGGGACAATCTCTCTCTGGACCACTTGGCTGTGCTAGAAAGGTAAAAGAATGTCACTAAACCCAGTCTTGTATTCAGCATAAATAGGCACTATCGTATTTAATAGAAGACAAGCACTGGGAGATATCTGCAGGCTTTATAGCAGGTTTGTATAATAAATACCCTCCAATTTCTGCAGCTTTTCTCATCTTTCAAACAGGTTGTGAGTTAGGTGTAGAAAGCCCTTAGAGCAGGATAAGGCTTTATACCAAGCATTGCTGAGTTGGAGAGAGTGAGGCACATGCAAGCAGATGCAGCTGGTTGGGATGCACTTGGGTACTGCACGATGGTGACTCTGTCTTCACTGTCTGTGGTAAGGTCTGGTTTCATTGCAGAGACTATTTACAAAAAGGGAGCCAGCCCTTCACCTTTATGCCAGTTGAAGCCAAATTTTCTTATTAGTCTTCATTTGTCCATCACAGCATGTTTTGTTCTAAAATTATGGGTGCTATAATATTGCTGTTGCTAAATATATGCCAAGCCTCTTGACTCACTGTCCTAGGTTCAGCAGTACCAGTGGTTTTTCTCCTTCTTAGTAGCTGGTGTAGTGCTGTGTTTTTGACTTTCAGCCTGGGAACAGCACTGATAACACTTCATTAGGGTCCGTAGTGATAGGACAAGGGATAACAGGTTCAAACTTAAACAGAGGAAGTTTAGATTGGATATGAGGAAGAAATTCTTTACTGTACAGGTGGTGAGGCACTGGAATGGGTTGCCCAGGGAAGCTGTGAATGCTCCATCCCTGGAGGTATTCAAGGCCAGGTTGGACAGAGCCTTGGGTGGCATGGTTTAGTGGGAGGTGTTCCTGCCCATGGCAGCGGGGTTGGAACTAGATGATCTTAAGGTCCTTTCCAACCCTAACTATTCTATGATTCTAAGATTCTATGATTCTATGTTTTCAGTTGCTGCTCAGTAATGTTTAGTCTGACCAAGGACTTTCTGAGTCTCATGCTCTGCCAGGGAGGAGGGGAAACCAGGAGGAAGCAGAGACAGGACACCTGACCCAAACTGACCGAAGAGGTATTCCATACCACAGCACGTCATGCCCACTATATAAACTGGGGGCAGTCACACGGAAGAGTTAGTTCACTGCTTGGTCAGGCTGGGTATCGGTCGGTGGGTGGTGAGCGGTTGTATTCTCTTCCCTTGTTATTTCCCTTATCATTATTATTATTGATGGTAGCAGCAGTGGTTTGTGTTATACCTCAGTTACTGGACTGTTCTTTCCTCAACCCATGGGAGTTACATTCTTTTGATTCTCCTCCCCATCCCTCCAGGCGCTGGGGGAGGAAGAGGGGGTGTGGGGGGGTGTGAGCTAACAACATTGTGGCAGATTTACAGCTGGGCTTAAACCACGATACTCACCATAAAAAAATCCTCTTGTTTCTCATTGACCCCCAGCTGAAGCCTCATTTTTAACTCTGTGAATCACTGTGGACACTTAACCTCTTTCTCTTTCTGCATGTAGGAAGCCCAGGATCTTGAAGCAGGAATTTAATTTGTTCAGTAAAAGTATGGCCCATTAATGTGGCTTGGTGCTGGTATATTCACTGAGCTGCACCTCACCCAACACCTAAGAAATGAAATGTACACCAGCAAAAAAATGTTCTGATTGAAGGAAGGCAAATTGTGTTCCTAATATGACACACTCCTCTATTCAAAATTTTGAACACTTTTTCCCATTCTTCCCTCATGCTGCACATTCACTGATAAAATACTATTTTTAGTTTGGTAATAAGTTGTACTGATTCTTTTAGTGGAACTTGTATGACTTAGTTTTCATCTTGTCTTTAAGTGTAAGCCTTACTTGAAGCAAATGAGTAACTCTACAAGCTTCTTGGGACCAACATGTAGGCAAAATGTGCTGAGGGAAAGCACAGAGTGCATTTAAGATACTCACTGGAAAAGGGTGAAGTAAAGCAGAATATCCTTTATTTTGTGTGAAAAGGTAGAAGGAAAGGTTCAGGTAGCATCCAGTATTTTATGTCAGGGAGAGGTAGATTTTGCCTACCCAACATGACCACATACCCTTTTCCTTATTCTATTGCAAAAAATTTTCACTTCTAATCTCAGATATATTTAAATACTTCAAAAAGAGCTATGATTTGACAGGCTATGTGGGACAGAAGTGGGAATTTAGGCAGGTAATGAGTAGCCTGAGAAAGAAAGCAGAAGACTATGCCTTTCTTACCAGGCAGGGAAGGCCAGTTGCAGTGAATATTACTAGCAAATTGGCAACCACTTAGTAGTATTCTACTAAAAGTTGTAGCAAACACTTAGGATTTAAAAGTATTAGTACCTAACATGCTAGTATTCAAAAAGTTAGTAACAAACAGTGAATCTGGAGTGGCTCTCTAAGATCCTGTGTTTCTGCAGCATGGGAGTTATTTGGGTGTAAAATCTGCAATGAACATGGAAACAGAAACACTGCTGGGGAGCAATAGTTTTCAGTTTGGTTAAAGTGAAGTGTCAAAAGACAGAAAGAAGGTAATTAAAATGAAAATGTGCAATCCTTTAGAGTATCTTTACTTTCCAGCATTTTACTGCCTGTCTCTGATGGCCACAGCTCACAGTACTGCGGCTCTGCTTTCACATTTCTGCAACCATGTTGGCTTCAGTGAAACTACACCAAACAGGAACCTGCTTCTTGCTGCCATCAAAAATAAAATGCCATCTTCCTTTTCTCAGAACATTTAACAAATGCACAGAGTCCTTTCACTCTGGGATTGCATGGGCTTGGACAGAAAGCAGAGTCACTGTGAAAAGAGGTACAGGCTTCCTGGAACCCTGTATCTCCGCATTACTGAAAGGCTGGGAGGCCCTGCTATGAGAAACCATAATCACAAAATTCACTGTATTTTGCTTTAGGTCACACATAGGGTAAAAAATATACAGTCAGAGGGAATTATCTCTATTCAAGATAGAACACTATTCTGTCTTGGAATTTCCATTTCCAGTCAAGATGTATGAGAAGCTGAGAGCTGAGCACCTGCTATAGCTACACCTGACCTATTGACAGCTCCCCACTCAGATTATTGCACCAAGGGGCTGTGATGAGGCAAAGATGTCTGCCGCTCCCAGGGGAAGGAACAAAGTGTGAACTAATGGTGCTGGGGTCACTCAGCTGCTCCTCTTCCTCTTTACGTACCCAGGACACACAGCTGTGGAACTGAAGAAGATACAAGAAGCCTGGCTCCCCTTTCCTTCTCTGTGAGAAAGCAGGTGCATCTCCTCTCCAGCTGCTCTGAGATGCTGAGATATTCCCATCAGCAACAGTCCTGCCCTCATCTTAATGCATAGCGCAGCCAATGGGGGACATTACGAGATAAGGTGAGCGGCTGTGCCAATAATACCTTCTGCAGCTTTTTATGTCTTACATTGCACATAAAGTCACTGCCTCCCAAACAGCTCTGCTATGTTAGACATTGGACAACTGGATATGCATTTGCTTTAGTAGGCCCAAAGGCTATAAAAAAGAGGATGGCAGGACTCTGCCTTTCTCAGTCTCAGTTTTGATTAGAAAGCATTGCTCCCAGAGAAAACTAGGAAACATTTTCCAAAGTAAAACCAGATGATTAAATCAGGAGAAGAGAATCACCTTACTGTTATGAGCAGCTCTATGTCACAGAATCACAGAATTGCTTGGGTTGGAAGGGACCTTAAGATCATCTAGTTGCAACCCCCTGCCATGGGCAGGGACACCATCCACTAGACCACGTCACTCAAAGCCCCATCCAACCTGGCCTTGAACACTGCCAGGGATGGGGCAGCCACAAGGCTTCTCTGGGCACCCTGTGCCAGTGTCTCATCACCTTCATAATGAAGAATTTCTTCCTCTATCTGGCCTAGATCTACCTTTTTTTCAGTTTAAAGCCATTAAATTTGTTTACTGCGGTACCCACTTTGAAATGAAACAAGAGGTGTTTGGCTTTCCTTATTTCACATGAAGGTAAATGTAAGAAGATGCCCTGGGTCTTGTTTGATATGAAAGTTCACATCCCGTCAGATTAGAAGGCAAACTTTATTTCCCAAGCTGCCGCAGGAAGAAACATTCCAAACACTCAGTAAGCCCTACCACAAAACTGAATGTTCCATTTGAAGCGAAAACCCCAGCAGCTCCATCGCTTCTCCTTGCGCAGTCCCTTCTTTCCCTCCCTCCTTTCTGTCACCTCTTCTAGGAAACCAGCTTTTACGGGGGGGGGTTGCAAAGGGAAGGAGTGACTGATGCCGGACTCCGACAACCTCCCGCGGGCGGGTGTTTCCCGCTCACACCGGTCCGGGGGCGCGGCGGTAGGAGCGGTGCACGGGGCCGCCCCTGCGCCCATTGGCTCTGCGGCGGCCCGGGCTCTACGCGGCCCCATAAAGGCAGCCGGTCGGTCCCTTCACCCGCTCGGTTGCCGCTGCCCAGCCATGCCCTCTCCGCCGCACTCCCTGCCCTGGCTGCTCGCCGCCTGCTGCCTCTGCGCCCTACCGCGGGGCTCAGGTATGTCCCGCCCCGGCACAGAGAGAACGCATAAGAGACCCCTCCCGAACCTCCCCTCGACGGGCCCCGTCGGTGCTGGGCTCCGCGGAGTCCCCGCTCAGCCGTGTCCCCCCGTGCCGTGTCCCCGCAGGGTTCCCCCAGCCTTTTTCGCGCTCCTGGGACGGCGCGGACCTGCCCAAAAGCCAGGTAGGTCCATCTTTGCCTTCCCCGCCTGAAAGCGATGCGCGGTGGAGGGATAGGACAGAGAGTGTCCAGCCCGGGCTGGCCGCGAGAGGTGGGAAATGAGGTAGGGAGCTGGGAAAGGGCTGGAAATGCGTTCTGAAATCCCTGGGGTAGGTGATGAAGAGAGTAGGGAGGCTGAAAACCTTTGCTGTCCACCGAAGAAGGTGAGACAGGTGCGGGCGCAGTGGGATGTGCAGCTGGGTTCAGAATAGGATACCTGTGTCAGCAAAAGCTGGGTAGGCTAACAACCAGCCAGTCCTGGCTCCCTGAGCTAAAAAGCATGTCCCAAGGTATGATAGACCTAGCGTTAATGTCTTTACTTTTTTTAAAGCAGCTGGCATTGTGTTTCAGTCAGTGGATGGAACTGTCTAATCAACCCCAGGTAAATTGACTTTGGTAATGTGTTTGATCTGCTGGGACTGTCCCTTCCAGACATGCTAATTGCACTGCGTAACCCTTAGCATCGATGTCTGCAGGTGAAAGAACCTTCTTCAGAGAGCTGGCGGCTCTGGAAAGCAAAGCGACTTTGCTGGTGTATGTGTTCTCCTCCCCACAGAGCTAGCTCAGACCTAGGCAAAGAAAAAAGTGCCTTTTTTTTTTCCCCATCACAGTGGTAGCTAGCGCTGGAGCGAGTAGTAGTGAAAGTCAGTGCTGCAGAAGTTACAGGCAGCATCCTGCCTGATCCCAGCTTGGTGGTGGTGGGTGGATGGGTTTTTTCCAGGGTGCTTAGAGGGCAGGGGAGGGAGAGGAAGTTTTCACAGTTCATTTCTGCTGTGGTGTCTCTGGCCCAGAGCTTGCAAATGGTTTAAAAACACCCTCAGTAGCTTTGAAAGATCATCCCTGCTGCGTTTGATACCCAACCCAAGGGTCATTTTCAAAGGAGGGAGAAAAGTCTGCAAGATCAGGAATGACCTGGAAACTTTGAACATTCTGTGCTGGTTTTTTCTTCCTGAAGTCTTTCAGTTTTGTAAACCAGAACTTGTGGAAAAAAAATAGTTCCCAGAACCAGTTATTCAGGTATCCTACATTTTCTTTCCTTGGAGCTGTAGCTGTTTCCTATTTAATAGGGTTGCACGCATCGGCAATCCCTGTCCTGTGGCAGTGAGTATGGGACAATACTTCTCAGTATTTGATTACAGATTATAGTACTGATTGTCTGAAATGCTTGTGAAAGAAAGTGCATGTAGATTAAATATGCCAAACCCCAAAGCTTTTTTTACAACATAGAAAGATGTATTTTAAGTGTAAGAGGCTGATTTAGATCTTTATAGCATGAGGCTATTCACAGCATTAGTAGGTTGTGTGTGTTCTCCTCATACAAAATACGAGATTTCCAGCTCATAACAACATCATAAGTCTTTCCCTGCTCAGGGTGGTTTTAGTGGAACTGTGTTTGATATAAATCATGTTGGGATCAGGATCAAGCCTGTTTTTTATCGAACTATACCACATCCTCTCCATAAGTGTATTGTATACGGTTTGGTTTTGCAGATCTCCAGCACTGTTTTGGATCTCTGTTATTCCATATTCAATAGCATGCAAACAAATGAGGTAAGGTACATTTGTTTCTTTTATTTCAAAGCACCTCCTTCTTAACCTTAAAAAGCAACCCCTCCAGACCCTACTTTTGGACATTTCTCTCCAAACAACAATGTATAATCTAATAGTGTCATGGTTTAGGAGCTGTAAGATAGCATATAAAAGATCATTTTTTCTTGTTAGTAGCTTGCATGTAATTCTCAACTCCATTAAACTATACATGAAATTGCTGTTTTTCAGAGCTCAAGAACCAAAACATCCACTTACACCTGGGGTCAGTATTTCAACCTGTCACTTTCGACTAATATAGGGTTAAACGTGTTAAAAATATGCATAACATTGGATCAACAGCATATTTAATATCATGCTAAACATAGAATCATAGAATGGTTTGGGTTGGAAGGGACCTTAAAGATTATCTAATTTCGACCCCACTGCCATGGGTAGGGACACTTTTCATTAGACCAGGAGGAATATGAGGCATAGTATGCCCCCGCTAGAACATGGAGGCATATGACTTGCTTTACTGACCTTAATACTTTGAGCTTGGGTTTTTTTGTGCTTCTGACTCGCATCCAAAAGATTAAGTTGAAGAGTTACTGAGTGTAGCTCTCTCTTATTGGTGCAGACATATTAGGACCTAGTTCAGTGTCAGGTCTGCTTTACATAACTTTTTTATCACCACCAGTTTATTAAGAGCCTTTCCCATAAAATTCACTCAGCTCCTGGGTATGTTAAAAGGGCCTGATTACTTGTGGAGTTTGAGTCCTCTGTTGTTTCAAATCACAAGTAAAGCTTTCAAGAGAGCAGTAAAGTATTTTGACATGTGTTTCATTATTTCCTCTTGCCAGCATGTGTTCCTAAAGCAGCCATAAAGCTCTACAATACTGAAGTTGATTGTATAAAACATTCCAGCATTTCAGTCTTAAATGTCTACAAAATGGTTTTGAGTTCAGCATTGCTTCCCATGTTTCTGCAGCTTGGCTAATGAGGGGACATTCAGAATCATTTGGTAACTTTAAATGGAGCCCTATTCCTAGTTACTATTTTAGTTATCAACTTTGCAAAAAATTCACACTCTATGTCCTCAAGACTGGGAGCTGGAACTGGTACTGTATTCTGTTGAGAGATATGACTAATCTCAGCTCCATATCTGCAATGGGATTTCTAGATGTGGTCTGATTAAGTGGCAGATTAAATGTGTGTATGAAATACGGAAAAAGGACTATGCCTAATAGCAAGTTTTACCCAACTGGTTAAATCTGTTATTACATGAAATTGTACTTTTTCTCTCGCAAGTCCACAAGGAATCTTGAGAAGGCACTGTAGACATGCATCTACATATACTGCACCCAATGAAACAGTTATGAAATCCTACTGATTTCAGCTGGACTTACACTTTCTACATGATCCTATATTTATGGGGATGTTTTACAACAAATTTAGTTCATTAAGTTTAGATTATGTAGAGAAAATAGATGGTGTTTCAAGAGAAGAAATGAGGCCTCAGAACTAGAAAGGCAAAGTCAATGGCAATTTGGGTGTTAATGGGACTTGAATTCCATCTGGAGAATTTAAAATGTTTTGGTAGAACTAATAGACTATTTAATTTCAATGTCTAATCTTCGGGTAAATCTTGCAGATGGCACTTTCAAAAGAATAAAAAAGAGCTATCTAAATGTAGCTGCATCACAATCATCTCTGTAAGAATTTCAGATTTCCATCCTAAAGTCAAGGCGACACACTGTTTAGAAGCTTTGTTTTTACCATGTAACTCTCACCTGTTGTAAATTAGCTGGGATATTTGAAACTGCAGGCTAAGTCATGAGTCAGTCTCTATCTTTGTGTGGTATATAATAATCATCTTGTAACAAAACTAGCATTCACACTATCTCTTTGCTTTAGTCTCCTCCTTTGTATCCTTTAAAGCACCTTGATTGAGTAACCGCTTTTTTCTTTCATTTTATTTTATAGCCTTATAAGTTGATGTCAGTTGCCCTATAAATTATTGTCTTGAGGCTTGAATCATAGAAATCCTTGTCTTGTACTCTGAATCTTGATTCTTTCATTGTCACTTGTGTATTTTGTCTTTTACAATTCCTCCTCTCCAGTTTTATCTGCATGCTTTTCCTGTGTTTTCATCCCTTGTTTTCACATCCTTCCTCATTATATGTGCCTGCTCCAGGTAACTAAATCTGTTCACTGCTCTATCTTATTCACTAATATAACTGTGGCTGCAGCACACAGAGCTATCCTAGCTGGGAGCAGGCAGCCCAGCAGCAGTGCCATTGGCAGAAAGGTTCCCAGACCTGGCTGGTTTACCAGACTCCCAGTTCAGGGTTTGATTAGACACAGAGTGCTCCCATGAAGTCATGAGGAAAGATTCTATTCCTTGGTGTAAGATTGAGTAATAAAAAAGAGCAGTTTCCTGAAGAACAAAGGGAAGGCTTAAAACCAGCAATCATGCCTGAGTTAAAATCACGGGCAGTCTGAAAAGTGAAGAGCAACCTCATTTTAACAAGATAAGAGCTATGTGTAGAATTCAAGCCAGAGTGTGGAACTGGTGCATTTGTTCCAGGTTGAGCTCTGCTTCACCTGCCAGAGCACAGCTGTTCTTGGTTGTACAGCAAGGGATGCATGTTGAATGATGGTAATGAATGGGGTAACATTGGATAAGGCAAGGTTCAAAATCAACCTTTCAAAATATCTGCTTGTTACGGTTCTTACATCTGTCTGTGATAAGTGTAAAACTATCTCTTTTTGACATGGGGTGCAGCAACCTCATCAGTGATGGAGGATTTACTGTAACCAACCAAAGAAATTACAGCATCTTGATTAACTTACACTGTCCACCTGCAGGAATCCCAGATTGCTGCTGCAAAGTTCACAAAGAAGGTAGGTAAATGTGAAGACAAGTGAGTAGCAGCGGACAGAAAAGTATGGCCTGCTTCTTTTGCTGCTTTCTTTAAAGTCAGCTTGACTTTTTTTTTCCCCAATGGTTGGGAAGTGAGCTGTGCTGACCTTGTTTCTGCAAAGCAATCCAATATGTGTAAAGCTTTCTTTTATACATTTTCTAAAGCCCTTGAATCTTTAATTATGGTAATATAGTATATGTACACTAGACAGAATGGGTAGTTCTTGACAATGCCCTTTGGGTATTAATTTTTAATCAGCATTCCAGATGAATGGACATCGGGGACTAACAACATCTTGTTGCTTACATGCTGCCGAAAAAGCCCCTGAATTATTGATATTCTGATGGAATGACACTGAAACCTGTCAACAGGTCTATAGAACTGTGTTTAAAGTATCTTGTTATTGTTTGTGTTTTATTTTGCAGGATAGTCATGCAACTCTGGGACGGCCTTTTTTCCTTTTCAGGGTATCTGAATCTCTTACTTAAAGATTCTGAATCACGATGTGATGTGTTACAGTGAGGAAGAACAGCTGTTTCCCTTCACAAATTCTTTCTGCACTTTTGAGTAGAGGCCAAATGTCCTTTGTTTGACAGATTAGGGAGCAGTTTGCTTATAAATCTCTGGTTCCATTAAAAGATGACAAGAGAATGAGATATGGGGTAGTGATGGATTAAGCACTTTTTTATTTGAAGAGGTGTCTCTACAGATGTTTTATTCTGAGCCAAATTATCCAAAGACAGAAGTAGCATGTGGCCTGAATCTCCAAGGTGCACTGATCCTAAATTGGTTAGACAAAATGTGTGTGAGCTGAATGTCCACTTGGTCTAAAAGGTCTTGCCAGAAAGTGATGGCACACTGTAACAGGGTGAAAAGCCAAAGCAATATTATGGACATCATCATAATATCTTTTTTGTGGGTTTTTTTCACCCATTGTCTTGCTGAACTGTGGTATGGTCTAATTTTTTATTTATGTTTGACACACACTGATTAACACCAAATCAGTTTTTAGTAACTAAAAAGTTATAAGTAGGTCATAGCAGGTAACCAGGGTCTCAGTTCAGCTGCAATTTACATTTTGGCTCACTTCAAGTGTGTCTGGCCAGGTACTTTCAGTGGTGGTATTTATATGCTCTTGCTTGGGCACCTGCATATAGTACCCCAGTGAATTGGGACCAAGACCCTTAATGAGAGTAATTAAAGCCAGAATGTTTAGCTGTTTGGCCAGAGGCTGAGAGAATATTTCTCAAAATCAAAGGCAAAACCCACCCTGCACAGATCCCCTGGTATTTGACCTCTTGTCGCTTTAAAGGAAATCTTACTGCAGCTTTCTTATGTACTCTGTTTGCATGATGGGAGATGTATTTAGGTGTGCTTATAAGTCTGGCATCTCGTACTTCTGCACAACCGTATAATTTTTATATTTTTCAGCCTCGGAATGGAAGAACTGTAGAAAGCAGTGGTAAGTAAGCATCCGAAAGTGACAAGGACTTGTTCTGGGTTTTTATTAATAATGATCTTCATGACAGAAGGGGGTACTGCAACTATTACAAACCTAGACCCCCACATGAGTGTTTCATATTGTCACCAGGAGGTTTTGGGGCAGAAAAAAGTTATGGAAATGGTACAGCAATTTTAAAGTTTAAAAACAGAGGGTATAAATTGTACTTGGAACACAAAAGCTAGACTCCTCTCTGTTCCAAGAGACTATCAGTCACCTAATCTCACCCAAGAGCCCACTAATATAGATCTCTGTGTGCAGGCGAGAGTTATCCTCGCATCAGAATTAGGACCTTCCTTGGGGTAAACTAACTAGAAAGAGTAGGGGTGGGGATGTAAGGAAGGAAAATGGCGAGATCTCATAATATCACCTAGCACTTGCATATCCATCTTCAAACACGTCTGTTAAAGGTCTTAATGGGAAATGGACAAGATAGTCAACTGTATATGTGTCCCCTCCTTCAGTCTGTCATCTTCCAATCTTTTATCCTGCAATAAAGACCACTATTTTCTGTTTGCAATATAAAAATTACTTCCAGCTGTTGATTGAAAGGGTTGGGGTTTTCTGGGGGAACAGAAGAATAGAAAAAGAAAAAAACTGCAAAGGAAACCCAAGGAAAGAGAAATTCAGGACTAAACCATTTCAGAAAGAAAGGAACCAAAGACTTGGTAGAACGTTGTAGAGCAGCATTGCTACTTGCTTGCTATGGCCTTGGGCACTGCCCTGGGTGTCCATTGCTTCTCATGGATGAAAGGAAGATAAGGAGCTAGATGTATCTCTGCTTTGAGACAGTGCAGCTATTCTTGTGTGGTTAAGTTCACATGTGTGCAGGAAATATTTCATAGCTCTGAAACCTGTAGGGGCAGGTAGCGCTGCCCATATCTGTTTAGAGCAACTGGCAGCATGAGTTTTGGGGCAAAACAGTTCAAAACCAATTAGGTTAAACTTGCATGAAAGTACTTTATGCAGAGTACTCTGGTATTAGCAGAACTGCTGGACTATCAGCTGCATATCACTGAAGTGCTGGTGTAGAAGCTACTGCTTTGTAACCATGCCCTGGCCTTCCATACAGCAGTAAATTTTATCCACAGCTCAGCCCCCTGAACCAACCTGGCTGCAAGATACACACCATGCCTCCACACTCTAAAAGGAGGACAATGAAGTTAGGACATAGTGGAGAGAGAACTGTATGAAGAGGGAGGTTTCATGTTCGAGTACAAATAACAGATTAGGCACTTATCTGAACTTTCAGACATTCATCCATGAAACTTCTGCTTAGAACTTAAAGCTATTTCATGTCTAACTTTGAGAACGGACTAGCACACAGAACTGAATACTAAGTCATATCCAGACCAACATCTCAACATAAAATATAATGTGTTAACTTGTTTCAGAATACCATGGAATATGAAGTTCATTGGTCAGCTTACCAGTGCGAAGACTTGGTTTACATGAAGAGACTTCCCATTGCACTAGCTGTCTATTATGTGACTTAGTTGTCTGGATTTTGCTGTTCCACTGTAATAAATTTGCAATCATTAATTATTGTTGTCTTTTTCTTATTGAAGTGGGTACTAGACCTCCTTGGGCTATAGTGTAGCAGTGCCTGGTTCCAACTGTATTCAAAGGTAATCAATAATCAGAATATTGACCATTTTCAAGTCCAGCAGTGCATTTTATAGTATCTTCTTTAATGGGGTCATGAATTACCAGCTTGCCCTTTTGACTAAATAATATGTTTCCCTGGCATTTTACGATATGCATCCCAAACAGCATGATGAGATGTTAGAATCATCATTGATATTTTGATGACTTGATTCTTATTTTTCATAACTAAAGGCTTGAGTGTGATAACCGATGAATCCAAAGTACTTTGAAAGAAGGAGAATGAGTACTGCTGTTACACACAGGCACTATTTGGTCAGATGCTGTGTGTTTTTCAGCCTTGCCTTACTTTCTATCATAAAGCACAAATGAGTCACTTATGAGAGATTCTGTACATCTGCCCTTTTTACTGAAATCATGCATTTAAACCTGTGGTCCAGCCAATTGTGCTTGAGTTGTGTGCAGTGGGGTGATCTGTTCTGGTAGGTGAAGACATTTATGGGCAGAAAAGTTAAAGCAGCTACTTCCTTAGTAAGAAAAGAGCATAGTAAAAGCCAGGGTCTGGAAATACACACCAGGTTGGAATTCCTCAACACAGAGCCCCACAGTGTTGGCTTCCTCAAGCCCTTTGTTATTTTCCCTTTCCCTCCTTGATTCCTCAGTCCTAGTATGTGGCGTGATCCCATCTCAATTACACGGATACAGCTGCACGCAGACTGTGGGAAGGCATGTCTTTAAGAATAAATCCTGAGAAACCTGGCACTTCTGGCCTGTTTCACCTCAAAGGCTAAGCTGAGCAGTATCAAATTTTACTCAGCTCTGCATAAATATCTGTACTGATTTTGGCTAGGATGCAGTTAATTTTCCTCACAGTAGCTTGTATGGGTCTGTGACCAAATCACTGTTGATAGTAGAGGGATGTTTTAGCTATTGCTGAGTAGTGCTTACACAGAGTCAAGTCTCTTTCTGTTTCCTACACTACCCACAAGTGAGTAGACTGGTGGGGTACACAAGGAGCTGGGAGGGAACACAGCTGGGATATCTGATCCCAACTGACTCAAGGGATTTTCCATACCATATGATGTCATGCTCAGCATATAAAGCTGGTGAAAGCAGGAGAGGGGGACAATTGGAGTTACTGCTTTGTCTTCCCAAGTCACCGTTAAACATGATAGAGCCCTGCTTTGCTGGAGATGAACATTTGCATGCTGGTGGAAAGCAACGAATTCCTTGTTCTGCTTTGCTTCACCTATTTAACTGTCCTTATCTAAATCCATGAGTTTTCTCATTTTTACCCTTCCTTCTCCTCTGCATCTTCCTTGGGAGGGGGAATGAGTGAGTGGCTGTGTGGGGCTGAGCTTTTGCTGGCCAGGGTTAAACCATAGCAATGCTGTGCCATGGGTAAATCATGATGTGCTCTCATGATCAGCAGTGGCTTCCTCCACCCATGACAGGTTTCATGAATAACTTCTATTTGGTCCTTGAAACTGGTTAAATAAGAATAAGGTGATTAAATAATAATAAGGTGGTAATTTGCAGGTAAGGTCCTAGCTTAGGTTTCTCAGCTGTATTTCTGTAGTAACTGTGGCTCCTCTGTAAAATGTATAGGAGAGCTCTTGTTCACTGCTCAATGGAAACCCTTGCTCCCTGGAGCAAGGCAAACGTCACTTGTGGAATAGGAGCGGTTAAGAGTATTGAAATGTAAATGCCATCCCTGGCCCAAAACTCGTCCTGAACATCCCACTGTAAAATCCACAGCAGAAATCGAGGAGCACAGTCACGGGGGAAACAACAACAATTCAAAGCACAGAAAAAATATCTGCAAGAAAAAGAAGTGAAAGCTCAGTTCCCATTGTCAGCAAGAGAAGAGGCAAATAAAGAGTGACATGACAAGGTATGCAACTAATGAGTGTGCTTAGGAGAGTAATTCCAATGCTTACCCATCCTCTTGTAATAAGAAGGAGCAAGGAGGGAGAGTCAATTACACTGAGAGGCAATACATTTAAACTGCAAAGGAGAACATTCTTTCTAACGCTTAATCTACTCCTGAGACCAGTTGCCACAGCCTAGAGCATGTGGTTAGAGAGGCGCTCTGCTGGCTCTTGGGAAGACAGGCATATCCAGGAGCACACACCTTCGTGCCATCTAGCATTCCTTGAAAATCACTTCAGGCTCGCCCAGGACCTCCTGAATTAAAAGCCTGGCCTGCTTGATTCAGGCTCAGCAGGGCGCTTCTCTGCAGAGCACACAGCAAGGGACCTGGAAATAGATTTGCTGGTGGAGGAGAGAGCGCTGCCTGGCCTTACAACCTGCTGCTCACCAAGGAGCCAGAGCAGTAAGCACGAGAGGAAAACACTCTGACATAGTTTAACTCCATCCAGCAACTAAGCCCCACACAGCTGCTCCCCAGTAAACTTGTGGGTTGAGGCAGGAACAGTTTAATAGCTATAGCAAAAGCCATGATCACCAGCAAAGCAGAACAAGGAATTCATTCGCTACTTCCCACGGGCAGGCAGGTGCTCAGCCATCTCCAGGACAGCGCAGCTACATCATGCATAAGGGTTATTTGAGGAAAAAAACACCATCACCCTTCCTTCTTGCCCCAGCTGTATATGCTGAGCATGATGCCATATCCCTTGGGTCAGTTGGGGTCAGCTGTACCAGCTGTGTCCCCTCCCAGCTCCTCATGTACCCCCAGCCTACTTGCCTGTTGGGGTGGTGTGAGGAGCAGAAAAAGCCTTGACCCTGTGTAAGCCGCTGCTCAGCAATAATGGAAACATGCCTGTGTCACCAACACTGTTTCTAGCACAAATCCAAGCTATAGAGATTCAAACAAATCCAGAAATCCAAACAAATCCACTATGAAGAAAATCAGCTTTATCCCAGCCAAGACCAGCACACCTTCTCTAGCGCCTCTGACAGCCTCACTCCCTTCTCAGCTGCCACGGGGAAAAGCTTACTTACTAAATATCCAGACAACAGCAAGCTGGGAGGGACAGCAAGTGCTGGAGGACAGAGTCAGCATTCAGGATGGTCTTGGCAAAGGATACATCTGGATAAAATATATATGGCTCATGGAGGATGTCAGGCAGGTATTACACGTACTGAAGAATAATGAGTTAAATAATAAACAGCAAATAATTGCTGTTTATTAAAAAAAAAGTTAATTAAAAAAACCAGTCAATAAACAGCAAAGGGGATGTTTAGCTGTAGACAGTCAAATATCACAGTGTTGGGGAGAATGCAAAATTATGATGTGGAATGAATGAGAAGCTGTACGGACTATGACATGGGAGGTGTTGCACTGCTGGTGATATAGAAGACTTCATGTAGAGAGTAGCGCTGGAGAAAAAAGAGGGGGACCAACAGGAAAGAGCCCAACAGAGAGGAAAGGTGGAGGTTTCATTCAGGAAAGCTGGTGCCTGGAATGGAAGTAGGGTTGATTTGCAAGAAGGAAAGTTTGAAAAGGGGAATGATAAAATGTTTCATTTTAAGCTCACCTCTCCTGGCATTATCCGCTATGGCCATGGGTGGATACTGCCAGGAGAGGTAAGCTTAAAATGAGGAAAGATTCACATTAAATCTGACTATCAGAAGCACTGACTGATAGGCAGAGTTATCTTTTCTTGGTCATAAAAATTCACCAGGGGGACCAACACCTCAGTTGGAATCTAAGTTACAGAAGCCTCAGCTCTGAAATAACTGCCGGCAGCATTTTCTCTCTTCAGTGTTATATCATGATGCAATGTTTATTCCTAATTATGTTTCATTAAATGAAATAGAAGCACCATTGTTTTGTTGAATATCTAGCGTACTTCAGCTTGAAGTTGCTTTGGCTGCTTCTGGAGCAGTGGAGATATAATCTTAGAGAGTCCAGCATTTACATACTTTGCATACTTTAATCTCATGATAACACTTGTCACACTAACAGCTGTGACAACTGGACCCAAACTCCCAGAGCTGCAGGGCAGACCTGGGAAGGACACTGTCCTCACTTATGGAATGTTTGTGTAAAATGAGCAAAAACATCTCAGAATGGAAAAGGAAGCACATGGATTATGGAAAAAAAATGGAAACGCCCACTTGTGACCTGCAAACTCGCACTGCACACAAACCGGAGTCCTGTGAAAATTCAGGGAGAGAATTCACATGGCTGGCAATACGGGCTGGTCCACAGCCAGTGAAACAACTGTCATGCATGCATGACAGGAAATACCATCTAGGAACTAAAACCACATTAGCTGACTGCCTGTTTTCACAATTCTCAGCAGGTAGTGAGAAAGAAGTAGCTGCAGAAACTGCATATCTACCTGCTGGAGATTTAAAACCATTTGCTTAACATAGCCAGTTGGGCAGAAGATATGTAACTGCTCGACAACCTGGCCAAAAGCTGCCAGCATCCTGTTCCAGCTTTTTCCTAGTGCATGTGAGGCTGCCAAATGAAGCCCAGCCTCAAGATAGACATGCTTGTTATTCTAAACACAGCAACAAAATGTTTATTTCTTTGCTGGGATCTTAGAGTTGAGCAGTGATCAGAAGGTCTCTACAGGCAGCCAAGCCAGATTCTTATGCAGAGATCACTCTGAAGACTTGTTTCGCTTTATCTGTTCCAGACACATTGCAATTGCCACCCCTCTGCCTTATTAAACAGCATAAAAGCAAATGTTTGACTGGGCTGGACTTCATAAACTGCCTTAATCTATACATCTATCACCGTGATAGATTTCTTCACTGAAAAACTAGAAGTAGCTGCCAAGTCTCCTTCTCCAGTCATCTCTGGATCTACTTTTCCCACAGTGCAGAAACAAAAATGTGACTGATCTTATAGCCCCTTATGATTCACCATCTAAATTTTTGACATTTCTCTGGGGCAAAGAACCTTGTAGAGCAAACACCATCTATCTATGAGCCTTAAATCTGCCGCAAGATCAGTAGAGAAAGTCTGAAGGGGAACATATGGCAGACTTGAAAGAGAAAAGTTTTTAATACCTTTACACAAAGCCTTCTGCACTCTGCGATTTCTGCACAGTAGCTCAGCTAGTACCTAATGAATTACTGCAAAGGTGAGATGTGCGCACAAAAATACATGCTTCTGGAATATAGATATCTAAACATCAACCAACAAAAGACCTAAATATGGCCTAGAACTTCCAACAGAGAAATGCAGAACGCACATGAATGGATCTCAGGGCAAAAAAGACTGGCAATCATGCTGGGACCCTTAGCAAAAAGTGTGACCCAGTAGCAAAATCCAGGAGCCTTGATCAGCATAGGACCAAGCTCATGTCTCTTCTCACAACCCTGGAGTGAAAGGACATGCTGCAACCACCCACCCTGCTGGGCAGCGTGGCCTCTCTGGAGACTACATGAGAGACTCTGCTACATCAGTAAACACCAAAAATGACCTTTGATTATAACTTGGTAGACTCATACCATGTCTTTTCCTACATTTCCACAGCTGTGTATAGTCTGTATAGTTCCACAGACTGTGTATAATCTAAGATAACCCGAAGTCACTGTTTTGTGACATGCGCACGCTTGATTTCTAAGAGGACATGGATGTCTTGCATTGCAATATTTGGGCTGGTCAGCAGAGGGCAACGCCAATATCAAATTTGGCCGCGCAGGAGCCACTGGCTTGCAGCGATTGTCCCGCTCCTAGCACAGGTAACAAATGGGCTCAGCAGACATTATGCACCCCTTTCACTCACCTGGGCAAGGCTCTCCGAGGCCATAAGTTGGGATATTTACTTGCCTTACAAAGCAAGCAAAGGTGGCAAGCTTGTAAATGCAAATCTCAGTGCAGAGTGAAATGCAAGCCCTCTGCACAACTGAGACATCCATCAGCAGCATCAGTCCTCTAGACAGGTAGAAGAAGAAGAGCTTTTCCAGGCAACATTTCATCTCCATGCTCCCATCTGCTCACAGCTTCATTGAATTGTGGAGCACCATGTACACACATTTTCTAATAGGTCTTATTGAAAACATCCATCCTCCTTGACAATTGTACCATGCCACAGTTGAGTTAGGAAAGTAATGCTACATCAAGATAAATATGTTTCCCAGCATCAGTAACAAGAGAGGTGCCAGAGGTGCTATGCTTTGTGATTTTTCATTGCTTTGCTTTACAATTCAGTCAGTGCCAGCCTCAGCTACACATGGCTAGACTAAGCTGAAATCTGTAGCATGGGATATACGAGAACTAGCTATGTGCAAAACTACTGTGTAATTAACCTCTTGTTTTACCAAAGTAAATTAGCAACTACGTGATCAACAGAACTAGCAAAGCTGTTTATATTAGATTTGTGCTTTCAGGAAGATCTGCCATTTTGTATTTAATTAAAGATAGTTGTTATTATCATTTCATTAGTAAAATTTCATGCTGCGACCCTTATTTCAGTCAGGACACATGCTGGAGCTCTTTCTTCTACAGGGTTACCTATTTCCATATAACAGTTAGGAATCAGCTTGTGGTTTCAGCTCTCCATCTTATTTGCCTAGAAATGCTCAACAGGTTCAGAAGTTAACAGGTGAGGACAGATGGATAAGCAAGCAAATTATGTGCTACTATAAATGTCGCTTTCTTAGGAAGAAGACCAAAACCAGAAGGGAGAAAGGCAGCTGAGTTAGGGAGTGCATAAAATGGGAAACTGGATATCTGAGCTCCAGTTCTAGCTCTCTTGATCTATAACAGTATCACTATATTCCAGTGAACCACCTAAGGGCATGATTTCCATACTTACCAAGTGCTGTGTTTAACAGAGGCTTACCTGAGGGTATAGAGTTAAGCATGAACACTACCAAGATAGGACCTTTCCTCAGCTTCCCTGTTTGTGAAACAAGGGTATGGTTACTTAGCCTCAAAGATTTGCTATGATACCCAGTTAATTTCTGTTCAGAAATAGCTTCAAAATCCTCAGAGTATCTATTAATCAGCCTGGATAAAACTTTAACCTTCCAAGGAAACCAAATGCTGATGCTCTAGATATTTGTCTGGTTTTGTTCCCAATTCCCATGTCTAGAGTAAATAATGATATTAATTACTGTAATATACTAGTAATATTTGTCACAGTTTACCTTATAATCAAGTTAGACACTTTTATCCATACATTTGAATTTATCTTCAAATAAAAATTGTTCCCTTATTACACTAATGCATCATTATTTATCAGAGAAACTATCCCTACTCCAGCAAATGTTTAAGTACTCTTCAACGTCTATTTTGCAGTGCTAGAACCCAGTCCTG
Organism: Myiopsitta monachus; assembly: GCA_017639245.1. Classification (NCBI taxonomy): domain Eukaryota; kingdom Metazoa; phylum Chordata; class Aves; order Psittaciformes; family Psittacidae; genus Myiopsitta; species Myiopsitta monachus. The sequence continues at coordinate 40,329,394 of CM029927.1, forward strand.
CATTCACCCTGTTCAGATTGGTAACACTTCAAATGAAGAAAACTTTTCTCACTGTTCTGTCCCCATGCTTCTTTTCCTCAGCTGATGCGCTGTAAGGCAGCAGTGAAGTGTCATCACTGCATTTGCTTCCTCTTCAGCAGCAGACATTTGATCTGTTGGTGGCCCCTTGCCAAGGGTGGCACAAAGCTCAATGAGCTGCATTCACTTTTAGCAGGTGCTGTGGAAGGAAGAGTATGTCTGGAAAACATCAGTGGTCCTGTTGGATAGGAAATGGACAGCAGCTATAAATGCAGAGCCAGAAAGTATCCTGACATTTGTCTTGCTTGACAGCTTTTATAGCATAAACGAAAGAACATCACCCAGTAATTCCTGCCATGAAGGGAATTATTCTTTCTTTTTTTTTTTTGCTTTATTCTATCACAAAATGCCATTTCACACAATAAATCTTATGTTCATTTCCTGCAGATATTTATGCTGTTCTTTCTTTCCCTGTTCTATCCCTCTCTTGCTATTCTTACAGCATTTTCATCTCCATTCTCCCATTTCACAGTTCCTCACCACTTCAGCACCATTTCTCCCAACAGCAGCTTCTTCAGCCCTTCCTCTTCTGAAATATGCTCTGAGGAGGAACATGCTTTGAAGCAGGTACCAGAACAAGTTTTCTTTTAGAGGAACTGTAGAGTCCTAATGTAGTGAAAGTAAGTTAAAACATCCTGGATGTGGAAGAGCCATTTTACTTTTCTAAAAATTACAAAAATTACTATTGAAACAAATCTATAGATCCACAGAGGAAAAGAGATGGATTACGAGGGGTTGAAGGTCTGAAGAAGACCCTTCGTAAAATCTTAATAACTTGCATGCTTATTTGTGCCACGGACTAGTACTGAATTTATAATCTGTGTTAGAAGACATGGCTTCACCAGTTTCTGGAACTTTTGCCATGATTTCAGAGGAAGGAAGACTAGGCCTATCTGAAGATGGAGTGATCTTGAAAGAGAAATAGCTTAAAGACATGAGAAGTCCCAGTGTGCACATCTTTGAATTTCTCAGAAGAATGCTTCAATTTGCACTATTAAGCAATGGTGAAGCAGTCAGTTGTTTACAATGATATTATTTTACCAGGATTTAATATTGCTGCCACTGTCTTATCGTGGAAGACAGGTCCCTTATGTCCATCAGGAGGGCACAAGGGAAGTTCTCAGCCAAAAGTAGGCCATGGTCCGCATCTCAAAACAGTTTCACACCAGTGTATCTCCACCAATCCAAACACATTTAAACCTAAGTCATAGTGAGAATTGGGCCTGTGTGACAACATGCAGAAAGAAGCTCTCAGACTGGGATATAGGAAGCACATTGTGGCAGGCTTCCCAGCTCTACTACTGGATGGTGTCCCAGCAAGCAGCGTACATGTATAGGGTACCCTGGAGACGTTTGGTCCCAGGTACATTATCTGATGTGTTACAATGACTCAAACAGGGGAGATCAATAAAAGTAAATCTGAAATAAGTAACGAAGTTAAAACTTGGGAAGGGGGAGGGACCAGGCTAAGCGACAGATGCTTAATGTTTCCTAAACAGATGCATAGGCTATGTTTGAGTTCCCTTACTGCAGCAAGCTCCTTCCTTGGTGAATTCAGCTAGCAGAGTATGATTTAAGCCTCATCAAGCAACTGCATGATATTTGAATGAATAGAGATGCTCATAAAAGAAGTCTGTTTCTTAGTTCAAGCAGAAAATTTCACTGTCTTCTGGGCATATTTGAGACTCAGCACTATCTGAGTTTCAAAAGAGAAAGTTGGCCAAGTGCTGTGACAGCTCAACACAGCTCCTCACTGTTTTGCCATTAATTCCAGCTTAACCAGTGCCCTGGATTCAGCACATGCTACAAGGAGATAGACTCAAGTTTCTCCTCTGACCTAGATGGACGGCTATTTTCAGGTTACTAACTGCACTTCTTTTGCATTCTGCAAGGTAAGCCTGTTGGCTCTGCCTTTTAGTCTGCATGGCATGATACCTAGATGGGTTGAGATCACATCTGCACTAGATATTAAAAAAATAAGGAAAAAAGAATCAGTCAGTATCACTGCTGATTCACCTAACCACTGAGTAACAGAGCCAGGTTCCCTCTTTCTGCTGCTGTGCTGGCTCTGCATGGTGCCTTCACTTGCCGTGAGTCAATGAACTCCCATTGGTGGGAGTTCAGAGCCCTAGATTCAAGACATGGTGCAAAGCAAGATGCAGGGATAATACAGCTCCTGGCAGCAACAAGTTCAAATGAAAGTATAGCAGCCAAACCAGGCTTGAGGGGACTTAAGGAAAGCCTCCTGAACCTGAGGCATGAGTAGAAAGGTGCATGAATTATGGTGCTTAGGAAGAAAAAAAAGCACCCAGACACTCAGGCAACGCCTGAGAACATGTGTGTGCCTTCCTTGGCTTGGCAGGCAGAGAGCGTGCACTCTGACAAAGGAAGCAACTAGCAAGAGGAGGCAGCGAATGCTTTTTCTGGGTCTGTCACTTTGGCAAATGCATTTAAAAGCTATCTCAGCCTAGTGACCATGTGCCCCATTCCTCACTTTCAAAGGAGAGCAGAGCACAGAGATAACCCCGGGTCAGCTTGCACATTTTGGTGGTTCATTGGTTACACATTTCTAAGAGCATGACTGACTCTTCTCCCCAGCTGCCAGGTCGCTGCAGGCGTTATAAATACTACAATGGTTGCGAGTTGAGTGTAAATGATTTTTTTTGTTGGAGGGTAGAATGATTAAGAAACCCTGCCATGACGCTGCTGGCAAAAATATTCTCGCAGATGCTACACACAGCACTGGGATAGCTGGGGCAAGCTGGAAAGAATTCACTTTCATTGCAAAGCTGGAAATGGTTGTGCCATTCTCACCCATGCGCTCATTTCACACAACCCCTGGTTTGGGAGGCTAATCAGCTGCTTGCATAAACAAAACAATAATTTCCAGGAGTTAAAACACCCATCAGGCTCAAAATAGTAAATAACTTTAGCTAGTTAACAAACAATTTGCCCCCCGCAGTCATGGAAGTATGTAAGTTGGGACACAAATGAGAGCTGAGGAAGAGAGACAGAGGGATGTAAAGCTGGTAACAGTGGTGGAAACAGGAGCAGAATCTGACCCAGCTGCTAAGGTAACCTTCACAAACCATATGTTTCACATATTATCAGGTATTTATTTGGGGTAGAGCAGTGCACAGGGCTGAGAATATGCTAGAAGACTGAATGTGTGTTTTATTGCGTATTTTAACTGAGACCGGCTTTTTTTAATCAAAGATTAAAAGTACCCCATTGAAGCATTCATAACCTATCTTCAAAAGACAGACAAAATCGGCTTCACAGCTGCATGAGAGAAATAGAATTAATGAGTTCCCAAAATTAATATCTTAATGTTGGGCATTATATTTTCAATTGCCTTGAGACTTCACAACAAAAAAAGCAGGAATGAATGCTCTGGTTGTTCTACATTTAGAAGTACAACAGAAAGCTGTAGTTGTGAGCACAGACAACCGGGGAGCCACAGCAAGGCATATTTCTGTGGGTCAGTTCTACTAAAGACAGAGTAGAGCTATGCAATAGCTGTTGGGACTCCTGCATGCTCTAGGGATGCTCTTTCCCTGTGGCTCTCCCCAGACCTGCCAGTGTCCTCTCCTTGTTCCAGTGTTCTTCTAGTTTTTTCTCATCTGTTGAGTTTTGCCAAGCAATTGAGGATGAGCCACTGCTGAAGGTTATGCCTCTCTCCCCCTTGCATTTCAGCAGATGTGAACTGCAGGCCCCAGAGAATCTGTTGGGCGCTCAGCTGTGAAAGACCACATCTTCCCAAGCTTGCTGCTTCTGGAGTAGCAGGATGCACCCTGTAGTCACACTGAGGTCTATACAAACTTTCCAGTAAATCTTGATGAGTTGAATAAAAGAAGTATTGAACTGATTATTTGGCAACAAAGGCACAGAGTCCAACCAGCATCACCCCAATGGCTGCTCTCCCTCTGACCGGGTCTCAAGCAGAGTCCTGTACTGTGGGTGGCAGCAGCATCTCTTAGCTAGCTTGGCCCAGCACAGACCACACAGCTCTTTGAGATGGTTGTATGCTCTTACACATGCCAGCATCAAGCTTTGCTTCCTCTCCATAATTGCTTATACTTGGAGAAAGAGCTCTATTAATTTCCCCTTTTTTATGTGTGTGAGGGTAGGGTTTTTATAGGCACAGGTGTTTGCTGAAACCTCGCGCTCCATAGATCACGTCTCAACTCATGTACTTGGTGTTATACAGATTAATTCCAGACAGAGACATTTTAAATATCCATGGAGGTTCATAGTTGCAGCCCATATCACAGAAGCATTGAAAACAGCCTCTTCTTCAGCAGCTCCAGCCATCATTCCACCCTCGGTCACTTCCTCCTGCCAGCATGGAAATATTCAAGCTGTGCCAACACCACCAGGAAGCGTGTCTTACTTTAACAATCAAAAGAAAAAGGAAAGAAAAAGAAAGCTTTTCATATGAGCACAGCAGCCTGGCTCACATTGATGCTGTGAGCAGCAGGAGTGGTGCAGCATGGCAAGAGCAAGCCCATGCTACTGCAGAGGCGCCCATGCTGTGGGCAGCTGGCTCAGACAGGCAAGGAGCAAGCCTCTGAGCCAACACAAAATGAAATACAGCTATCAGCCTGACAGGGGAACAGGGGCTGTTTTGATTCAATCACAGCTCTTAAAGTCAATGTTGATTGAAACTGCTGTAGGAAAACATTCAGCAGCCCCCTAAGGAGCCACTGCTGCTTTCACAACTGGGGGTTTGGTTTGTGGTACAGGTCAGCAGCATTTTGCCCTCTAGATCTCTAGCCAAAGGTTGCCGCATTTACACAGATAGAAATGGCTGCCCTCAAAACAACATTTTTCTACTGTCCGCACTACAAACCACTCATCTCCAGTGCTCATAGCAGCCAGTTATACTGAGAATGACCTGACACCACCACTCTCTTCCCTTGGTTTTCTTGTAGTCTAGCCTCTAGTACATGTTTGCAGCTTACACACCTGCTAGAGTTTTCACATACATAAAGTCATCTGCCTGCAGTCCCACAATACCTCATTCCTGGCTTCTCCCGCTTCATTTAAATTCCCTAGCCTGCCTATACAAAGAGATGAGCGCCCTGCAGCCCATTCTCCAAAAAGACTCAATTCTCAGACCAGAAAAACAGCAGAATATTTGACTTACACTAGAGAAAGTAGCAGCACCATATGGATTATTATAGGAAACAGAAGCTCCCAAAACCCTGGACTTCTAATGTCAGTCTTGATGCAGTTCTTTAAATAGCCTTTTTACCTGGCTGGATTTATATATGTGAAGATAGTGGACACAAGGGGCTGCCTGTTCTGTGTTACAAATGGAATAATCCAAACACCTAATAATGAAACCATTTTGATGAATAAAGGAAGTATGGAACTTCTAAATTTGAATGGCATCATGCTGGTGAAGCTTTTAAAGTCTCCCACAGCACAGCAGATACGAATACTCATGTGTGTCCACCATAATATTGCAATCCAGAGTGCAAATCTAACAGTGTTTAGGTAGCCTTTCAAACTGCATAGGCAGAAGACAAGAGTTTAGGAAGGTCCTGGAAAAGGCTACTTTATGGATTGCATTTTAACACATTTCCTTGGTCTGAATTTTAGTGGAACAAGCCTCAAAGCAGCTAAGGAGATTCTCAGTACTGGAGAGGTGGAAAACATATTTGGATTCGTTCCTAAGAAGAGTTTCTAGAAGAATCTAAAGACTGTAGATTCTAGTTTCTTTGAGGCTCAAGCACTGACAAGGTTCATATGCCATGCATAGAAGCCTCCTTGTATTGCACAACATCAATCCAGAAACTGAACGGACAATTCCAACACCATCTTTGGACCAAAGAGTGTGCAGTGGCACTCCAAAGCCACAGCACAGCCTTACATCCGTTTCCAAATCTTAAAGAAGATAATTCATCAGCTTTACCACCATTAAGGCAGTCTCTCCAGTGCATCTACTTAAAATAGTTACCTGTGCCCATGATGAGGTTTAGACGATGAGGTCAGATGAAGCAGACTTCCACACATACTGAATAAAGAGATTCTAGCCATACACAGAGACACAAGCTTTAAAGACTATAAAGCAGGTTTCCTTAAGTAACTGCACTGCCAAAAAAAAAATATCTTCTGTTGAGTGCAACAAGTATTCTATAGAAGGGAATAAGATGGACACAACTCCTTTTCATACATATTTATTCATGTACATAGGCTTCTTTCATTTGAAGGACATAACTAGGGAAAGCTAGCCAGCCCCCCTGCTTTTAGCAGCTTTTCAGACATACACAAAGAAATTTAGTCCAAAAAAGGCCAACCAGCATCAAAAACTGAGCTGTGGAAAAAGCCAGGGTTAACTGCAAGGTCAGGAGCCTGGTGGCACTTCGAACTCTTGTGACTGGGCATGTTGGTGGGGTGGTTTAACTGGAGCAGACATCTTGGAAATGAGTTCAGGAAGAACACTAGGTATCACCCCTCCTTGAGCAATGGTCACACAACATAAGAGCTTGTTCAGCTCATTATCGTTTCTCACAGCCAGCTGGATGTGTCTGGGCAGGATCCTGATTTTCTTGTTTTCCCGTGCAGCTTTCCCTGCCAGCTCCAGGATCTCAGCACTCAGGTACTCCAGCACTGCAGCCAGGTAGACAGCAGCACCGGTACCAATCCTGTCAGCATAGTTCCCTCTTTTAAGGAGCCTGTAGATGCGACCCACGGGGAACTGCAGATCAGCTCTGGCTGATTTGGATTTCCTTGGCCCAGGGTGGGACTTTGTGGTTTTCTTCCCCATTCAGATATTCAGATATTAATCTAGTATAAAAAGAGAAAGAATTAAGAAAAACCCAAATTAAAGAGACACAGAAACTGAAGTCTTTTCTTCTTGTTCATTTCACTCACTGCCTAATTTCTTTACAAGTGAGTTTTCCATCTCAGTTTGATAGTTGTTCATACTTTTATCTGAAGGAGCAAACAGGTCAGGCTGCTGCTAGGGAAGAGTATGGCAAGTTTCCAGCCAAGAGGCACTTGCAAGCTCAGTCACATCAACAGGTCATCCATCTGCTAGATTTCCAAAACTTTTCAAGACAGTAAGAACTGAAGAGCAAAGTCTTCTGACTCAGTATCAAGGGAGAGCTGCTCTTAAGGAGAAAGGTTAAGAAAACCAAGCTTCAAGACACTTGCAAGCATTCAGAAACCCTTCAGGGAAACTTTATTAAACTTACTCCTCATGAGAGCCTAAGCAGTTTCTGCAATGAGAGACTTGTGAGAGCCAGACATAGAAACTTGTGTCTCTGTCTGAAATAGGAACAACAGAGAAGAACTTCATCTACTGGAAACAACTTCAAATAGATCTTGCCTTGCAGAGGTGAAGGGACCAACAGCTGCAAGATAACAGGCCACAGTCAGGAACAAGACTTATGGGAAGAAGAGAAGCTTTGGTTTACATCAGACACCAAAATTATTCCTGCTCAGCACACTGCACATCAGGCTACTGCAAACACACAAGTGCAGTCTTCTTGTATGGTACCAGATCCATCCTAACAAACCCTATCACAAAGCCTCTGGTGATGAGTAGTACCAATAACTCTTCAATGCATAACACAAAGAAGCTGGTCAACAAACACAAAACCAAATCTGTATACAGAATTGTCTCAAGTTCTAAACAGTTGTTTTTAAGTACTGAGAAGCTCTACCCAGATGTGGAGAGGAGCTAAACCAGATATCAAATTGAAGTGCTTAAAAATATCATAAAAGAGCTCCTTTAGGAGATACTTGCAGGCCATAGAAAGCTTTAAAAAATACCCTACAAGAGTAAATAAATAAGCTCCTTAAGCAGCCTTGCACCAAATACAGAATTCCCTAAAATTCCTGGGGACAAACAATGCCTATCTAACACAAAGGAAACATGCTATCATTTCTTAAAAACTCACATAAATAGACTCTTAACTTACCTTCCTTCCTAACAATACCACTACCTCAAACCACACCTTCTTGCAAGAGCTGCCCCCTTTTAAACTCCACAGTGGTAGCCGTACCCTTACCAATTCTTGCATTACTTAAAGCCACCTGGTCGAGCAATGATTCAACCCCTCAAAATAGAGAATAATCAAGGGCCAAACACAAGAGCAACACACTATTGTCCTTGAAAGCATGAAAAATTGTCACTACTTGCAGAGCTTAGCACCTTGTAAGCTGATCTCCTCTGGAAACAAGCCTAATATTTGCTGTATTAGTATTAGGCTACTGCAGAGAACTGCAGAATTTCTGATTGGCAGTTAATTTATTACAGCTGGAAGGGGGCACAACTCACCTTACTGCACTTATCAAGAATTAAACCCAGCAACCTGTACTACTGCTCTTTGTGCTGCCAGAAGTGGTCAAGCTGCTTTGTGACCATGCTGCAGAGCTTGGGAAAGTTCAGGGCCTCTGATACTGGGTTCTCTCTCTTCTAGGACTTGTCCCCATCTGCCACACACTCATTTTTTTCTTCAGAATCACCCTGAACAGTATTTTTTTCTTCAATATATGAGTGCTGAAAAGTTGAGCCCTGGCCCAACAAAAGCTTTTGCTGAGCAGCTGGGTTAGGAAATGTCTACCTTTTGTTACTGTGAAACCAGAGGGGTGAGTTTTCAAATCACTGTGCTATCTGGTTAATTTAAGTAGTGGGTTGAACTATAGGCTAGAAGAAAGCAAAGGAGATTGAACAAGAACAATCTTGATTAAAAAAAGTACTTTAAAAATTGACTTTTGACTTGGACCAGTGCTTCACCACAAACTCTTTTCTTTGGGTGTAAGTACAGGCAGAGCCACACAGCTCACTCTGTCTTTTATCACACAGAAAATGGCAGGTGAAGGCACTTCTAGAAGCTAATTGAGCACTGGCCATGCCTTGCAGAGTGTGTTTGGTGTGGTGCAAAGCAGGCTCACAGGAGCGCGTGATGGCTGACACGCAGTTCTCCAGATTAGCAAAGGGTGTAAGCACCATGCTTAAAACTGCACAAAATTACTATCTTGGTTGAGTCTTCTACCATTACTGCAAACCTTTAGATTCTTACTTGGTCCAAACAAATAATCATTCCCAAGCCTGCTCTCCCTTGCCATAGTCAAGTGAAGGAAATAAATTGGGTTTGATGTACATATTTCTCATGAGTCTCCTTTAAAGCTATTTTTTTATTTACTATGTATAGAGTCAGCACAAATATAACACATCTTTACTATATGCAGAAAGCCTAAGATCTACTTTCATTGTTATTTCTCTTGTTGCTACAGCATCTTCCACCTTTTCACACTTCACTGAGTTAACCGCAGCCCATCTCACCGTATTGCTCTTGAAAACCGGGCTGCAATCAATCACTGTTCCAGCTGTCCACCACCCTGAAATCAGAGTGTCTAACTCAGTCAGGTATCCTCTTTCCATTTCTGCATAAGCACAGTTTGGAAGAGAATCATTAACTCAGCTGCATACAGCTCTGATGACTGTCAGCATCACAAACCTGGCCAGTAGGCTCTGACACACTTGTGCATTGAGGGGGCAAGGGAGCTAGGTCAAACTCAATGGGACAGGCAGATATCTTTCAAGAAGAAAGGTTCATGCTCCATCTATAGTTTAGGAAGCTGGTCCTAGCCAGCTCTTCTCTGTGTGAGATGCTATGAAATCTGTGAGATACTGCCCCAGGGAAAGAGTGATAATAATGCAGCTGCAGCAGACCCCTGGTTTCCAGTTCAACAACAAGCTCCAGCACCCACTGTGAACAGAGAAACCCTGTGCACTTTCTTGGGGAAGGACTGTCAATGACTTTGCAAAGGCCAGGGACTCATTTGAATGTGGAGACTTTTGCTTTTCTGCACTGGTGGACAGAAGCAAAACAGTCACCTCCACCAACATCACAAATATTGCGCTGGATTTTAAATAAACTGCCTATGGTTTAATAAACAAGATGGAGGGACAGAGATTTAGTGTCATGTTGGAGCGGTCTAAAGAGGGGCAACTGTTCATTATAGCTTTACAACAACAAGATTTAAAAGCATAGGGTTACCAGCTCCTAAAGCAGAGTTAAACAACCTCGAGGGCACTGAATTAATTACTCTGTGAATCTGTGATGTAAAAAAAGTTCACATGAACAGCATTGTGGGTCTTGACTTTTCTGCCTGATCACAGCAGTTACCTATTATGTTTTCAAAAAGTAAACATGTACTTGACATTAGAAAAACTTATTTGAGTGGTACGCTAGACTTCTTTGATATTTTCTACGTTCCTCCATCCCTGGACAGGGAGCTGAGAAAAGAAAGCAGAACGGTGTTGCATTCTAGAAACTTTAGTACAAGCATTAAAAGTATATTAAAATTACAAGGAAAAAAAACCCACTTGACAAAGAAGCAAAGACACACACAAATCAGTGCTACTGAGTCTCATCATCCCTAAGTGAACAGGCCAGCCCAGGAAAAGCAAGTTTCACTGGCTACCACCTTTCTCCTGAGAAGGAACAGGATCTCTGGAAGTTTTCTTGGGAAGGAGCTGGCAAACAATATTTGGCATAACACCACCTTGAGCAGTGGTCACACAGGATAAGAGCTGTGAGGTACCAGTCCTGTCAGCATAGTTCCCTCTTTTAAGGAGCCTGTAGATGAGACCCATGGGGAGCTGCAGACCAGCTTTGGCTGATTTGGGTTTCTTCAGCGCATCTCCAGATTTGCTAGCCACTACATGCTTCTTTCCACATTCAGGCACACTTACAGGTGAGGACACAAGGAGTTGGAGATACTCAAATTAGCTGGGAGCTTGGGCTACAGCTAACTGATAGCAAGAGGAGACAATAGCAAGGTGAGTTACAGTTTCCGCTTCTTCCACATCAGGAAGAAACCTTGTTCTCTTCCTCAGGAAAGACAACACCACAGCACACAGCACAGTTCATTAATAGCAGAGCTAAGAGTTTAACTACTATAACCTTTCTACAGCATACATTTTGAAGAGTTCCTGCAGCCTACAGCATCTTCCATCCAAAATACTCCAAGAAGTTTTCATACTGAGTTCTAAATTAATCCCCCAAGCGACATTCTCAGGCTGTAATGAGAGTACTGGAGGTGCTCTGCACTAGGGAAAGTTAAAATTGATTCAGACAGCACAACATGAAGGATAAAAATTCCCATCTATTCACTCGAGATTTAGGAAATTCAGTCCAGTTAGAGCACTCTTAAAATTTGACTGGCAAAAATACTCATTTAAATAACACTTTTAATCTGTGAGTAAATAGCACAGTTAGCTTCCAGCACAGCTGTTTGCAATCTGCAAGAACATCCATCACTAAATTAACATGTGGGAGGTTTTGTGTGGGTTTTAAAAAGATTTAAATATTTAAGAAAAATTAGAATAAAATTTGGAAGGGAAAAACAATTACAGCCCATAAAAGAAGACAAGCAAATCAAGCCGCAACTCCTTATCCCTAGTATACTTCTCATGTTCTGCTTACTCACATAACAGACATGCTGTGCTACTAGTACAGCTAACTTACAAAATAACATAAAGTCCACAATAAGTCCAAACATTTCCCAACATATTATCAATTTTAAAAATAGCCCATTACCTTCAAAAAGTCCTTATTTTGGCCTATGCTTTGCTATAGCCTACACTCAAAGGTAAACTAACCACCTAACATCATTCCCTCTACACCTGGAGCAGAACCTCTTTATTAACAGCTTTTTCTCCTCATCAGTGGCTCCCCTGGACAATTAGTGAGGCATTATCACATGTGATTTATCTTCCCCCTAATCCCTGATTTGAGGGAAAAGGAAGAATGTGTTAAAGATACCCAGAAGTAAGTTCTTTGGAGGTGTGGAGAAGTCAAGCTGTCTTCAAGGGTTGAGGCACAGCTATATTTCAGTCTTACTGCGACAATAGCAGCTCTCACCAGCTCTGGCTGAAGTATTTCTGTCTGTATGCCATGTGCAAAAACAGTCCTCTCTTTCCTGCTGAAGCTTGATTTAAAAAATAAAAGTACATAAGGGAAATGTACTTTGCAAATACAATTTATATTCATTTGGGTGGGAGGGGGGAAAGTGTGTACTGCTTTACATGTGTCCTGGGTAGAAAGAGCTAGACTTTACACTGTGTCTGAGCCCCATCAAGTGATGTGATGCGGCTGCTCGTAAGATCTGGGCTTCTGCACCCTCTTCTGGTAGCTCTCTGTCCTAGGTGGGGTGCAGGGTTTACTGTGGGAACAGCAGGGTTCCAGTACCAAAGGTACTTGGCTAGTTCCTCTCATTTCACATGGGCAAAAATCTCAATGCAAATGAATGGTTTTGAGCACCTTATAGAAAATAAATGCACCCTCTCTGCTCTTGCTTTTTCTGTTTGCTTTCTGGTGCTCAAAATAGGTTCCAAACAGAAGCCATGTGGTAGTTCAGCTGCAGAAGATGACTATTAAACCAGTAGGTCCCCCTGAAAGCTCAGGCTTTGACAAAACATTCATAATTCATACCACAAAACTGGCACCGACAGCTAAGCCTTCATTTCTGCATGCTGGGTACAACTGCAGGTCAAAGACTTTGGAGGACCTGCAGAAGACTCCAAAATTGTGATGCCAAAACCCTTAGCTCACATGCTGCCTTGCCATAAGGCTCCATAGCCCTTTCCGATTCAAAGTTCTCACATCATCTATACTTGTGGCTCCACCTACCACTCAGCCACTTCTCCCACAAGGATCAGCATCTAGTCCAAGCTGGGTGAGTCCTAAGCTTCTCTGCCTTAGGGCCCTGGGAGATGGGTGCACACATACAAATACTCACCCTAAGGACTGATGTCCTCTCAAAGTGCAGCTACCCATTTATTTTAATTCAGAAGCGGAAAAGGTGGCTGTGCCTTCCCTTCAGTAAGCCAGTCTTAGCACAAGGTATGTGCCCTAGGTTGCTTCAGGATATGTGAGTGTTAATAGGATGTCCATGATGTTATAATGGGGCTTCTGAATTTCCGCTTCAGGCCCTTGGTGGAGACGGTAATTTTTCTTCATGCCCAGAACAAACACAGTCTTAAGGCCTGCTGGCAGGTTGTGTTGGGGTCTTTTTCTGGTGACTCAGAGCTGGGCTACCCCTCCTGGGTGAGTGTGCTAACCATCGACTAGAGCATAAAAGGAGGAAGAGGTGGAAGCAGGTCTCTCCTTTGAGAGGAAAGCACAGGGTCTGCTCAATTCTTTGGGAAGACAGAGGTGTCTTTTTTTAGGGAATGGCTGTTGATCCCAAATGTACTTGTGTCACCACACTTAACCCACTCCTCAGTATCTGCAGATTCATGCTTGGCATGCAGTAAGCCAATTCCACATGCTCAGGAGAGAGACTTTTGATTCAGGTCTGGGTGCCAGGCGGCTGTCCTGGGTTCAGCAGCAGCAGTCATTTTTCTCCTCCTTGGTGGCTGGTGCAGCGCTGTGGTTTTGATTTTGGGCCTGGGAGCAGCGCTGATAACACCAGTGTTTATAGTTACTGCTTGGCAATGTTTTGGTCTGGCCAAGGACTTTCTGAGCCTCATGCTCTGCCAGGGAGGAGGGGAAGCCGGGAAGAAGCAGAGAGAGGACACCTGACCCAAACTGACCAAAGAGGTTATTCCATACCACAGCACGTCATGTCCAGGATGTGAAAAAGGAGAGCAGGGACCCGGAAGGGTGTGGTGGTGCACTGGGGGGTTCACTGCTGGGGGGTGCACTGGCTGGGTCGGGCCTTGGTGAGCAGTTGTATTCTCTTTGTACTTCTCTTGTCATTATTATTACTGGTGGTAGCAGCAGTGATTTGTGTTATACTTTAGTTACTGAACTGTTCTTATCTCAACCTGTGGGAATTGCATTCTTTCGATTCTCCTCCCCATGCCCCCGGGGACTGGGGGAAGAAAGAGAGAGGAGTGAGCGGGCGAGTGAACTGGCTTAAACCACGACAGTGGCCTGTTCCACAAATCAAGCACACCAATACCAGCTTTCTCTTTACATTTATACACAATGGTTATAAGGTAGTACACTTCCAGTTACAATGGTTGGTTGGAATGTGCATGTAATATTTGCTACATATAATATTTAGAAGGGATGAGTCATTCCTTCTAATCCCTCTGCATGCTCAGAGGAGAGGTCTTTTTGATCTGTGGGTGTGATTTTTAGTATTTTAATGAAGGCAGTTCACTTCAAGATGCCTTAAAAGTTAGCTTCATTGCCAAGGTAGGTAATGGAATGGTCACTTTGCCAAGCTGTCAAATAATCTTTAATATTACCAATCGCAACTGTTCTCCTTTGATCTTTCAAACACGACCAGGACCTGGTTGTGTCCATGAGTTTCTTATTGTTTCAAGAAGGTCACTGCATCCCAGGCCCAAGATGCAATAACTACAGCTACCACTTGTAGGCACACAATATACCAACCAATATATCTAACTAGCTATGCAGAAAATCTCTCCAGCATCACTGTCCGGGAAGCACGCAGGGGCGGATGGCTGCCTGAGGGTCGGGAGATCAGTGGGTGCCCACCACAGCTGCTGGAGAACCAGGACCCACCAGCCCTGGCTGCTCCATGGGGCACCCACACCCTTCTGCCTGCAGGAGAGAAGGATGGGGAGCAGCGAGAGCCCAGGAAAGGCGAAAAAGGAGCGTTTCTAAATTACACTTCAAGGGAGCATGAAACAGCATCCCTGTTAGAAACAGGGACCGGACCCGCGCCGATAGGCAGTGGGGGACCCGGACCTTTTAAATCCCGGTACTGGCGGCTACGGGAAATGCAGGAGGGAAGAGAGAAGACGGGGGAAGAAACAGACCCACAGCAAGAGCTGAAACCCCTGAATCCACGCAGCCGGAGCGCCGCGATCCCTCAGCGCCCAAGCGGGGCGTTCCAGGCCGTGCCCGCAGCACCCGGGGCTGGCCTTATAAGGCGTTGCGGGAACAGACCGCGGAAGTTGCGCCCGCCCCGCCGGGGAGCGCCGCCTCCTCCGGCCGCGCCGCGCACGCCGGGACCGGCCCGTCCCCGCTGATCTCCGGTGCTGCTGCCGCTGAGCCGGCCTCGGCCCTGCCGGCAGGATGCAGGTGACCACCGGGCCCGCGTGCTGCAGGGGAAGGCTTCCGGGGCGAGGAGCTGGGGCCGGGCACAGTGTTTGGTCGCTGCCGCCGGGGCGGCTTCGGGCCCGCCGGCAGCCATGGGCCGCCCTCACCGGCAGAGCACCCCGGGGCAGGCGGGATGGGGGGAGCCCCTATTCGGCTCACTCTCTAGGGATGTAGGTGTCCGCAATGTGGGATCTTGTTATGAAGCTCCATGGCTTGGTTTTGTGGTGTGTCTTCAAGTACCGTATTTATTTTGCTGCTGTAGGGAGCACGTGGATGAACGTTGTAAAGTCAACTTTAGTATGTTGATAAACGATAGTAGATGCTGTGTCGAGGGAAAATGGCCACAATCGGAGACAAAAAAAAGTAATCTCGTGCTATTTGCTGTGCTACTTTTTCATTTCTTACTTTATTTTTTTCTCCTAGTAGTCCAGATGAACTGTTTTGGCCTAGAGAAAAGATGCAGTCTCTTGAACAGGCCTAGTATTAAGCTCTGTTGATACAAGCCATAGCAAAGCAATAGGTGGTGTATTCAGTTTTTGAAGTGAGCTTAGTTCAAGACAATAAGGAACTGTAATCAGGCATGTGACTGCGTAGCAGTGAATTTTCATGTATTGGAGAAATAAAGCTTCTGTCGAACTTGAAAAAAAAATCTACTGGATTTTTCAACAGTACACAGGTGCCTGTTGGCCTTAATTTGGAGGACTATTACAACTATGCCACAATAAGGTCTCTCTTTAACTTTCAGGAACAGTCTAGCCACAGATTTATATCTGATTTCCTGGCAATGGACTTGTTTGGCAGAGTTTGTGCTTGCTTTCCTCTAAGCGCTTGTAGTTACGCAGACTTGAATCTCCTAAGAAGTTTTCCCATATATCCAGAATTACGTCCTGCAAGGCTGGTGCCCGTGCGTCTTCTCACCAGCACTTCACGATGCAATTGCTGATGACTTGGTGGCCTGTCATTCTGTTGAGGCTCTGTATGTGAGTGCTGTGGACAGCCCACTGTCCTGTTGCCCAGCTGATTTTCTCCCCTTTTCTTTCACCTTGTGAGAGCTACAACAATGGTTACAATGCTTCAAACTCTCATATCCTACTGAGACCTCTTGTATGTGCGGGGAATGGGATCAAATCAAATGAAGTCACTATTCTGTATTCGTGCCCTCTCCTATATCTAAAAAGCATTCTGTGATTCAGGGTTGGTCTGGACCGCAAAAAAGCGTCAGCATCAGGAGGATGCACACTGTGACTTTGTGGTGACATCCATCCAGTTCAGTGTTGTGCTGTGCCTCTTGAAAAACTTGCCTGTGTTAAGTTCTGGAAGTGGTGAAATTCACCTTGAATGCATATAGTCCATTTCTTGTTCTGTTCTAGGACCCAGATAAAGACACAGAGTGGAATGACATCCTGCGCAAGAAAGGTATCCTTCCTCCAAAAGAAAACCTGGAGGAACGGGAGCGTGCAGAGGAAGAGGAGCAGCTTGCCATCCTTCAGAAGTCTCTTGGTGAGCAGCAGGACAAGTTTTAGAATGGCTTCTGGTGGAAGTTTGTACAAGAAATGGCCATCAGTAATGTTCATGCGCCTGTGAAATGTGTCCTTTTCCAAGTCTGTAAGGAATACCAAAACTTCTACTCATATAGGGTGGTCTGTTAAGAGTGTCAAACAAATACATTCCTGAATACATGGATTCTTCCAGCACAAGAAAGCTTTGTTCCTGATGTCAGCTTCATATTTTTATGGAAGTAGATGTTTGAAAACTGAAATAAGAACAGTGCAAAGGGAATCTGCCATGTGAATGTTCAAGTAGAACTTATCTTATGACATTACCTGTTGCATGCTTCCTCATTATCCTGTTGTTCAGGCATCCCTGCTATGTTGTGTGTGTTAGGTATGTCTTTGCTGTAGCCACCAAACTTGAATGCTAGCAGAGGTACTCGTGCTAGTCTAGGCAGTCTTCAAATGAGAGTCCTTTGCATCTATATTTTTAAAGTGCATAGTATTTTCTAAAAGTCCTGTAACACTAATACCTCAGAAGCTGTATTTCTCATAGTTAGTTTGTCCAAAAAGTAAGCAAATTCTGTTGGACTGATAAAAGCTGATAAGCTTTAATCCTGGAAGGAATTTTTTGCTGATTTGATGTTTCTTCCGTTCTAGTGAAGTCTTATGAGGACATGACTCTGGAAGAGCTGGAAGAGAACGAAGATGAATTTAATGAGGAAGATGAGAAAGCTATTGAAATGTACAGGTCAGAGCAGCATGCAGAACTTGTCTTTAGTGAAAATTGGAGGTTTTTTCTCTCTTACGTGCTGTTAAATACTGCTGAAGAGGGGAAGGATGTTGTTAGGCCTGATGATGGAAAAAGTGGGTTGTGTTTCTGGTGTCTTGTGTAGCTTTTAAATGTCTTTAATAGGATAAGCACATTTGAATTCAGTGTCCTTTATCTACACCCTACTTTTGCAGAGATAACGTGCACCTGCTGAGTGCATGGCTGGGGATTCTGAGAGCTTTGAAAATCGCCTCCAAGACTTCTCAATTTTTGCATGAATGAGATTAAGGTGCTGCAGATTTACATAATTACAGTGCTGGCTTTCCATTATCTCTTTATCTTTACCATAGCTGTTTTTTGCTGTTTAGTTTGCTAGTATAGTGTCTGCTGAGGGCAGAAATGAGGGGAAAAGATTCTTAATGAAACTTAATTGTACTTCTTGCATGTTGGCAGTTTAAGATTGTAATGCAAATAACAAGAGCACCTATGGTCTGTGTAAACTTGCTTTTGTTGCTCTGGGGTTTAAAGAAGTTTGTAATGTGTCTCTAAAGTGTAGGTTTCAAGCAGCTGCTTTAAGTGGTGTTCTGTCAAAAACACATCTGTTCTCAGGATCTCTTTCCCATTCCTTGCTGTTCAGGCAGCAAAGGCTAGCAGAAATGAAAGCAGCACAAATGAAGAATAAATTTGGTGAAGTTTTGGAGATTTCAGGAAAAGATTACATTCAAGAAGTTACGAAGGCTGGAAAAGATATATGGGTAGTCCTGCACCTCTATAAGCAAGGGTAAGAATTTGGTTTTAATCTTTAAACCTCTCACTGTCAATAAATGCATGGTATTGTGGAGATTAAGGAACTGATTCTGGAGTTCTGAGAAATAAAAAATTGAATTAGTAATGTCATTACTGTTGACTCAAGACTGCCAAACTTAGCCCTAAAATGGTGTTACCATGAAGAATGTGGTGGGTTTTTTTGTACATCTGTATAGCACAGTACAATTTGTACCATACAGCTACCACAGACAGTAGCTGCTGCACTGAAATATCCAGGTTTTGGAAACTATTCCAGGTAAGGTGTGAAGGGCTGTGCTTTAGAAGGATCACTGTGTGTCTTAGCCTGGTTTCTAGAGGCACAAAAATGGAGTGAACCAGGTTTCCAGTCCTGCTAGTATGGTGTCCTGCTACTTACTGAGCTGGTATTTCTGACTTTTCTCCTGGAGCTGATTACTGTCTTTTTTCCATACATGTGTTCACAGAATTCCACTCTGTGCCTTAATAAATCAACATATGAGCGGGCTTGCAAGAAAGTTCAGAGACGTGAAATTCATCAAAGCTATCTCTACCACCTGCATTCCCAACTACCCTGATAAGAACCTGCCTACGATATTTGTCTACTTGGAGGGAGATATCAAAGCTCAGTTCATTGGGCCTTTGGTATTTGGTGGCATGAACCTGACAAGGGACGGTGAGTGGCTGCATTTCTCATCTTCCAAAGGAAAAGCAAAACTGCTTTGCTGGGATATGAGAGAAATGAGTTTTAGGAGGAGAAGGGAGGTACTAAAAATTATATTAGATTTTCTTTCTACAGCCTTGTAGCTCAGCAGCATGCTATTAAGGCTTCTTGTAAAAGCAATGAGTGGCTGAGTAGGCCAACATACAAATATTAATCTTATATGTGTGGAAGTATTCACACCCTATGTTGGGTGAAACAGATTTTCCTGAATATATTAAAGGGTAAATAGTGCCCACACATATTGTTTGGGGCTCTTGTACCTTAATGACTGTACCTTAAAGTTGCTGAATAATCTGTGCGCTTGATAACTGGTGCTTGCCTACTGCATTGTAGTGCTCCTTGTTTCAACCTGAGAGCATGTATTTATCTGTTGTACTTACCTGACATGTAGGCTCTGCTCCTCGTGAACCTTTAAAGAGAGCCTGTCCGTTTATCCAGATGGGGCTGCTAGCCTGAAATTGGGCTAGTTCCCTTTCCTCTTGCCATCTCCTGGAGATGGCAGCGTGTTAAGCTCAGTAGTTCAGGGGCACAGAGCTCCATGGGGAGAGGCTGTTACCTTTCCTTGGAGGTTGTGGTTTTCCATAGATCTGTTTCTCCTTGCCCATGTCAGTAGCCTGGAGGCAGGCTGGGTTGGGCAGCCTTGACAGCATGATATGCTTCAGGAGGTGATGAGGGCAGTGATGCAGGTCTTGGAGCACTGTGGCTCTTCAGCAAAAGCTGCTATTTGGAGGTGATTGGTTGAGGATGGTGTCCTACAGCAGTGCTTGAAGGCAGAGGTCAGAAGTGAAGAAGATTCTTCTTGGAAAGCGCATGCAACTCTGGTGTAACCTGTTGGGTTTTGCTTCAGTTGAAAGGATATTTACCAGCTTTCTGAGTAGGTCCACATGCCTTAAAGGTTTTTTTTCAAGGTCAGACTTGAAGGACATCATTATCTAAAATGAGCAACAGTTAAGCAGCATTTCAGGGTCCCTGCTGCATTATAGCACTGTCTGTGCTGGGATAGGATGAAAAGAGGTTTTGGGTTTGGTTTTTTTTTTTTTGTCGCTAAACTGCAGAAGTTTACAGAATACTTTTGAGCATGTGCTATAGAAAATGTTTCCCTGTCTGAGGTTGTCAGAAGGGGAAAAGCTCATCAGTGAGGTCATTGATTTGAGAACAGCTAACTGACTACAGTGGTTGCCTAATTATGTACTGAAGTGAGCAGTGGTGGAAGAACCTATAGTTATTTCTCCCATTTTTTAGTACATAAATAATTGATTTTGGGGGATGTCTGAGCCAGCTTAATTTGGTCATCGCAGATAGCTGGGCACTGGAACTCTGCACATTCTTGTGTTGTTTTCTTCATTCCTTGTCCCAGAAGCCCAGGTGACTTCCACTAGAGGCAAAAGAAAGTGTGAGGTTGTATTCATTACTCTGTAGTTTCTGAAGGAAATTAGATTTAATGATAGGTTTGCAGCAGGAGTAGGAGAGAGGTTTCAACTGAGTGTGTTGTATTGGCTTTCTACTGCTTCTGGGAAGCAGTCCAATTTGGGCCTACATAGTAATAGGCCTGCTATTGATGGTGGAGTCTCTCTTTTTGTCTTGCTGAGGAACTAATAAGTAGGGCATGGTGTAGTGGGAAAGGGGTGAATTGCGTTTACAGAATACGTCCCTTGAAAAGTACCTGCAATTCTGATGTGTCAGTGGAATTGCTACAATTTGTTTGCCCCTCCACAGGTCTATTTCCAGACTCTTTTGATTGGGATGAATTCTGTATATGATGGAGACAGCTGTAAAATATGAGCAATACTCCTTCACTGGTGATAGATGTGCAAACCTGTCTTCTGCCCTTATGTGGTTAGAATAAGGTTGAATTTGCTTTCACTGGGGGAGTTGCCTCTGAAGCTGCTGCTTGGTATCAATCACCTCTTTTGCACTCCTGGTTGTAGAGGTAGCAAGGAGGCACTGGGAATGCTACTGGTGGGCTGCAGAGCAGTGCCCCTGTGCCCTGGACTGAAACCTGTGCCAGCAGTAGTGACTGTATGAAGGGACGGCTTAGCTGGAGTGGGACAGGGGCTGAGGCCTGGGTGTGGAAGAGAAGGGGAAGGAATAGAGCAAGGCCCTGCTTTTCCTGGTGGTAAGAGAAAGCTGGGGAAGCAAGGGTGGCCTTTTTCCAGTTTGCTCCCTGCATTCATGGCCCTCTTGTTTTCCTCTATGCAGAATTGGAGTGGAAAATTTCAGAGTCGGGTGCCATCAAGACTGACCTTGAGGAGAACCCCAAGAAGCAGATCCAGGACCAGCTTATGTCCTCAATCAGGGCGCGTGTCCCAGCCAGGGGCGAGAGTGACTCAGAGGATGACTAACTTCTGCGGCAGCATCAAGATTGATACAGTACTCTTGAAGCCACTGTTCCCACCTAGAGCACTGGAGACACTCATCAAGATCTCACTAAGCCCCAGAAGAGTAGTATTTCAAGACAAACACATGTCTAGAAACTTCTAGAAACTAAAAAAGTTGTTTCTTTTTAAAAGAAGATCAACTTACTTCAGGTTCACATAAGATTGTGAAAGACATTTTATATTAAGAAGGCTAAGTAAATCCGACTCAAAGTTTTAAAATACAGACTTCAGTACAAACAGGTCCCTTGTTATTATTTTCTTAGTAAATTGCTGATTTCTTAAAAATATAAGCTAGTCTTAAACAATTGGTTATAGCACTTAGTGGGGCCTTGTCTTGGTTTGTCATGTGTATATGTCCAACAGCCTGGACTGTGCGGAAAGCTAGGGAAGGTGACGCAGGATGTGGGTGTCACTGAAGGTGGCATGTGGTCCTTTGCAGAGGTGTGCTGTCAGGAGAGCCAGCACGAGGCCACGTGCTGGAACTCCAGACATCTTGAGAGAGGCCTTGGTGATGGCCAGCATCTCCCAGGACCTGCTGAGTCCAGAGCGTGCTTTCATTTAGCAGCGGTATTTTGCCTTTAATAGTGGCTGAGTTTCTTGCACCATCTCATCTGCTAATTGGGGAAAATAAATTCAAGATGGTGATGCTCAAGAGTGAAACTGCTGACTTCTTCCACATACCAGAAGTCCGATGTGTTGCTACAGTAGTGCCGTTGCAAAATAGGAGAGAAAATTATGTTTGAACACTTGATATCTTTCTATATTAAAGCCTTCCATCTTCTAGGTAATAATAATTGAAGCCTTAGAAGAGAATGGTCTGAAATACCACCTTAATTATAGATCTGCTGACACTTGGAGCTGCTTGCATATTTTGGGTTGCATTTAATGTCCACCTATGCTCTCAATTTGTCTACACTTGAGCTAACAAGCTCCAAGAGCTTTTGCTAACAGGGCTGCCCTAAGGACATTGGGTTACATTGCTAATGGAATCTGTAGGTGGATGATATCGAATGTAACAATAAGCAATTTTTTAATAGTGTTGTACTGGTTCATAGCAGCTTTAAAGCACGTTTCCTACACTCTCTGTCTTCCCAGTCAAATAACTGTGTTCCTTCAGTTTCAGGTGAAGTTGTAAAATCCTGATGGAGAGCTTCCTCTTTGAGACCTGAAAGGTGTTTTGAGTGACTTAAGTCTCCTTTTTTTTGGCAAAATATTAACATTGTACAAGTAAGCCAAATACAGCAGAATACAAGCTGGTAAATCTGAATAGTATTGTACATAGAGCCATGCTTCTGATGACACTGGACTACCCAAAATACTGTCGGACCTGATGCTTTTCTGTACTTACAACTTTGTGCAGTCTGGGAAGAGGACAGCATTTTCTCCCCATAGAAGCATGCATTTGTTTATTTTGTTTATCTTTTGGCTGTCCTCATTTAGCAGTGCTTTGGTGACCTCTGAGCATGTGGACTTGGGTTCCTTTCGGAGGTAACTATGTAGAAGACCCCCATCCCCTCACCCCAATGGTAAAGTCAGGCACCAAAAGCTAGGCTAAAGCTAACCTGAAATAAAGCCCTGTGAAATGTGTGTAGAGGGAATGTCACACCCTCAGCCTTTCCCTCCAGATCTGGTGCAGCTGAGCTGTCTGAATTGCTGATGCAGACGCAACTGCCATGTTCAACTTGGTTTTAATTTAAAATCTATCAAACCTCCTAGGGAGGGGAAGTGGGATCTGCAACCCATCCTGTACCATACTGTGACAACTTCAATTTGAAATCTGATTTTAAAAGTCGGCAATGTTTTGGATATGTTTTTTGGGGATTTTTTTTCTTCTACTATTCCCTATCTCCCACTTCAGCGCCTCTATGGAGGCAGAGTAGCAGTGACTTTGCAGCTGCCTTTTCGCTGTTTTCTAGACCACTGGTGATTCATAGACCACAGCAGGAGAGGAGCTCAGAGCAGGATGAGCACTGCAGTTGGATGGGGTTCATGTGAGATCTGATCTTGGAAACATCTAGAGATGAAGACTCCTCAAGTTGTCCCAGTGCTTGACTGGGACCTTAAAGACCATCCAGTTCCAACCCCCTGCCATGGGCAGGGGCACCTTCCACTAGACCGGGTTGCTCAAAGCCCCATTCAGCTTTGCCTTGAACACTGCTAGGGATGGAGCAGCCACAACCTCTCTGGGTAACCTGCTCCAGTGTCTCACTGCCCTTATGGTTTGACTTGTATCGTCTTCTATCCTTAGCTATTTAATGTGTTGACATGTTGGGGGATGCCATGCTGAAAGGGGCTGATGTGAGAATAATCATAAACCAGAAGAGGATGAATGTTCCGCCCATCTGCTGAGACCCACATGGAGCATAATTTCAAATGGTGTCTGTTCTTACCTGTATTTGGCTAAATGTGAAAACAGCTTCTTACTTCTTTCCTGCCAATCATACTGCCCTGCTCAAGGCCTTTTGTAGAAATTAGGTCTCTGCAGGAAATGGATAATGAGATCAGTTTAACCTTTTGGCAGAGCAGAAGCTATGGAAGCATGCAGTTAAGGGGAATGATCTTCAGCTTAAAAGGAAGGCAGCTGCTAAATAGCAAACCAAAGTAGCTCATTAATATACATAGTAGAATGAGGCAGTGTAATAGGAGAAAATAATTGGAGAGTGTGAATTCTCATTTACCAAGAACTGAGGCACTGTTGCTAAATGCACTAGTAATGTTTTTACAGCTGGTCAACCGCTAATCTCAAATTGGTGCTCACTTCTCAGTGGTGTGAGAAGGGTCTTTCAGTCAGCTGTTCATGGGAGAAGTCAGAGACGGAGATCCTGCAAATGGTGCTGAGGCTTGTATGAGTTACTGTACTGCATAACACTGTGAAAGCGTCTCTGACTCATCCTACCCGGCAGCTGCGCCAGCAGGTGTATGTGCGATAAGTAATCCTGAGCCATAGGCAGGGGCAGATTTCCCATTAGCAGACAGTCATTCTGGAGGCTTTTTGTATGAACCACTAATAATAAAAAGGTTTTTCTTCATGGTACAGGTCTGACGTCTACTGCTTACTCAGGTTATGTGAGCAGCCACATTAGGTTCATAGCAGGCTGCCCTGATACAGGTAAGTCACCACTCTGATATTCCTTTACCTGGACCTGTTTGCATTCAAAATCTGCACTCACCAAACCCTGCCAAACTTTTTACATCCACTTTGCATGCTGAGGGAGAGACAGGTTTTGTGCAAGCAAGGCAAGGTCATGGAAGGGGCTAGGTAAGCTGCCCATTCTCCAGGTACTTAATCCATCCATGGTCAGGGACTGCATGTTTGCCAGAAGTGTCTGCAGGACTGCCATCACATAAGGTGAAATTGAGTGTCCTTGGATTACCTGTGCTATGCCTTACCTGTTTTGGTCAGGTCCTCCTTTCCCAAGGCTCAGCTCAGCCTCACCAGCCTCTTCTGGTCTGGCTCATCACTTCCTTTCCAAAACACACTCTAGGTGGTTTATAATGATTCATTATAAGAAAGCTCTGCTCGACTGGAGTATAGAATAAGCACATGATATTAAGCTGTAAATCAGCATGACATCTGGACACTACTACTTGTCTTTATAGACTTCATGAAGAGAGAATAGCTCTGATCTACAGCAATTCCCGTTAATATGTACTTTTTATTCCTGTATTGTAATCTCAACTTTTCTGAAGTTTGTCCTTCTCTGGAAGGCTTGGGAAGTTGCCTACTTCATAGGCTGTGTAGCAATAGAAAATCAGACTTCTAATAGAAAGTTCAGTAACTTAGTTTGGACTGCCTCTTGTTTTGTGAAGGGGGTAAGAAAAGCACCATTATCTGAACCTCTTGAGGAATATTTGTTTGGATTGGATCATGTCTAAAGAATCTTTGCTCTTATTGAGATCAAAGGGGAATGCTTTCCCTTCTCTGTTCTTTTAAATCACTACACTA
The DNA here is from genome assembly GCA_017639245.1 of Myiopsitta monachus. Classification (NCBI taxonomy): domain Eukaryota; kingdom Metazoa; phylum Chordata; class Aves; order Psittaciformes; family Psittacidae; genus Myiopsitta; species Myiopsitta monachus. Next base: position 40,354,609 of record CM029927.1, read on the forward strand.
CTAAGACTAATCTGTTCCCTGTCAATTGTTTGGAAGGAAGTTGAACTCATTTCTTACTACAGCCTATTATAAATCAGTCTTCATTTCTATCTCATTTAGCTAATTCAGTCATCAAAGGCTTGCAGGAGGCATAAAGTATTTTATTGATGCATTTGGCTCTTTGCAGAATTATAAAAGTATTGAACTTCTTAGGTCTATCTATTTGCGGTGGGCTGTTGTGATGCAGGAAGAGGCTTCGTTCCCTTCTGAAGAAGGCAGAACCATTAACAAATGCAAGCAAGAGACTTTCTGTAGGCTTGTGTGGGAGACTGATGAATGAGTTGACTCATTTTCATGTAACATGTTAAAGCTTTCATCACTTAACACCATGCTGAATTTTTCAGGACTTTACTGTATTTTCATTTACAGAGCTGACTGAAGGAATTGAGGTCTGATGAAAAATGGCAGGAAAAATATCAAATAATTCTGCGGCTGTTTCTATTTAACACTTCAGGTGTTAAATAAGCAAGGAATTATGTGATCTAAGGCAGAACACTCCATGTAACAGTTATTAATGGACAAATAATGAGATGAATGTAATTATGCATATTTGTGATATATCTGGTTCAACGTATCTACTAGGATAAGTCATATTTCTTCCAGTATATTGAACAGCTCAAACACAAAGATGCTTCCTGTGAAGGCAAAAGTTACAGTATTTACTAAAGAGAGGAAGTCTTGATTTTCCAGACAGCTTTTGCCCACCCCAAGAGTGACACTGATGCCTGCTATGGCATGTGTTATCCTGATCCACAAATATCCACAGGAATACTTCCATTTACAAGGAGGACAGCAAAGCTAGCTACTGAACTTTTCTTCTTGCCTGAGTGCAGTTTTATCCTTCTGTGCAATGGTACAGACTGTCTGGGGGTGTTGGGAAGCTTTATTAATTATCTGCCCATATGTAGATTATTTCTGTTATGTAAAGCTGAAAGTAGGAATGTCCTGAATCCTTCAAGTTGACTATCACTTTCTGTGGTTTAGTTGTGCCTGACCTCAGGTGATAAGCAATTGTGAGGCCCATCTTCAAGGCAGGAGAAGACCAGCAATAGACACTTGAAAGGTCAAGCTCTGCCATAGTACCAAGACATTGACTATTTTCATAGAATTGCAGAATGGTTTGGGTTGGAAGGGACTTTAAAGATCACCTAGTTCCAACCCCCTGCCACGGGCAAGGAGGCCTTTCGCTAGGCCAGGTTGCTCAAAGCCCCATTTTTTTTCAAGAAGAGCACGCTGGTGGTAAAAGGGTGCAAAGTTTAGTGGGATGAAATAATAACAGAACAATATGCAAAATGCAGAGTAGGCTTTCCTGTCTGGTAATGCCTCCAAACTTCTTTAACTTGGGTGCCTTCTCTCTGATTACATCTACTTAGCAAACTTAATAGGGCTGGGGAATTGCTTGTCAACCAGATCCCTATGGGGTGAACTGAGTCCGGATCAAAGGGCTGATCCTGGAAGTGCTTGAAGGAGTTTCTTGTCTTCCTTCCTTCCTGAGAAGAGAGGGAGGAGAAGAGCCTTTGAGACAGCAGAAGAGATGAAGGGCAACAGCTGCAGGCAGGCAAAAAGGGGCCCAGATAGGAGCCCCTTAATGATAAGGCTTAAATTAACCTTTATGCCTTAATGAACAGACTTAAATGATAGGTCTGTCCATCACTAGAGAAGAAGGGTAGAGGTGAGGAAGGAAAATCTGAGCACTGGTATTATGATACAGATTCAGGGATATTTGGTGTTGGGATACAGTAGGAGAAGCACTGTGCCTTCCTGTGTAGCAGGAGACTGTGCACTTAGGATAGTGGAGTGGATGAGAGCATTAAGTCACAGACCAGAAGGAGAATTTTGGTGCAGACCCATGAAAGCTTCACCCCTGACTTCATTCTGTAGGACAAAAGAAGTCAGATAAGCATGGATGCTCTGATCCACAGGAAAATGTTAGGGAGTGGACTGCAAGTAGGTGTACTATTAACGATAACAGTAATCAGGCAGGTTTTCAATAAGTAAAATCAATTGGTAAAAAAAAAATCATGTAATTCATAGAATCATAGAACTGTTAGGGTGGGAAAGGACCTTTAGATCATCTAGTTCCAACCCTTCCTACCATGGGCAGGGACACCTTCCCACTAAACCATGCCATCCAAGGCTATGTCTAACCTGGCCTTGAACACCACCAGCGATGGAGCATTCACAGCGTCCCTGGGCACCCCATTCCAGTGCCTCACCACCCTTACAGTAAAGAATTTCTTCCTTATATCCCACCTATACTTCCCCTGCTTAAGTTTCAACCCGTTACCCCTTGTCCTCTCACTTCAGTCCCTAATGAAGAGTCCCTCCCCAGCATCCCTATAGGCCCCCTTCAGATACTGGAAGGCCGCTATGAGGTCTCCACGCAGCCTTCTCTTCTCCAGGCTGAACAGCCCCAACTTTCTCATCCTATCTTCATACGGGAGATCCCACCATTATTCACCAGCTTTCATACATGCTTATGCATATGAAGGCGTATTAGCTTTACCCACAGTCCCATGATTACTAGATGGGTAAACGCAATGTTTCCAGCTGCAAATTAGTTGTTAATAGTAAACAAAATCAGGCCTTCCATAAATTTGGACGCACAACCACAATTAATTTTGTGCTCGCATACAGCCACAGAACAGGGCACAAGCAAAAACATGTGCCCAACACTGAATGGGTGGAGGATGGCCTGTCTCAGCAGTATTGCCATAGTTTCCTAGTCATTACAAGCCGGGAACCCACCCTTTGGAAGGTGTTTTTAATTCTGAAATCCAAAAGAAGTAATTCAAGACAGGGAAAGATATTGCTGTATTATTTGCATACTAATAAGCTGGTTTAGTGTAAGCTCAGCGAAAACTCCAGTTTTACAAGACACATTAAGCGCTAGTGGCATCGTGTCATCTGGCATATGTTTGTTACAGATTTAGCCCAGCAGGTAATATGGGCTTTCTTTCTACGTTAAGATGTCAAATGATACTTCTAATTTAACAGCATCACACTGTTATTTTCAAACTTAGCTACTGCCCTCTGCATGTGTTGTATTATAAAAGATTTATCAGGGCAATTATCAAATCAGTTCAATAATAACACTACGGCTGCCTTATGGGTAGCAGTCCTACTTGGAATGCAGGTTTAGAAAAGGAAGGAATAGAGAGAAAACATCTCTGTCCTTTTGCTGAGTATCAGCTGATACTTCAGGCCTTAAACCAACAAAAAAGTGGTGACCTTTGAGCTTTAACAAAATGAGCTCTGGTGGCACATCCTCAAAAAGCATAAGCTCCTGTCCTCTTCCCCTCCTGATGGTAGGATAACCAGCAAGCGCAAGCACATCCTCCTAGCTAAATCCCTGTCATGCTTACATCATTCTGAGCTTCAATCAGGGGGAAATCTTTAACATCAAAACCACATCAGCTCTGTCATTCCAAATTTGCATGGATTTCCTTAGAAAGTCAGGCAAGAAACCGGCTCCTGTTACATCCCCTGCCTTGTGCTCCATACACCTTGTTTTTGACATGCAGGTAGTGTCCTGGTGATCTAGGCACCCAGCTGGATTACAGGCATTACCTGGCTTGGAAAGCAGGCAGAGGAAAATTGAGAGCTTTCTGTAGACTCAACTATTCTCCCTTGTCCATCAAGGATTTCTCAAAAGGCCAATGAATTCCCCCCCTGGTGTAAAGGACCCCTTGGAGCAAGTCACACACTGTCAGTGCTCATGGATTTTACTCCACTATTCCATCAAATCGGGAACATGTACAAACCACAGCACATCATGCCCTGGTGATGATGTGGTGGCCTGTGCAGATGGGATCTCGGCTGAAGAAGAGTAGATGGTGGGGCTAGGCTCAGGTTCACCAGAATCCAGGGAGTGCTTGAAGCCACCTTTTTGGAGTCACCTTGGAGTTTGCTGGTGGTGAGACAAGCACTTACCTGGAGGACAGCTGCCCACCTGCAGGTGATAAAAAAGTATGGAAGGAGGCAGCATTGTGTGGAAATCCTGTGGGATTGGCCTAGGTTTCATGGGGGATGTGGTGCCAGATTTTCTGCATACTCCCACAGGAAGGCTCCTAGACTGCTGTGGTATATGTTGTTCTGTGTTTTAGGGAGATGTCCTTGCAGATGAGCATGGTAAATGCTCTCTTTATGGCTGTGGCAACTTTTCCTTACATAAACAACACAGCTTCACTAAGCCTTATATTTCTCACCAAGGAAATTCATATTTGTGTTTAATGACCATATATAGGTGTTTCAAGGTTTCTGTAATCTATATCTGCAATGAGCTATGAAATTCTCTGAGGGAAATTGCTACACTGGGGTGGCTGTTTTGCCTATAGAAATAGATAGGAGTTCTATGCTTCTGTACAGGAGCTCTCTGCTGTTGCCACACTTACTGTGTGTCTGCATGGCTGCTGGCATTTGCAGATAGTTCGTAAATGTTTCCCTTCCATTTGCTAAAGAATAACAGACTTCTGTAAAACTTTGCTAGCCCAATTTTCCACTACTTTATTAATTTCATTGTGATTCAGCTGGCTTGTTTTTCATTAAATATTCTTAATGATGCGCTTTGCAAGATAAAAGGAAAATTTTGCTTGTTCAGATCTTGTTATCATTGATTAAGGACTGGAACAAAGTGACGCTATTTAGGGAGACTTCTCCATTCAAGGGCTTGGAGTTTTCAGGAGAGGTGGGAAGGGTGAGCAAGTTCTGCAGTATCACCTCTCACAAGCATGCCAAGCACAAAGTAAACACAATTGTGCACAAGATGGCAATGTTCTCCACAAAAAGGACCTTTCTTTCCTTGCTTGCTACAATCTTTTAGGTATAATGCTGGTTTCAGTGAAATATCCACGGCAGCACTTGAGGTGCTCATTCTGCTGAGTGCCAGGTTGAGGTCTCTGTGAATACATAGAGCGAGATAAGCATGCCAGCCGTATGTTCAAGTATGTCTCACTGCAGGCATGTGTAACCTGTCCCACACATTTCTAACAGCTTTAGCTAATGCACAAACAGCAGCTCGTTTTTCATGCATTCTGACCCAACTCTATAATTGCACACGAACATAGTGTCTACAGCATTAACTTTGCAAGACTTTTTTTAATGAAGAATAAATCTGTCACCATGTTGGTCACAATAGCTGGCCATACACGCTTCTGATTCACCCACCACCACATCTCCAGGCATCTTTTCAACAAAAACATCACATCCAAATCGGTCTCCAGGAAGAATTTGGATCCAAATACAGTGAAGGCTGACGAAAGGGCTCAGCCTGTCAGCACAGCAGTCCCATCCTAGTGAGATACATGAAGGTCTTCACAGGACTGAAGTGTGCCAATTCATTTGTCGCTGTCTGGTGTAAGATCATTTCCATGCCTTTCTCTAGTTTGGTTTACTTCTCTTTTGGAGAAATGCCTACATAAATAGATGGCTTTTACTGGGTGGGCTTCATGGGTTAAGCATTAGGACTGGTCATCCTGGGTTCAGCAGTAGCAGTCATTTTTCTCCTTCTTAGTAGCTGGTGCGGTGCTGTGTTTTTGACTTTCAGCGTGGGAACAGCGCTGATAACACCGATGTTTTCAGTTGCTGCTCAGTAATGTTTACTCTGACCAAGGCCTTTCTGAGTCTCATGCTCTGCCAGGGAGGAGGGGAAGCCGGGAGGAAGCAGAGACAGGACACCTGACCCAAACTGACCAAAGAGGTATTCCATACCACAGCACATCATGCCCACTATATAAACTGGGGCAGTGTTGTGGTTTAAGCCCAGCTGGCAACCCAGAACTACACAGCCACTTGCTCACTCCCTGCACTTCCTCCCTCCACTCCGTGAGGGATGAGAAGGAGAATTGAAAGAATGTAACTCCCACGGGTTGAGATAAGAACAGTCCAGTAACTGAGGTATAACACAAACCACTGCTGCTGCCACCAAGAATAATAATGATAAGGGAAATAACAAGGGAAGAGAATACAACTGCTCACCACCCACCGACCGATACCCAGCCCGACCAAACAGTGATCTAACCCTTCCAGGTAACTGCCCCCAGTTTATATCCTGGGCATGACGTGCTGTGGTATGGAATACCTCTTTGGTCAGTTTGGGTCAGGGTGTCCTGTCTCTGCTTCCTCCCGACTTCCCCTCCTCCCTGGCAGAGCATGAGACTCAGAAAGTCCTTGGTCAGAGTAAACATTACTGAGCAGCAACTGAAAACATCGGTGTTATCAGCACTGTTCCCAGGCTGAAAGTCAAAACCACAGCACTGCACCAGCTACTAAGAAGGAGAAAAATGACTGCTACTGCTGAACCCAGGACAGGCAGTTACCATACCACAGCACGTCATGCCCACTGTATAAACTGGGGGCAGTTACCTGGAAGGGTTAGTTCACTGCTTGGTCAGGGCTGGGTATCGGTTGGCAGGTGGTGAGTGGTTGTATTCTCTTCCCTTGTTATTTCCCTTATCATTATTATTCTTGGTGGCAGCAGCAGTGGTTTGTGTTATACCTCAGTTACTGCACTGTTCTTATCTCAACCCGTGGGAGTTATATTCTTTTGATTCTCCTCTCCATCCCTCACGGAGTGGGGGGAGGAAGGGGAGGAGTGAGCGAGCGCCTGCATGGTTCTGGGTTGCTGGCTGGGCTTAAACCACGACAGGGATTTAGAGATTTAGGAGCAGATACCTCTAGACTGAGAAAACTGTATGAAGTGAAGGAGTTGAATGCTAATATATGTCAGTGGTGTTAAAAAAGACCCAGAAACTTAAAAACCAAAAAAGTTTGTATTGGGCTGTATTGGTTTTTAAGAATATTGATAAAACATTAATCCAAATTGATTGTGCAAATCTGTGAGAGTCCCTTCACAGACCTTCAGTTTTCTGATCAGCCTCAGGAAAATCCCTGGCTTGGCATTGCAAGTGCCAGTCTTGGTGGGTTGCTGCCATGCCAGCAGACAGCCAGGGAAGAGGCATGACAGCCTCTTCCTGATCCCTGTGAACATCCGGCCCCTCAATAGCCACTTCTGCAGAGCAGCAGCACTCTGTCAGGTCCCCCTGTAGCTGAACCACATGTGAGGATGTTGCCACAAGCTGCCACCACCTCCTCTCCCCACTGCAGCTCTGCTCCCTTGAGAGGGAGTGCTCTGGAAAGGGCTCTTAGGAGAGAAACAGGACTTGAAATCTCCACCAGCAAAACTCAATCTCTAGGCTTGGTGAAGGCACATCTAGGCACAATCCTGTGTGTTGCTCAGTAGCCAAGAGTCAAGCATCCCCCCACCTGAACGAACAATGGTGTATAATCAGTTGAGGAGATTTTCAATATCTATCACTCATTGAGCAGACAAGGAGGGATTTTAGCCCTAATTGGTATTTCTTCAAGGCTCTTGTCCCAACTCTGTTACAGGTGGTGATCCAGCTCATCTTCATAGGTTCGCCTTCCTCTGTTTTTCCTGAAGACACATTGGCGTGGGACAGTATTGCTTTGATATTTTGTTTACACAAGAATAAACTATCCTGGTTGATCCCCATTAATTTATGGCCAGACCCTCCTCAATCTCACCATGAGGTATGATGATGAAGAAAACAATATAAATCTGTACAGTTTACAAATCAGAGCTGGACTCTGGATGGACTGCACTGAGATATGGCTGACGAGGACCTACTTAGAACTACTGGAGCACACAGCATCCAATATGCCCATTCATAATGAGAGTGTCAAGGGTGGATGTTTCTCCTTACATTCAAGGAGAATCTGTGGTCTCTCAAGTCTTAGGATCTAATGCTGTGCTTTGCAAAGCTGAATGCTGTTCTGTGAGGCTTCTGGATCCTTTGTTCAGGTAAATGCAGTGCCCATATTACTTCCTGTGCCCAAGGGCAGAGCACCCCTTACATCCCTATTCCTGTACGTGACTGACATTCTGTTATTAGAACCTCCATAGGGCTTTTCAAACCTTAAATAACACAGCCTCATAATCACTCTGGGAGGTAATTAAGCCACCCGGTTATCAACAGTGGAACTGAAATGTGGAATTGGGATCTAGATTTTGGATGAGTTATCCTTTTCTTTTGAAGACCAGGTCACAAAATATTAATACAAATGGTGTGGATGAGGATTTCTGTTTCTGTCATGGCTCAGCATCAATACTTGAGTTAGGAGCCTCCAACGTTCCAGCCCTGTTCTCAGAATATCTTTCCATAAGACAGACTCCCAATGTATCTTGTTAGAAAAATTAACAGAACAGGATGTTTTAAAAAATCCAAACTTTATCTGGATCATGGCAATTCTGAGAACGTCGCGTGCATGTTTCTGTGTCTTGATGAAATGCCAGTGTCTCTTTTTGTATCAGGTTTTAGCCCAATCTGTGATGGACTGAACATTTTTTCTTCTTTTTTACCATGGCAACCTCGCTACGGTGATTTCAGGGCTAGGGAGCTTTATGTGTATCTTGACCAGCATGAAGAAGTTTGAGCCTCATTAACTGAGGAAGGTGGATGGATAGCATATGGAACACACCGCACACGAGACGGTGCTTCCCTTCCCAGGGCAACTGGGTCATTCATATTATCTACACAAGCAGCAAGTTTCCTTTTGGAAATACTGAGTTACTAACTGTTCTGTGTGTCCCAAGGGAAGAAAATCCAGACAGATGGCTTCAGAGAAACCTTGCATCTTTAAGGGAAGATATCCTCCTGGAACAATAATTAATGCTGGTGGGATTTATTTATTTATTTTTTTTGTTTAATTCAGAAACTTGGAAAGAATTCAGTATCACCAGAGGGCATTAACACAGAGCCCAGCAGAGGACAGAGAAAGATAAAGAGGGGGAAAAAAATAGCTATCACAAACCAGTGATCCTATTAAAATGACATTGAAGAATTCTATTAGTGCTCTTTGCTCCCTCGCCTGCCTGCCTTCGAAGATTCGAGGCGAAACACAAATGCTTGTCAGTTAGGCAAAGCCTACTAATAATCTCTGCTAAAGGGTGACATTCACACATCGCAGAGGGACGCAGGGGGCTCCTGGCTGACCACATCAGGAGTCTGCCAGCAGACAAGCTGTTCCTGGCTCTGGGTGCCCACACTCCATCCTGCAGGGAAGCATGTGGTGGGGTGTAGGCTGGGGCTGCTCACCCACCTGGAGACTCAGCAGCTCTGCCTGTATGCATGAGGCTGAGTGACTGCAGGAGCAGCAGCAGCACCATTACAGCACTGCCTCTATGGGCAAGGAGGCTCATGTTATGTAGGCTTTATGTGAAGATACTCACGTACTGGGTATGTGGGGTGGACTTCATCCTCACTACACCTCAGCTGAGATGTCTTCCTATGCTGCTATCCAAGGGTCTCTGGTAAAACCTCAGCCGTATTTAAATAGCATTGTTTAAGCTTTGGGTGTGTTGACTGATTGTTGGAGAGGATCATTAGAAACATACAAGCATAGGGGAAGAAAAGCTAGATCCTAAGCTAGCCTTTTAAAAAAAACAAATCTAAAAAGTAAGTGGTACCTTAGATGCGCTGCTTAGTTTGGTAATGTGTGCTGTACCACAGGGTTCCCCAAAACAGTGGGGATTTGGGGAACCACAGAAACTGAGACTAAAGGTTGCTCTCAACCCAAGATCACTGGGAAAATGCAAGACCTCTTTCCCGACTAGCAGGGAAACCTTCTTATTTTCACTTCCTGAACTTTTTCTGCCAGTATGTTTCAGCAAACAGTCTTTCATGCAGGAGTATCTGGTGCACTATGCATTAGATACATGGAATGAGAATGTATTCTTCTCTTAGACATGTTCAAAATAAGTTTTGAATTCCATTATTTTTTCCTCTCTCCTGGTTTGTTTTGTTGTTTTTTTTTTGGTAAAAAACCCTATTTAGATCAGGATCAAAGGGACAGTTGTTGCTCTTTGCAGAAAAGCAGATTCTCCTTTACGTTTGGAAATTACTAAATTAGCACAGAAAACTCATACACCATCTTCCCTGCTTTACTCAACAGCGATAATGTCTCAGCTGGAGTACTTTGTGTAGCGCTGGGTGCCGCATTCCCTGAGAGATGCAGACCAGCTGGAGCAAATCCAGAAGAGAACTGCAGGAAGGATCAGAGGGCTGGAAATCATGACCTACCAGGAAGAATGACTGCATTGGGGCCTACTTTGCTTAAAAGAAAGAAGGACTAAGGCTGGGGGAAGGGGAGATGATAATATTCCTCAAATATGCAAAAGACTGCTGCTGAGAGATGAGGGAAAACATCATCTCCCTGGTAGAAAGCAAAAGAAATAATGGGTTCAAATTGCAGCAAAGATAACTTCAGTTAGGCATTGTGAAATAGCTTTCTAACAGGAAGAAAAATGAAGCACTGGACAAGATTGTCTGACGAGACACGTTATAGACCCCACTGTGAGTCTTTAAAACCAAATTAAGCAACTCTTCCTCATGGGCAAAGGAAAGAAACGGATGACCTTGGAGTTAAAGGGACTATTTTGGCATTTTAGAGGAAAGTAATTCGCCTGGAAATTCAGCTACTGGTAAAGAGGCAAGTTAGAAGAAGAGGAATGAAGTTTTTATCAGTGCTCTTTTACACCTTATAAACTTCTCAAATCATGCCTTCAAGCCTCCTCAGATCTGGCATGTCAGTTTTAAAACATTAGAAGGTGACGCAAAAATCAGAAAATATAAAGGGGACATGTTTCAGGGTTTCAGTACTGGGCTGCCCGTGGCAGCAGGGAGCCACTGACTTACCCAGGAGCACTTGGAGCAATATGTGAAAGCTCATCTCTCCAGATCATTCAAGTGAGGAAGGCAGATTTCCCTCCTGCCTCCTTCAGGGGGCCTGGTACTGCCAAAGGTGGTTCAGAAAGTATTACTGAGGCAATCCAGGAAGGAGAATTACACCTGCTCTAAACGGTGGCTGAGCTGGGTACATAAGAGGATGGAAATGGAAAGAGACGATAAGAAGATTGCCAAGGTAGCCAGTGCAGTTAAAAACATACTGGCAAGCTTCCTTCCCTGCCTCTCTGCTGCGACCTCTCAATTACCCTTGGTGCAACCCTTGTAATACTTTGCCAAATAGGATTACACTCTGGCAGAGGAAGAATTTACACATTCCATAGGACTTGATGAAACAGCAATTGGTAAGGACATGCCACAGTATTAACTGGAAAAAAAACCATACATACTAGGGGCAGGGGAGGTGGCTGTGTGGGGAAAAGGAGAGTTACACCCCCTGCTTGGTTGGTTTTAAGTCTGAGCAGCCTTTGCCTGTGTGCAGGGAGTCTTCTAGCAAGCCTTGTGCTTGTCAGAATTTAATTGCTTGCTGATTGTGCTGCTGGCTAACAGGTGCAAACAGAGATGACCCCTCATTAATGCAGAAGCTTACATGAGACCAGCTCCAAAGAATAGTTTCAGCAGTGTCTAAATGCTCTCTGGTCTAAGTTTCCTTACACCAGAAAGAATGCCATTTTAGTAACATATCTGACAGAAAAAAATCGTCAGGAAGTCTGTCCTGGGAACTGCCTCTTCATATTTTTAAAAGTAGGTCTGTGAGTTTGTCTTAGAGGGTATCTGTGGCCTGGAACTCTGTGGAAATGCATTTGGAGACACTTCATCAGTCAAGAGGCCAGAGGGCCAACAACCGCTATTAATTGCCTTGCAGCTAGGCAGGAGCTGAAACACTGCCTTTCAGTCTCACTCATACTGAGAAAGCATAGCACAGCTGTAAACAGCTGTAAAGAGCTGTCAGGGATGAAGACAGCTACACCTGCATTTTGCTTTTTGCCTTGTGTGTTAAGAAAAAAAGGAAATGCAAAAATCAGCTTGCAGGTAGCTACACACGGATTATCTCTTCCTCTTCTGAAGCCCAAGACATCCGTCCTCTTTTGCACAAGTAGCAAGCTGCATGTTGAGACACTCTGTGATTATAAACTCACCTCCGGAAAATTACTGAGGGTCAAAAATTTGGGAACTCATGGGATAATCTGATTGGCAGGACAATTAGGTATAGACTCTGTGCTCTCGTTTCTGCTGGAAACAGGAAACGTGGTGTAATTACAGCTCCTGTCTCTGGCTTGTGTGATGCCAGAGGTCAGATGAGGCGATCAGGATACTCCCTCTGGTTGTAAAAATCTATTAACCTTGCTCTGCACTGCATGCGGTTCCAGCACACAGAAATTCAATACCTGTCCACTATCTGAAAGCTTTCTTGACAAGGAGGAAGAAGTAAAAGCACCAAGGTGAGCAGGCCTTCTGTCCAATTTTTCCATTGAAATAGCTGGAGAGAAGCTGCCAGGTGAAGGGTTCAGCTTCAAGGCATGGCTGGGTTTTGAAGGCTCTGCAGTAGGCATACTTGAGCTGGGAGGCTTGGAGGAGCAGCTCCAAAGCTGGGATGCACTGCAGAGCTGCTCGGCAATTGATGGACAGCCCTGGGAGAGGCATGCCACAGGGATTCCCACACTCACCAAGGGTACTGCTTTCATTGCTTAAAGGGGATGGAGAAGGAAAATCTGGTGATGTGGTATCCTTTCTTATAAAATGAAGGCTCTTAAGCACAGCAAATTAGGCTGCCCCAGAAAAAGGCCAGAAAATCACCTTACTCCAGAGACTGTCATCTTTATTTTTGCACATGTAGGGCAGGAGGATTTTTGGAGTGAGTATCCTACCGATTTATCAGCTTTCTTAGGGCATCATTTTTGGAGAAAGGGGCTAGTGACAGCTTCTAGTTAATTCGGTAATCTGCCTTACTGGATAGGGGATTCATAGGCTTTAAGTTAGGTATCTAAATGTAAAAATGTCCAAGCTTGAGCCAGCCAGACTTTTACTCCCATTGTAATTGGCAGGAAAAACAGAAGAGATGGCAAAGGCAGATCAGACTACTCCCCCTCTGGAGATGTCTATTTCCCTACATCATCCACACAAGGAGTATTGGGTGACCACTTCAGGCTTCAACACTTGGCTTACAGGAACCCAAAGTTAGATGAGATTCCCAGCAGCCATCAAAGTAAAAACAGCAATGCTTTTCACCAATTAAAAATGGCAAACGGTATTAGAGAGTGAAAAAAAGCCACCTGATAATCAATCATTAGCTTAATTAGCTCCAAGCTATGAAGTCAGACAGTTCCAACTGGATGCTAAATCCAGCCTGTGGGCTGATTCCATCCGGCTTAGCTCTGCTTCTGCTGTGGCTGCGTGGTGGGATGGGAGGCAATGAGGAGCAGCTGTTAGCACCCTGGGTGAAGTCCAGTGGTTCCTCATGCCTCCTACCATGCTTGTGCACAGCCAAACCCTCCATCCGGGGAGGTACTGTGTCCACATGGCTCTCAAGAGGAGTTTCTAAATGGGCATCTGGGCTGCAGGAACACAAAACAGAGCTTGGACCACCCTGGGAATTAAGTCATTCTTTTTGGCCAAAAAGAGATGTAAGAAAGTAAACATCTTGAAGCTTGTATTGCATAGCCATGCTTTCAAAAACCCAAATTAAGTGCCTGGATGTGTAGCCTGTGCTGAGAGGAAGTGCTTGTGCAGTCAGGGTTCATGCAATTCCCTTATTCCCTTTGGAGGAATTTTCACAAAGAAAATAGAACTTTGTGTTTTCTGACATTTGCTTTAACTAAACGGCGTTGTGAGGACTTTTACAGAATACCAATTAGACTCACAGGTTTGCAAGCAAGAGCTATGTACTTCGTGTTGGCTGAGGTCACTGCACAGCAGAAGAAAAAAATCAGAGCTATTCACAAACAGCCTATCCCAGGGCTGCAAATCTGATTTCTTCACTTTAGCCAGATGAGGGTTGTTAGCAGAAGCAGTGCCTTTCCTTACATCAGGCGATCCTGTTAGGAAAGAGTAGATTAGCCATTGGGCTGCGAGCAAGGTCTGAAACAGAACCTGGCAACCACAAGAAGGGCTTCTGCTCCCAGGGGTTCATCTGTGCTTCTCTTTCAACTACAATAACCAGTCTAGGAAGAAATATCACCTCACTATAAATCATTACTTACTACTTTTACAGTCACAGCTACTGCAACGTTGCTTTTAATTCCTATTTCTATTCAACAATTGTATGGCTCAGGTCCCTCTTAAAATATCCTCATCATGTTCAGCACTTTTGTGTTTGTAAACAGGTTTTTCTGTTAAAGTTTTACAGATGCTGCCTGTTAACTCTAGGGCTGCTGGTGCCATGGGACAGGTGGTGCTCTCAGGTCACCAGGAAAAGCCCAGATGCTCTGTGCTGGGCTCAGGGAGAGCTAGGCACTGTGAAAGCTACTGGTATAGCCCATAGGTGATGTTTTACAAAGGCAAAGCAGTCCTATATCCCAGAGAAACCTTTCCCCATAGTCCTCTGCCCTGAGAAATCTGTAGAGCAAAGTGTACCTCTTGTGCTGAAGCTCCTCCATGGCTACCACACAGCAAATACACCTGTCTGGTTTATTGACACTCACAGCACAAAGCAGGAGGACAAGAGGCATTCCCTGAGGTAGAGCCAAGACTCACTGAGAGACAGGCACCACCACTCTGACCCAAAAGAGAGAGAGACCATTCCCTAATGTTCCTGTTCCTGCCTGTATCCAACTTCTCCATCACCTAACCACTCGCAAAGGCCACCCCTTTCTGGCCAAATGCAAGGTTAGTCCTCTGGAGCAGGAGGCTAGCTTGGGCTACCTAGTCTTATAATGTCAGGATGGAAGGAGAGAAGAGAACAGCAGACTGCTCTCGTTTCCTGCTGAAGCACAGCTAGAGTTCACTCATAAACAGCCCCAGAGGCATGTCCTCCTGGTGTCTTATGACTATTTTCAGAGTGGGACAGAGAAAACATGAATGAGAAGGAGCATGTTGTCATGTTATAGCACATCTTCCCAGTGGTGTGGAGGATGAAATATCTACTTTTCGTATGGCAGTAATGTGCAGGGTTTAACAAAAATACATTAAATAAAGCCAAGGTAAATTGACTTAAATTAACTTTTATTTTTTATTTGTATTATTTCTAATTCAGCAGACAATTGCTTGCTGTCTCTCACTGGTAAGAAACAAAGGGAATATCTCTAATAGTAATACATCCATACAGAACAGAATTTTGCCACCTACACAGCTTTAATCAGAACATCTTTCAGTTCTCATAAGAGGAATTTATCCAAGTAACAGCTTTCAAATTGACCACACTAGTGTTTCTGAGATAAGATCTCCATCATTTCTTGGCATTTGTCTCCATCTGTCACATTAACCTTCCTCTGATTTGTCTCTTTAAAGTGCCAGCTAACCAGGGTCAGAGACAGCACAACGTGGCCAGGAGAGCCTTGAGGTAATGCCGCTCTTTCCTCATTACTCAGCTTGGCACACTTGCATTGGGCAATGCTTACGTGGCAGCTGAGATTGAAGCCTCTGAGAGTCCCCCAGTTAATCTCTTACAAACAGAATAGTGTTAAACACTGTCTTTTGAACAGAACAGTGAAAAATGTCAATTCTTCTTGATGGGTGTAGTCTTCTCACAGCTGACCTATGTCCAAGTCCCAGTCCTCAAACTCCTCATCATTGTGTATCATCACTCTCTTTAACGTTCCTATTGCTTTACACTGTAATCGTGTAGGCAATGCCTGTGCTGCAAACAAAGGAGGATTAGGCACCAATGCCTGGCCCTAAATCCAAGTGGCTCATGGGGTGCAGCTCCTATACAAATATACATAAATATGCATGATGAAATTCTACTTACCTTCAGTTCACATGAGCTGAAAGAGAATGGGTAGCTACTGTCTTTTCTAAATTTTAGTTCACGTGGTCTTCAGGCTAAATAAATTGAAGAAATAGCTGCTCTACTCAGGTTGATATGAGGTATGGCATACAGCTGTAGCATATAGTAACAACCTTCTCATTCAACTTATTAAAAGAACAGCTTGCAATGCTAGGAAGAGTTAATTGTCAATTAATTACAGTGCTGTCTCAAAGCAATATTTGGAAAGTACATACAGCACATGCACGTGCATGCACGCACCACCTGATTCATGACCTCCTCTTTCTCAAGTTCTCCGGGCACTACATGTAAAGTGAGATCCTTATTTCTTTAAATAACTCATTTCTTCCTCTTTCAGTGAACTTACTCATGCTCTTTGAACTTCAAGGTAGAAAAATCAAAGGCAGTCACTGTGTCTCTTAGGAGTTCTTGACCTACTTTGTACTGATCAGTTCTCATCTCCTACAGAAATGTGGAAACTGTGTCAGAAGGATTTGCACAATAAGCTGTCAAGAATGTTTCTTCTTTTAACTTTATGCATTTCAATGAAAGGATCCTGAAAGGAATGTGCACAAACTTTAGGCACAACTCTAGGGAGCGTGTCTGCGCGGACAGATAATGTAAAAGATACCTCTGTGGGCTCAAGAGGCTACTAGAATGAATTGTCAAGTGTAATTCAGAAAAGTGTCTCTGAATTCTTTCATGTTGGCAGTAAAATCAGAACTATTGCAGACCGATTTTGTTGGCAGAGGAAGGAGAAATTTGACAACCTGGGGGAGGAGCGCAAGAGAAGATGTTTTCCCACCTGAAGAAAAGATGCCACTAATCAGTCATTGCTCAGTAGCATGAGATAAAGGCTCATAATTAAAACCAATAATGCATTATGAACATAGGACTTCATATGGCAAATAACTGGAGGCCTGGTTAGGCACTATTTAGACCACCACTCAATCTGGTAAATGCCCATTGAATCAGCGATTCAGGACACTGCTGTGAAAGACCAGGGCAAATTAGATTTCTTTAAGAGATAGTCTTCGAATTCTCCCCCGAACAACAAAGAAAAACTAGTCACCTATACTAGCCTTACTCTGTCCCCCCTCCTTCCACTCCTTCCTGGAACTTCCTTACCTCCTTCACCCAGGCAGGCTCTGAGGACCAGATCTAGGAAGCAGCAGGTATGAAATTACAGTTTTACAGCTTGGGCATGATGAATAAACAACCTCCCAAAGAAGTGGCATCTTGCAAGAATAAGAAAGAGTTTTTGTCACATGTCATCAGGGGCTTTGCTACAGTGTGACTACGGATCAGTCTCATGGTTATCCACTGGTCACCCAGACACAAGTAAGTCACATCAGGCAGAGATGGTCTTTCCTGTAAGTCTTGTATAAGTATTGTAAGACTTGTATAAGTCCTGTAAGTCTTGTATAAGTCTTAGTCTGTGCTAAAACAACCAACATGCTGTGCATTTGTTGCTTGGAAATGCCCTTGTTTCTGGTAGCAAACACTTCTTCTCTACATGGATAGCAGCGCTAAATAAGTGTGTTGAGTACTGCCATTAAAACATTATCAGCTTTTTTGAATACAGAGAGTTTAATTTTTGACATATTCATTAAGAGGTTCAGTATCTTTTGGTGCCAGTGTCTCTGTAGCTGTCTGTGTATATGTATATATGCACGTGTGTGTGTATATCTGCGTTGCTTTTTCACAAGCCTTTACTGCGAAAAGTACACCTGTATCTCTACATTCCACTGAAGTATTTTGTGGGGACAAAAGCAAGGCAAACCTGCATCATTACTGTAAACCATCCAGTACTTTTCCATTGAGCACTGGCCAGAAAAATGCCTCCAATTCAAGGGCAGAGCTTTTCCCAGACTATGGAAGAAAGTCTGCCTGTAAGAGAAAAACTGATTTAAAGGATGTTGGATCCTTCAGTGACAATTAACTTAAAGCTACAGCAGCAGCAGCATTGCCAGACAGATAAGCTGCACCGAATACAATGCTGATCTGACATTGCTCCTTAAAGAGAAGGGTGACCAGTCCTCAGCACAGAGGGATTTAATTGCCAGCATTTCCTGCAAATCTGTCAGCAGGTTCTCTGAAGAGCTTGGTTTAGCGCAACTGTACAGCAGTTGCCCCATGAGATAGCATGCGTTTGCTGTGCTCAGAGCTTGTACCACCTTTGCTCTGGGCCACCTTCTCATGCTTTCTTCAGACCTCAACCTGTCCCCATAGCTGCTACTGGGTCTCAGTTTGAATCTTGCTCCTTTCTGCAATGTTTTCTTCTAAGTTGGAGGTCATGTGCAGGGATGAGCAGGACTATGCTGTGCCTCCTGAGGCTCTTTGCCATGAACTCCTTCAGACCACTGAAGCTGGACCCCATGCTACGAAAGGAGGTGTGTGACCCAGGCTGACCTTCCTCCCAGTCAACACAATGCCCTCTTCTTCCCTGCAGCCAGTGTGCTGCACCACAACCCAGAAGGACCATGATATGCTTCTCTGGAAGAAAAAGGATTGTGATAGGCAACTTCCATTTAAAACCTGCTTGTGAGAATGTTTCAGCATGATGTTGTAAATACAGGCAAGCCTGTTCTCATGCATACAGATGAATGTGTCACACCACTGTGTTGTTCTGAGCACAGCTATTAAAATAAGGGGAGTTTGATAGATAATCACCAGCATATATTAAACCTATGGCCTACCAGAGCCATCTCTTCTCCATTTTGTATGTGTACCAGCAGTAACCAAGTAACAGTAAACTGATTTACATGCTAGGGCGATTATCCGCAGTGATGCACTCCATTAAATGGGCAGACAGTGGCTTACCTTTCATAATCCATGGTGACATACTGGAAATGAAAGTGACAAAAATTATAGATAGTTCTTTGGCTGAAGATTCAGAAGAAAAGTCAGAGAAGAAAGAGAGAGGCCTAGGGGCTTGTGCCTGCAAAATGCTAAGCCAGGCTGCAATATGTTGAGTGCCTCCATTTCCACTCTAGGGCTGTGAAAGGAGGGGACTGAGGCCCGCGGAGAACTGCAGGATGGAGCTCCCATTTGGGAAGTAAACATTCACTTCTTTGCAAATATCATTTTCTGTGGTTCAAGGAACATTAAACCAAAGGCAACCTTTGAATTTGCTACTTTTCAAGTACTCTTCAATTTTTTATGAAGGAACATCTATGAGCCTGTGTATGCCAGTGTGTATTTGATGATTTAGCTCAACACACTCTTAGTCTGAAAAACAAACCATTACTGACCCAAAGATCATGAAGGCAAGTAATGAAGACTGAGATGGATGGAGCAAATAGAAATTGCTGAAAAGAGTCTCAGATGCCTGAAATTCGTATTAGGCTGCAATTTTTTTAAGGCATAGGACACTTCAATAGAGATAAACACTCAAACTGGGTCAGCTCACAGGCACTCAACAATTCCACATCTCAATGGCTGCTTCTTGGGTCACAGAGTCTAACTGCTGTACTGTTAAATTAATAAATCAGGCCATTGTTTGTGTCTCCAGGTTTCTGA
Source organism: Myiopsitta monachus (assembly GCA_017639245.1). Classification (NCBI taxonomy): domain Eukaryota; kingdom Metazoa; phylum Chordata; class Aves; order Psittaciformes; family Psittacidae; genus Myiopsitta; species Myiopsitta monachus. Next base: position 40,373,857 of record CM029927.1, read on the forward strand.
AGTCAATTGTGGGCACTCTGGGGTTTCTGGAAGAGTCATGATTGAAGCCAGGGATACCTGGAAAATTGTTTTACTCAGAATTACCATGGTAAAAAAAGACTTAAATCAGCCACATGTCAAGACAGCTTTTAAAATCAGAAACAAAAATAAACCCCTACAGACTTGCCTTAAAAGGTAGCTCCAAACTCGACAGCTCTGAAGTCTAATAAATGCAATATAAACACCTTTTGAGCAAAACATGCTGGCAAAAAGACTGTTTATCATGTTACAAAAATCAATGCAACCAAATAGATGTACAGTCTACCCTGTGATTCATCTTACTTTCAAGAGTAAGGGATGCTAGGATGGAATGGAATATACAAGTAGCTGAAACGATTGGAATATACATGGTGAGAAAGTATAACCACTTTTTTTCAGTTTGGAATCTGACAATGACATATGTTTTCCATTGTTTTCATCAATGTCTCAAAATGTTTCTGCCACATGGTGGAAACCACTAATTCATGAAAATGCAAATTAGGTGCCATAACCCCTAAACTAACAGAGAACCTTTCACTTAGGTATAATTCTGAAATACTACCATCAGCCAGTCTTCTGCTGGCATGCAGGATATGCTATCATCACTCACACATATATTTTTGTGTGAGTTAGACTTGCAGCTCGTATTTTCAAAGTATTTGTGTCAGTCTCTGGGCTCCTTTGCTTTAAATTAAATGTATATCTGCATGAAAAGGATTGGCAGTGTCACCAGCAGCATCTCTTTACTCTAAAGGGGGGATGATTTAAGCAGAAATTTAATTATAATCAAGTAATACCTATCTTACATGCAACTGTCAGCCCCTTACTTGCCAGGACTGAAGTAGGTATCCACATTTTTCCAGTGCTTTGAATGACTACTTGAGCTCATGATATGGGAAATGAGCTCATAGTGTTTTGTAAGGCCAGCCTTTGCCCCACAAGCTATATTCCTGCTAAGGATGTGTCTATAGGAGAAAGCAAGCAAATTCTGATAGAGCTCTGAGTGTTCTTGAACCTGCATGAGTGTTGTGCTTAATTCAATTATACCCCAAGACACAAAGAGCTGGAGGGGTCATACTCGTTGCCAGGCTGGTTATGGCCACTCCTGATTTTGCTTCGCAACACCACAGCAAGACTGTTTCTGCCTACAGAGTGCTGTGGATATGTTCTAGTCAACATCTCCCAGCTCTTAAATAAATTAAGTGTACATGTGTAGAGATGAGGGGTCAGGAGGGTCGTGGTCATGGTGCTGGACTGAATCTGCATTTTTCTGTGAAGCCTTGGGCTGGTCATTCCTTTTACTCGCATCTTAACTCCTCACCAGAAAAACTGGGATAAAGGTACTGGGTTTTATATAGTACAAGGATGACTTTCTAAACAGTCACGATGAGTTTGTGTACTGGGGTGGTGAGAGGCCATACAAGCACCAAGCCAGAGGGAGCAAACCGGAAAGGTTGAAAAGTTAAATAATACACTGCAGTAACAGTGGGGTTTATTTATTCCTTTCTAACTGGGAGAATTTCTAAAAGGACAGCAAAGCGATGGCAACCAGCCCATCACATCACAGCCCATCACAGCTCTCCTTCTCTCCTGTGCTGTCACACTGTGCACCCACTGAATAAATAGGCAAACCCAACCTTATTTCGGCTTGGGACACAGGCTGTCAGTCACTTCTGACAACAAGCATTTGGTGCCCATTTTTAGCAGGATTTTAGCAGATCAATCTTTATCTGGTGGTTCAAAGAAGCAGTTCCATCTGCGTGCAGCTTGGTACTTGCAATCGCTGCACTTGATCTTTAAACGCATCATTGTTCTGAGTCACCGGCTGTTTCTGTTTTAATGTAGGTGATCTGATTCACCAAAGTGAGTTAATAATATAACTGGGGAAAATTAAGTTCCTATTTCTATGAAAGCATAAATGTTATCTGAGACGGTGACATTTACGATTCACTGAAAAATATGATTTGTTTTATATGCAGTTGTTGAGCTGCCAAGGAGCTTTTCTTATTTCTAGCGATTTAAGCTTCTCTGTAAAGTAGATGATTTAAGACAGGCAGAAGATGCTTTTTCCTCACTGTTCCATTATGTCTGCCTCTTCCCTTTACTCTTGGTCTGCAGCAGGCAAAGAAGCAGTGCTGGCTTAGAAATCACTGGGTAAATGTACGCAGCTCATTTTTCATTGTAATATGAGAGAGGGAGAAGAAAACCTTATAAAACACAGAGCCATTAAAAAGAAGGAGCAGACAATTCTATAGTGATGGATAACACTTATGCAGTTAAATAAAAATACACTTGCAATACCAAAGAGTAGAGCACGTTTTGTTTTTATCTGCAGTGTCACTCTCTTAATGGTTTCTGTCACAAAACCTAACCAAAACAAATCTGTGAAGCAGACAGAGTCCTGCGTTTCAGGGATGCAGAGTTCTGCCAGGTGGATCAGAAAAGTAGGTCACTGGGTCATTAATGCAAACCTGATGGGAAATAAACCCCAACCAGCTGAAAAAGAAGAGGTTTAGCACATTTGTCCATTCGACACACTCTGTGCACATCATTGCCTCTAAATAGGCATTGCAGTTCAAGCACTGCAAGCCAAGAATGGATCTGAGGACATCTCAGAAACTGGAATACCTTCGTCCTCTCATATTGTGTGGACCTCACAAATCACATTACATAAATGGGGTTTTCACACTCGAACAACATATATTACAATTCTGTGTGTCTAAGTACACTGAAAATAATTCTCAGAAGTCTATATGGCCTTATTTCTATTACTGACCAAGTCACTTACTTAACCCTTAAAATGTTTGTTATCTTTCTATGTCCTCCTAAAAGGCCAAAGTATTTTTTACATTTCAGTTTCCGAGAAGATGTGATAGATACAATGTCAGGAATTTCCACTTGCAGCATTGTACCTTGAGGTGCTTCGCAGCTTTCCTTTTGTACACCATGAGGGACATGTGCTGGGAGGGAAAATGAGTCCATTCCCTTGGGTACAGGGCAGGGGAGGATGCCATGCTGAGATTCTGGTGCCCTGCAGGTACCTCTTGATGCATAGACCCCTCTTCAGCCCTTGGGAGGGTATTTTGACTTTCCTATATTAATCAGAGTTTCTTGTTTCCCACTGTTTTAGTTTGGCACCAAGATTTTCCGTCTCTCTCTTTTTTTTCCTTTTCATCAGATTTTTTGCACACACACACACACGCACACACCCCCCCCAGCCCCTTTAAGGAAATCCAGAGCCAGTGGTTAAGAAATCTGCATCTTGGAAATCCCTCACTGATACATTAGCTCTAGGGAATGTCTGACAAACAAAATAGTCCTTTGGTGAGTAAGGCTTTAAAAAAAAATACATGTAAGCAAGAAGAGAAATTTGAAGTTAAGTTTTCTTAGCTCTCTTCCATGCAGTAATTTCCTTGTACTTGTTGGACTTTTCTTCTGGCTGGCATTGTAACTTTTCTGGGCCACTTGGAAAACCTGAATGCAGACATGGCATCATAAAAAAAATGTGCAGACAGACACATCCCAGGTACTGCTCTGGCTGGTTTAGCCCAAACTTTTCTGAAATGACAAGTAAGATAATCAACTAAATAGTGCGTGCAGCAGCAGCAGCAAACCGCGTGCATTAAAGCAATGTAGCACATCTCTACTCTGTATCGAGGTGCTTCTGACTGCCTTCTAAGGTCATGGACCCAAATGTCTTGTCCTGATCAGGACAGCCTTGTGATTCACTGAAAAGTGAAATAATTCACCTGGCAGAGACAGCGGGTCTACAGCAGGAGGAGTAACAGATGCTGAGCCTCCTGGTTCCCATGCATGATCCTTACCATCAGATTGCATAGCAGGTAATTGGGTTTGTGTGTCTCGAGAGAGGTGCATGATAAAGTAGTGGATACCTACAGGTTGTAGATACTGATTTAAATCTAAGTGGTTTAGGTAGTTGCTTCTAATTATGATTTCAGTCATTAACAGATAATGGCTAGTTCTTGTTTGCCACTTGTTTTAAATGTGTGCTTCTAGAATATTTCCCCATACAAAGACCTGTGCTCAATAATTGAAGTGATTTCAGATTTATTTTTGCAAGGTAGGTAAATAAAACCCACACGAATTGATCTAAGGAGTTATGGTTTACAAATATTTATCCTTAATTTGTAAATTACTTCATTTTGAAATTCCAGACGAAGCATCTCTTATTTACTAGGTGATGTTTACTTCTTAGGTAAAATTTGAATGAAAATTTGAATTAATTAAAATACAAGAAATCAACATTTTGCTATTATTTGAATTATCTCAGTATTCCTAACTGAGATATGCTGTACGTATGGGACAAAGTGAATGTGCCATTGCTCTTTAAGAAACTAAACAAATTTGTTAAACAGAGGAGTAACATTTCTGTTTGACTGATTAAATAAATGATGGTTGCCTGCCTTTTGACTATGTTAGAACTTGTAGTTTTCATTCTCTCACATTATTTTTTACTTACTAGGGTTTTTGGGTTTTAAGTGAGTACTTGGCGTTCAATTTAAATAATCTGGTCCTTGACCAGAGCTGCTTGGAAAAAAGTGAAAAGCACAAAATGTTCATTTATACTTACAGTAGAAGTTACCTTAGATCAAAAAATGGTTAGTCGCTGTACCAAACTCTGATTCCAAGTGTTTACTGAACAACTTCTCTTAGCAGTAAGATTACTCCCTTTAAAACTGCGGCTGCAAACGTATACTGCTTGTTACTTTAAATGCAATTCATATTGTTCTAAATATAACAATGAACTTAGACCTTTCCTTATGTTGTAGTGTTTTACATATTAAACAACCATTGTTTTAATGAGAAAAACAAGATTAATTTACTACTTCAATATCCAGATTTTTAACTAAAAGATTAACAGACTTCCCTCTAATCAGTACAGCAAGTCGATTACACCAACAAAGCAAATTTAGCAGCAGTACTGTTGCCATATATGTCAACTTATATTATGCAGTAATAACTTGAAAGCATAATTTTATTAATTACTTCTCTAGCAGTTGAAAGTTCTTCAGTCTTATTATGTTGATGAAGGGACATACAAGTGCAGTCTAATTTTTACTCAAGTCCTGTGTTAAAGTCCTTGTGGAAATTGAATAAAACGAAGCATTGCTGAGTGGTTTTTTAAACTGAGAGACAGAAGAGGGATGACCACCAATGTAAAGAGATTAAGAATCACTCCAGAAAGTGTAAGTATTAATTTGATATCTCCAAATAGCATGAAAATAAAAGTTGGAGGAGCAATCAAACAGAAATTAATGCTTCTTTTTAACCAATGGGTCGTGATGCAAAATAATAGTGACAGAAAAATGGCTTGCGCTGAGGTACTGCTATTGAAGTTGTCATCTTGGCTTTAGAGGTCATCCTGGACTGCAGATGCCAATCCACTCTTTCAATGCCATGCACAGATAGGCAGGGGCTGTGAGAGAGCTGGTTGTCATCCAGCCCCCAGGTACCCACCCTGGGATCATCTTTACTGCTCTCTATCTGGGGACTCTTGAGGATGGATCCTCATGAAGTGAAAATGGCCCAGTCCTGATGGAGCCAACAGTGATTTACACCACCTGAGTGCCTGTCCCCTAACTCAGCGTGTACCCTGTTAGGGAGCCAGCAGGTGTGGGTTACACAGAGGGAATTATCTTTGAGGTGGATTTCTAAAACAATGCGTTTAACATATGAAAGCCTGGGAATCTGAAATGAAAGTTTTTACATACTTGGCATTCATTTGTAAGTTGGCAGTGACAGCTTTCATCCTACAGAAAACATTTTTCATCTCATGAAAGTTGAAAATAGCTTTGTGCAATACTGGTGCCTCTCGCTAAGATGGGGCTTTTCATCAGTGACCTACTTTGCTTTTTGCACAATATACCTAATGAGTAATAATGACTTTGGAAAGGGCAGCACTAGAGAAGAAATCGAAGTAACGCCTTAAGATGCTGTCTGTGAAAACATCAAACAGAATATTTTTCATCAGCTGAATAAAAGAATCTGGTTAAAGCACACATAAGTTTAAGAATTAAGCAACGCTCGGCTGATGGGTGAAGCTCTTTGCACAGCGCGGCTGTCGCTGCATGGGGCTGGTGGTCGTGCTGTGACAGCATGGCGGCGGCGCTGTCAGGCACCCCGGGGGGCCGTGCAGCATACAAGTATCCCTGCGAGCACTCGCAGCACCCGCTGGCAGAGCAACACTGCAACCTGCTGCTGCTGATGGCTGATGTGCCACGGTGGCAAGCAGGGCACCCCTGAAAGCCTGCATCTCTTTGGGTGTGTGGAGAAGCTGGGGGGAGCAAGAACTGGCACTGAGCAGGTGGGAGAAGGAGCTGGGATCCACGGAGAATAGGGAGTACAAAGCTCCATCCCCATTTGCAGAGTTGCTCTGCCTTTTACTTCCAGTCACTCATCAGCATGACCCAGCTCCCACCTAAATTTGCCCATCTGCTCCAATGCAACCCTCCTTTGCGCTCCACCACCCTCCAGCTGAGAGCCAGAGCTGAGTGACACCCACCTCCGTCTTTCCTCAGCAGTGGAACTGATGAACAGGTCCTGCTTCTCCAGCTGTTGTTGGGTCCCTGGGTTTCCTTTCCTTCACAACTCCCCAGCCTGCAAGCCTCCCCCTCCCACTTGTGGAGGATAAAGCTCTACCCTCTTTCACCCTCCCTGTCCTATTTGTCCTCCAGCATGCTACATAATGTTTCATTTCATTGCAGAAAGTCTTGGTTAGACAAAAAAAAATAAAAAATGCTTTTATTGTAATTATTATACTATTATTATTCTCCTTGTCTTTTTAGACTGAGGTGCTTTGATTTTGTCAGGGCAACAGAAACTTGGTTAGATTGCAAAGGTAATTTATTTTCATCTTCTCAGGTGAGCTAAGACACTCTTGGCAGCAAAAGTATTCCTTGTGAAACTGTGCAGAAGGAGAAAGGTTTTATGTATAAAAAAGTGCATGTAAGTCTCCATTTAAAAAATCCATGCAAGCCACAACATTGCATCATTTTTCTTTCTTTCTGTCAGCAGATGCCTGTGAGTTTTCACACCAGGCCAACTTTGAATCGTATTTTGTTTCTTTGCCCACGGAGCATAATCAGAAACCTGGGGAGATGATAGAATGAAAAGCACAAAATGCCTCCCTAAACAACGAGGAGTAAATAAAGCAGGCTGAATGTCAGGCAGCTGAGAAGAGATGGGAACTGCAGAAGAAAGATGAGTTGAGTAGTTTGACGTTGGCAGATGAGGAGAGGACATGAAGGGGAATTGCGGCCTCCTCAGCCTCCAGCCCTGCCTTCAGAAAGAGCTTCTCACCTCAGGCACGGCTCAAGGCAAAGAGTGATCTGGATGACTCTGCATACAGGCAGGTCCAGACTTGATAATAAATTCAACTCCATACCAGTTGGTATAAATGGTTCCTGAAGAAATCTGAAAGCCATGAAAGCCGTGTGAAGCAGAGAAGAACAGCTGACTTCCCTCACAATATGTCTGGTAGTATAAAGGAGTGCTAAGATACTGATATTCTCAACATTCACAGTAGCTGCAAGGACCGTTTACAATACTGACATGATCTGAAGGGGTATTTGTTTAAGTGAAAACCATATCCAGTTTTTAAGTAGGTCAAGTTCAAAGCCTAGTCAATATTTGAAAAATCTGTGCAAGTTAAAGCGGCAATGAGAAAAATTAGCATGTGAGCCCACCAGAGCTTTTCTTCCCAACCACACTTTGCATGGGAAAATGAGGGCAGTACACAACGAATCCGTATTTGTGCTCCAAATACTCAACTCCTTCTCTGATTTTCCACAGGAAAAAAAAAAAGAAGCATTCAGAAACTCTTCTTCTGAGCTCTTACTCGATCGCCCTTTTTTCTAAATCAGGAAATGGAAATTTTGATTTCCCATCATAACTTTGCCAGAAAAATCAAGAGCTAAAAGTGAGTTTTATTTAACCTAATTCCCAAACTTTGGCTGTACATCCTAATTACAGTATATCACTGTGACTTGGAAAAGCTGGATGCCAGATATATGCACCACAAAATACAGACTGTGGATGACAGGAGAAGGCTTTCAAACCAATAACTAAAATTGTTTCTTCATTTACAAAAAGGCTGAAGAATGATCTAAGTAATTTGGGGAATGGCAGGACAGGGAAGGAAGGAAGGGAAGAGAGGAAGGACAGCCCATGCCGGCTTGGGTCAGTGACATTTAGGCATAGTTTCCCTTATATCCCGCTTTATCCAGTGGACTTCCAAAGAGCAGCTCAGAACAGATGCTGTGAGTCATTTTTTTGGCACAGCCTCTGGTAGTTCAGTTCAGGAGTGTACTTTGGGAGGGACTGTCCTGATTGCCCCCACTTACAACACTGGTTTTCATGGCAGAGCAGGTCTTGACTTCCCTCCAGGTAAGAGCAAGTTGGGGTAGGCATTCTAGGGTGGTACCTGAAAATGCTACAGCCACCAGAGTGAGCATGCTCAGCACACAGGGCTGACCAGGCCTAGTCTGAGACAAAACATGTATAATCATAGAATCACAGAATGGTTTGGGTTGGAAGGGACCTTAAAGATCATCCAGTTCCAACCCTGCTGCCATGGGCAGGGACACCTTCCACTGGACCATACTGCTCAAACGTGAGCCTCAACACTGACTATTTTGCTCTATAGACCCACGTTTGTGAGTCCACACTACTTTTTACCATAGGCACAGCTCTGTCTCTGGATATGCAGGGAGGCTAAGGAGCATCTGGCTCAAGCAGCTGAGTTCAGTACCCAAAGGGAGCTGGTGTAAACATCTCTCAGTGCAAACTCCAGTTGCAGCTGCTCTAGAAGCCAACACCATTGCTACGACGCCCGCAAGGGTGTTCTCAGAGGATGGATGCTGGTGCAGGGACACATCCCAGCGTGCAAGCTGAGGCTGCACGAGTTCTGTCATGATCAAGAGGTGCTTGAGGAGCCACAAACACTTTTACACCTTGATCACCATTTAAACTTGGATGTATAGTTACAGATGCAGGCTGTCTTTAGGACAATTTGTTGGAAATTAATTTATGGAATCAATGCAAGAACTTGGGGGTTAGTCTCCTGATCATAGCCAAGCATGTTTCTGTGATTCATCCAGGTGGAAAACTCTTGCTGAGGCGGAGTACCGAAGGAACTTAGTGAGAAAGGGTTTCTGAGGCAGGTTCATGATTTTCAGACCAGCTGATAGAGAGGAAGGTGGAAAGGAAGCGAAAGACCAGGTGCAAAGACAGCACAGCTATTGCCTAGGTGCTGTTTTGTAGAGCTACACTGAAGCCTGTATTCTGTGAGGCTAAATGACAACATTCCCAGTTGGTGTTGGTGGAGCCAGAATCTGATCCTTGTGAGTCTGAGATCACTGGCCTGGAGTTTTCCATCAGTATCTGATCCAAGTAAACCTAGCGAACTGAAACCGAAATCAGACTGTAGTAGAACTATATATTTCCGCAAGCAGAGAATGACCATTAAAGTCAAATATTATTTATTTATTTCAGATTTTCTTTATTTTATTCTTACAAGAGCATAATAGAGATTGGCTACACATTTCTCTGTTCAGTTGTAATTCTAGCTGTGATACCAACTTCATACCTGAGTTTAGTCAAGAAAATGAACCAAGAAATTGGAACAGCGGTCTTAAGCTGACGCTATTGGTTATGTTTCTAAAACCACATCAGCTATGAGACGTGTTAAATGCGTTTTGTTAAGGCAAACACTTGTAACTCGAAAGAGAGAGCAATACAGAGAGGTAAATTGTTTTGCTTATATTTTCTATAAACTTTAGAGACCTGAGGATTTTGTCAGTGTCACAACACAAACAATGCGCTATAATAAAAGCAGGGACAAGGGTGGCAGTCTTTATATAAGTTTGAAATGCATTTCCTTCTTTCCAAAGGCAAGCATGGTGTCAGTGCAGTTAAATAATTACACTATTGTGAAAAGTTCACTGTAGTTTTCCATATACAAATAAGCACAAGTTCTGTAAGAGAAGAAGCGAATACTAACAAATTGTCTTAGCTGCCTCATACTAAATCCTAGGCAACACTGATACGCTTCAGTTTCACACTTCACTAAGGATAAACAATGTGGCAAAACATTAAAAGCTACACAAACATGGTTTCAGGATCTCATGTATGAGATCCTTTTGAAAGCAATATTTTTTTTTCTTACCTAATGTCCTCACAAGAGTGAATTTCTCATTACATTTCTGCCAACTGGAGAATTCCAGTCAAGTGAGAAGAAATAATGAGCAACATTACAGCGACCAGAGAAAAGAATATATGAGAAATGCAAAGTATTCCCTGCTAGTCCTGCTGCATGAGTATTCACCTTCCAGGGAGAAAAGAGAAAAGGTAGCAAGGATATTACATTGCACACTACTTACCCTGCCCCACAACCAAGATGCAAAGACTTGTTTATATGTACAGCTGCTTGTTGCTCGTAAGCCACTCTGGGATGGTGATGATTACACCATGTCTCTTCACTACTTGTTAAATGAAAAAGAGGGACTGAAGGCAATGAAAATCCTTTGGTATAAGGAAACATGAGTGTTTTGAGTGGTCTGTCTCCTTCTCTGGAGGGGATAGTGTTTTGTCAGCTATCCTTACCTTTGGAGGACCTATAAGCCAGCCCCAAACACCTCAGAGCCATGAAGCACAAGCAGGATATCGCCTCTTACATTATTTTTCCTAGCAAGTAAAACCTCTGCATTCATTTTCAAGCTTGAAAGAAGTCTACAGATAGCATGGTCTTTCCCACGCCACAGAAAATGAGTGTCCTACCTGCCTTCAGAGATACGCTCCCCATGCCTCAGTCTGGTACGCTTCTATGACTGACCCATTTAGGCTCCAAAACATTGGGTAAAAGCTGAATTGGACATAAATTTGACACTGTTGAAGTTGTTAAAGTTATCCATGCAGTCTGAGCAATGTGTACTGCTCAGAAGGAAGGAAGAAGTGGGGGCAGTGAGCTGAATAGTCACATAAATACCCAAATGAGGATTATTTTTTCCCTTAGCAGATGTTTGGGGTTTTTTTCACAATACTTCTTGCAGCCAGTTTGACGGTGTACCAGTGCAGAACTAATGCTGTCAGAGCCAGCTATGTGTGCTGCAGCATACAACAAAGTAAGGCACTACTGTGAGAAAGTTTGCCTTAAGGCTGTATTTCTAATAGACTTTAAGGCCATAAGATGAGAACAAAAATCTATGAAACAAGCATTAAAGAGATGCATTCACACAAGGAAAAAAATTAAACCGAGGGCAATGTTTTCTTTGCAAGCAAGGGAGAATACCAAATATACTGCACTAAATCAAATTTCTGGTGATCATTATCTTTAGCTACTAGTCTAAGTTAGTCCTGAAATCTTTCCGTGAGTTCAGTTTTCTAAAGCTACCCTTCTCTCCCATCCCCATTGCAAGACAGAGCTAAGAGCCTCTCGACTTGCTTTTCCCTCTGTTCCCTTCTCACCCTTTCCCTCATGTCCATAGGAAAGCAGGCTTCATTGCTTTGGCTGCTTGCAGAATGGCTGGTTTATGGCAGTGACATGCTTTTCAGCACATAGGATGAAGTCCTTGTCCTACGGAGATGCATGCCACAGTGTGGAAACATAATGGGGGTAATCACTAGAGAGAAAACAAATGCCATATGAACATGCACAAAGGGGAAGGAAGAAGGGGAAATATGCCAGGGCCCGGCTAATAGGGCTGTATATCTGTAGGACAGATGTTTATTTCTTCCCTCTTCTCTTTTTTTCTCTCACAGAAACACTCTGCTTTAATGATCGCAGACAAACACAAGCATAGTCTTTCTTGCAGGACCAAATAGAAAGAAGAGGCTGATTATGAGGATACTGCTTCCATACCTTCTGCTATAGCAAAGGGAATACTGACAGCTGCTGGAAAAAAAAATTGCTTTTCTGCATCAAAGTTCCCTTATATTAAAAATGTCCCACTGTGTGAATATTTGAATACCTCTGTGAAAAGAAAGCAAGAGGGACTGAGGGTGGAATTAGGTCTATTAAACTGTAAAGAACTGAAGTTTTCCAGAATTCAAGTGCTGAGACGAATGGCAAAGGGAGAAGGAGTACATTAAAACAGAACACAAGGAAACAAACAAACAAAAAATCCAAAGTGAAAACCAAAACCGAACAAACCAAACCACCACCACCAAAAAAACCCAAAGAAATCAACCTTCCCTTTCAATGTAATATATTTCAATTAATGAATTTATTTAATATTTGCCCTTATATTATTTAAGTTTCTTACTTTTACAAGAAGTTACTGCACACCAGAACATATACAGTATATGGTGTTCCTCCTGCAATGACTTTGTGTTCATTGGTATGTAATACCAAGGTTCTCCACGCTCCCTTATTGCTGGGAAATACACTGGAAAAGAGCCATTTTTCAGACCTGACCCGCCACAGCAGAAGTGAGATCAGACTCTACGTACTTATTTTGAGGCTGTAGTTAACGAGCAGAATTAATTGCATTAGTCTTGTAGAGGCCTCATCTTCCCCAACCTTGAATTCGCACTTTAATGATGTTTTATGATGTGAGCTCTTCTGATCTTGAATAGCACCGAAGCTAAAAAAGAAAAATACTCCTATTATTACTTAGCTGTCAGAGAATAGCCAGGTCCTCAAGACAGTTTTGCTGGGGAGAAAGTGATGATAGAAAGGAATTATCTGTATAGGTGTCACTTTGCCTTCTCAATTATATCCCTGTAATGAAAGCAATGTTGGGATTCTGTGCTCATACAAACTCAGGCAACTTAACATTTCCTTGGGAAGCAGAGCTGAATATGAAGAAAACTGTATAGGTTCAAGACACAAGCCTGATAAGGAGACTACTCATCCATGGCTGGGCCCGCAGCTGTGAGGATTATCCCTGAGTCAGTGGGCTGGGGCTGAGGTCCAACTGGTGGGATCTCCCCTTCTCATGAGCCTCTGTTCAGTCCTTTCACTCATCCAGCTTACAAGAAAACAGCAAAACCACTGTGCTCTGTGGAAACAACTGGCAAGGCAGATCCATATTGATTGCTCCCAGATTCTGCCTAAGAAGAAGATGGTTTCTATTATCATACAATAATTCAGTCTTTTGAAATTCCAGTTCTTGGAGGATAAAGTACTTCCAGCTCAGACCTTTCCTCTGTGGCCATTTTTGTAGGTTAACCAGCTAAGGAACCCCGTCAGCTGCATGGAAGGTAGACCACACTTCAGTGCAGCGTTTTTAAAATTCAGCATGTGTATGTATTTATGTGCACAAGTGCTTTGCTAAACCAGGGTACCTTTCCACAGCTCTCACATTCAAGGGAGGCTGAGTCCCAGCACCCAAGGTGAAGCCCCAGAAGGAAAAGATAGTGGTGACAAAGCAGGACTCCCTGCTTTCCCTGGTGACCTTTCAGGAGTGCTAAACACCCTTTTTCCCCCCAAGGAAATGGTGTGCAACGTTTTCAGCCAGCTGGCAATTCACTAGAGGATAGCTTAATGTGGCAGCAGCCCTCCACCTTGCTCCATAAGGAGGGGGAAGAAGGTGCAGGGCATTCTGCCCACACCCAGACAAAGGATGGAAGATGGCTGTGGAGAGCAGACTGCTGCTGCTGTCCCAGTATGGTGCCAGGTCACCTGCAAACCATGTAGGAAGGACATATGTGTAGATGTGTGTCCCAGCAGGCTCCTGTCCTCATGTCTGCCTAGAGCTCTGCATAGCTTAGCAGGTCTCATCTGTCATCTGTAGGCTGAAGATGGGGGGATCCCCATATCCTTTTGCTTATTAGCTGCTAATTTGCTTCTGTAAAGGGCTATTTCAGGCTTGGGCTACAGTCAAGACAAAACCTATTTCCTGGATTTTGGCATTTCAGGTCAATAATATGCACAGCATAGAAGAATAGATGATAGTCAGGGATGCAGCGAAAGAGGAAAGCTGGCAGGGAGCAAGGAGGAGAGTTCAACTGCAGCTTGGGCAAAAGAGAAACAAAAAACATGACAGGATGCCGCCGTCCAGGCTTGCAGAGATCCCACTTCTTGCAGAGCCATCAAGTAGAGCAGCACGTTTCACAGCTGAGAAAAACCACAGGTCTCTTCTGTCTGGAAATACCAGTGCATCTCCTGGTTGCAGCAGAGAGATTGCGTTCAGAGAGATATTCCAACTTCTCACAGTATCAAGGTCTGTTTTGTTCTGTTTTGATTAGGTATTTTTTTGCTTTTTATGGATTACTGGGGTAGTTAAGAGCTTCATGTGAGCTTAAATGGGGAAAACCCCAAGAAAAGTTCCAGCTGCATTTTATTCTGTATCTGCAAGAGAAATGTTCCAAGAAAAATTAAGAGGTGCAGAAAGCTTCTCTCACTATTGACAGTAGAAGCCTCTGAGGCATTTCAGGTGCTTTCAGTTAACTCAAGCAGAGAAAGTTAACAATCAAACTGTAGCATGGAAATATTAAAAGTGCCAAACTCCACACAAAAATGTACAGGAGAGAAATCAATACAGCAAGGCATATGAGGAGCTCACGTAAGGCTGCCGTTCCTGCTGCAGTGCTGTGGAAAGAACCCCATGCTGGAGCAAGGGAAGAGTGTGAGGAGTCCTCCTCTGAGGAAGAAGGAGCACCAGTGACTACATGTGAAGAACTGACCACAACCGCCGTTCCTCCTCCCTCCTGCGCTGCTGGAGTGAAGTCAAGTCTGGGAAGAAGGGAGCGGTGAAGAAAAGGTGTTTTTAAGATTTGGGTTTATTTCTGATCATCCTACTCTGACTTGACTGGTAGTAAACTGAATAATTTTTTTCCCAGGTCAGATCTGTTTTGCCTATGATGGTAGTTGGTGAATGATCTCTCCCTGTCCTTATCTCAACTCAGACGCTTTTTGGTTTATTTTCTCTCCCTTGTCCAGTTGACAAGGGGAGTGACAGAGCAGCTTCGGTAGGCTCCTGGCATAAAGCCAGGATCAACCCACTACAACCTTTTATTTGGCATAGGAGCAGATGGATTGAACAAATCTGGAGGGAAAAGGTTCCTGGTCCCTGTTTTCCACAGGACCGGTGTCACCAAGCACCTCTGTTTCAGGCATACTAACCCAAGTCAGAAGCCTGTTCCTGCTTTCAGACCTTTAAAATCTTTATAACAGTATTCATTTCTTGTGGGTTTCCCAATAAGATAAAATATCAAGGACAAGTCCAACAGAAAAGCATGAACTGTTTTATTTCTCCCCACTTTCTATTACTAAAAGAGCAGGAGAAGCACTTGAGGGCAGTTTGCGGAGTGCATCTACCATCCAATATGACAAGTAGGTTAATTGGAATGAAGGAGAATGTGACCCTTGACTACAACTGCCCCTTAAGGGTATTGAGTTTAATGTTGTTGTTATTGTGTTCTGCAACATTGTGAGGCAAAACACAGCAACGCACTCTTCGCAGCACAGGAGCTATTCTTAACAAATGGAGCTGCACCAAGTGACTTGGATTAAATTTGACTAAATCTTGCCCCAAGAAATTTTCCCTTAGAAAATCCTGTAGCACTCACAAATATTTTAGGAGTGACAATGCTGGGTGTCCAGCTCAGTGAAAAAGCACACAGGTTATAAGGGAGTGATACTATAGGCATCTTTTAGGCATGAGGATGTGCAGATCACCTGCCATTTCTGTCAACGGATGTGCGTGCAAAGGAATCAGCTTGGTGGCTTTGTGTGAATGTTGAGGGGGAAAACAGTCATCTTTTTTTTCTTTTCATTCAAAGAGGGAGAAGGCTTTGTAGGAAAATGTGTGCAAATTAATGTTAAAGAATGGTGATTTTCAGTCTAATTCACTTGAATGTTCTGCTCTGCCGAATGCAAGACAGTCTGTATGGAAATTCAGACCGTCAGAGTTTGGGCTACATACATTCAAATTTGAGTTGGCCTCATTACAGCTCAGTGTTAAAAGCTGTTACTAACATGGCTAGAGCTTATTCTTGTAAATTGGCCCTCCATTTTCTATGGGACTGCTCTATGGCATCAGATTTGGAAGAAGGAAAGGAGCTGTACTCACAGCACTGGGATTTCCTGCATGCCTAACTGGGAAGCGCATGGAGATGCCAGCAAACATGGGCCAGATTTTGCTCCCTGGCTGATGTCTCTGCAGGCTGACACCTCTTTCCCTCCCTTCTTGTCCTCATGCAGCACCAGCGAGGGCTGTGCTGGCAGAGGGGGATGGTGGCTGGTGGGATCCCAGTGCTGATGTCCCAAGATCTGAGAAAGCCCTGCTTGCTCTTGACACTAAGGCCTGTTCTTGTCTGTGCATTGAAGGCCACAAGGAATCAGGTCTTAGCTCTGGCGAGAGCTCCTCCCTGGAAATGCCTTCCTGACGCAAAGGGTCTGGGTAAGGGCACAGCTGTGGACAAAAATGCCGTGTGCAGGGTCATAATATCCCCAGGAAAAACCTGAACTGTGGGAAATGGTAAGAAAGGCAGCGTTAGCTTGAGAAAGAGAGAAAAACATGACCTGAGGAGATCCCTAAATCAGCTGGGATTTTATTTCAAGGTAAAGGCTATTTTTAGTTGAGGGATGTTATAAAAAAGTAAAGAAATAAGGTCTCAAGAGTAAATTGTGGATAAAGGTGAAAAATGCGTTTGTAAATAGAAATCAATCTACCCTACCTTTGGTTTTCTATACTGTACCTGCTACCGTAATCCTTAACTGAAAATGAAAAAGGGATTGCTCACCTCTGCACAGGAGGTACCAGAACAAAAGCAGAAAGTAATTGTTTCTGAAATAAGCATACCCTTGGAGACCGGAGAGCTGGACTTAGAAAGGGAGACATTGTCCTTGTTCCTTCTCCTTGTCACAAACAGGGTATTGAACCAAACCATAAGTTTTTATACAACATAACTGCTTGACTGCTTGGTGTTACAACCAGAATACTGTCTCTGGCTTTTCTGCATGTTGTGAGCATTTGGTTACATAGCACCCTCTTCCCCATCATGTAGTCTGCAGCTCCCCTTGCTCCCAAAGCAGGAATCATACTTCTTACTTTCTTCAGCACTGATCCTGGATACTGTGGCCACAAAAATACAAAACAGTCAGGTGGAAAGGTAGTATAGAAATCGGTTTTAAAGGCTGTTGGAATTGCCATGTGAAAGCTGTATTGTCTTGTACTTGGTCTGACATTGGTAGCTGCCCTTAAGAATGGCACCTACTGTTAGGTGGTTTAACTTCTCATTGACTGCTTTGCAACTTTCTTAGGCATAGGAATGTTTAGGATTGCTAAACATGATTCCTGCGTGGATTATTTTCAAGGTGTGTGAGTGGTGGGATTCGTAATTATCCTCAGGACAGAGGATATTTTTACATAGATTTTTCTACACTGATGGTAAATGCAGAAGCTAAAGCCTGTCCTAGAACATATTTCAACTGAACAACCCACAGAGTCACTGCAGGACTGTACCTCATGTTATGTTCTTTTCTGCATGCAAGTTCCAAAATATAGCATTTTATCTTCAGAAATTTTAATGGAATTATGGGGCCTTTTTTCTTCTTGGCTCAACCCCTAGGTACTCGCCTGGTGGTTTTAACTAAGTATTTTATCTTTGTAACTGGGATTTCTAAGTAGAAGTAGTAGCAAACCCTGTGGCACATGCACTCGAAGTTGCTATTGCTCCTAAGTCGTGCTGTGTCCCTGCCCGTGGCGGGGAGTTAGAGCTGGAGGATCTTAAGGTCCTTTCCAACTGTAACTATTCTATGACTCTATTCTGTGATTTTAACTATTTGCATTCTAGCTGTAGTATTTCACCTTATATGGAATCTGCTCCATTGGTTCAGTCATACATGTGTCACTGGCTTCACTGGGAGCAGGATTGTTACCCTGGCTCAGACTGTCTGAACAATAAGCAGTAAAACTGTAAGTGTTCCTTAAAACCAAATCTGTTCTATGGCACCAGAGGAAGGTTTCAAAAGTCTTCAAAAGGAGAATTATTAAATGAGATGAAAGTATTTTTTAAACTACGGTAGAGGTTGACCTGTGACCTGGTGGACAATGATTTGAATATTTTGAATTATCTGAATATTTTTTACATCCTTCCTGGATATCTTTGGGATTCATAAATCACTTTGCTGAAGAGTGCAATTGCAGGGGAATATTAGCAAAAGCACCTAGGCACTTACCACCTCTTGAAATCTTACCAGAGATGCCTGCCTAAAATCAACCTAGGCTTTAGGGAAACAGTCTGGTGGTGGTTGGTTTTGTTACCCCCATAGAGGACAGTGAGTTTAAACATATAGTCAGATAAACTGTTCCTGATGGTGATGTGTATGAGCTGTGCTGCCTTGTTGTAGCTGCCTGTTACTCCTTTAATCTTCCAGGTGTTTGTCACCCCTGAGGCGCACCACATCAGCTCTGTTGGTGTGGCTTTGCCTGGTCACCCTCTACATGAGTGATCTGTTGAATCACCTCTTTTGCCTTCATCAAAACAAAACCAAAGAAATCCCAAACCCCTTTATAGTAGCAGTGGGCTTTTAAATTTGAGGATTAATGACATTAGAGGAATGATTAAGCCATAAGAACTAACTCAGCAGCAATATCAGTGACAAGAGTAAAATAACGACCAAACTCGGATCACCAGTACTGCACTCAGTTTGTCTTTCCAGGAGCCTACACGTTATAGATACTACTAGGGAACTAGTTCTTCAACCAGTTTCTGCATGCGCCTTAGCAGTGGCTTGCGAATACATCTACGGGAGCTTTCCTACTTCACTGTTCCAAGAAGCACTTTTTTTGTTGTTTGATATTTGCAGCATGCAGAGTGACTAGAAAAAAACAGAACAAAGCACGCTGACTTTTTGCTGGTACATGAAGTAAGCAGAAAGGAAAGAAGTGCTATTGTTCTTAGATAGACCTGAAATTAATGGCACTGTACAGATAAAGAAATATTTGGAACCACATTAGCACTGTAATATTCCAGCTGGGACATGGAAATAACTTGTCTTGTTGGGGCTCATTTTCAGACAACAGAAATGAAATCATGTCTCCAGCACGGAAAGGTCAGCCAACAAGATTTTGCTAAATTCATCAAACTGTGCTCCCCACTGAGTAGCGATCACTGCTGTGCACTAAGTAACTAAGGGGCTGATGGTGTTTTCACCCAAACAGCATAATGTGGCCAGAATAGAAGCTGGGGAAAAAAAAATAAAGCAAAAAGAAAAGAAAAAAGCATTGATCTTTTCATTTCCTGTGTACTGAAGTAGGATTCCCCAGATGAAACTTAGCACATTTCTTTCTTTCCTCCCCCATCATTTATCTGGCAAAAACCATTTAATGGCTTTAGAAAGAAACCAATTTTCCAGCCAGCATTACCTGGCAGTAACAAGATGCAAGGAAGTTCTCCAAGATTTCAGTTCAGTATTGTTGTTGAGCAATAAAATAGAAGTCTAACCTGACTCTTCTCTTGAAATGAAGGAAAAAAGCAGTTGGTACAACATTGTGTAAGGAGATCCTCACACATTTTGAAACTGGTTCAAAGCTCCAACCATAATAGTCACAGCATCCACTTATTAGATGACATACACAGTTTTTAATTAAATTTACTTAATTTAGATATTTATCAGGCAGAATCCATTGGCATACTTTCTTCCAGCTTTTTTAAATGTTAAATGAGCAATATGTGTAAGGAGGTCTTTAAGGGAATACAAATTGTGTCAGCCTTGAATTATCCTGAAAGACAGTACTGTGCTGGAGGATTTGGAGGGTGCTGGCAGACGGGAAGGTGCCTCCTGGTCACTTTGCTAACACCAGAGTGCAGTGTCTGACCTTCACACCGACTGCTCCTACCCAGGTCGAAGCCTGTGATGCATGCTGTACAGTTGTCTGGTTCCATGACAATAGCACATTCACAGCTCCAGCCTCTCACGAATGCTACTTGCACTGCTGCTTCCAGGGGTCTTGAAGATGCTGTGATGTAGTGGTTGAGGAAGATTTTGTTAAATCTCTTAGGAAGCACGGAGCTGAGCAAGACCTTCCGAAGTGTGGCAGAGTGGCAGTAACGAATGAGTCACACAAGCCCAGCTTGTGCATCTCTGGAATAACTGAAATACTTTGCGGAAGTCAGGTTCAGGGGTAGAAGAGCAAGGAAAGTAATGTGCTCTTTTCATCCCTAGGCTGAACACCAATCCTCTTGCTCCTTTGCATCACAGGTGCGTTCATGTGTATGCATCTACTGGGCCATCCAGCATGGTACAACTGCAGCTATTAAGAAATATATGGTGAATCATGTCTTGGAAAGAACATTATCACAAGCAGAATGAAATGCACTACTCTGAAAAGGGCAATTACAGTGAAACTACATATGAGTGTTGCAGATGGACACAATATGCAGTTGAATGACTAACAAGGAAACATAGTATATGGCCTCCTAACAGCACATGGACCATATGGTATAGCAAAACTTGGGGAATCATTCTCATCAATGTGGCAGTTTTAGAAACACCAAGGTAAAAAACCACATAAGCTCTTTTGAAAATCCCACTATCTCATCTCAAGCTGACAGATTTGCTCAAAGCTAGAGTTATGGGTTCAGACATTATAGTGCTGAATACGGTGAGAATTAGATAGAATGGAACAGAAAACTTCAGTGGAAGTCCACACAAGATGGTAGAAGTCTTAAATTCAGGATCACTGAATTCACTGTATCTGGCACCAGCACTGATTTGACATGGGTCAAGTTATTTTCACATTAGTTTTTACTTCTTGACACAATTTGGAGATAATACATTGCATCTAATAACACAATACTTTATTACCCTGCATGCTAGAAATAATCAGCCCTGATTCTTTCTGTTAAACTGCGTTTTGCGATTGTGGAGTGGCTTTCACCATAGATAACTCACGCGTGTTTAAATGTACCACTGTTTTAATGTATCAGTGGTTGAAAACAAATACTCAGACAGTTTGTCCTGTCAAATACTGGGGAAGATGAAATTAACTATGGGGGAAAAGGTGGCAAAGAATAACTGGGGGAAAAGGGGCTCAATGGCGAGTTTCCTTTCACTTTATCCAGCCACAGGTAAATGTAGCATTATTATTTCACTAAGATTCTCAGGACTGGTGGTTGATCTGGGTCCTCCAGCAAAAAATACTTAAAGGGATGCTTGGTTGCCAGTCTGATTCAGATGCCTCTACTTGGGCATGCAAGCTAGTTACTTTTGGTTCTGACCATATGTCTGCCACAGACTTTAAGTGTTGCTGTTTGACAGTGGAGTTCTCAGGTTTTATTGGTAGCTACTTGTCACAAGTTGTGGCTAAAAGATGCATACCATACCCTTATGATGGGTTCAGCAACGGTACCAGGCATTTAGTCTTTGCTCAGTTTCTCACTTGTCTTTGACAATGTCAAAACCACTGCTCTGAAGTCTGAGGTCCTGAGCTCACTGTGCTTGTCTTATTTGATCCTGATTACCTTAAACAATCTGACAAGACACTGGGAAATGGAAACATGACATTTATTATTCTACAGAATGAAGGATTTTATGTTCTAGCATATTTCTGGCAAAATGCAGTAAGGATATAGCAGACAGCTCTTAAGCAATATGCTAACTTATTTCTTTCTGTCCAAACCGTAAGCTATATGACAGCTGTCTTTCTAATGAGAAAAATGCAGTAATCATTACTTGTATGTAGTGGTTGGCAACAGTTGTTTGAATTTCTGGTGAGCATAGCTCTCTGATCTGTTTTTCTTGTGGTAGTTTACATACTGTTTCTAAAGTTTGCATTGTTAGTCATACCTATATTTAGAACTTTCATTAGTGATGACTCAAGACAAGCAGAAAAAAATAAAGAGAAAAGATATGACTGTAAGTATCAGTAGCAGTGAGAAAAAAAAATGGTACCCTGAATTTCACCGTGGCAATGTGCATCTTGAATTCAAATTGGAATTAATTTTAGCAGTCAAAAATGTTTTTGAAATAATTGACAGTGCAGAGAAACTAATTTATAAGCTGATTTTTATACACTGATATTTGCTTTAATTGCTGCAAGTGCTTTCTTTCTCTGATTAAAAAGGAGCTAGGGTAACTTAAGGCAAATGTATTCAGTTACTTTAAGTAAAGAGCTCTGATTGCATTTGCCAGGTAAAAGGGACAGATGGGATGCTGGTTCAACTTTACATCAGAGAAGGGACAGTAAATCAAGTCAGGTTTTGCTTAATTATTGGGGGGGGTTCAGGATATACAGCATGAATATAGAAACTCAGATATATCCTTCTCCCGTCTTCTCCTGAATGCTCCTGACAGTGGCCTTTTGACATTGGCATAGGAAGTCCAGGGAGCTTCCTTCTAACTGTGGTCTTAGCCACTGCAGTCATGGATAGTACAACATTCAATTTGAACGAGCTTATATATATGGATTTATACAGTGATGGTAAAGAACTGCAGGCAGCATGGCATGGCCAGGTTTGCTTGGCCTGAGCTCTAGGTCACTGGGTGAAATTCAGCATCCCTTCTAGAAAACTGCTTGTGCTCATTTTTCCTTTCCCTTGCCAGGCTAGAACAGGATCCTGGTCCTCCAGTGTGATGTTCTCCCTGTGGTCACACTGGCTTTCCTGTCGAAAGCTGTACAGATTAAGAAAACATGGGTGGTTTAAGAAAAGGTTGCAAAGATCTCTCTTACAGCCTCATAGTCTTTATGCAGCCACTTGGATCTTTTATCTTCTGTGGTATTTCATATCAATAAATTATACAGAGTAGTTTTTTGTATGGAAACAAACAAACTTTGAAGAGAATTATTGTGAAAAGAAGGGAACAGGAAAGAAGAGGAAAGAAAGATACTGTGAAAAATACCGTGTTTTATTCACCTGTGTCTTAGGACCATCATGGATAAGTTCTGGCTAGTAATGTGGATTATGTAAGACATTGGTCTACTTCTGCCCTCATCCTTATTCCACGAAATTTGGAATGAAAATGCGGTTTCAGGAAATTTCAAAAAAAAAAAAAGAAAAGGGCTCCCCAATTTCTTCACAATTTTGAAGATGAGCTGTTGCCCATTCAGTTGGGTACTGCAAGGTCACTCCTTGGCATATTTCACAAGAAAAGATTAATGTATAGTTGGTGTAAATTAGTGCAGCTTCAGTGAAGTCAATTGAATTACTCTTGCTCAGTTCAGGTCTTGTAGTCAGATTGCTTCTGGAATGTGAAGTATATCTTGTCTACTGTCTGCGGAGAAGCTAATTTAATCTTCCTAGGTGATAAAGAAGAGGGGCCAAGCCTTTCTTTCAAAAGGTAAGAAAATGAATATGCATTTTAGAAGAACACTGAGGAACATTCAAATGCAAATTAAGTCTTGCAGAAAAATGTCACATCACTGCTATAAGGAAAAAGAATCCTTCTACTCAGAGAATTGATACCCCATGAGCACATGAAAGGGGCTGGAGGTGGTGTCCAGCTGCAGGGCTGCACTATCTGGCGCTAAGCTGCACTTGACAGAGAAGAGATGCAACAGAGGCCATTGACTTCTATCTGGGAAGGGTGAGAAGGAGGACCTCATCCCATCACTGACGTGATCACTGATGTGCTGGTGCACAATGGTGCAAGACCCAGTTGCCTTTTTTTGACCCAGGAAAGTATCTTTAGAAGGCCATTCTCTCAGCCTCAGTGGTGATCTGCTCATGTAGTTAGTTCAGTTTTCAGCCACTCTTCTCATAGCTGAGAACACTGCAAAAAAAACCAGAGTTTGTGTTAGGTGTTTGAAAATTACCCTCTGCAGGTATGTTCCTTTACTGAAATATCTCTGTAGCATATGTATTAAAGAACCTGGAGATAGGTGTAGTCATTATCTATCTACCCATCAGCAAATTCAGCATTGAAAGCAGACCAAAAGGCTACATATGTATAAGCACACAAAACCAGACACATACGGATGGTGTATAGCTGGAAAATCTCAGCTTTGGGTGTATTTTGCTATTCTAATAGGAAAATGATCATCCTGGGGCACATGAGTATACTTTCCAGAATATTTTCCCAATCAGCTCAGTTTTCCTGAGTGTTCGGCTTTAGCGTAGTATCAGAGTTACTCACCAAGTTGGGAGGGCTGTGTGGAAGTAACATAGAAGGAAAATATTTTTTCTTGCATTAAAAATAACAATGTTGTCTGGAGATTATGAATTATTTCTGATAGACCCTCATTATAATTTAGTATGAAACTTCAGGAAGAAGAAAAAATGAGAGCATTTGCTTGTATTTTGGAAAGGCTTTAAGACTACCACATTATATTGCTTTGCCAGTAAAGGGTAAGCAGAATAGGAAAGCAAAGAGAAGAAGATGCTAGAAATGATTCCCTAACATCTAACCCATCTGCAGGAAACACAGAGTGGGCCAAGGCGGTGCTCTGTTTTTTTCATGGAGAAAAATCTTGCTACTGTGAATTAGATCCAAATGCTCGTGTTTTGATATGATACATTGCCATTTAACAAAGGAAAGAGGTTTGTGAAATCTGCTCCCAAAGAACTAATTCTGAACAAGAATTTAATGCAGATACCAAAGCTGCTTCAGAATGCTTACAACCTGAAGTATTTATTTCTTGTGAAGCCATTGTAGGGTGTTGCCAACGTTGATGAATTTCAGATTTTGATTTTGAGATCCAAGCACTGACTAATAAAATAGACAACAGCTGTCCATGTAAGCGTGCAGACTGCCATTACCATTCATTTGTTTCTTCAAGGTGGAAGAATTCTTTCAGTAAGTTTCAAAAATCTCTTTAAAATCTCTTCCACAGACAGAAAAAAATTACCTTCCTGTTGATATTCTGGGGGCTTGCCATCACAATGACAAGTCGCTCAAATCTGCTCTGTTTACTTGCAGAAGAACAAGGTTTCTAACTCCAGCCTGGACAAAGAAGCAGCTGATGGCAGTGGGAGATTGCCTGGGTCACCCCTGGGGTCTGTGGCACATGTGACAGCTGTAAAATGCCCCAGCATAAAGCAAGAAGATCGATTTCTCAGTTCATTTTTTTTAGCAACTTCTCCAAGTCCTGGCCTTGTATTTCTGTTTTATGCTGTTTCCATGCAACACAGAATTCAACAGCCTAGAAAGATGTTGCTGTCAAAATGCTGTCCCCTTTTTCTGCAAAGCTGCTGGGTCAAGGTCTTTTACTCAGCGAGCAGTGACTGACTATGTTTATTCACAGATATTAAGGAGGAAATCCTTCTGCTGAACTGCTTCTCATTTGGTGATTTTTAGTTTAAAATGTTTTTTCATGTTTACTTCTATTTCCAAGTCACATTGTCTGCTTTAACCCCACTCCATGTGCCAAAATGTCACCTTGCACAGCCCTGCTAAAAAAGAGGATGAAAACCCAAACTTACTCTCTGCTGAGGGCATCCGAGTGTGTCTTTCTCAATAACAGGGAAAAGACTCCCATCAAAGTAAATCCTGCAAATTACCAGCAGCACTACCCCTGCTAGACTTACAGAGTCTGTTCAGTCTTCAATTGATCAGTTCATCTCAGAGTACATACAAAATATGTGCCAGGATACCAAAAGGGACTTGAAAGACAGACAACTAAAGTGTCCCTCAGAATAATAAAATAAAAAGGCACAAAATTAGTCTCCCAAAGGAGACAGAAATCCGTATCACACCTCAAAAGATATTAAATGTTTAAAGAGGCTGTGTCAACCTGCGAAGGCTCCTGAGGGTATCAAGTGCTATTTGTTCCTTCTGAGGATGCCTCTAGGACTGGACCAGAGTCACCACACCAGGCTACACAACAGGCATGCTGGCTCTCAGGGTCCTGCCTGCCAGACACCTTAACAGACAGATGCTGCCCAGCGGTGCCTTTGTACCATGAACCCCCCCTATGACATGACCCAACATAAAAAGCAAGTCCCCTCTCCTCCCATAAAGGGTGTGATTTAGAAGTGCAATGTGGGAGGGAAGTGTGAGGGTTAGGCCCTGGGGCCATGAAAACATGAACAAACCCCATCCTCCTTTTCGCAGCCTGAGTCCAGTACATCCCCTCAACTGGGAAGTTACGGAGTGAGAGACCCAGACAGAAACGCTGTCTTTGGGCACCATTACAGTAGCTCTACAGCTGCTTTCCATTAACTAGGTTGGATATAAGTTGGCAAGCAGTGAGATGTGAAATTGAGACTTATATGTTAGCCAGCTCCATCATGCAGCTACCCTGTGTCACAATTAGCCTTTCTCTTTAAAATCCTTCCAGGCTCTGCTGGGGCAGAAGGCAAGGCACTGTGCTGCAGCACGCAGCTGCTGAGGTGGTTTTGGCATGTGCCATGTCCCAGAGATGAGGTTTGTGGGGAACACCCTTCAAAATCCTGTGTTTTTCGACACAACGGAGCTGAGATTTCAAGCCACAAAAGAAAAGGCTCTGCTGTCATTGCTCACACACTGTTGTGACCCTGCTCAGTGCAGTGAGGACAGCGTTCTTCGCTTGCGCTCTGAGACAGGGTGCCCGTCTGAGAGGGCGTAATCTTTGCTCAGTGCCTGGTACAACTGAATCAAACTGCAATTGTGTCTTCCTACTGTGTCTCCACAGGTTGGTAGCCACAGACCTTGATTTCTAATGCAATAAGGCATTGTTAATTAGGATGACTTTCTTCTCTTTAGCTTAACAAAAATAAGCTCCATCCACAAATGGGGCTGAAAGAAGCCCAATTTGAGGGAGGAGGAGGGAATTCCCCCACTGGATCTTAGTGTATACAGTGAAACAAACAAACAAACAACAAAAAGCTAATATAAATCCCACATAATTAAACACTACAAATTAAAATATTTTGAAGGGTTTTCATTTTTATGGAGTTGAAGCCCCTTTAGTAAACCAAGAGGATAACATCTCCCATTCTTAAAACTTCTATCCATTCAGCATGTGTCATCGCAGATCCAGGAATGGGCTAATTAAAATTGTTTTGTTGCTAATGACAGTGCATCGTCTTCCACTGAAGAGTTCAAACTACAGCCTTCCTCTTGATCTGCTGTGAGATTTCTTAATCTCTAAATTAGAAGAAAAGCACAGGCCCTTTTAATGCCTATAAGAATTTGAGCTCATTAATGTAAAAAAAAAGGGGGGGGGGAAGGGAAGGATTTCTATTATAGCTGTTCTTTAATTACGGAACAGCATGTGCGAGAAGACGAGAAGACTCTTTACTCACAACTGTGTCCTCAATTCTATTACACATTTTAGAGGAGAATGCATGTAATAGAAAAACAGCAATAGACTGTGGAAATTGTCCAGAGCCCTGCTCTCCTAGGGAAAAGATGCCAATGGTATTTTTGTACTGCTACTCCTCAGCAGCCTCTTTGCACTTTCCTCCGGGTTACATGCACAGCATGACTCACTGCCTGATGGTTTCATTGAAACAGAAAAATATAGACTCAGTAATGACTGCATTCAATCATAAACTACAATCAATACAGCAGAGTTTAAATGTTCTGTGCCCTGGCACACCACTACAGGGTTCCCCACACCCTACCCCATGTTATTCCCTGAAGAAATGATTTTTCATTTCTAACGGATAACAGTTGTTCCAAGTGTTCTAGCAGATGTAGTCGAGTCTCTCAGAACGAAATATGTAGGTCAGAGCAGGAGGCATTCATTATTTTCTTTGATGTACCTTCATGTCAGTCCTTCTTTGGTTGGAAAAGCCACTTTACAATACTTACTGACTGCCCTTGCGGGAGTCTCACTGGAGGAGCCTTATAGCAGCATGTCCTCCCACAAACTCCCCAGGTTCATTTGGGGGCTTCAAGGGGGACAGAGATATTTGTGTCCAAACCACAGACTCTGTGGCCTTTTATTTATGGACACCAAGATATAAATTGCGACCTAGTCCTCAAGCGGAGATAATTATCTCAACAAAACCTTTCATTGTGTACATCACAACACCATTGCAGAGTCTGGCAAATTCAGAGGCTCTGATGAGAAGCATCTCCCAGGAGACACTGTGAGACTGAAAGTAGGATAGGGTGGGGGAAGGATATGGTCAGGATATGGGGAGACTCTCCAGGAAAAATAATAAACATGCCTTTAGAGACATCATGTGTCTTGGTGCTAATCGCGATTCCCTGAGGGAAATATCCTCTCTTCAGTGCCAGTAAAAGATCTGGTTTGTTGTTAAGGATTACTTGCTCTTTTGCAGTATCTTCACAGGAGAGATGTTGTTTCTGCCCCTCAGTTCTGATGCTGCAACAAAAACCACTACTATGGTACCTCCTTCCCATCACAGGGTTGAAGACATCCCAACACACATCTCAGCAAACTCAAATTCCTGCTTTTTAATAATCTAGGAGCTAAGGAAAAAAAAAAGGTTTTCCCTCTTCCCTTTAGCAGTGGTAACTGCCTGAAGATGAAAAATATCTCCCAGAAGGCTGGTATAAAATGAAATCATGGCAACAAACCCTAAATAAAGGTTCCAATTCAACATGTCCTCTGATGCGCTTGCAATGTGCAGTAAGTGACAGCTGAATAAATTAAACCCCTGGAGCTCCATCATAACCCTCAGGTTTAAAGTCTTATTAGGTCATTTTAGCTCAAAGTTCTGATTCATTCTTTTTTACCGCCTTAAATCTGGGAGTTCATGGATTGTATGCCACTCACATTAGAGCTGGAAAAGGACTAGTGTAACTTTCTAAAAAACACTCTCCTTTTTTGTCTCTGTCATAAACCAGTGTTCCTAGTCTCATTCAGCTGCCTGTCTCCCTTTCTTCCTCTCCCCCCATTTCCTCCTCCCACTCGTTAGTCTGTTCAGCACCTTCGGTGAGTCACACAGAGCAGGCTGACAAGTGAAGTCAAGTTCGACTTCATATAAAGTTCTTGCAGAGCCATTCTGCTGCGCAGTTTGCTGAGTGCCGCTCAGGCTCCGTCTCCATCTTCCAAATGCAGGCTGGAATGGACTATCATTTCTGAGGATGCGCAGTTGGACCATGAGTCCTTGGCTATACCTGGAAATCTGTGTTGTAGGCATTTCTCTCAGTCAAACAGCTCACACAGGAGAATGTAGGTGAAAATCTGGAATTTACAGCCCTTGCAAAAAGGCTACGAGCCTGAGCCTTGAATTATGTCATGCTAATTCAAGCCTGAGGGAAGGAAAGAATAGTCCCAGTATTGGCTAACTCTGCCTCCTGTCTCTCCCTGCCACTGAATATGTCACCCTTAAAATTTCTGAAATGGATCTTGCCTCATCACATGAAGTGTCAGCAGAGGCCACGATATTTAGCTCATAATAGCTTACTGTACAACAACTCCTGAAGCAAGGACTAAGAGCTGTATTCACTGACCCCATTCCAGCAAGGTCTACAAGCATGTGTCTAAACTTAAACAAACAGTGTTCCCCGAAAAACCCCCAAAGGCTATTCTGATCGATGCACTGACAAGGGTGAGGTTTATGGAAGTTTTACTAGTTAAATAGAACTTTCCAGAATCAGGATTTAGTGTATGATGCAGATGCTGCATTTTTGCTGCCTGGATGAGATTTTGTGATGTCTCATTCTGCCACAGGAGTGGTACTCAGACTGCCCAGTCTGGTAACAAGGCACTTGATTCTGTCAGTGGGGAGGGTAAATGGGGCAGAAAGGCAGAAATCTTTTCTGCTGAGGACCGAGCTGCTGAGACACCAGTGGTGCTCTGGAGATCCCTCCTCTACAGCTTGGGGGCCCAATTCTTGACCAATAACCAGCTCCTTGGACCTCGCAGGACCAGGATCATGAAGTTCCCTTTTGCCTTAAAGGCACTGCCAAGCATTAGTGCTGTCATGCGCCTCTCTCTGAGCAGCGCAATGGTGAGCTTGTGCTCATGAGAAGCCTTTAAGCTTTTTCCAGCCTGAAGAGGTGATGGGATGAGCCGAACAGGTATACAGGGGCTGGGCTTCGCAGGCACAGCTACCCTCCCTCATTGTCTTCTAGGAGCTGGGAGGTGCAATAGGCTCTTAGCTGGGAGGTTCTCGCTCTTTACTTTGTGCTTTTGCTATGCAACTGTTAGGGAAAATCAGAGAAACAGTCTTGGGAGTGAGTCTGGGACCATCTTCCTGCCCCTTTTTATGTAGCAGCCAATACACAAGCTTCATGCAGCGCAGGGCTTTCCTACTGTGTTTGCTCTGTTTCCTCTTTAGCCTGGTGGAAAGCCCATGTAGCCAGAATTGGTAGATTTAAACCTTTGTACTAAGGAAAATTTGTTACCCGGGACTTTCCCTGGATGTTTGATGCTTATGCAGACAGTGTCCCTTGCTGCTGCAGCTCTTCATGCTGATCTCTCTGCATGTGCTGTGGGCTTGGGTGCCATCAACTTTTTGTACCAGGTGCTACCCAGTCTACAGGAACAGAGGAGGTGCCTACTGGGATTTTGGGTCTTTTTGAGCAAGTGCCTGTATGGTGCCTCATTCCCAACACAGATGGTAAGGAAGTGGCTTGGATCTTGCCATTAGTGCTCAATTCTTAAACAAATCTAACTACTCCAGCTGTTACAGAAATGGCAGTAAATCTTCATTGCACTTTTAGTGATTTTACAAGTTCTATAGATGCAGCTATTGACAAGGCTTAGAGAACTTTAAATATCCTTCTTTTTCCAAACACTGGTGAAAGCCTGGTTTGTTATGAGGGAAAGAATTTTTTAAGTCTGGGATTGATTATCACTTGTTCTTTTATGTACGCTTAAGTATGAGGTTAGTTCTGAAAGAAGCATAAATTACTGAAACCAAACTGTTGAGTTAATAAGAATGATATTTTCAAACTCTTATGGTTCCATTTTAAGTTCCTGTGGTATTAAGGCAGCAGAATAACTTACTGCAACTGAAATGCACTGCATTCAGGGCTAAATTATGCTAAAACAGGTCAAGCAGCACTGAAGGCAGTTATTTTGACTTGAACTAGGGTTAACAAGATGCATGTAACAAATGCCTCAGGAGAACAATCACATGTACTTGCTGCACATGATACCGCAGCAGGATACCCATAGCTTCAGGTTCCAGCTAAATGGCATCATGGTGTGCTCTTTCGGGCAAGAAAATAGTTTTACAATTGTTTGAATATGATCCCTTCAGTTTATGTGATGTAACCTGACAGTTCACTGAAGCCTATGCAACTTCTACATGTTCAACTGGGCTGTTTTTAACATAAAGCAGAGGGAGAGCAAAGAAGTAATTAATGAAAGAGCTGATACCTTCTGAGACTTCTGGCATGACAGCATGCTCAGCTGCCTTTCCACTTGTTTCTGAATAAAGAAAGAAGAAGTCAGGAGGCAGAAATTAGCCTCAGGTATTAAAATAGGACTCAAGCTGAAGTAGAGCATCTGAACATCCTTGGACTTCATGGTAAAAGAGATTAAATGCACTTCTAGTGTTAATCTTCTTTGTAGCAACAATAACAAAAACCCATAAGGAGTTTTTCCCTCAATGTCTTTGTTTTTTCAGCAGTTCCATACATGACATATGGAAAAAATAGATAATGTTTATTTCCCTTGCTGTCATGGTTTAAGCCCTCATTTTCTTTTTCTTCTTTTTCCTTCTTCCTTTTCCATTTTTCCCTTTTTCAATTTTCTGGTTTTCATTTCTTCTCAAAAAGCCTCTATTATGAATTGCTGCACTTGCCTTTTGAATGCTTTCAACACATCTGTATGCTAGGGAACAAATACCTTACAGTGGAAAAATGAAGCAGAGGCAAACACATAGCTATATTGATTGAGCCTGCTCTCACCAAGCACCTGGGTCCAAAGACTTAAATGTATACACTCTGTGCATAAACAAACTCTGCATCTAAAATGCCAGATCCACATAATTTTTCAGGAAGTTGATATATACACAGAATATTAAATTTAGGAACATTATGAATGCGCGTTGGATTTTGCTTATCCAGAGCACAGGATATTCTTCTGTAAAGCTACTTGATGATGCTGAATGCTCAAATGTTATAAAATTTCCAGTCATTACAGCTGTGTAGATTTTTATGAGGGGTTTTGAATTTATTATTTACCCGAGCAGAGAGAAGAACGCGACAAACATCTACTCTACAGAAACCACTTAAAGAAATTGATTATATAAAGAAATGAGATTTCTTCTGTAACCAAAACACTGGTTTAGTTGATTTCCTTCACTGAAAGTTTCTATAGCATTTTCACATCTGGTTGGGTTGCTTTTAGCATAATGTAGACAGAAGGTAAAGAAGTAATTGATGAACAGT
The DNA here is from genome assembly GCA_017639245.1 of Myiopsitta monachus. NCBI lineage: Eukaryota > Metazoa > Chordata > Aves > Psittaciformes > Psittacidae > Myiopsitta > Myiopsitta monachus. Next base: position 40,406,024 of record CM029927.1, read on the forward strand.
CATCTCACCTCCGAATCAGGTGATATAAACAGCTTATAAAGTGCAGCACAACTGTTTTCCAAACGGAAATGCTGATTTAACAAACCAAATAGTTTTCTCTAGGGTTTTATTAGTTTATCAAACCTGTTCAGGGATGACAGATAATTTATTTTTTCACGAAATGCTACAGGAATTTCAATTTCAGTACTACTTTCATTTCAAAATAGAACACATTAAAGGCTTTGATTATTTGTAATATAGCAGATAAGGTGTCAAATTGACTCATTGTCAGTATTTTAATCTTGCCCTGATTTACAGTTATGTAATTCAGTAAAGTAGACGGTTAAATTTGTAAGACAACATCCTGTGTAATTGTCCTGCATGAAATATTAGGATATTCCCATTTTCCCTTGAGTACTGAGGCATGTGGACTTTTAAGCATTTCAGACAAAAGGGAAACTCCAGGTTCTGAACGCTGGAAATTGAGGGGTGTTACTGTCTGTAACAGCTTTGTTTAATTTTACTGTTGAAATTGGTTTGGAATGAAAGTTTTAATATTGTCCTCCCATTTCAGGTATTTGGATGAGCAAAAGACCTTTTTCTTTCTGTTTAGAAGTTATTTTAGTCTGCCTTTGACAAACCAAACTGGATTCACCTACCTCGAGACACATTTCCCTTTCCCATAAATTAAATGTGCAAATTATCTGTGATAATTAGATTTGACCCAGGTAATGGATTTGGGCACATCCTTCTATCCTGCTGGAGCTCAGTATCCCTACAGAAAGCAAATCTCATGGTTAGGACAGGGTATAATCAGAGTTTAAAAGATTTCATGAGAGACACGAGAAAATGATGCAACTGACCTAGCACTATTCCACTGCCTGACACTGTTTCTTCTGCACAGTGAATTATTAATTATTAATGATTTAGAGTTCTCTGCTTTATCTATGTGATGGCAGCTCCTCTCCCCTCCTGCCACGTACACACCCTACCACAACAAGAACACTTACAACAAATAGTGATGTCACATCCTTAAACTTACTTAATAAGTATCAGCTATGAATCAACTGGCTTAATTAATCCTTCCTCATCCATCTTACAACTTGAATAAGTTGCAGGGTATCACTGGCTGAGTATTACCACCTTTGCCTGGAGATAAGCTCTATGTACACAGCAATGTAATAAAGCCTGATGGGAAACACATGCCCAAGACAGCCCCCATAGCAAGACTGCTTTGTGCTGAGAAATTCCGTTTGTTGGCTGCCTTGCTCCAGAAATGTTATTTATCCCTTTTGAGCTCCCAAGTTAAAATGCAGGGGCTTATCTGCTCAGAGCATAATCTTACACCAAAACCAGCAAGGCATTTAGATTCTGTTAAACTCTCTGTGAGTTGCTATCATGTTCTTAGCACAGACTTTGGGATTAGCTGACATCTGCTCCCTGAACTTACATTTTTGGTGGGTTTCTGGTCAAAAGAGGAAAGAAGTAAAATATGTCTGTGCAACAAAAGTGTGGGTTGTTGTTTAGCTTCCCCCCCTCCCCCAAAAGAAAACACTGAATAAGGAATAAAATGCATTTTCTTTTGGTGATGTATTCTCTGGAAGTTCAGCAAAATAAGAGGATTCTGTCCAAAGCTTGCAACAGTAATGGCCATTGGTATAAATTCCTGGTTAGGGACATCCTGGTGATAAAATATAAATATCAGTAAAATACAAGTATCAGTAAAACTCCTACTCTATCTACAACCCCCAGTGGTAAAAATGTGGTCTTGTCTACAGAATTTGTACCAAATATCAGTACACTGAAAGACTCATTCTCTTAGGTGTGGGTTAGACCTGACCCCAGAGCAAACTAAAGCAAGTAGGTGTTTACCCACTTTACAACTTTACAATCAGAAGGAGAAGGTGAAATAACTCATCTGAATTGGAAATTCCATGTGTTTGGCCTGAAGGGGGCAAAAAAGCAGCACATGGTGAAGCAGCTTCTCCAGGCTGGTGGGGAAGAGATGGATGCTGGGAAGCTGAGATCATCCGCCTTGTTCAGCTACCTCTTACACCAGATGTGTTTTATTTGTGTACTCTCAGAAGCACCTTTTCAGGCTTAAACTCCATTCTGAGGCTGTCAAAACAAATAAAACTCTCAAAACTTTTGTGTTCATGATTTATGAGGGCAGTTAAGCCCTTTTTAAATTAAAAACTGAATGAGAGAATCTGGAAAGAGGCAGGACCAATGAATTAAGTTTGTGTTTAAGTGCCAGAAATCTTCGGAAGCCTAATTCCACTTGTGAATTAATGCACCATTTGGCCTTGGGCAAGCCTTTTACCTTCTCAAAATTTCTTTCATCTGCTGATAAAATTTGCAACGCTAAATACGGTAGGGAGCGAGGTCACATTCACATCTGTCTTTAAAAAGTTTTGAAAATCAAGACCATTTCTTATGCAGACCATGTAAACACTTCTGTTCTTCATATAGCTTTTAAAGAATCATAGATTTGATGTGACTAAACAAGTCATAGTACTGCATTATAATAAATTAGACCAAGACTGCAGCTTGCAACTCCTTTTTGGTTACTTGACCTCTTTACAATCAAATAAAAATGCCACCAACTGATTCATTTACCAGCTGGAAGGATTAATGTAGGAACAACGAAGTCTTTACTCATTAAATCAAACTGGAGTTTGTAGGGTATGAAAACTCTGGTCATCACTTCCATTCTTGGTTTTTGGAAGCTGGAAAAATCAAGATTAATTAGCAGTACTTTTCCTTTTAAAACATCCTTGGAGGAGAGGCTCTTGGAAATTGACTAAATGGAGGAAGATTGCTGGGGATGCGTGTTTTTTCCATGAGCAATTAAAGTGTAAGCCACACAGGAGGCTGACTCTCCAGCTAGCGAGGGCTCATCACTGGGAATCCTGGTTTTCCCCAGTCTCCCGGAGCAGAAACCAGCCCATACCAATGACAAGCCACGCTACCCAGGTGCTGATTAACAGTTTTAGATTCAGCACCAGTTTACTTCTAGCCAGCTGCCTGAAATGCTTGGGCTGTTCTGCTGAGCTGCCAGCTGGTGCAAAACATAACCCAGTACCTAGGATTAAGCAATGGCCAAGCCCCTCTCTCACTGCACACCTTTATGTTATGAATGTGATCACTTGGACATGTCAGCTTCTAGGTTTTCCCTTCATTGAAGTAATCAGAGCACTTCAAACACTTGATACTGGTGTTGGTTTGTATTTATTCTCCCAACTATTTTGAACATGCCTTCCAGGAAAGAATGGTCAGCAGAAATGTTACCCTGCACCTTGCAGGGTTAGACCCTTATTCTATCTTTCCTGCGAGGCGAGGCTCCTGCTGTGACCCCCCTGCAATCCCTCTTCCCCCTTTTCCCCTGATAAGGGGCTTTTAGCAGTGTCCTCCTCTGTCTTTGAGGCCTTTTTGACGAAGACTCACTCCACTGACTGTCCAGGAATGATAAAAATGGAATGTGTTTAAACCCTGGAGAAGAAAAACCATAAAACAAAAGATCATTTACATTTTTCATTCTATGCGACGTTTTTTAAAAAAGCCTCAAGAAAGCATCCAGCAGTCAATGGCATTAAAGCACTGTCCTTGAATCTTTTTTAAAGCCCATGACCAACAAAACCCTCTTTGGTCTTAAACTGCTATTATTGGCAGGAGGAAAATGATCGGTTATATAATCTATATTCTACCATTTAACAGACGCTAAATATAGTTCGGTTACTCAGAACAATACGAAACATTACAATATGTGAAAAAGTGCCAAAGAGGAGAATGCTGTCATTCTCGATAGATGCTTTTTTAGTATTATGCTCCTCAGGAAGAGCAGCAAATATTTTTCTGAGTGACCTAATTTTCTTTGTCTGATCAAATGTGCCAGATGCTTCCTTATTCAGAGTTGCCACTCCAAGTAAAAAACTGTTTTCTGGCAGCCACTTGAAATCTCGTCTTCAGTTTTCTGTTAGGGATTATTATACAATCATTGCCCGGGCAGACTGAAAGCATATGGTAACCGGGCTGACATTATCTTTGCTATTTCAAAGCTCCCCAAGGATGTGTGGGCACAGTTACAGTCCCAGGTATAAGCCAACCTTCCTGGTGCATTCAAAATGCCACCCAAACTCAGCAGTGACCAAGCAAACTGGCTGTGGAGAGCTTGGCATTCTTGTTTCCATCTCCCATTAAGAGGTGGGAGGGTTTTTTTTCCTTTTGTAGGTATTTCCATCACTTAACCAGGAAAAAATAATAAATGGTTCAGTGCCATTTAATGTGCAGCTTCCAGGTAAAACTGTATCCTTTGCAAACTGTCTGAGGCTTGAAAGAACATATTTTGGTTGTATCCATTCAGATTCTTACATATTTTACTTAATTCCTGCTGTACTGACTAACTTTTCTTGTCTGCTTTCTTGGGGACTGGGAAGATGATAAAGATTGATTTAGTCTTTCCCAGTATTCCTGTTAATGGTGACAGGGAATCAATATTTGTAGGAATAAATGGCCAAAATGTTGAGGGAGCCCCATGCAACCCATCCTATGCTCACACTTTTTCCTGGCACCCAAGGTGTGGTACCTGGAGCGTGGTGACTTCCAGGGTTCTGTGGACCTTCTGAGCCTTCCTGGCACTCAGAGAGGGTGTCTGTACAGCTAAATAAGAGGGACATGGACATCGACTGAGTGCAGGCACTGAGTCCCTTCCTGACTGTTCAGGCTGCATCCGCGCTTTTTTGTTCCGTCAACCTGTTTTGTACCTTGCTAACTGCTCAAGGCAATGTGCGGCCAAGGAGGCTACCTCTGAGCCTGGGGGTTGAGCCATGCTCTACGAGTTGGCTTGGAGTCTAGAAGTGACTCTCTGCATCTGTTGTTTGATAGTACAAAGACAAGAGTGACTTTATTTATTTATTTATTTTAATTTGTTAAAAGAATGGAAGAAGTGTTCCTATTACAAGAAACACTTCTGCTTCTAGGTAGTGGGCAACAGACATTCACTAAACAGGGCAGTGAAGCACTCAGTGTAGATGCTCAGCAAATATCAGATTGTTGCTGACCACAGGCAGAAAACAATAATATGTGCTTCTGAATGGACTTGCACATGCCTATCCATCGAAAGTTAGGAGGGAATTTTGATTTTATCGTCTTTATTTGCTTTGTATTACTGTTGACCCACTGCTCAAGAAGCAGCAAGAAGGCTATGTCTCCACTTCTGACGAGAAGGCCAAGGGACTAGGGTGGGATGGGGCATGTGGGGGCCCAAGGAGGTCTGGATAGAGTAGAGGAGTCGAAACCTGGTTGTTTCATATTCATACCAGTTTTGGGGAGCAGTCCTGAAGTTGACCTGTCCCCCATTTGTAACTGCTCAGCACTGGGCCAGTGAGCTTGCCAGCAAACAAGCGATGTCCACGACACGGGGTCCAACGAGCCTCTCAGTCCCAGGCTCTCTTTTAGGTTGCCAGCACACACCACCCCAGATGCACCACACTTCACTCAACACCAAGAGGCGCTTCCCTGCACACATCTTTAGGTCACTTTAACTAAAGCTGTCAATTTAAACCAGTATAGGCAAATAAGTAGAAATGTGGATGTTCAATAAACACTTAAACACTTAAGCCTAGTTTATTTCTGCTTTGCTAAGTTGATTAGGAATTGATTTAAGATAAAAGAAAATGAGTTGAAAATTGTAGTACCTACATAGCCAATTCCTGTAAGAAAACCAGTAACAGGTTATACATTGACAAAGCCATCATAGTAACAGCAATTAGGTTTCCAAGCCATTTAGATTTTAGTTTCTTTAGCTTATTCTGATGCATTGACTTTTAGTAATATTGTCGGTCTCAACAAATCGAGGTGGATCAAAATCCTATCTCATTTTGCAAATTCTGTGCCCAAATATAATTCAACATACTATTTTTTTTCTTCCTGATTTAAATTAGGCCTATACACAGCTCAGGGAGTCCCACAGAATTTTAAACAGGCAGTATTAAAATAAATAAATATGCAAGATAATGTATTCTGCAATATTCACAGCTGAGATTGCTCATTTTCTTCTAGACACTCCGCAATTTTACTGTAACTTAATCGTGACCTAGACTGTCATATGATTTCTTGATACATTGCTACAGGGAAGTTGTCCTATTCACTGCCCAAATGAAGAGAAAAACCTTACTAAAATGCCAACAACGTGGAGCAGATATGCCAGCTCAGTCAGAATTGACCAGGACAAGGAGACGGACAGAGAAGGTACGGGAAAAAATTGCAAAGCTAAGAAGCAGTGATAGCACTGGTTTTGACAAAGTCTGTCCTGGGGCAGAAACACTGTAGATGCATTGATTTTAATTGCCTAGAAGTACACTAAAGAAGTTGCATTAATAACTCCTCCCAGCCTGTTTCCTGTCATAGGAAAACACTAATAAATGCTTCCCAGCTGTGAATTTGCTGTTCTGCTACCCCAAATTCCTTGTCAGTGGAGGCAATCAGTTTCCACTTCTGCCCGTAAGGCAGTCACCTACCCCTGATACCTTGGATCCCTGCTTGGCGCCTGAAGCAAGAAACAAGCAGGCAAGCAAAGAAGCAAGCTGCTCCCAAATGTCCCTGTCAAATGTTGCTCCAGAATGTTACAAAGTCATTTTCCTTCAAACTATTAGTCGTTAAAAAAATGGCTGTCAAGGGTTATCCTGGTTGGCCAGCTGTGCTGCAGAAGGTCTGCGCTACCCCAGCCTACTCCCAGCCGCCTGTTACCCAAGATAACATTATCTACATAGAAGTCTTAGCCAGACTTTCTGTAATTGTTAGTGATTTGCAAGGTTATTCTTCATCCAGCGTTTATCCGCGCCGAGGATGACAAGAAGCTCTTGGAAGCCTTTTTCCCCAGCAAGTCTTCTCATTTAGATCATTTATTTGTCCAAGTTCAAATCCCTAGGCAGTAGCTTGGTGTGATTTTTCAACCTGGTGTGTAAGATACAATTTAGAGAGGAAGCTAGGATATATATGGATTCTTCTCTCCTTGCTCACTTCAATTCCGTAGTCTTGGAAATTTCATATCTTTGTTGTCCAACCCACTAAATTTTCTTTCACATTTGTTAGACCTTCCCTGTAAAATCTAATATCTTCTACCTCAGTTTTGTATGTGCTCTGCCCTGCATTTCATCCCTACTACGTGCTCTCCCCTATCAACTGTGAATCTTCTGTCACCAATAACCCAGTACTTTAACTGCCTTAGAATTGCCTTCTCTCTGTGTCCCAGTCAGGTGCCAGATTAGACCCAGCAGAAACCTGCTACTATCCCTGTTGTATGTATTAATCTTCTTACAAGTATGGCCTGCTCTGTATTTAACCTCTTCTCCTTGCAAAGGCAGGTGATACTGAGAGTTCCAGCAATACCGTTTGCCTTTGTATATTAATGAGAGAAGCACCCATTAGTAACACACAACTGTAATTTTATATAATAGGTTTATCTGAAATTGCTCAAGCCACTAATCCCAGGAGCAAAGTTTGAACTAACACGCAGTCTCTACTTCTTCTGACAGGCATTGATATCGTAGGGATTTATTTGGTATTGTGAAGCCAAAATTGATCAGATGAGCAATTCCTTTGGAATCAGTGGGTTACTCTGCCTAACCAGGGCAGTAGTATTTGCCTCTGTGTCTGTGCTGCAGAGCTGTCTACAGCTGTGTTAGGAAGTGAGATAAATCTTTGATTTTGGATTTTCATCCCCGTGTGGATTACACTGTACATCTGGGGATGTTTCTAGTTGGGAAGAGGACAAGAACAGAAATGGGGAGTCCTATCTTCTATTCCTGGCTCTGCCCCAGTTCATTGTGTGACTGTGAGCAAATCACTTAAGCTGTCTCTGGGATAATAATCGACACAGAAACTCCAGTAGGCTTAATTTTTAAAGTGTCAACTCATATATTTCCTCTGATGTGCCATGGGAGATGTTCCCTTCCCTTCAGTGGGAGCAAGAGGCAGGACCTTAGTATTGACAGCAAGATTTGCAACCGGTGAACCCCTCTCCACTACCTGACATAACTATTTCATATAGAATGCTTAATAATAACGCCAGAAATGCCATCCCAGAGCTCTGTAAGCCTCTTATCAACTCCAGTTCCTAAAGTACAGTGTACAGAATCCTGTGTAATGGTTTTCCTTTCGCTACTTTCAGCATTAATTCTTCTTTCTTGTTATGCCAGCAGATGCATAAATCTGCTGCTGGTGCTTTCTGGTTTTGGTCTCACTGACTGCATGACTTAATTGTGGAGAAAAAAAGTTGGATTTCTTTCTTCCCCAGTGTGCTTTTCTGCGCTTGAAATCCTAAACTTTCAGAAGTTTAGTGATGGGATGCAGCTTTGTTGGGATAGGGGCTGAAGTTTACAAGTTCTTCCTTTGGAAAGAGTTATATACTGCATGCCCATCTTCTGAAAATCCACTGTCTCAAAGTAGAAGTACAGGAAAGCCTAATCTGTTACGAATATCCAGCACATGGGAAACTCCTCCCAAATATTTTCACAGGGTGAGTCACATTCAAAGCAAGATACGTAACTGACCATCTCCTCTCATAAGGGCCATATCTCGTCCTAGTTGCAATGGTATTTGATCCCTGTGGAAACTATGATAAAGCCCACTACTTTAATGGGTAAAGATTAGGAAAGTATGTGGTGTGTTTCTCCTATTGCCGTTTGCAAGTGAGGGAGTGAGAGCATGGGACAGCACAGCAGAGCAATGACCCAGTGGAGCACTGCTTGGAAGCTGCTCTTCCCAGCACCTGCAACAGGACAGATTAAACAAAGTCAATAGAAAATCAGTCATTCAGACCTCATCAAGGTTTCAGTCACATCCCTAGCTTCAATGATGAAGACTTGTATTTATGTAGTTTTCTATATCACAATATGGTATCTCAAAAAGTCTGCTACCACTCATTTTTAAAGCATATGTACAGTACATATAGTCTTGTCACAGCTGACACCTCTTTTTGATTTTGCTACATGAGAGTACTCTGTTGCTCATGAATCAAGCTGTTGTCAGGACTGGTTTACTTCTGAATATTTTGGAGGAGGAAAGCAAAGTAAAAAGTTAATTATTTTTCAATGAACTATCCCCATCACTATCTTCTGAGCAATTCCCCCATCAGAGACTTCTTTTTAAAATAGTCATTACAAATATGATGTAACTAGCCACTCTTCTGAAGTCTTGTAGAGTTAAAAAACAAACCTCAAATTTTGCAGCTAAAAACCTTGGCTCAGGAAAGCATCCTTCATTAGGATCACATTTAGCATATGCCAAATCTGTCAGGTCCCAGCTCAAGGACAGAAAAGAGGCAATGATTTATCACACACCGAGTTTCAACGAACAACAGGATGTCATTGAGCCCATCTCCCTGCCCAAGGCAGTCCCACTGACATCTCTGTCAATCCTACCAGAACCAGGTCAAGCCCGTGGGTATACAGACTCCTAGATGCTAAACTGCTGGAGACATACCTTGCAGGCAATTCACTCCCTTCGTGCTAACAGAGGTGTATAAGACTCGTCTGCAAATACATCAGCTTTAGCTGCAGGAAGAATTACAGCTTCAATCATTATGAAAAGGGAAGGGAAAATACCGCGGGTTATCAGGGTGCTAAATAATTAAGGCACGTGCTCCTCCCTTGTTGCACAGAAGTACTATTAGAAGCAGTGAGTGTAACATGCACATCACAGAGAGAGGACAGGCGCACTAGGCCAAATTTTGCCCTCAGAGGCGTATGCATACAATTTCCAATGACATCCGTGGGAATTGGGTGTGTGGATTGAGGGCACAATCTGGCCCTTTATTTTCAGCTCTTCTATTATGATCATGACATGCTAATTTCTTTTTCCTTTAGCAAAAATAACACAGGAAGGCTTAAATATTAATGTTGCCAAATGTCAGAAACACCTCTGCAATATACTCTTGAGCAAATTCATGAAAACATATTTCAGGAACCATGGCTGTGTTCATTATTGGAACCTGACATCCCCAAGCAGTTAAGATTCTCCTTACCTTCACTGAGGTTTTGCCAAGCTAAGAACTAAATGAAGGATGCTGGATTTAGCTCCATGGTAGCTGATTTGGACATGGGTCTCCTGACAGCCATGAACACAGCTTCTCATTTAGATGGATGGATGCAGAGGCACAGATGTCATCTTGGGTTTGCCAAATTTAAACCTCCAAGTAGGTCCCCTATCTCCTCAAGAAAAAGGTGAACAGAAGTCAACCAAATGAGAACTGATAGGTAAGAAGAAAAATGTAGGTGCAAATTTACTAGAGGAAGGAAGAAAGCCCCTCACAAATTCCCAGCACCATGCTCCTTGCCACTGCTCACATCTGCAGGCAAATAAAGAAGGTACTGGAGTCAGTTCCACAGCAGCAAGTCCACTGTGTAAGTCTGCCTTTGGCAAGTAACTGGCCATGAGTCAGAGCCCTGACACCTTCATCTTACCCCTGCCAGTGTAGAGGGACTCAAATCCTACCTAAGGAGGCATTCAGCAGTGCGTGTCTGCCTGGGCCTCTAGCAGCAGGACTCATCATGATAAACTAGCTGCCTTTCCATGCCAGCTGCAGGTGGACACTTAGTTCTATGAGAGAGAAGAGGGAAAAATGATGTGCCTGAACCTAATGCATTTCTACAAGAAGTTACTCAACTGGCACAAGCTACCCATCATATTACAGCATTACAGGACAGACAGCAAAGAGGAAGTGGCATCTTCTTCCTAGGGAAGCTAAGGTGGGTTGCGCAGTGGCATCCAAGCAGCAAATTATCATCTGCTTAATCTGCTGATGGGAAAGGTCTCCACGGTCCTTGGCCCTCTTTGCTGCTCTGGTTTGCGTATCGCTACAGGAATACACTCCTCCCCTCAGCCTTCTGCAGTCTTCTGCAGGCCCTCCAGTCAGGCTCATGGGATGTGGAGCTGCCAGGGAAGGAGGAATAGAAAAAAAATGGAATAAATAACTATGCTGAAAGTGCTGCTGTGAAGCAGAGAACTCTGTAGAGTACAGCAGAGCTGTCTGCTTTGTGCACAGTTGGAGAGGGGGCAATAAAGCAACAGCATCAGGGGAAGCACATAGGGGGTGGAAAAGAAGGATATCCAGAAAAAGCTGGCTCCTGCTTCTGGATACTGCTCTGAGTCCTACCTCTGAGCTGCCCTGCACACTGGGACTCAGTGAAGCGGGAATAGCACAGCCAGGCGGCCACTGGCTACCCACTGCCTATATTTCCCAGCACCAACGCTGGCTGCAGCGTGTCCTCATTTCTCTCACAATGTTTCATTTCATAACGGCAGCAAGCTGCTGGCAGCAAAGCAAGCATGTCCGGAGGCTGTCCGGGGTGGCAGAAGCCCTTCGCCTTCAGCATCATCCCTGCGCAGGCACCCAGGCCTGCCATCGTTCTCCAGAAATGCACAGCCTGTCACAACTCATTGCCTAATGCTAAACTACCCGTTATAAATAAACATTGTCCTAATAATAGTTTGCCTGACCTGACTCACTGCAGAAAACAGACTCAGAAATTAAAGAGGATGACTTTCAAATGCAAGAGTTATAATTTCACATGAATAAAAAATGAAAAGGGCAGCACAGGACAGGCTAGGGGGAAATCGTACCACAGGGAGCTGAAGTTCCAGGCCCAGGGTGTTAACAGGCTTGCTTGGGTATTAAATCTGGTGCTGTCTTCCCCTCTAAATTCGCAGGAGTTTGATGGATAGATGCGGAGAAATATTACTTGAATTGTCAGATAACTGTTAGTCACCCAGATTAAAAACAAATTCCACTCACATTATGTCATACCTGGTGAGCCCAAAACAGATATAGATGTTTTCCTCTTGTTGTGGGGAGGAGGGAGATGGGAGTGGTTAAAGTAAGAAATCAGAATCCCCCAAATAGAGCAAGTCTTTTGGCTTTGTTTGAAAAATGACACCGCACCACAGTGCACCTAGCTGAGGATGAGAGATAACGCAGTCCAGCTTATCTCTCGCTCTCAAATGAAGGGGACACATAGACAGCGTTATCATAAAAGCCCAAAATTTCTCACACGTGTTACAGAATTGTAAGCACAAGTGTAGGGCCCTGATTTTTACAGTGGATGCTACAAGATCCATCCCTCAAAAGCCCCTGATACCAGCGGGATGTGCGGCAAGCTGAGCTCCCCCCATCTATGGAAGACGTGGTGCTTTCGCTCACCTTTGGGGAATTAAGCAGATGAGATGCAATGCCTGTGCATCAGCATGCGGAGCAGGAGGGAGTTGGACTTAGTTGGCATGACAGCTTTGAGGGCACCTACAGCCTGCCAGCATCTAGTAAGGACCATCAAGAAGACAGAGCTAAGCTCTTCACACAATTGTGCATCAGGAGGGTGAGAAACAATCATAGAATCATAAAATCATTTAGTTCAGAAAAGACCTTTGAGATCACTGTGTCCAACCATTAACCTAGCACTACCAACTCTACCACTTTAGTGTCTCTAAGTGCCACATCTACAGGTCTTTTAAACACCTCCAGGGACACTTTTTCCATCACTTCCCTAGACAGCCTGGTCAAATGCTTGACAACCATTTTGGTGAAGAAATTTTTTGTAATATCCAACCTGAATCTCCCCAGGCACAGCTTGAGGCTGTTACCTCCTGTCCTATCATTTCTTAACTGGGAGAAGAGACCTATACCCACCTCGCTCCATCCTCCTTTCAGGAAGTTGTAGAGCAATAAATTCTCCCCTGAGCCTCCATTTCTCCAGAACGAACAATCCCAGTTCCCTCAGTCACCCCTCATCTCACTTGTGCTCCAGACCCTACACCAGCTTCGCTGCCTTTCTTTGTACACACATCAGTGCCTCAACGTCTTATAGTGAGGTGCCCAGAACTGAACACAGGATACGAGATGTGTCCTCACCAGTGCTGAGTACAGGGGGATGATCACTGCCCTGGCCCTGATGGCCACACTATTGCTGATACAGGCCAGGATGCTGTTGGTCTTCTTGGCTGCCTGGACACAAGCTGGCTCGTGGTCAGCTGGCTGTTTATCGACACCCCCACATCTTTTTCAGCCAGGGTGTTTTCCAGCTACTCTTTCCCAAGCCTGTAGTGTTTCATGGGGTTGTTGTGATCCAAGTGCAGGACCTGGCACAAGTGGGTCAACAGTGTGTAGAAGTCGAAACGAGAGATTCAGATTGGATATAAGGAGAAGATTTTTGCCCATGAGAGCATCCAGGTAGTGGAGCTGGTTGCTCTGAGAGGCTATGCTCTCTCCTTGATTGAATGTTTCCAAAACAAAGCCCTGAGCATCCTGGTCTGATCTCAGAGCTGGCCCTGCTTTGAGCATAAGGTTGGCCTGGAAACTCCTGAGGTCCTTTCCAACCTGAATTGTCCTTTGATTCCTGAAATAAACTCACAAACTCTTTCTGCTCTGTTTGCCTGCATGGTGACTATGCTGATTTACATCTACTGAGTCTTAACTTTGTAGGTAACTATCCCAAAATCAATAATAAAATGTGATTGTGTTCTGCATGAATTATTAAGTGATATGAATTGGTCCTGAAAGGTCTCTTTGTGGTATATTTGTACCAGTGATAAACCAATAAAATATACTGTATACACCTTGAGGCAACAGAGAGATTTAAAATGATATTATCTTTGGTCAGTTTTATGTATGTAAAGAGCTGACTATATCTTTGGTACTAACTTTTGGTTGCCTGATACAGAACCTTATTAATATCCTTTCTGTAGGTGCATGGTTTTAATTTCCAAAGTTTATAAAAAAGTCAAAAGAGGAAGACTGAAATTCCATCCTGAGACATCATATTGATTACAGCATGGTCCGTTGTTGCAGTTTGAACTGATACCCCACACGGACACTTATCATTTGAGATGGTAGAGAAAAAGATAGCAGGAGTGACCTGTCATCCAAACCAGGTCCTCATTCACAGATTCATTATATCTTTGAGGAAAGAATGACTTGTTGTTCCCCTATTACTTGAAATAACACTTAAACCAGTTTAAGCTGGCAAATAGGGTCATTTATTCATAGCATCCAAAACAGTCAACACAGTTGCAGATGTATACAGAAGAGGCAGTGGATGAAATTAAATAGGAAGGTATGTGGCTGTGTTGGGTAGATATCCTTTAGCCTCCAGACACATCAAGTTCAGCAAGGGCTCCAGGCATCGTGCACAGCACCATCATTGGGATGCCCCATGGCATCTCACTCAGGGTGCAGAGCTTCTCATGGGGAACCCCACCAGAGAACCCCACCAAGTACCTGCCTCACCTGTCTTCACCACAGATCAGATCTCCTTTCAGGATCAATTCATCTCCCTTTCACAGTTGCGTTAACTTTTGTGTTCAGGCTTCACTTTGAACTCTTCCAGGGATCCAGACAGGATTCATCTGTCATCCTGAAGCTCACCCTTTCCTTTCTTTACCAGGAGACATTCTGGCCACTCTCTTAAGTAAAATAAGAGGGTTGTTTTTTTTTTTCCTTAGATGTGAAAATGCTTCTCGGTTGCCTGAGAATCACCTTCTGCATTTAATTGGCTATTGAACAACTGTTTCAGCGGAGTTCCCCTCCCTGGCTGGCCGCTTAGCACTTCTGGCCCTTATATCCTATAGCACTATCTCAGGAGCACACAACACAAGCCTCCAAATCAGATAACTGCATGCACCTCACTCCATATTCTTGCTTGAGATCAGACAAACCGTAGTTAACCTTGTCGGGGTACTGACAGGTTTCTCCATGTTAGGCTGGGATGACTATGGCACAATCAGGAGGCTGATGCTCTTGCTAGGCTCTGCCAGTGCTAAAGAAGGGTGACAAGAATACACAAAGTGTCTCAGTTAAAAAGAGAACAGCAAAGGCTTTTCTTGAGGTGAAAATCAAGTGGCTTTTTCATGCTATCAGGCAGCCAAGAGACAGCTGAAAATACAAAGGCTGGCAGGCGAGTCCAAAAGAGAAAAATACTGCAGAATAGAAAATAGAATAACTTGTTAAACAATTGAATAGTTCCATTAAATTAGGTAGGGGAGATGTTGTAAACATTCATCTTTCATGTTACCAAAGAAAACAGTTCTCATTTTCTCTTAGGGCACAAGGCAAACATCAGTGTAAGCACTATATCATACAATGTACAACTACTGCTACCATGTGAAGCCCAACAAATTGAAAACTGTTATGTGACTCAAATGTATGTGTACTTGAAATGCCTGCCTACATCATAACAACTGCTTTTCCAGACTCTCTGCCTCCTTTTTGTCTTGGCTTCTTGTTGGAACTGGGCTGAAAATGAAAAGGCAGGCAGCCTACCTTGCGAGATAGCCTTAACTAATTAACACAGAGAACAGAGTAATTCTGCCTTGCTTTCTTTTCAGAGTGAATCTGCAGCATCCCCATAAAGGCTCTGCATTGCTGAAATTAATCAGACCACAAGAAGTTTGTCATACATTAGTCCCTTTGAAGTGTCACAGAGACCCAGGCAAAGATCATACAATAAAAATGGCAAGAGAAATCACTCGTATACATCTGGTCCGTGTCACATATCTTTTTTTACAGGAACCAGCCTGAAACTTTCTACTCACTTGGACATGAGTATTCTGCCATTAACATTACTGTTTCTGTTTAAGCACAGAATCATCACGCTTAGTTTGGGATGTCTGAAAGATCTAAGGAGGAGCTTGTTGCTCAGGGCTTATTTTATAACTGTAGATGAGACACTGGCATTGTCCCAGACAAATTTGCCTGTCTGTGCATTAGGCTGCAACTAGAGGATGAGGTGAAGTGCCCTCTGCAGGTGCCTGCCTCTGTTCTTTGACCAGAAAGGGAGTTGGAGTGACAAGTCAAACTTAGCTGTTTGACTTTCATATGCCTGAGTTATAACAGATGTATCATGCGTAAACATGGTACGATTAGAGTGAAACATACAAAATATGTTGGAAGCTTAAAAAGTTTAATGCATTTCCAAATTTAGAGCTTAAAAAGCTGCAATGGTGCGTGTCTCCCTCCCCCAGTAGCAACTCATCTTGAGGTAGCACAACTCTTTCTTTTCCATGTTTACTTACCTTGCCATTCTATATTCGTGGAGTACCATGTTTGGTTTCTTCCATAGTTAGAAGAATTAATGGAAAACAAGCAGAGTTGTAGCTGAAGTAAAGCGGGCATTTTGGAAACAAAATGCCTGACTGCTGGCAAATTCACTTTCTCTCCAGGAATTTTGAGGATCATGTTCTGTTTTAGATACAGACTGCTTGGTCACTCAGGGAACAATGCAGGATAGTTTTTATTGTACCATTGATATAAACACCAACTGTCACATCATACATTCTAAATATTGACTGTAATGACAAATAAATATTTCCTGAGGGGCATAAAGGAGGCCTCAGGATATGATGAAATGTTCTAAATAAAAAATTGAGGGCAAATATTAATAATCTCCAAATTACTATTATTTTTATACTTCTGGCGATATGTTACTCAGCTGTAGCCGGAGAAAATAGTAATTTCTTTTTATTTAATGGCATGATTTTTGAATGTGTGTGTCTAAATCTTATTTGAAGAGCTCTCCAGAAGGAAAATTTTGAGCTGCTCGGGGGCATTTTTAAACTATGCCATTTTTAAGCCAGACAACATGGTTTTATAACAGGTCACATGAGGCTGGTTCAGCCACGGGAGAAATACAAGCATGCAGCGGATGTGCAGGAGTTGACCATGGATAGCTTTAGGCTGGAGCAAGGCTCAGTGTGTGTCAGTGTGATGGAGAAAGGAGCAGGGAAGTGCAGGGATGGAGAGAGGTAAAATCGTGCCACTGGCATTCCATCACCAGCACCCTCCCCACCACTGAAAGCTGCCCCCTCCATGTCTGGGTGCACCTCCTGGCCTGCAATATCCTCTCTCTAGTTCAGGGATGACAGTCACCTGCATCTCTTCCATGCATCCTTGGATGAGGTACATTAACATACACCCCCATAGCATTAACAAAGTATGCCTTGATGAGCCCCAGAAATAATGGTGGAGCTACAGGAAAGAAGAATTATAAGAATTTCCAGGGCTTTAAATCCAGGCTTACAGAGATTGATGGAACAGAAGAGAAGTAAATATTCCCCACAACACACAAATCATTAATTCAACCAAGAGTAAAGATAGCAAAATCTTCCTTCATTGTTCCCTAATTTAATTGTCACAGATTAAAGCCTGGCAAATCTGGGCACAGATTCATGTTGTCAGACTTCAAAGAGAGCTCCTGAAGTCTTCTGCCAGAATCAATGATCATCGCTGTATCCTTTTCTCACGCAACATCTGTATCTTCCCTAACATTAATGAACATTATTTTTGCATGCTCCTAAGCAGACTAAAAAATACACTCTTGAATCACATTTCCCATGCGAGGGGAAAAATGAACTCTCCTACATTTGTCATTCTCCTCTAACAAGGATTACACCACAGTTTGGATACTAATGAGTGACCTGCAGTTGCCCGCCTCTCACTTTAGTTCAGTTCCCAGGAATATTGAAGATGAAATTTCTCAGCTGAGATCTTTGCATGCTCTATGGATTAAATGTTTCAGACCTGCTATAACAAATAATCAAGATGTTGAGATTGCTTGCTATGCAGACTTGCAGACCACTTGGGTCATTGTTGCCAAGGAGTAATTTTCTTTAAAGTAGACTCACTTGTACATTTTATATAAAAGAAAAGCAGAAATAGTAGGTTTCAAGGAACTTGATGTGAATGCTACACATTAATTTCACATCAATTTGTCTGCTCTATGTGCTTTTTTCAATATGCACTGTAATTGCTAATTGCAAAGAGAATTAGGCTCCAGAACTGAATTAAGGAAGAAAATACCTGGAAGATTTTCTGATGGAGCTATAACTGATGATAACCTTGCTTCTTGAAGTATGTCCATTTTTGTTTTCATAACTACACAATAGCGAAAAGTCAATTACTACTGTATCATCATTGCCAAGCAGAGGTCACAGGGACAGTTTTCCTGTGTGCACACCTGTGTGTGAATCAGTGTCAGGAAAGTGCAAAAAAAATTAGTATCTTGACTCTCTACTGCACTGTTGATATTCCCCTCAGTACTACAGCAAAGCTCACACACCTTTGTTCCTTTTCTATTCACTTACAACTTTATTTATGGGGTGGCACATTTACTACAGTGCAAAATACTCAAGGCTGGCTGTAGGCAGATGCTACAAATTAAGATATGTGTGCATTAGACAAGACACTATATACCCTTTTCCAGATAACTGATTTCCAAACCTTCATTTGGCTACTTGAAGGAGCCAGGCATTCAATTAACCAAAAGGAACCATTGGATGCAGGTGACTTGTTTATAGCCATTCTGCCCACTAAGTGGGAAGAACAGAATTTTAACAGCTAATGCAGAGAAATATAACAATTAGTTCCAGCTATTCTCATTAGACCACTGCCTTTTAGGGCTCCAAACACAAAGACAACCAAATCTCACTTCTTCAGCAACTAGCCAACATAAGCTAGGGAAATTGTCCAGAAGCATCTTAAATTTCCCAGGAGGATATCTAGAGCAGCAACAGTGAAACCGGAGGAAATCAGCCACTGTGCTCCCATCAAAACAGAGATTGCTGGGCTTTAAAGTCACACTTTCTGGGGAAATTGTTCCTCAGGAGGAAATTAGATCACAGGATCAGACAATCTGCCCTCTGGAGTCTGCCAGAGTAGGCTTGCCTTTGGAGCACGGTCAAAGGACAAGTGAGATCAGATATAGTGGGGGAGGCATCCCTGGCAACTCTCTGGAAGGGACAGTTCTGGTATAAGGGCAAGCCATTTCTTCTCAGAGCTCGCTGAATGCTGGAAGCACCTCTGATATAAGCAGTTTCAGGAGCTGTGTTTTTTTTCTTGTTTCAAACCCTTTAGTCCATTTTGGAAGAAAAGTCATGGCACTAAACTAATTCAGGTTTAATTTGCTCTTCCCAGGAGGGTTACATACCTGCTGGTTTATGACTTAACAACTTGCTTGCAAGGCACACAATGCTGTTAAAGTTCAGCCAACCCATAACTGTCATAAACTTAGAGAGGTGCCGCCAGGCAGACAGGGCTGTTGGGGCAGAGGAATTTGGTGTAGCCCATCTGGAAAAGGGGGGGACTAACTTGAGGAGCCCAGTACCTGGCTGCGGCAGGTACTGGGAGTCTGGCATGATGAAAAAAAGCAGCAAATACAAGCATGCGTATTTCAAAAGGGATTTAAAGCACATATAAACAATGCAAATATCTGCAGTGAAATGAGAAGTGTTCCTGTACAAGGAACAGAAACCCTCAGAGTTTACCATATAAGATAAATATCCATGCCTTGGAGGTAAAGGCAATTTCCCTATGGTAGGTCTTTCCGTACTGGTCTATTATGTGGCTGCTTATACTTCTGAGGTTCAGTTTACCATCAGCACAGTCCTCCATCATTTTTACATGTGAAAAAGCAATGACGTACAGATTTCATACACTCCCAGAAGGAGCAATCATTAAGCTCAGGATCCATCTTTAGTTCTCATTTGTCCTCAGGTGTTTATGGTTCTGCAAGAAATAGGTGAAAATAAATAACAAATTCATAATGATATTTCAAATGTAAAATACAAATGCTTACAGCCAGACAGAACATTTGGAAGTGTGGATAATGAGAGGAAAAGAAACCAAGAAGTCCTCCCCCGTCTCAGCTCCTAATGGCCACCTAACAATTTTTACCATGACCTACATTTTTTACAAGTAAACATAGTCACTTGCATTTTATCACCAAAATAGCCATATTCAGAGATGACAGGAAGTCTGAGTACGATTCAGTTAGATAAGGCAGACAGTCAAGGACATGGGAAAACGGATATTCACTAGAATTACTCATAGAACTGCTTGATAAAGCAGGAAGCACAAATAACCTACTGCTGGTAACCCATAGCAGCTGAACATGATCTCTGCCCTCAGCTCAAAATTATCACAATTAAAATACCTGTTTGTAAGAAAAGAAAAATGTGGTTTATAAATGAGGAGACTCCGGAGAGCGAAAGCTTTCAGCAAATTCTGAAGGGAAAAAAATGCAAGGAAAAGTACAGATACTTTTTTTCCCCCCAAAGCTTTCATGCTGTCCCACTGCAGAGATTGTGTGAGACCCAAGCAGCTGGTTACCTCAGGCTCAGCATTCATCCCTATGGAAGAGTCCATTGTAAGATCTGCCTCACCCCTTGCCAGAGCACAATTTATTCGCTGAGATTATTTTCAAATACAGGTGTGAGCATTGCCCTTAGTACTGAGTTGTGCTATAAGGCTGTTGGGAAGGAAACAAAAATAAAAGGCTCGCACAGGACAGAGCTGTTAAATGCAGTGTCTCAGGAAAAGAACTGTGGGTACTCCAGGAGCTGTTTATCTCTCTGTGGCTCCTTGGCTTTCCTCCCCAGACATCAACTTCGTAGTTAACTGTCCCCTTTACAGCTCAGACCAGTGGATGTATTTCTGGGGGCGATTCCCCACCCATTGATACTGAGATGTGCTGGGTTACACTTGTTATCTGATAGTTTATGCAAGTGTCACAGGGAGGGAACGACCTAACCTAGTGCCATCACAGGGAATGATTAAATATCAGTGGAAACAAATATGAGTAAGAAAATAATATGCTCCAACATTGTTTAGTTATAGATTTATTGGAAAGAGCAGAGGACTCAGATCTTCATGATGCGGAAGGCTCCTCTGAGAAGCTGAGAGTCTTTGACTTCCCCTGCCTTACCACTCCCAGCTCATCAGCAGGGTGATCAGTGTAGCACTTGGCTGAGCTCTGAGCCATGTTATGGTAACAGTTGCCAGTAAGTTTTCTGCTCCTGCGTCTATCGCAAGTCTGAGTGTATTTTGCCAAGGGACAGGGGATTTATCTCCAGGCAATCAGAAATACTCCTCTTGGACTACAGACTTCACACACTGGGATTTATACATGCAGTAAGTGCTGCTTAGGGACCACAAGTTGTGCCAATACACAACGTAAAGGCTCGCCAGGGCTGGCCTGGGACTGCCACACCTGCTGTTGCAAGTGCCCACAAGGAAGAGGCTGGCACAGAGCAAAGGACAGTGTCAGCAAAAACTCAGTGAGGACGGGATAGAAGAGGTGCATTTCACTTGCTGTGCTGAGTGTTTATATGAGCTGGCAGCAGGTAACGTTCCTGCTCACCCAGTGATGGCTGGCAGGGGCAGAACATGCATAGTGCAGCACTCCACTGAAGTACTTGATGGCCGCTGTGCTCCATCTTGTTAGTAAGGGCGTTTGCAATTAGGATTCTAGTGACATGATTTCAGTTTTGGGATCTGGCCCAGCTCCTCCTTCAGTTAATACCGCAGTATCCGTTAACTTCACTGGCTGCAATACCACACTACAGATGATATTGTTATTACACAAAAATATCTGTGACCAGAAAGTAGGCAGGTAACAAGTTTCCTTTCTGGAAAAACATCGCAGTTAGTAAGGAGAGGAAAACCATTTCAATGAACTTTTCTCTGTGTATTAAGTTTTTTTCTTTTTGGTTTTTTCTTCCAAACACAAGCAGAATCTCCAGGTCATGAGGATTGCTCAGGAAACAAACAACTTCCTTGAAAAGAGAAGGTGCAGATTTACAGAGTGTGGTTTGGCTTGTGATCTAGCATGGTGCCTGCCAGACCTAAATTGGATGAGGTTAAAAACCTGCCTTCAATGTCTTTTCCAGAGTCCTTTAGGCAATCTTTGTAAGTGATTTTTATTGTTCTCTAGATCTGAGGCTCAACAAAGTCATGCATCCCAGAACCAGGTGCTGGGGAGGGTGAAGTCTGCTGAGGACTGACTATGTTCTCTCTCTGACTACCAATATAAGGAGTGACTGACTAGGGGGTTATAAGGTGAAGGTGATGTCCAAAGCTGGCTGCTAAAAGGTGGTGGAAAAGGAGAGAATTCATGCCACTGAAAACTTTTGCTCTGCTTTTCCCAAGGCACATCTTTGAAGGGGCTTGCATTTGGAAGTTGGGTCGACTCACTTGACTCAGGTGGCCCGGTGTGCAGAGCGGAAGCAGTCACAAGCGCCAGAGAGCTCGAGTGGCCTTCTTTATCAAAAGTGTTCTTTCTGACCCAGAAAGAGGAGTAATTTCTCCTGCAGCATACCCTGATGAGCTCACTGTGCTTTCTCAAATCTGTTTTTCTGGGTAGAGTCCTGTGGGAAGAATATGCAAGTTCCACAGCCTCAGCTCTGCAGTTTTATTACAGGTAAGTCAAAACGCTATGGTGCCAATTCTCTTCCATTTCTGCTAACTGTTAAAGGAAATGTCTTAATTGTGTAGAAGAACGTGCAAGTGTAACATATGACTTATTATTGAGAACCCGATTTTTTAATGCATTGTAAAACTCCATCTGTCCCGTCATCTGGAGTTGGCTACTACTCCTCTAGAACACAAATGCAGATTGAGAATAATAAGTTTTAAATATCCAGTGTATTAACCAAAGCAGGGACTGATTTTATTTAACAGAAACTATTGGAATTGCAGAGTCATTGCTGTCCTGTGCATACTAATGAGGGGATTATTATGTAGGAGTTCCTGTTCCTGACATCAGATAACTTAATCCCCAAATCCGTGGAACTGTGGCCTGTTCTCATGGGTTGCATAAGTATCTAGGTCCACAGGACTTTTTACTACCTTTGGAGAGAAAATAGCTTGTTTTTTTTCCTATCTGCTGCTGATAACAAAGGGGTGTTAGCATGTATGACTGCTCTAGTGTACATTGGCAGCATTTGTTTTCACCAGCCCAAGGTTTCTGACCTATTAAGCACCGTGACTTTATGGCACTTGGAAAGCATGCTTTGCAAAGAGGCAGCCTGTCCTCTGCTTGCCAGCAGGGAGTTCCAGGTCTGCACGCAGCCAAAGCAGGAACCTGGCCCATATTCTGGTACATTAAAGACTCTGTTGACAATCATTCTAAGTGACTTCTAATGTTACATTTTTAGCCATGTAAACTCATTTATTACACATAGATTTTGATCAGCCATCAAGGATTAGATTAAGAGATAAGCAAAGGAGCAACGTGTGTGATGGATAACTTAGTCTCTGACTAAGCAAAACCATGTAACCTCATTCATCTCTGTTCACAGTTATGGCCTAAAGACAACTATGTGCTTAGATGCTGCACTGAACACCTGTATACAGTGTTTGCCAATGACACCAAGCTGTGTGGTGTGGCTGGAGGCAAGTGATGCCATCCAGAGGGACCTTGACGTGCTTGAGAGGTGGGCCAGAGCCAGCATCATGGAGTTCAATAAAACAAACTGCAAGGTCCTACACCTGGGTTGGGGAAATCCCAAACACAAACACAGGCTGGGCAAAAACTGGATTGAGAGCAGTCCTGAGGAGAAGGACTTTGGGTGTTGATTGACAAGAAGTTCAACATAACCTGCCAATGTATGCTTGAAGCCCAGAAAGCCAACAACATCCTGGGCTGCATCAAAAGGAGTGTGACCAGCAGGTGGAAGGAGGTGATCCTGCCCCTCTACTCCACCCTTGTGTGTCCCTACCTTAAGTGCTGCATTCAGCTCTGGGTCCCCAACACAACAGGGACATGGGCCTGCTCGAGTGAATCCATAGAAGGGCCACAGAGATGATCAGAGGGTTGGAGCACTCCTCCTATGAAAACAGGCTGAGAGAGTTGCGTTTGTTCAGCCTAAAGAAGAGAAGGCTCCAAGAAGGCATTATAGCAGTCTTCCAATACCTAAAGGGGATCTATAAGAAAACTGGAGAGGGATATTTTACTAGGGCATGTAGTGACAGGACAAGGGGAAATGGCTTTAAACTGACAGAGGGTAATTTAGATTAAAGAAGAAATTTTTTCCTCTAAGGGTGATGAGACACTGGCACAGGTTACCCAGAGAAGTTGTGGCTGCCCCGTCCCTGGCAGTGTCTTCAAGGCCAGGGTGGATGAGGCTTTGAAAACCCTGGTCCAGTGGAAGATGTCCCTGCCAATGGCAGGGGGTTGGAACTAGTTGATCTTAAGGTCTCTTCCAACCCAAACTATTCTGTGATTCTATGATTCTCGGTCACATATGTTGTATCAACTAGATCTTTCTTAAGGAAAGGAAAGCAAAATTCATCATTGAAAACTTGGCCACTTCTGTTCTTTCCAGCAAACTTTTGGTGGGATGATGAGTGTGAGATAGAGCCAGTAGCATCTGCAAAAGACAAGCAAGATGATTACAGTGGCCCTTGAAGAAATGCGAAACATTTCACTTGTTAATTTTTTACATACAGTGTACATCTCTAGAATAAAGCAGTGGTGTTCTACAACAGTGTTCGTTCCTAGATTACAGAATTCAGAGTAGGCTTTTTTTAAGAATATGATCAATAACTGTAGAAAATAATTTAATTAAGAGTTGGTTTAATGGTTGTTTTTCTCTGACTTTATGTGGAGCAGATTCAGCTCTATGGTAATGAAACTGGCAATAGAGAGCTCTGAGACACTGATGGAATAATAAAGGATTAAGTACAACTATGTATTATATGAATCTTACATTTTTAGAAACACCCTATATGGACAGAGTAAAATGTACTTTGATGCTCCAATAGCAAAAAATAAAGCAAAAAAAAAAAAACCCTCCTAATTTTTTATAAGACTTCTGCAAAATTATCCAAAATAGTCCCCCACCATGGGACTTCTGCTGGAGGAAGAGGCCAGGCCCAGATTTTCTACCAAATCCTGGTGTTTATGAAGGCTCTGCTCCTTTTCCCAGTTCCTCCCAGCCTGAGGAGTTTCAGTGTGAATCTCCCACTAGAGGCAGCCCAAGACTTTCTATCAAAGCAGGAAAATTCATGTAGGTTATGAATTCTGGTGCCTTGAGCATCAAACATGCATATGCTGCAAAGAAAACAAGCATGAGTGTCAGATCCAGTCCCTGAACTGTTCCCAGTGAATGGAAGACATGAGCAGGGCTACCTCAAGACAGGCATAGAGGAGCAGGAAGAACGGATCTCTTGCCTCTGGATCCTCCCAGTGCCACCTTGCTCTCAAAGGGTAGCTCTTGGCATGCATGGCAGCAGTGCTGGGGAGCTACAAGGGGTAAAACAGATGTAGATGATCCAGTCAGCTGTGTGTGTACCTATGTAATAAAACTACATACAGAACAACAAACGATCAGGATATAGGTGGTATAAATATTTTTTTCCTTGAAGATATGAATATATAATATAAAAGATGCAGATTCCAAAGCTGGTAAGGAGAAATGCACCCATTTCCCCCCACATGAAATGAGGATGCACTGTACACAATGGGTGTGAATTTCCAAGCAGATCCAAAAAGAAGAAACTGCAAGGTCCCAGCTATCGCCGGGTAATCTGCTTCAGTGCAGTTGTGCTGCTATTTGAGACAGTTTGTTTGTCACTGGGAACTACCCTGGTGACCAGACATGCAGATCGCTGCAGGAGTGTCCCACCTCTCATGTTTTACCCAGTCTGCACCAAAAGATGTAGAAAGGACCTTCTAAGGAAGGAGGAGAGAAAAGAACCATCAATTTCCACTAGGATCCAAACACAGCAGCATCTGGCTCATCCACCAACTCCTCACCCTCGTGAGCTGTAGGGTTTCCCAGGACAATCCTGCCCACCCTCTTGAATTTGAAAGTGTAAGAATTGAACTGTCTCAAGTTTAATGGCAGTGGTATTATTGCCAGGCAATGATATAGTGAGGATTTGCAGGGATGAAAGAAAGGCAAAGGGAACTCAGGAAGATTATCTAAATGACAACCTGGGTGCAATGAAACCATGAATACAGGCATTTCCTGCTGCACCACTGGCCAAGTCAGTGGCGGCTGCCCCTGGATTAAGAGCAGCTGGGCTCTGTAATCCAGTGTAACTCTCACAGCATCTCCCTGCTGGGGTCATCTGAGGACAGCAGCTGCTGGGGAATCACAGGAGGGATCACCAGGGTAATTCCTCCTTCCTCATCTCCTCATTTGCTCTGGCTGGCAGCGCACAGAGCGGGGCAGGTCTACAATCCTGCACACTTCCAGCTCTGCTCAGTAGTGCTTGTTTGGGGAAATTAACCCAGCAATCACGAGCACAGAGGCAATGCAACCGAGATTTGAACTGCTCCAGAAGTCCTTGCCTAGGTGTAAAAATGGTGACCTGCTGCAATCCCTTCCTTTCCCTGATGTCAGCTTAGTAAGGGCAGGCTGTTGCCTCAGCTGAACTGACACCATTCTGTCAGGCTTGGAGCTGTCTGATCACGTACTCTAGTGTCCTTAGAATATGCCTAAAGACCGCTCTTTACTTGTGACTCAGAGGAGAAAGTATGCATTTGAGGGACTGTAATGTTCTTGGTATTAAATCTGGGTTATTTTTGATGGAGTGAAAAGCTTGTTATAAATTTCAGCAGAAACTGGATTTGACCAGTTGGTCCACATCGCAAACACATGTGTGTGGAAATTCCCAAATGCAACAGCATCCCTACAGAGGGAAATATAAGCAGCCAAGCAGTATCTACAGTGGAGGACGGAAAAAATCAAGATGCAGCTTCCTACTTTTAAGGTAATCTCAGTGCTAGCTCTAATATAAGCACTGGCCACAGCAGGTTGTTCAGGTTTTTTTTCTCTTAGTGAGAATAACTGTACCACTGTAGTGCCAAATCCCATCTTTCCCACTGCAGGAACCAAGCTGCCCTAATGGAGAGGGCAAGTTGAAAATCTGCCTCAACTCATGGTGATATGCTTTTATATTTTCTTCTTTCTGCCAATACCGCTGTTCCGAGCTGTGTAAAATGAAGGAGGTAATTTAATATGGCGTGAAGCCGTGCGCTGCCTGCAGAGCCTGTAGGGATGGTTTCATAGGGGCTCTTCTGTGGCGGCGAGCCAAAATTAAGGCAAAACGTTATGCTGCAGCCCAGATCCTGCCTGGTGCGCTGCCTCCAGCTGCCTCTCGCAGGGTGAACCTGCTGGAGTTGCGCAGGTGAGGGGAATGGAGCTCTCTCTGATGTTCCGGAATAAATTTTCAAGTGTTATTTTCCCAGTGTGCCCTTTCTCCCTTCCAAAAGGAATCAGCAAGCACCAGGGCTGCAGCTTGCCACAGCTGCATTCAGCTGTCAGGATTGGTTTTCCTATGGGCTCAGGAGTGCTGGCAGCACTTTCATTTTGAGAAAAACAGAGGTGATTTGAGTTTAGAGAGACCTCAGCACCGGCTGCCCAGCTCGCCCCTTTGTGGAGAGATGATCCTGCTCTACTTGGAAAGAGAAAAAGCTCCATCAATGTGGGGCCTGTTATGTGCATTCCAGTTTTGGATCCCACCTGCAGCTGTCCCAGGTCTCATCTTGAGTAGGTCTCTTTTTGCAAAAGGAAAAAGCATCAGGAATGACTGTCAAAACAAGGCAGCGTTTTGCCTGCAGGAAGATGAGTGATGTTGCTGCAACCCACAGTCTGAATGCTATGTGAAATGCCAGTTAAAATAGAATTGTTTGCATAAAATGAAGCACAAAGTTTTCCTAAATCCTGATGTTATTTACAAATAAATATTCCCTGGGTAATAAACCCTTGGCTCATGTAATTTTATGATGAGAAAAAAGTCAAATGATCATACAAGCTTATTTACAGTGGTTTTTTTGGCTTGCTCACTGTCCCAACTATTAAATAGAAGCTCTGTATTTCTGAATGTTATCAACAGCTCCTGTTTCCTTGACAAAACCATAAGAGAGAAATAAATCTCATAAAGAGATTGCTAGGCAGCTGTTCGCCAATGGCTAAATGCTTGCACGAGTTACTCAGTATTATCTCTGCATTTGTGCAGCTCAGCACTTGAGTAGGAATCAGGGAATCTCAGCTCAGCTTCTCCAGACCACCTGGCTGCCTAGCAAATTTTGGTCCATTTACCAGCACTGGATCCCTTTCTAAATGAGATACAAACCCCAAGCCCTTCTCCATCAGTGTGGAAAAAGACCCAGGACACGTAAGTGTCAATATACAAGCATTTTTCCATATGATAAATGAATACATTTTATTCGGTAGGAAACTCTGTATGCCTATCATGGAAAGCTGCTACGCAGTTTATGCTGTTATGAAGCAGATCTTCCCTCCTACTATTCAGCAAATATATAGAAACAAGTGTAATAGGGCATCTGGAAGGGGTGGGTGGGGTGGCAGCACTCAAGAAAATTGCCAGCAGCCAGCTGAAATGGACAGCAGTGTAAGCATAAATGTGCCTGTGCTGCCCAACTGCAGTGTCACACCAATGCAGGGACACAGCAGGATGCTCAGCCCACCTCTGATGGCCACCAGCCAAGGTAGCCCCGCTGACACCAGGGATGCTAACAGCAGATCAGCCTCACCTTGCAGCACGGAGCAGAACTATGCCTGAAGGGCAAAGCTAATCTTTGGGTTCAATGGGCAGCCCCACCAGCCACAGCTGCAGCATCACCGTCACCTTGCTCAGCATCACTGCCGACTTGTGTGAGCTGAATGTGTTTGTCAAACCACTGCTGGAGATGCTACATGACGGGTGATTGCTTGGGGCTCAGCTTCTCCATCACTCCAAGTTGACCCAAGCCTGTGCTGCTGCCAGTGAGGCCATACATCCCAGCCCCATCCCTTGTGTCAGCACCAGCACTTGGGCAGCCCCATGCAGAAGCACGTCCCAGCTGCAGTCCTCCGTCTCGCTGATGAGGGGGCCCAGGGAAAGAATGAGAGCAGGATGACTGCAGCATATTTGTGTGTGGTCATGAAATTGGCCCTGCTAAACGAGAGCAGCACCTCTCATTGTAGATCCAAGTACAGCTGTGAAAAGCCTGAATGTACAATGGGAGATAACCTGCCTGGGAATGGTGTGAAACCTCATCTCCAGCAAATTTAAAGAGCAGACCACGCAAAACTCTATTAGAAAGGGTTAGGGTGGAGCTGACCCTGATTTGGGACTAGAAGCGAGACTGGATATCTCCCCCAGCCAAGCTTTTTGATGCTGGGGTCCACCAAAATGCTCACATAGACAGGCAATAAAATCACTGTACAAACAACTGTGGTCTGTTACTGTTCCCTTAAAAGCAGAGCTGCAAGAGAAGACTTAAACAAAGCAGATTTAGGTTAATCAAGTGAAGCTATGTTAGTCTTATGCTTGACATATGCATGCACTCAGGCATGACTCACCCTTCAGACAATGATTCATCATTAGTTTTTCTTGTGGGTTTGTATGTCTTTTGTCCATCCTTGTTACAGTCTCTTTCCATCATCTCACAAGTGCAGTGATGATTAAAACAGCATTAAAATTAGACTTTTAATTGGGGCCTGCTCTATGACACGCATGGTAAAGGGCAGAGAGGTTGTGTGCCTTTTGTTCTGATAAGAAGCAGGGAAGCAGGCTGTAGGTGATGATTTTGAATGGGGTAAGGAGGGAAGGAAAGAGGCTGAGGCAACTGTAAAAGTGTTGATTCTGGAAGGACAATGTTGCCAAGCAATGTGATCGTACATTTGGTTACTGCAGAAGGAGCTGCATCACTTTGGTGAGCTTGAGAGGAGG
Source organism: Myiopsitta monachus (assembly GCA_017639245.1). NCBI lineage: Eukaryota > Metazoa > Chordata > Aves > Psittaciformes > Psittacidae > Myiopsitta > Myiopsitta monachus. The sequence goes on from CM029927.1 coordinate 40,435,512, forward strand.
TATTAAAAACCACGCATCCTGCATAAAGGCCTTCTACATGTTGCACTGTATTTTCTTTGTATTTTCAGCACGAGTCTGAGAAGCTGAGTTGCGCAGCTGACCTCCAGCCCCATGGCCCAGCACGGAACTCAGCAGGGATGTCCCAGCCTGTTTTCCCAGGACATTTTCCGCAGGTCAGGGCAGGATGCTGCTGAGGCCATGGCCTTGGCTTCTCCTTTCGGGGTTAGCAGCCCTCTTCGCCACAGGAGCAAAGGCTCTGCAGTTTCTGTTCACCAGGACTATCACCATCACATGCCCTTGCCCATCTCTTGTAAGTGTGTGTATGTGAGGAAATCTTACTCTCGGCATGCATGGTGCTCAGTTGCGTGCTGGATATGACAGCACTGAGTAGCTTGAAGTGTATGGCTTTTTCTTCCTCCTGTACCACTCCAGTTCTGTGCATGCAAGAGAGAAGCAAGGAGCCTTCCAGGAAGCTGGCCAGAGGCTGCACTGGGAACAAGAAGCTCTTCCAGGCTACCACATCACTTGAGAAAGAAACTATCCTCTGCCAAATTGTTCTGTAATCCTCCATATGCATTTCAGCAGTAGTAAACAGAATAGACAACTACATCTCCTAATAATGGAGGTGCTGAATAAAACAATTTCCTGTTTAGACAGACCCTGAAGCCCAGTGTTTCCATCATTTGTCCTTTGGGAAGTGAAATTTGGCCAGAAGAGTGAGGGCCAGGATACGAAAAGAAATAAGAGACTCTTCTCATTTTAAGCACCCAGCTCTGTTTTTGCAAGCAGAGGGTAAGAGTTTACAGTGGATTACAGGGCATCATTTGTAATGGCATTTGCTCTTAAACAGTTACCAGCTTTATTATCTGCACCCATTAAAAGAGGATTTTAAGGAAGGCATATTAACAGCAATGCCAGACTGTACATATGTTTCTTTTCATGTTGTACAGTTCTAAAGAAAGAAATGAGCTCAGCAATATTTTTTTTTAATCCAACTTCTACATTTAATAATATTTAAAAACTGTGTTACGTGCCCTGTTTCCTTTTGTTCCACCTGCTTCCATTTTCCACTTCATTTTCTTTTGCTCTCTATTACAGTTTATGCCTGTGCTTTTGTGTGTCAAGCTTGTAATGTATTCCTTTAACATGTTTCTTTGGATTCCAGTACTTTCCCCCTTTAGAATCAGCCTGCTCTCATCTCTCTTTCTCTGCAAGGAAGTCTCCTCTTTCTGACTGTGGCTTTCTTTAGCTTCTTTTTCCCCATTTCTTTCCTATTTAATACATTGCTAAGACTTCTTTTTTCTTCCTTTTGTTATACGTCTCTCTTAAGGTAGTACACCTCACCTCTTCAACATCTCCACTCGCTCCCTCATTTACCTACTCTTTGAAATGCTCAGGGCTTTTCCCCTTTGTTCTCTGCTTTCCATCCCTTCCACTCTTCACCTCTCCTCATTCTCTCCTCACCACCTTCTCTCCTTTCCCTCTTCTCACCTTCTTCTTTTCTCTTCAGTGTTGCACACACTTTTCTACTTTTTTCTACTTTTTTCTTTATTTTCTACTTTATTTTCTACTTTTCCCCCACCTCAAGTACATGTTCAAAGCCTGAGCACTCCTTTTCTGACTCCCCAGGGGTTATTGAGGAATTCATCTGTTTCCAGAAGACCCCAAAAAAGGAATACAAAGAGAGCTGGTGGCATCTTCTTTGAATCACCTGGGACCCAGGGGGAGGATAAAAGCCTGTGACTTGCTGAGAATGTTTCCTCTCTAGATCTGTGGTGTGTAAGTGTGAGCAAGGGCAAAGGCTTCTTTGGTATCACTCCCATATCCTCAGCAAGCATGCCTCTTCACCAGCTAGATGGGGATCCAGCCCTGGTCCTCTCCACCATGATTCCCAGATGGAGGGGTCAGGCAGTGGGACACGGCATAGTCAGTATGTCCACCACTTGCTTTGTGACTCTTGGTGTAAGGGATGTCCTCCCTTCCCTTTGGCATGGGCAAGCAGTAAAGCTACCCCATGGCCACAGGAGCATGTGTGGTGAGGCCAGGCAGGGCAGGATGGGGTTGGACCCCTCGCCCTATATGCCACCTCCAGGTGACTATCAATGCTCCAGGCTTGTCATCTAAGGAGATCTCAGATTGCCTTGTGCTTCTGTAACTGAGATCTCAAAGCAAAACCCAGAGGTGTCTGGATGGCAAGGTCCCAGCAAGCAGATATGGGCTCCTGTTGTTCACTTTGTGCAGCGCCACAAACACAGAGGACATAAACATGTTTTGAGAACATTTCTATAACAATAGCAAGTAGTTAGAAAAGTAATCACTTATCACTGCCATGATGCTAAAAAATAATCTTTATCATATTGCACTGAAAGGCTGCCAGGAGAGATTGAAGAGCTAAGGGGTAGAAGATGAAATGAGGCTGTGGAGAAGAGAGACAGTGGAGAAGATCACAGACACAGGGCACTGCAGGAAGGTCTCATCATACCCCACACTCCCCGTGAACTCCTGCCTAGGACAGCATCCCCATTTAGCCAGCGCATGTAAGTAAAGGCTGAGCGATTACTGCAGGACCAAGCCAAGTGTGCCATGAAATTTAATTAAGGTCAACAGGCTCTGGTGTCTGGTGGGGCCTGAAGAGAGCCCTTTCACTGCCTGTGCAAACCAGGCTGTCATTATTGGTGTCCCACGGCAAACAGCCCATTAAAAGTCTCTGGAAATACTCCTGTCCCCTCAGTGGCTTTCTGTCAGGCTTAGTGTGAATACTACAAATTAAGCAGAAGCATGCAATAAGGTTCCCTGCAGCTCTTAATTAGCCATCTTGCAGTGGCATTTCCCATCTGCAGAGCTGCTAGCTGTGGTGCAAGTGCCAGTGAGGGGGGATGCTGAAAACAGCCTTTCACAGGGGTCCTCCACCAGCGTGGTGGCACAGCTTTGGGTGCATGGGGGACCCCCAGTGCCGTGCTTTTGGTGTGCTGGCAACCACTACACCATTGCATGTTTAATGGCAATGCAGCAAGGTGCTGACAGCATGACAGGCAGCGTCAGGGCATCATCTCCATCTCCATAATAACGTTGGTGCTGCCACCTGGGAGCAGATCCCACCACAGGCACAAGAGCAGCATGGAGGACCTGGCTGCAGCATCCTTTCTTCACAGGGAGAGCTGCAGTTGCTGATCCTCGAGCCATCAGTGCTGCACATGGCGGGGCAGTATCCACTCCCTCGGCTCCCCCTTTCTGGTGGCCACCACCCCTTTCCAGATCAGGAATGGTGGGCAGCATGGAGCCAGTCCAGTTTGGTACACAGTACCACTGATGTGAGCAAACAGTGAGACAGGTCAGACAGCTGAAGGAGAACAACCAGGCTCTTCAGAGTCTTTTTAACTTACAGGATCGATATTTGTGTAATATTCATGTCGTAGGACTAAATACTTGCTATAGGATTAAATATTTCTGCACTGCTGTAGTGACTTCACCAGCATTCGGTGCCTGGGGCTGCTGGTAATGAGCTGGAGTCACATACCAAGCTGAATTATTATTACTAACACGTTTAGATGCAGCCTCATACCTGATGAATGACACCTGCTGTGAAAAATGAATGATGCTATATTTGGAAGGTATTTATCTGGTGTTTGGAGGGTAGCTTTAGATGTATGCAATTCAAATGCATTTCTTTTGGTAGGATAATGATCCTTACATTATCATATTCAATGAAAGCATGTCTACAAGTACGTGTTCTGTATGTGCTGTATGTGTGCAAAATGTGTATCCTAGATACCTAATGGCAATAGCAGATCCAAGCTGTAAATAAACTAGTGAGTCAAATGTGTGTTACTGGGCCCAGATCACTAAAATCAGTAGGAGCTTAGAATGGAAAGGAGTGTTAAGACTGGATCAACTGGAGTAAAGACAAGCATTATTATTTCCTTTTTGGAAATTAAAGCAATATTACAGATTTAAAATTGGATGACATTTTGCACACCATTTGGAAAATCATGTTACAGATTTGCCATGGCAGTTACAGCTTAAAACTGCCTTATGGAAAATTTCTTGATATTTCTTTTGCAAATTGCAGGTACATTCCCCCTCTTCCTCCCTCCTCCTTGTACAGTCCTTGTTCCTTCTAATAAGTAAACTCCACAAGTTTACTCCACAAGTAAAAAGAAGATAAGCCGATAAAATATTACCGGACAATATTTACATGACCATGTGTTTGGGTTTTTATTGGTATTTTTTTCACTGTTCCTGACTTGCAGGTGAAATTGGGAATTATTAGGGGCACAAGTGCACTTACACAGTTGTCTTGCTTGATCCCCATTGACAGAGACATTACCTGAACAGTATTTAGAGTAGGCTTGAAGTGGGATTACAAATGCGGCTTTTGTGATTCTCTTGAGGTACCGCTTTCTTCCCAGTAGTGTCACTTGCACATCCAAAACAAACCAGTTTGTTTTGTTTTCCTCTCTTTCTCCCTGGAAAACGCAACCAGCGTTTCCACACAGCCAAGTTTGGGCTGTCCCAAGGTTTTGTGACAGGCACATGCACTGCTGTCTCTGGAAATGCCAGCAGCGCTGCCGTCAGCGTTGTTCTGCTCAAGGACAGATCCAGGAAACAAATCAGACCTGAAGTACTCAACAGGCACCATTGGGACTGCAGGCTGGCAGGTCTATGAATTAAAGCTAGAGCAAAACCAAAGGCTAACACGATTCCTAAACCTCTCCTGCATTACTGTTTTCTGCTTTAGTCCTGGTGTGGCTCAAAAGCAGGGTATTTCTTGGGCAGGTGCCTGCGCCCTAGGCTGTCTCCTAGGAACAGCCAGAGCCATGACAAGCCAGGTCTGGGTAAAGCACTTGGACCTGTCCCCAGGCACTCCAGAGTCCCTGACACTGGGGACAGGAGGGAGGAATCTGTGCTCAGGGCTGTCTCCCTGCCTTTCCAACTAGAGCTGCCTGTTGGCTGCAGTCCCAAGAGCAGGCAGAGTCCCTTTGCCTGCAATGTGTGCACAGGGTCATGTCTAGATCCTCTGTCTGAGACCAGAGTGCTTGCATCCTAATCAGAGCCCGTATTTCTACGCTTCACAAACCATGGCCTCACACACCTGCCTTTTAAAGACAACTGTTTCAGGATTATATTCTTTAGATGGTGCATTCAGGTATTCTTTCAGTATCTTACTTGGTAGCCTACTTCATATGAGCTAGAGTTGTTCATGGGCTGACATCCATCACAGTGCTTTTGAGATGCACATGGTACTCTTGTAAATGTATTTTCATTTTTTCCCCTCCAAAAGACAGCTAGACTCTTAATTCCCAGGTTGGCATTTTTTTCCATCAGCATAGCTTAAGACAATCACTTTCCTCTTCTTATTTAACAAATTGCTTATCAGCAGAGCCAAAATAATGTTACTGAATTTTATTTCACAATTTCTTCTCCTTAGTTTCCAAGCTAAATACCTTGCTTTACAAAAGTCTTTTTTCACGATACCATAAAGGTGCATTATGGGATCTCAGATTTCTCTAAACAGCCTTAGGTGCTTAACACATATATTCTTTAAACAGAATAATTTTACTCTTCACAGTGGGAAGCAGGCATCATTCATGGCATCATTCATGAAGTTCCTATTTCCTCAAGAGATTAGCACTGACTAACGTTTTGCACAATTAAGCATTTTAATTTAATTGTATATATGAAATGCTGAACCAGGAGCTTTTCCAGACAGGGTCATGACTTGAAAAACTCTAAAAAAGGCAGGTATTTCAGCAAGCTAATTTCTTTAAAATGGTTCATTTCCCCATCCCACTGAAAATTTATTGCACAATATAGCATGTCCGGAAAAAAAAGGGTTCAGTGAAAAGCTGGGATTCGGTGATAGATTTAACATATGCACAGAGCTGGGAGTCATGTGAGAAAAACAGGGCATTTACACCAGAACCCAGAATTTGAGATCCCGAGGTTTCTTCAGAGATGATGAAGAATCTGTGTTCTATAAGAAATTGAGTCATTTGTAATTTATGCCGTGTTTATTGGTACTAATTTCTCATGCTCATCTATCAGTTTCCAATCTTTCAGTAATCTGCATTCAATTTTTCAGTTCATATTCCTGCTGCCTGTTGAAATTATCTCTTGTAAGTACTGCTTAGTAGATCTGTTAAGTACATTACAAATATTTACTGTAAAATTCACCTGAAATTCTTCTAATTTTCCCGAGTTGCATTAAGCAATGTGTGAATAATAAAGCAAACAGAAGTGTATCTTTTCCTTATTTTATCACTAAGTAGCACACTTACCTACCAAAATGACCTAAAATAAGTAGACTTTCCTCAGCATATGAACCAAGACATGTACATGCCCTATCTAGAATTGCAAATTAATAATGATTAGGGCTGTGCATCTTATTATGCCTGTATTAAAACTTGTTGTTAAACATGATATCCGGTGATGACCGAAACTTGTTAAGGCTTTAAGTTATTGTGAATTATATACAAGTTTTATCTAAACTAGCGGTTTGTAATACCCATTTACAAATATTTCTCATTTCCTCATTCCTTAGAAATGAAAACTGAAGATACCACTATTAATGCATTCAGCTTGAGGGAGTTTTGTGAATGGGTATGTCGTGGTTTAAGAGTTTCATACCTTGGATCTCATATGAGAACTAAACAAATGGAGAGACTCTAGTCATCCTCTGTCTTGCTGCTCCACAGGAACCCACAACATATGTACAAAAAATGTCTGAGCAAATCAAAGGACTTTGTCGGGGGAAAATCCAATATTAAATCTCTGAAGGTAATTTTTTTTCCTTCTAGATATTTTATATTCATTACTGATGTCTTTCTACAGTGAGAAGTTTCTTGCTCAGTTTCCTGGAGCTGATTCTCATGCAAGATAAGGTCTCTTCAAACATTTGCAACTATTATAAATAACATTTGTTCTGGTAGAGGAAGACTACCATAAACATCTATAAAAGCTGAAAAGTGATGAAGAAGGTGAGTGGGGAGTAACAGCTCGCCATTTCACCAGATGCTAGAACAAGGGGTTGCCTCTGAGAAACATAACTGAAGAAAACCCAGGGAATGATGATTTCACACACAGCATATGTAAATTGTGGAGCTTACTGCTGCAGCAGCAGGTCTTGAACTGAGGGGGTCCAAGGTAGAAAGAGATTCCAAAAGGGAGTGAATGATGTTGGAGGAGACAGCCCACAGGGGCACTACACAAAGTTGCCTGGATGCATTCTCCAGCATACCAAGTGTGCAAATGGTTGTTGATTGCTGAAGCTGTGATGGCACAGAAGGGGAAGGATCCCTTTTTTTTGGACTGTCTCCTGACTGTCTGCATTGAAAACCGGCTGTGAGGTTGGATGGACCGTGACACTGGTCTAATTCAGCCCCAATGGTAAATATAGGTGGTAGTCAGCTCTACCATTTAAAGACAACTATTTCAGGACCATATGCTTTAGGTGGTGCATTCAGGTATTCTTTCAGTCATTTAATTTTAGTTCTCAGGAGTTTGAAAGTTCAAATATATTTCATCTATCTAAAGCATATTCTGAAGCAATTTATTCTGTTTTGAGTTCTGTCACTTCAATGTTCAATCTTGATAATATGAGAAGTTCTGTACTGAGGTAATGCACACAGAACAGAAGGCCACACACCCGCCCAGATGGATCTGACTGAATAAGCCTTATAGAGAGGGATTTAGCACTGATACGGACACCTAAATTTAGTTGAATGCAATACAGATACCTGTATGTGAGATGGGTGTCTAAGCTTCCCTGTGAGTAAATGGAAATTTAGTCAATAGGGAATGGAATTAAGAGAGATAATTCATAGTTTCATAAGGTAAACACCTTTTACTTAGCTGACTTAACCCTGGGCCCACCGACTGTAGTCTTAAATCCCCAGTGACAATTGCAGAAGCTTAGACACCTAACTGACATGTAGACAACTAAATCTGGATTAACCGAATGAGGAGACCAACTCATTTATAATTTCAGTTAAACCCCATAGAATTAGAAATAATTAATCTATGCTGGATGGATTTGGTACATTTAGAAGTGTCACATCTCCCCCACACCAGACATGGCTCTTCCTTCTGTGAAAGGAATGATTGCTTCAGGAGAGTTTGGTTCTTTAAGATGTATACAGTTCATTGCATTTCCTTTGTAACATCAGTTAGGAGCTCAGGTTAAGATAGCCCTTCTTGGTACAGACAAGGACGGTACCTTGGTATCAGGAAGCCTGAGTACCATATCAAGTGAGTTCCTGAGGTTGCAATTACGTCTTTTTTTTTCTGGTTTGTTTTTTTTTTTAGAAGATTTTTTGAAGAGTGGATATTGCCTTTCTGAAAGGAGATACACTAAGGCTCCGTCTACATAAACAGCTTGCAATTCCCAGATGTATTGGAGTCATCGTCTGAAAGTCCCTAAAACGGGTCTCTTAAAACTTGAGTCCTGGCACTGACATCTGGCTCTGAGTGAGCATGGGTACAGCACACAGGACTGGAGTGCTAGTTTATGGAGCTATTTGAACAGAGAATGTGGTCAGGACTCAAGGCTCAATCTGCCGCGCTTCCTCACTGTGCTGTGTTCATACAATGCTCAGCCTTTGAAGCTAAGCTTGTGTAAACAAACTAATCCACCAGAGCATGATATGGTGCATCATCACATACATGAGAACTGAAAACAAACTTGAGTACATCCACGAGGATGAAGACTAGCTTATTTTGATTATTAAACAAAAAATAAACACAAAGCAACACTGGCATGTGTTGCTCATTGAATACTATTAAAGGAGCAGTTGAGCTCATTGTGCTCTCTCCTAACTCACAAGAGGGGTTTCTGAATGCCCCATTCATCTTTAGCAAGACAAACAGAGACCAGCTTTACGTAATTTGGCTGCCCTACATTTATCTCTACCTGGCAACGACTTTGTCATGCTGGCTGCGTGCTACACGTTCTGTATTTCATTCCCAGCATTGCTCTCTCCATATTTAGAGCTGAGAATGTAATGATGTCAGATCTTCTGCTCAAGAGCTAGCTGAAGGGAGCTAACGTCATCTCATACCTTCCCCCTAAACCACACAGAATCATCTTGCCTATTGACTCAGGCTCCATTTCCTCATCTTTCATTCCCAGCACAATTTGTCTTTATTTTCCCATCTCTTGACAATTTGTTGTTGATGCTGATTTGACAAGCAGGAAGAGATGGGGGAAAATTTGAGGTATGGGGAGGCTTATTAGCCAGCTCACTGAACTTGAGACTTAAAGTCTCCAGGGACTTGGCAAAGTGCTCACATTACTAAGACACACCAATACACTGCAAATCATAGTCGATTCCTCCCACCAGACCTCTGTGCATCTCATCCCAGCTTCTTGTCCTCTCCTTCTCTCAACGCCCCACATACCTGTCGATGCCCTCTTCACCCTCACTTCATGCCTTGCCAATATATTGTCAATACCCTTCCCCCTACTGGCCTTTCCAAAAGGTCTTTACCACGCAGGAAGGAATGGCTCCATGTTATCTTTCCATGTTCATCTCATATTATTGCAATTGTACAACACACTCGGATTTCTGTTTGAATAGCAAACTGTTACTCATCTTCCACTGAATAGTGGCTGCCTGGGGCAGGCATGCTCACAGAAAAGATCTGTGCTTTCTATCTTTCTAAAAATAAATAATCAAAGAAAGGCAAGAGTCAAAAGCTCACCATGCCCCAAAGAAATGTCTGCATCTCCATGGGAGACTTCCAAATATCTATCCCAAGACAGAGTGTTAGGGGTAGGAAAATTGCAGATCAAAGGTTTTGAAAACATGAAGTTCTGTTTATATGATGCAGACCAGAGCTGTTTGCTCCTCTTAGAAGTAGTGATCAGGCCAGCACACTCCTGCCAATACAGTGTTACCATCAGCTTTTGAAAGTTAAACGCCACTGCTGATTGTTGCAAGCAGAGCTAGAGCAGACATTATTTCAACCGAAATGAAGTTTACAGACCATGTCACTCACTCTCATAAAGCATCTCCAGATACTTAGGTGCAACTTTGGAGAGACATTTTAAGGCACAGATTCAATATTTGTGCCCCATGGCGCTTGGCCTGAGGTTGTCAGGCTAATCCCGGGGTGGCAGCAGGGAGCAGAGGCCACTGCTGCAGAAGGAACTGCTGGATAACCTGAAGGCACACATCAGCTGGGGGCTCTGGTGTTTTGCTTGGTGGAGCCAAGTGGGAAATCAGTTACCGTGGAAAGAGGAAATGTCAGGCAGAATCTTAGGTCCTCACCGCTGGTTTTCTATAGCGCCAAGTCAGTCTTTCTCAGTACTGCCTGCGCAGATCAGATTACATTTGTAAGACATAAAATAACACACCTAGCAAGGATTGTGAAATGAAAAAGGAACTGGGTAATTATGGTATTTACAACATTTTTCAAGTAATGCAAACATCTGAATACATCTCCAAGGGCAAGGAGGATATTTTTAAATAAACATGCTTCCTTCCTGCAAGTAATAGATTGCAATAGCAACTGGCAGAAGGATTCATCTGTTATTTTAGTTGTTTTCATGGTTTCATGGGGCTTAGCTTTAACGAAAATTTTTTAAAAGGGAGTATATTCTATGGCAGGGAAATTGTCAGAGGGTTTCCTTTTATTATTCTATTCTATCCTATCATGCATTTATTTTCTCAAGTTTAGAATATTCTTAAATGTTTTCTTTTGCTGTTCAAGTTTTCTGCGGTTGATCTCCCCTCCCCCTCCAGCATAACTTAAATATAACCCCTCCAGAAATCTTGGAACTTACAGTGAATAAGAATATATTTTCTCCAAAGCAATATTCTAACCCTTCTTCTCTTTCAATAGAGCTAAAGCTGTAAATAAGTTAAGACAAATTTCTAGTATTTTGATTTGGAATCAGCAAGGCTATTAAAAAAAAGGAAAAAGGTAAATGGAAAGCACTGTTCTTGAGCTTACATAATTTACTATGAATCTCAGAAGATCCTGAAAACACAAAAGCTGTTGCACTCTGTTAGCAGTTATTAGGGAAGGAGAAACAAGAACACCTATACAAATTTAGTGTGTGCCCACTTGGATTGCCTACTGAATAGTACAGGCAGTCCTGGTCCTCCCCTTAAAGGACACACAATAGAAAACATTCAGGAAAAAGACACAGGGATGATCAAAACCATGGAGCAGTTTCCACACTTCAGCTCCTGAGCCTGGAAAAGTGATGACTGAGAGGGGATATGGCACATGTCTATAAGACCACAAGTAGCATAAAGAGGGTGGAGAGGGACTGATCATTCCCCTGCTCTTCCAAAACAAGAATGAAAGGTGGACAAATAAAGCTAGCAGGTTCAAAATGAGCAAAACCAGATGGCTCTTCATAAAGTATATAGATAAGCTGTGGGGTTCCCTGCAGGAAGATGTTGCCCATGGTGGTTACATGGGCATACAGGGAGCTTCTGTGCATAAACTATTGATGGCTGAGAAAGCACTCCAGGGAAGTGCATGCTCGTGCTATTCTTACTCACTTTCGCAGACTTCTCCTTCTGGCCACAGTTAGAGGCAGCTTACTTTGGTCCGGCCCTGCACTGCTGTTCTTTTTTAACTGCTTCCTGGTAGAACTGTCCCTTTCTTTGCCCTAGTGACATCCCCAGACTCAGCCAGGAGTAGGGCTGTTATTGCAGATGTGTCTGTTTGTAAAGAGGTGCTGATGTCAATGATTTACTGAAATACACACAGCAAATCTAATCAGCAAACTGCTTTGGCATTAAGAACAGGAAAAGACCATAATAGTGTCAAGAATGAGGGAGTAATTCAGTTATTTTAGGGCCTTACAACAACTGGCACTGCAACAGTGTAGCCTGTGAAACTCTTGGTTTTAAAAGAAAAACTGGTTTTCCATGTGAAGTTAGAGCCATCACAATACAGATGATGGACTGCTGTCATCTTTAATCCATAGTGGCAGAAACATGTGCTTGACCAGTGCTAGCACTAAAGAAGGCTGAAACTCATTCCTCGTCCAAATCACAAAGGTGCAGACTTCCCCTCGGAGACATACTTCCCACAGGGAGACTATAAATAGCTCTTTGGAAAAATATTTTGCTGTATTTAGCATTTTATGAAAAGCATTGTGTAAAATGAATTCTTCATTACTCTGTGCTGTTCATCTGCATGTAATACCAATGGTAATTGATTTTCTGATGGTGCACGAATTGCTAATGTAAAACCTCTGCAGAAGACTTAAAGGTGAAATCTATTTTCCTTGCAGAAAGCCTATATAATCTGGTTTTATACAGGAGAAGTATATCTTAGAGGAACTGGAGGGGACTGCAGTTCCCACATCCTAGTGACTGCTTCAACCTGTATCTGGGAGGTAGGAACCAGCCCAGCCTCCCCTTTCCCTCTGCAAAGGTGGTGGTATCAGCCAGGCCACGTGATAGCTTAAACACTTTTTATTCAGTATTAAATTCCTCACACAATTTTGCACAGGCAGTTCCATTAAATTCATATTCTTCCACTTAGTCTGTGTGTTTGCATACATGCACACCACCACAATTTTGTCCCTGTGCCCTGTAAATCCTCCGGCTGCCCACCTCCAGTGGTGTGCAAAGGGAAGACATCAGCTGCCACACTGGGATCACATCTGTGAGATCCACACCAGGATCAGGCTCTGCAGTCTGAAACAACTTGCCTTCCTTTTTGCAAACGCAGCTGAGGGCAAATATTGCCTACAGTATCTGCTGATGCTCGAACACAGCAATTACTTCTGAAATCTAACCTAATTACAGTTGCTGAAGAATTTTTCTCCATCCTCCCTGGCTCATTTACAGTTCTCCCACATTCTCCTTTATGTCTCCTTTCTTTGAGACAATATTTACCTTTTTTAACACTTTCTCTTCTTCTGCTTCCTTCCCTCCTGCAATGCTCTGTGCAAGCAGAATAGCACAGCCTCTGCGACCAGCCACATCTGCGTGCAGCCTGCCCTAATGACAGAGACCAAATACACCTTCTAAGTTTTTACAGCCAAAGCTCTGACTTTGCAAAAGCAACAGAAGATCTCACCTGATTTTGCATTAGCAAAATTGTTTTTGAGGGGTTGGTTTGTATTTTCAATGCTCTCCTGAGGCGCTCACAACGAAATCAGAACCATGTTTGCATGAATATCGGGGAGAGGAGCTGACAGCCGCAAAAAAGGAAGAGCAGTCTGTGAAGCAGCCCATTTTCATTGACAACATGGGAAATAATCTAGCTCAAAGGAAAAATGTTTCTGGAACCTTTTTTTTTTCTTTTAAACTGTATGACTATGCTCAAACTAAGAGTTTGGAGCAGCAAAGTAAAATGTTTTAAAATGCATGCTTTAACTCAGTAGGGTTTTTTTATTGTTAGCAGGAATTTAGCATCTATTTGGTCAGGGATGAGCATATTGCGGAACACTCCTAGTGCCTCATTGACATCTAGTGCCTATTGAATGCTGCAGTTCAGGCATCGCCAGTCAAGACATTCAAAAAGGAAACAAAGAGATGAGCCTGATTTTGATCTTTTCTTTCTTTTTTTTTTTTAAGTCAGTATCAACTTATTTTTTAAACATGACAATCAAATACCTGGCCAGATGCTGTAAAAGGAAATCCTGTGTCCCGGATTTGTGTCCCTGGCCGTGGCAGGGGATTGGAACTAGATGATCTTTAAGATCCCTTACAACCCAAACCATTCTGTGATTCCGATTCTGTTCAGGAGGTGAGAACCAATGGTCCTAGTAATCTCCTCTCATATGTAAGGGCTGTATAAGGGAAGATAACGAGACAGATCTGAACATGTATGACACAAACACCATGTAACAAAATCTTCTGAGATGATATTTTAAAGCCCAGCAGCTAAATTCAAACTTACACATTGTCTTGATATTGATAATTGTTTACTGCTTTACATGACAGAGCCGTACATGTGAAGGCAGATCTATATACCTCTGCCTTTGAAGATTTTTTTTATTCTTCTATTTATTTAAATTTCGCATTTGAATTTCCCATATTTTTACCAAAATGTGTCATTAGTAACAACAACATACCGAGGTTAAGGTAGGTGCAAGAGTAGAGTGCTGCACAGAATCAAAGCAAGCTGAGAAGAATTTGAAAGAGCGAGAGCATGGAGGTAAGTAGTGTAACTCCGAGGCTGTGAGCAAAAAGAGTACTCACAAAAAAGAGGAAAAGGGAGCAATTAGCAAAGAATTTGGAAAACTGTGTAATCCTGAAAGTAAGGATGTATTCCAGACCTAACCCAGCTTCTGCTGAAGTCCATGGAGAGGGGAATCAGGCTGCCTGTTGTAAGGAGAGAGGCAATGGTTTACTACACCTTCCTGCTGCTCATCCAGGGCTTCTGGTAGAGGCAGGAGGTCTTTGAGAATCCTGCCAGGAATTAAACTTTTTGTACCAATCCATGGGGATTGTGTCTTGCCAAAAAGCTACTACTGCAGTCCAACATTAATGCAGTTGTTTTTCTTTGTCAAGGTAATGCTGAAGACGCTGCGTTTGCGTTCAGACTTCTCCCAGCTGTTCTTAATTCAATTGTGGCACTACAACCATTTAGTATCTTCTGCTTTGCTAGGCCTTCCAGAGAGAAATAGCAGCTCCTTCACTCCTGGATTTGAGTTTGAACTTCATTTTCTTGAACAGCTGTCAGAACTGAACAAGCTTCCCCAGCCTGATTTCAGACCAGAACCTTTCTCCCAGGTACAGCCATATAGTAATTCATTATTTGTATTAACCAGCACAGTCCCACTGAAACCAGGCTTTGCCATGAGATGTATCCCCATCCTGCTGCAAGCGAATGAAAGGTCTTGTATGGGCCAAGAGGGGCACTGGCACAACGACGGCTGTCAAGCAGAGGATAAGTGGATCAGCTCTTCCCCATATGAGAAAAAATTATTTCCACAGCCTCTAGCTTTTAGCTCACCAGGCTGATACACACATACACACTACACCCTAAGGCAATAGAGCACATACATACAGTTCATGCTGCAGAACTGCTTTGCTTCCCTGGAAGGCTAGAAGTGCTCTGCCACAAGATATTCGGCCAGAAAGCTTTAGGGCTTTCTGGGCACCTGGCAGCAACTTGAGCCCTTCCACACATTAAGTCTATTAAATATTTAGTCACTAATTTTTCAACCCATGCCTTCTTCCACTTCAAGAAAACCTGCAAATCCTTTTGAATAAACTGGGAAAGTCCAACCTCAGGTAGGCTGTATACATGACTAAATTTTTCCATGAAAACCCTGGCAATGCATGAAACTTCAAAATAGATCAGGTAACACTTCAAAATAGATCAGATTAAGGTACGCTCAAATCAGCAAATTTGGCTCTTGTCTTGTAATAACCATGCAGAAAAACAGAGAGCTTGGTTTTCTAGGTGAAGAGATCCTAAAGTCCCACCAAATATCCTACTCTAGCACTTGGGGCAGCACCAGTAGGATGCATCTGAAGTCCGTTTCACTGTGGCATGGATGGCATGACTCAGCAGCCATGGCTGGCTTGACTCCTTTGTCTAACGGGAGCCATAGAATTATTTGCCATGTTCTTGTCCCTGTTGATCTCTCTGTCAGCATGGAAAGTAGGGAGACAAGCAGCCCAAGGTCTGCTCTGCCCCTTAATTAACATTAATCAAATTAATCTGGGTCCATCTCCTTCTTACATACTTGAAAACTTAATATAATAGTTTCATCCTCAGTGCAATTTGGTCAGCTCTCTGAGGGTCCTTTATTCTTATCCACCACATCCTTTTCTCCTACAGTTCCATCCCTGACTATTGCAGCACTGTGCCATTTATGTTGATTAGAGGATGATTATTTGGAGGACCCCTGTTCACTCCTAGACAAACACTAAACCAAATGCAGGCTTCACATTTAAATTGAGGGCTTCAAATTGCATCTTATTTCTCCTCAACATGTGCTTGAGTCTGTTAACAAATAAAGGAATCAATATTGCACAGATAATGCCTATGCTTCCGGGTCTTGGTGGCCAGGCTCTGGCACTAGAGCTCAGCGATATCCCAGGTACCTCCTTAGCCGAGGGTTGCATCATGCTGCAGTGGCAGTACTGCTTAATCCGAATCCCTGGCAGCAAGAGAGAGCAAGCCATCAGAGTCAAACCCAGGATGTCCGGGCTGAACTTGCACCCAACCACTCATCCCTCCCACAGGCTTGCCACAATGGAGCAGTGGGGTCCCGAGGGATTTGCTGTCCTCTCCTGCTCTTCCCCTTGGCCCTCCACCCTGGGAGACACCTAGCTTGTGGTTGGGGGCCCATTGAATACCCTGCTGCGTCATTTCTGGGCTGTGAAGGTTGGCCAGCCTATTCTAGTCAAAACAAAAGGGACTGCGGCTTTGGATCACAGGCTCCTGGTGTCTGAAAAGTTGCCTACTGATATGTCATCTTTATATTTGAAAAGTGGCTTACAGATATTTCATGATTATAAACCAATTTAATTCTTTCAAAGTGAATGCTGGGTTCCTTCCCTGAAGTTCTTCCATGTGGCATCTAGTGCAACCCTTTGGCTAACTTCCAACTCAAATGCAGAATTGACAGTATTTGGTTATTTAACATGTGTCACCGGCCCAAAAGCAGGGCTGCATGTTTCAAGTGGCATGTATTTCACAACGGGACTCAGGTATGTGCTGGGAAAAGCCTGCCTCAGCCTCTGCCAATGTGCTGTTTGTTGCCCTAATTAAAGTTTACACTGGTAACCTAGGGAATGAATGAAGAAACAAACCTTAACCAGTCTCATTTCTTCACTTGTGCGATGGAGTCCTCTGGAATTCACAGGGAAAATGTTAAACATGGTAGAGAGGTAATTTTGGACATGCACTCCTTTATCTCTCCGAGCGCCTTTCTCAACATGGGATTTTCCTCAAGGTACTTGGTCTCCCAGCTTTTGAAAGTGTAGGGTTGTTTTGGGTGCAGGGTTTTGGTAGGTTTTCAAAAGGACTGGAATATCAAATCATGTGGCATATATAATCATGGGAAGTTCATTTTCTCTAACCTTACAAGGCTCGAAGATTTTATGTTATACTTCATTGTGCAACACAAGAAAAATACCTCAGGAACAGAAATGTCTTTTATTCCACTCCCCATGTATCTGATGCTTTATTCCCTCAGGCACTACTTGTTTGCCAAAGGATTGTTTAACCACTGTTTGACAATTTCCAAATGCGAAAAAATGCTGGGTTTCGTCCAAAGGAAGGGAGGAGCTTTTCAAAGTTTTGTATTTAATCTTGGCTAAAAGTAAACAACTTTACCCTTTCAACATTAGTCATGCCTGTTGTATAAAGTGCAGTGTAAAAGTGCTCAGCGAAGGAGAGCAACGTTTTTCCATACTTTGTAATTATTAACATTTGCATTTGGGAACGGATCAGATTGAGTAACTAGCACGATGTGGCGTACAGCAGGGGTAACTGGGAGAGCTGGGGAATGGCGGGAGTAGAAGTGGCACGGCTCCTTGCTGGAGCCAGGTAGCTGGAGCTACCTTCAGCCCACAGACACACACCCGGGGTGGGCAGAGAGGTCTCTGCCGGTGGGCATTTTGCAAGGATTAATGCGTCTTTAAAAAGGAGGTGGAATGAACGAGGGGGAATGAGGAAAGAGCCCCCAGCCTACCACATAAACTGCTGGCACAGTGCAGCCAGGCCCTTCTGGTGGGGACAGAGCTTGCACCGGCTACAGGGGCTTTTCCCTCTCCAGCAAACGCCCCTCTGAACAAAAACTGCAACTCTCCTAAAAAGCAAATATCGTATGCTATAGGGAGACCCCTTCTGCGGGGGAAGGCCAGAACCCTGCCTGTTCCAGGTGTTTCTAAGGCACAGCAAATGGGGACAGGGCCGGTTGGTCGGGGGGACACAAAAAGCCCCGGGTGCTGGGGCCGTGCGAGGTCAGCAGCGGGCAGGGTTGACAGCCGGCGGGCCCGGACCGGGCGGGCAGGAGGCTCAGATGGAGCGGGACTTGGAAGGCGGCGGGGATACCAGGCCGTGCCCCAGCACCCCAGGGATCTCTGCCCTCCCTGGGGAGAGGGGCAACCCCGGAGCCCGCTCCCTGCCGCCCTCAGATAGTCGGCAGGAATGCCCAGGGAGGCGAAAGCAAGGCTCCGAATCAACAGCTCCTCCCAGGCTCCAGCACACTTCCTTATCTCTCACTGGCCACTTTGCAGGAGTATTAGGGGGAAAAAAAAAAAAAAGAAAATAACGCAAAGTGGGGAATAAAAGAATGACCCAATTTGCAACAGGGAAAAAAAAAAAAAGAAAAAAGAAAATAAGAAGAAAAAAAGAGCTCTGTCAAGGTTTTGCTGTAATTGCCGGTGCGGCGTTGCATAACCAAACCGGGAGCTCCTGCCTGTGCCAGGGAGGCCGGGAACCCACCCCTGGACAGCGCGGTGCCGTGCTCCGCTCCGGCTCAGCCCCCGCGGGCACCGCCGCCGCCGGGGAAGCGGGCGCGGGCAGAGCGCAGGGTCAGCCCCGGGCCGGGGCCGTGCGTCCCCAGCCCGCCGAGCCGGGACCCGCTGGGACGCTCCGGGAGCCGGTGCCGGGCACAGGGGGCAACCTGCTTCGGGAGGACAGTGGCACTGTGGCCCCTGGCATGGCGGAGGCTCTCGGGGTCAGGCTCCAGGGGCCGCCGCCGGTGCGAAGCGGGGATACCGCCGCAGACATGTAAACGCGGGCACGCTGGGGTTTGCTGCTGGCGTCGTGAATCCATCCTTGATGCGGGGCTGGCTTTTTGGTTAAGGGTTTTATTATTTTTTTTCTCTGCTTCGCCTTCCGTCCTCTTTCCAGCTTCTCCTTTTCTTGGATCCTCGCCTGTCTCCTCCCACAGAACGAGAGAGAGGGAGAGAAAAAAAAAGGTCACGTATGTTTGGAAAAATATGTAGGTCAGTGGAACATTCCCTGCACTTGTGCACAGGGAGCCGGGGCGGGAGAGCTCCTCCGCAGCCCTCTCGCTACCCACCGCCCCAACCGGGCCCTGCCGGAGCCCACCGCGGGGAGGGGGGAGGGTAGCGCCAGGTTCCCTTTCCCCCTCCCTGACCCATTTTGCGCACCGGCCTCGCGTTTGGGCTCCCCACCCCCCCACCCCCCCCTCATTCACTCCCCTCCTTCCCGGTCCCTGACGAGGAAAGCGAGCGAGCGGCGGCGAAGGAAGCCGGAGCGGGAGAACCGCCGCCGCCAGCCTCCGGGGCCGCGGCTGCCGCCCATGGGCGCGGGGCGCGTCTCCCCAGCGCCGCCGGCTGAGGACGCGGGGCGGCGGCGGGGGCAGGCGAGGGGAGGTGGCGGCGGGCGGCGATGAAGGGCCGGCGGAGAGGATGCCCCCGCCTCGCCCGGCGGGCTCCAACTTCGCGGAGAACTACCGGCCCCGCAGCCCCCGCGCCTCTCCCGGCCGCGCGTCCAACTTAATGCCCCAGCAGGAGCCCCAGCCAGCAGCCCTCCCGGCCTCCGGCCTCCTCCCCTCCCCGCAGCAGCCCGGGCTCCCGGCGGCCTCCCGCTGCCGGCGGAGCCCCCGGCCCCGGCGCGCGTGGGTCCCGCGGCGCCCGGGGCGGCGGCAGCGCGGCATGCGGCGGCCCCGCGCACCATGAGACACGGCACCGGCACCGGCGGCAGGCAGGAGGCGGGCAGCGTCCCCGGCTCCTCGTCGGCAAGGAAGAGTTCGCCGGCTCCCGAGGCCGGCCTCCTGCGCGGCTGGAGCAGCGGCGGCCGCTGCCGCAGCGGCACCGGCAGGCACCGGAAAAGCAGCGGCATCCAGCCCGGCGGCACAAGCATCGGCACCGGCGGCGGCTCCCGCGCCCAGGTGGCCACCGCGGACAGCAGCAGCAGCGGCGGCGGCGGCTGCTCGGGCTTCCCCGCCGCGCTCCCGCAGCACCGGCACCCCAGGTAAAAAGCGGCCCTGCGGCCCCGGCCCTCCCTCCCCTCCGCGGGGTGCCCGCCCGCCCGCGACACCCTTGTGACCCCTGCGACGGCGGCCGGGTCCTCTCCCCTCCTTCCCACGGACGAACGCGGCCGTGGACGTGCCCGGCGGTGCGGGGCGGCATCGCCACTGCCGCGGGAAAGTTTCCGTGGGGAGCGTGGCGCGCCTGTCCCGGCCGGGCCGGCAGGGTCCGGCCCCTCATGTTGCAAACGCAAGTTCCCCCACAGCCCGTCCTCGTCCCCGTTCTCGTCTCGGTGTGGTCGGCAGTTGCCTGATGTTGGGGTTCATTTAAGCTGGACCGGCGCGGAGTCTGGTCAAGGAAAACTTCCAGTAAAACCAGTGGGATTTTTACATGGGTGAAAGCTCCCTGTGGGAGCAGAGGTTGTGTCGGGCGCCAGGAGAGCCCTGCTGCTGCGGCCCTGCAGCGGGCTGCCGCTTGGTTCCCTTCAGCGTGCAGAACGGGGAGAGACGTTAAATCCACGGCTGAGTGGAGACACAGGACTTGTGTCACCAGAGTTGTAGGGTGGTGTTTTTCTCTACGGTCACTGGCCTGATTTGTCAATTAACAAGAAACTTTCCTCCATGCTCCTTAACCGTCTACGGGGTGGCAGCTTACTTTCGCTCAAGTGACTCCAAAATAATTAGAGGTTATTAGCATTACAGCCGGCAGAGGAACTTGAATGTTTTCACAGTGCTAAATCTCCGAAGGGCTGTAGGGTTCCCTCAGATGGGCGCAGCTAACCTTAGCGCTCCGCTCAACAAGTGGCTGCCTTTTGAAGTCGAAAATTCGCTCTATTACCCTGGTGTGAAACGTTGATTTGTATCCCACTG
Source organism: Myiopsitta monachus (assembly GCA_017639245.1). Classification (NCBI taxonomy): domain Eukaryota; kingdom Metazoa; phylum Chordata; class Aves; order Psittaciformes; family Psittacidae; genus Myiopsitta; species Myiopsitta monachus. Next base: position 40,456,258 of record CM029927.1, read on the forward strand.
CGGGTTTAGTTTGTTTTGCGGTACTAAATAATTAGTGTTCACAGTATCCAGACCTAGCCAGCTCATCTGTTGATCTGTGATTCTGAGAACCGTCAGCTGGTGGAGGGCCCAATCCTGCATGCATTCCTGTAGATTAACATGGACATGGAGTTCCTGTGCATGGATGGCCTGGAAACGGGAGTCTTTGGAGAACGTAATTGCCAAGCTGTTCATTGTCTCACGGAAAATGTGAAATTGAAGGTTTTCCAGAATCAGGTGTCTGACACTGGGGTGATTCCTCAAGCTGGCTACGCTTCTGTGCCTGAAGCCTGGAGACCGTAGGCTTGCCTAAAATTGCTTCCCCCCCCTAACAAAGATGCCACCCTGCATGTAGATGTCACCCCACGTATGTGCACGACGGTACCCACAGACTACGCTTTGCAGGTTATGATTATTGCCCCATTTTCTAGCCTAGAGCATGCAAGAGCACTTGAAGGAGTTGCTACTTTACCACAACAATGTTTTCTACAGTTAGAATTACTTAGTGCTTTTCACTACAGTGTTCTTTCAGGTGCTTATGCATTTGCTAAGCTTAATCCTAGGCTGACATTTTCCAGGTTGAGTGTTTGCTGAAGACAAACTCTCTTTGGAAAGTTTCAGATGAAATGGTTCAGCTATTTCTGAGAACATGGTTAGAGGGAAACATATTCTTTAGCCACATATCTGACAAAGATGGTTTAAGTATACATCATCCTGCTTTAGGAGACCTTGATATTTCCTTTCCTGTGAATCTGCATTTTTTGGCTATGTTGAGAAACACTTTCATTGAGACTGTTGAATTCTTGTGGCTTCGTGTTTGGAGCTGGAATAAAAGATACTTGGCTTGGGATCAATCTTGTGATGGGGGTGTGCCTTATGTTGAGCCTGCGAAAAGCTTCCAGAATATGTCTCAGCTATCATTTTGTTACAACACTCAGGTTTGTGTGTTCTTGGTGGGGGGATGTTGAGGGCTTGACCATTGCACTTACTCACTGAAGATGCTCTCAGCATGGAGCACAACAAACACCCCAGCATTGTTAGGAGATGAGCAACTGCTCATCTTCCTGGGAGAAGTGAGAGCGCTCCAGTTGGTGGCTGAAGGGCTGCATGGACTTTCCCCTACATTTGTTCTTCCCAGATATTACTGGTATGGTGAGCACCATAAGGAGGGAGGACTGAAGACTGTCTTGGCTGCATCTTTGGTGGCAGGGTATGCTTGCTGATGAGGAGGCAGAGTGAAGAAGGAGGAAACTGATCAATTTACATGCATGGTGACAAAAAATAGTGGGACTGGAAAGAAGAAGTATTCGTGATGGAGGGAAAAAGGAAGAGGAGGGACCTTGAATTAAGTCAAAGGACTTGATGGGGTCATAGATGACAAAGCTTGGGAGCAAGATGCAGGGAACTGTAGAGCAGATAGAGGTGGAAAACCCAGTCCAAGAGAAGGAATGGTGGGCAGAAAAAGGTGTTGAGAGACTGGTGGTAGACTGGAACAGGAGATCTGAACTTGCAAAAGCAGTGGGTTTCAGTCTTTCAATGATTGGGTCACGGTACTGCTGCTTTTTAATCCTTCTTGTCTTCCTCCTCACACTGCCTACCATGTTCTTCAGTCCCTGTTTCCACTTCTTTGCCCCTTCATTTGTCTCCTCACAGAAATTGGTGTTGTGTCTTTGCTATGAGGAGCAGTTGTTGCTACTCCAGGCACAGACCTTGGACCTGGAGATGGGCTATATCTTTGTTGTGCCCAAGCTCTGGAGTTGCACTGAGCCCATGTGTTTGTTCTCCTTATCTTCTACTCCACTGGCAGGCAGCACACAAAGGAGCAGGACCTGGCACCAGGGCCAGTTTCAGGCCTTAAGTCTTCACTGTGATGCCTGCCCACCTACTTCCAGCACTAGGTTTGCCATGGACAGGATAGTAACTTTGCATGCCCCCGTCAAGTCTCATGCTAGATTTTTATGCTCTGAACATAAAGGACTCAACCCAGCTGGTGACTGCTGCGGTAGGCTAGGGTAGGTTTTTCACTTTTTAAAACAAAGGAGGAATTTATAGCTCATTATATTAACGATGCATCAAAATAGTGAAGCCCCATGGAACAAAATAGTGTGTAATCATGTAACTGACATTGTATCATAATCTGTTCATTTAAGGTAGGAAAATTATGATCGACAGCTGATGGTTTCAATTTGTAGCTGTTATTCTTTAAAGATAGGATGTTTTGCACGGCAAATGTAGCAATTTACATAACCATTGCTTGTGTTCAACTGTGAGTTTCAAGCAATCAGATTACTTACATCACTATGCAATTGATGATTGGCAAATTTCCCACTGCTGAAAATTACATTCAGATATGTATTTTATGTATATTTAGTTGATTTTCTTTCTTTCTAAGCTGAATTTAAGTAACTTCCATTTGTGTTTATGGTTTTGCTTTTGGGGTCTTTGGGCAGATGCACTTGAGTTGCAGATTTTGTAGAGGCATCATTACCTGTATAAAAAAGTCATTTTCCTAGATTGTGCTGAGCTTTCAGTTGATCCTTGATCTTATTAAAACTTGTTCTTGAAAAGCTAGGCTGAGGTCATGCAAATATTTGTATTTTATCTAATTTAATTCAGTCAGAAATCAGCATCAGCTGGTAGATTGACTTTTTCTTTATGAGTCTGATTACCAAAGTTTGAAAAGGAAACACCATGTAATAGTATTTAAGCAGAATGCATAGATGGTGCTGGATTTGTCCATATAGTGGTGTTTTTGTATTTTGTAGTTTTTCGGAGGAACTGAAGCCGTTGCTCTTGTTGTAACCCTGCTGTGGGCCACACAGGGTATATATACCACCAGTATATCGCCCACTGAATTCAGAAGTATGAGAGTTGCAGGGCAGGAAAGGTAAGGGGGTGAGAAGGGATGTGGTTCTGTAGGCTCGTGCTCTAAGTAAGCAGCTGAGAAAGTGCAGGCTTGGTTCACTCTCCACTCCTTGCACTCAGGGATGTTGGCAGATTAGCTTGAGGGATTTTGGGACACAGCTTTCTTGACTTTACACACACAAATTCAGTGTACATTTTGGGGATAGAAGGGTAAGTACATTTTTTTATGCTTCTCTTCCTCTGTCTCTTCCCCCTGAAGACAAGTCATGAAGCACAACTCAATCCATCCAAAATGTGTTTAATTACACTTTGGTAAAGACATTCCTGTTCCTTTGTCCAAGCTCCATGGCAGAGATCAGTATTTCTTGCATGCCACCTGCCACGTTTGGGAGGAATAGTGATGCACCCCCAGTGCTAGTTTTAATTTTGCTTCAGTCTGAAAATTCACCTGTGGCTTCGGGAAAATGAAACTCTTATGGAAGTTAGGTCACTGGTGAGCTTGGACCCTTGCCACTTGGAAACAGTATTGCCACATGCTTTGCCTGGTACTCTGACAGTACCTGCTTGGTCTTCCTTGTCTTCTCCTTTCCCTGCAAGCTCTCTGCGACAAAGCCATCTCTTTCTCCTGTGCTTGTGTAGCAGGTGACATGCTCCAAGATACTCCAAAAATGACCATGTAAGTGGTAGGAACAGAGAAGGTCTCTCACTTTCTCCTGCTTGGGTACAAGTCTGTGTAAACCAGCCGGCCTTTTGCTGGCCTGATTATGACAGAAGGTTTTTTTTCAGCTATTTTACCACTGTTCTTTGGGATCTGTGCCTAAAATAGAAGATTTCTAACCAAGAGAAATGATGATACAGGAAAAAAATCTGAAGGATGTGTATGTGCGTTTGAGATCAGAATGGAAATTTGGAAGTTCAGGTATGAAACCTCTGTCATTTCAAAGCATACAGGAAGTGCTAGCATGACAGGACATCATCTACAGGGACATTTCAGTCACCCTTTCTCTTTGAGTACCTTCATGTCAGATAAATGTAATATGCATGTCAGTTGCTGAAGGTTAATAGAACAAAGTAACTATTCATATAAATTCATTGCTACAGGTCACTGAAGGTGCAGAAGCTTAGATAAAATCTCCCATGGACAACTTAGAAAAAACCTCAATGCAATGCACAGATGGAAGTTAAAAAAGGTAAATAGAATATTAGGGATTATTTTTAAAAGTATGAAAAATAATAAAAAATAATCCCATTATTTCACTGAATAAGCTGTGGCATGCCCACATCTTCAGTACTGTGTTTTGTTGACCCTCCCACCTCAAAGGTGTATAATGGTGAGGAAGGCGATTCAGAAGGAGGCAGTCAGAGGAACAGAGTAGCTCCTGCCTGTAGAGTGACAATGCTGATACAGCAATGCAACAAAGATCTGTACAATTAAGAAAGCATGGAGAAGGCAAACTGGGAATGACTGTTTACAGCTACAGGAGTGGAGGGCATCGGGTGGGTGAAGCAGGCAGTTGAAGGGATGGAAACAAAATGAGATGGCTTTTCACATGGCATGGTGAGGCTCTGGAGCAATTTACCAAAGGATGTGGACGCTGAGAGGTTACATCAGCTAATGAGGTGACTGGATGAGTTCATGGAAGATAAATCCAACAAGGGCTATTAAATACAAAACCACTGGCTTAGGAAGTTTTGAGCTGCAAATTCTTGGAAGCTTGGTGAGTGTTCTGGGGAAATATCACCGTTGATTTGCATGTTCTTGTACTCGCCCCTCAGCACCATCAGCACCTCAGCTGGCCATGGCTGAGAGGGGGTGCCAGGCCAGGTGGCACCTCAGAGTCTGCTTTGTGAAATGAAGTGCGACAGCATCTGTCTCACTGAGGCTTCCAAGGCCAAAGTATCCTGATGGTTTGCACCTTCACTGATTTGGGCTGGCCCTGTTATAGTAGGTCTGCCATGGAAAAAGCTGGTTGGAAGAAGCTAGTTTCAAGTGCTCCAAAGCAGAGCCAGGGCATGAGCTAGAACTTCATCAGTGCAAAAAGCAGGGTACAGTGCTCAGGCTCACTCCCTGGTGTCCTATTATTGAGCTGTGGAGGGATGACGAGGATAGACAGTCTTATCTTCTTGGGTTCAAGTAGGTTCAGAAAGCAATTATATTCACCAAAGCAATCCTACCAAGAGGCACTGAATACCAAGATACAATGCCTGGCTGAAGAAGTCTCCGCTGGGAGGCTGTAATATTGCTGCATGCCTGCCCTGCTCACGCAGGCTTCCCAATCCTTTGCTGCTGTCTTGTGTCAGGGAGAGGGTTCGGGGCAGGGTGATCAACTTCCCTGGCCTGGTATTCCTGCAGTTAGTTTCATCTGTCTGTACGAGACCGGGCTTTGAAATCCTGAACTGAGAATGTAAGGATGTGTGGGAAATTAATTTTCTTCAGCTATCCGCTGCACTTAAGCACTGGTTAAAACAATAATGTTGTGTTTACTGCTGTTTACTAAACCAGACAATTTGCTTATTCATCTGAAAGGCACATTTTAAAGCCCTGGGTTGCATTTAGCATGGCTGTGCTAAACCGAAGACTGTGTATTGCTGTTTGCTTAAGCAACAGCCAGAGCACAGTGTATCCAAATAATAATCAGCTCATGCTGATTATTATTTGCTGTTGTTGTAAGAGATCTACTGCTCTTAAAACAACAGCAACCGTCCCCAACTCAGCAATGTCTAAGTCCTTCTGTTTCTTAAAATGTCTAGATGCTAACTGATACAGAAACTCCAGTGCAGCACTTAATGGAGCTCACGACTGCCTGGCTGTGTATTTTTGGGCTACCTTATGTAATAAAATGGCAGGCCCTTACCCGGCCTGTGCAAGCGAGGTTGCATAAGCAGCCTGGGGAAACAACCAGAGCTCCAAGAGCCCTCCCAAATCCTGCATGTCGTGTTTGATCTCATTTAACATTATTTAATAAGTGATATTAACCTCTCCCCCCACTGAGGTATCTCAGAACAATGGCACTGATTTAATTTCACGCACAGACCTCACTTTCTAGAGAAGTCATCAAACTTTTCAGTCAATTGAGCAGTGTGATGTCCAGGTAGCCTTGAATTTTCTGTAATCAGCACTTGATCTAGTTAAAAATAAAAACGCATTAAAAACAAAACCTTGAACAGGAAAATACTTGTTTTTCATTTTCAGTTCTAATTTGGTAACCATTCTTAAAGTTCATCGCTATGGTTTGTTCTATCTTGGGATAAACAATTTATTATTCAAGCTGCTTTGTTGTTTGGTGTTTTTTTTGCCTTTAAAAATAGACAATGCCGTTCAATCTTTGGGAAGAAAACCAGCACAAAATAATTGTAATCAACTTTAACAGGCTTACAGATGGCAATGAATTTCTTTAAGCATAATTTTAGCCCTGCAAACAATAGTAATTGAGTTTGATTACTTATTATCATTTTGTCATTGATGAGCAGGCCAGACTGTTTTTCTCTCAATTCCCTCTGTTAGGTGTGTCGTTTTTAAACTGGAGAGCAATTTTAATAAGGTAGCTCCCACTTGTAATCTTTAAATCAACAGGTGGATGTAACCGTGCAAAACCTGAGAATTACTGTTTATCTGGTTGAGTCAGTGGCTGAATGAATCCAGCTCTGAGCATGTCCTAGACTTATTGGTTTGGGTGGAACACCTTTTGTTAATACGTCATGGAGAGCTGACATGATATTTCCCATGTTATGGATAAGAACGGTATGCTTGCAAAAGCTTGTTAATAATAGGCATTATTACTACGTGTGATCAGCTTGACATGGGATATTTTTCTGCTATTCTTATTTCTCATGAAAAATATCTGCCTTGGTGTTTTTGTTGGTAATTCTAACAGATTTTACTTGCGGTATTTTGTCTGTTCCTGGTTTTGACATCTGAAACAGTAAAAGGTTTTAAATTGGAGGCTTTGCATTAGGCATACCCACATTTCAGCTATACTTCCAGTGAGAGTTCCTGTAATTTATGTTTATAAAGGAGAAAACAGCTATATGATTTCTACATGGACCATTAAGAACACTGTGACTTAGGCAGAATCTTCATTCTTTCCATAGATGAAAATCAGTTTTTTAATTTGCTTTATCTTTGGTTACTACACTGAGAAGAATATTTTATTTTCCAGTCTACTTATCTTACGCTTCCTTTTCAATATATTAATGCAATATTTGGGAAAGATGCCTTCACAAAAGCAGCCTAATCAAATAATAGTTCTGTGAACCAGATGGGTGCATTGCCAACAATTTCAGCAAAAGCAATACTGAGAAAAAATAAATCACTCGTATTCACTCTCGTATTTATAAATTTTTTACAAGAAGGACTGAAGAATCCTGCTTGGTTTTTGGGCTGTCACTGAAACCAATGGAAACTTTGCCGGAATAATTCTGGACCTTTAATTTGATTGTTTGCAATGTGGCACAAGTCAGTTTTTTCATCCTTTATTCTTCCTTTTCAGCACAAAGGACTGATGTAACTCAGCTGGTCGTAGCAGTTATGATTGTACTACTGGGCCCCTGATATCCACATTTCTTCAAAGACGTGTAGTCTTTTTCAACAACAAAATATCTTGGTATATCTTGCTCTTTTCCAAGTATAAGAAATATAGCTGCCTTTGATGCCTACCCTGCTGTCCTCATTAAGGCAAAACTCCCACTGAAATCAAGGAGAGTTTGGCTGACAAAGAATTACTGACTTGAGCTTCTGAAAATTCTAAACTTTCTCTGTCACTTTTTGGTTGAGGGTTTTGGGGTTTGTTTCTTTTTTTTTCTTTCTTTAGTTTGGCTGTTGCTTTTGTTGTTTTTTGGGTTTTTTTGGTTTTTTTTTAATTTTATGTTATTTTTAATCTCACCGTGTATTTTAATTGTTGTCTCTCCTTCTTTTATATTTATATTCTTGAATCTTTACTGTCTTCACTGGGAGCTTTTATTATTTTTTACTTCAGTCAGGCCTTAGGACTTTCTGCTTCCCACCTTGCCCTCTCCTCCTTTCTTCTCTCCTCTTAGTGTCTGGCGCTCTCTCTCAGTTATCCTACTGTTATCCTCTCCTTCACTGTAAAAAGTTGATACACATCATGCATGTTTCCAGGGATTTCATTTAGCTTGTTTAAACCCCTTCTACATACAGGTGCCTATATTCTGGCACTTGTGTTAGGACGAAACAGCAGTTTGTAAGATTGGTGATGCAGAGATTTATTTGCACAATATTAATCTCTGTAATCTTTCCTCCACTTCTGAGTAGGATCTTGAAGTTCCTTTGAAGTATTCATGCAGGGTTTCAGCAGTAAATTGAGTTTTGGACTGATGAAATAAATATTTGGAATAGTATTACAATCAGAAAAAAAAATACTTAAGGATTTTGAAGTGTGTGTAAAAGGGGCTTTGTTGAGTGTGCTAAAACTGGAAATCTCCAAAGAAATGGGGTTTATTCATCATTCTTCTACTATGCAATGTTACAAGCTTCGAGCATTTATATAATGCTATTGTGCATCACTTCTCTCATCCATAAACTAGGGCAGCTTTACAGAGTCTTGTAGGCTACTATCAATTCTGGGTGCCATTCATAGCCAGGTAGTTGAGGGGAGCACAAAGTGGGGAGCTCTGGGGTGCTAAATATATACCAGTGGCAGAAAGAGAGCCACACCGAAGGCTTTTTGAGGCATTGGTCCATCTCGGGGGTTAGGATACATTAGGCAGTACTTTGTCACTGCAGACATTTTGCTTTCTGCTGTACCACACCTGGTGACGTTGGAGTTTTCCCTGGGTGTCCTGGCTCTGTTGGTGACTAGCACAATGGCTTGGTTCCCCTGTGCTACCTCTTAATTATTTGCATTTTTCAGATAGAAAGCATTTAGAAAGTGCTAAGTATTGTTATTTTCTTGCAAGTTTTAGATCTTCTTTTCCAGAATACCTAATTCATGTTTGTGAAATAATTAAGTGTATAGAGTAGCGTTTTAAACTAATGCCATCAGATTACTGTTTCTTAGCATCTGGGTCATAGAATCATAGAATGGTTAGGATTGGAAAAGATCTTAAGATCATCTAGTTCCAACCCCCCTGCCATGGGCAGGGCTGCCTCACACTAGACCATGTCAGCCAAGGCTCTGTCCAACCCAGCCTTGAACACTGCCAGGGATGAAGCATTTACCACTTCTTTGGGCAACCCATTCTGGTGCCTCACCACCCTGACAGTAAAGAACTTCCTCCTTATATCCAATCTAAACTTCCCCTGTTTAAGTCTGAACCCATTACCCCTTGTCCTGTCACTACAGTCCCTCATGAAGAGTCCCTCCCCAGCATCCTTATAGGCCCCCTTCAGACACTGGAAGGCTGCTGTGAGGTCTCCACGCAGCCTTCTCTTCTCCAGGCTGAACAGCCCAAACTTTCTCAGCCTATCTTCATATGGGAGGTGCTTCAGTTCCCTCATCATCATTATGGCCCTCCGCTGGACTTGTTCCAACAGTCCCATGTCCTTTTGATGTTGAGGACCCCAGAACTGCACACAATACTCCCAAGTGAGGTCTCACGAGAGAAGAGCAGAGGGGCAGGATCACCTCCTTTGACCTGCTGGTCACGCTCCTTTTGATGAAGCCCAGGGTACGGTTGGCTTTCTGGACTGCAAGCACACACTAAAGCTGACTCATGTTCATTTCTTCTTTGACCAACACCCCCAAGTCGTTCTCCGCAGGGCTGCTCTGAATATGCAGACATACTTCTTAGAGTAAAAGGTGCAATGCTAGACTTGCTTATTCTGCCTTAAATAACCAGACACATTTTCTCTTATTGTAATGGTTACAAATAATCTTTCAGGTGTTCGATTGCCTGTTACTCTGGAAAACCTAAAATGTTACACAAACCTAAAAAGGCTATATATATAGAGTAATTCCAGTTAAAAAGGCATTTCTTCTTTAATGCAATTTCTACTCGATATTCTCAAACCTCTCCTCTTCAAAAGAACAATTTAAAGCACATCTGAAAAATAGATTTATTATTGTTGACTGAATGAGAAATTTGATAAAGATTGCTTTTTGATTTCCATTAAAAACAGTTAATTATTCAAAGGGCTGAAGAATATAGGTTCAATTTTTAACTTTGGATTTCACATTTTGTTTGCCTGATCTATAATATATATACATTTCGATGCCCTAATTGACATCAGACTTGGCATATTTCTCTGCATATTTTTTCTCAGCGTGAAACTGTTAGAGGGTCATTGTGCTGGTTAATGAAAGAGAGATGACATTCTTTGTAAGTCGTGAGTATTTGAATATCCTCCTATGCAAATTTTGTCTTTTTATATAAAAAAAAAGAAAGTTTAAAGAGACATCTTAAAAAAAAAATCCTTAGAAGTGTTAAAAAATCAGGTTACATTCATTCAAAATCTAGATATCCAGTGGTGGGAGGTGATGACACATTTCAAATTTGCTACTGTATAATTAAGAGGGGATTCCATGTAGGAGATGTAAGCATAAAAATTGGGTATGGCTCTTCACAATGCTGCTAGTTTTGCAGCTTAATTCCTCAGTACTTTTCTTAGAGTGTATAATCAGTTACGCTTGTGCTGATTTAATCAATTATTCTTGTGCACAAACAAACAAACACAAACAAAACCCAGCTAATTTCAGACTGTCTTTCAAACATCAGGCCTAGAGATTTCACTTACAGTGAAAGAAGCATTATTTTCAAGCCTCTAGAATGATCTTAAAAATGGCAAAGATATATTTGGGAACTATCATACTTCTGGGTACCGGCAGCTGTGTATCCTTATGCAAAAGTGGATTTGGCTGAAAGACCAATTCATAAATATTGTATCTGAAGATTGCAGCAAGCTTTCATATTTGCAAGAGATAATATAAAATGTGCAACATTTTTTTCTTCACTCTAAGGAGTTTCAGCTTAAACAGCTCGGTCTCCCAAATCTGATGAATAATGGCCAATGAACAAAAGTATCCATGGCTTCCCTAACCACAGGGGCTGGTGACCGTTCTGTCTGTGGAGAAGGAAAGGTCAGCCTGCTGTGGTCAGTCTGAAAGCCCTCCAGCGCACAGCCAAGCTGTGAAGCTGCTTGGAGGCGGGAGATGTCAATAAATAACTTGATTCCTGCACTCCGTGACTTCCCATCTCACGGTCTAGGAGCTTCCAAGCAAGCAACAGACTGCTCCTAGCTGCATTGCTTGGAGAAACCAAGTGGGAAATGGGGGAACCTCTCATTTCTCTGTTAAAAAAAAAAAGCATCTTCTTTCCTTTTTTTTCCCCCTTTTTTTCTAGTCCTCCTCCGCCTTGATCTGCTGTTTGGGGAAGTGAGGGGTGTAGTGGGGGAGGTAAGACTTATCTTTGATGTGATGGCTCCTCTCGTTCTGGGCTGCTCTCCAGGAAAAAAACTTTTCCCCTTGGGACACAGCATTTTTCATGGCAGAGGCTCTGTGAGTGAGAGTGCTGTGGAAGATCCTGAGCTTGCCTGACATGCGCTTGTCATTTTAGCACAGATTCAGCAAAGCAGCTTTATTCAGGTAAACACTTAGGCACAGGCCTTTCATTGCACGTTTGCTCCAAATTTCATCTGAGTTTCTTTCCTGAATGTGGAAAGACTTAAGCACATATTTAAGGGCTGAGTAGGTCCCCAGTCTGACTCACATATAGCACAGCGAGGATGGGTTGGGTGGAGAGGGAGCAGTCATCGCAGTAGCACGGCAGCTGAGAAGTGGGACGTACCATCTGAGAATCAGCACGCTACAAAGGGTCCTTGTTCTTCCTGGAGGCAGCTTTTTAGCTGCGTGTGGCCCAAAGAAGAGGAGTGGGCCCAGACTTTTGAATTTCACCTAACCATTCGTTCTCCCATTTGTCTTCATTTTCAATTACTTTGCGTGGGGCTTGGATGATCTGAAGCAGGTTTATAATTAAAATGAGTTTGGTTGTTCTGCAACCTCATGTTTGGCAGCTTTAAGATTTACCCATCTGGCACCCCAAAAAGAGGATGGCATTCTTCTGCAAAATACTTTGGGTGACCTGTATGTAGAGGCAGTACTGTTTGCTGAGTCCTCTGAGGATTACTCAGACTGCATCACACATGGAAGGCTTCTGAAAACTATTAAGTATTTGTCAGCAGTGCGCACATACTCAAACCTTTTGGCTCTTTCTAGCTACTTCATTTGTGAGAAATGTTTGTTCACAGTTCTGCCTGTAAAACTTAAATTGATTCAGGCACTGATGTAACCTTTTCTGCTTCTTTTGAAGATCTGAAATATGAATCTAGATTAATGTTTTGCAACACAGAGAAGGGAAGAGAAAGGTGCAGCAGCGCGAGCTCAGAAATGCTTCTGCAGGAAGGTCATTTTGGCAAGCCAGGTCTTGTCTGCTGTTAAAGGTCTTTGCTGACAATAATACATTTCTCTAACAGATTCGTATTGCAGTTACTCAACTGGCAAAACTAAACTCTTTCCCCAAACAGAATGAACTACCCCAGCAAAAAAGATGTTTGGAGGGAGTATAGTAGAGTTTCCAGCGTAAGGTTTGTTGAAGGTTTTTCCACATTCCTCACTGTTAATGCTGCCCAAAATTTGAAATACAGGCTACACCTAAACAGAATATGGATGATGGGTTCCAAAACCTCATCTGACGAATAGCTGTAATTGGTGCATTTCTTCCTGCATTTCAATGAGGAACATGGCCACAGTGGAGGTCATATGGTTTTCAGTGATCATAAGATAGGAAAGGGAACAGTTTTTTTTCTGCATTTAATCTGGAGATAATAAATTTTTACATGTTTCTCCCTAGTCTTGTTTCCCAGCTAGTTTACAGGTTTATTCCGGGGAAGTTTTTTTGATGTGAAACTCCTCTGTGCCAAAGCACGACACCTCTTGCAAGGCAATTGTCTTAAAGAACAAAGCAATGACTAGGGAGTCATGAGACATTTCTGGCATGAACTCAGGCAGCACTGCCCCCGTGGTGTATTCTTCCATTTAAGACTGATTTTCGATTGCTTTTATCAGATCTTACCCATTCCTGCTAAAGCCATAGACGCAAGACTGCTCTGCTGCTACTGCAAAGAATGATCTTGCGTTACTCCCATTTCTGGACACTCATTTCTGTTATTTCATTTGCCCTGGACCAGTGGGATAGAGCAGGAAGCCCATCTTGCTGAAATTTAACCTTTTCTGTATGTGGAGGGGTTAATTTTCAGCTGTTATGTTTTCCTAAGCTGGTTTACTTGCAGCCACACGAATGGTGGTGTTGGGGTCAAAGGGGGAAAGTGGGATTTTCTTTGGAGCTGGTATGGTCTTAATCCATTTCCCTTTAGCGTTTGCTGAACATTTTCTGTGACATGTGAGTGTCCTGGAGGAGAAGTGGGGTTGGGGTTTGTTCTGAGGGGAGCTGGCAAGTGAAGAAGAGGAGGCAAGGATGATATCAACTGAGGGAAGTTGTACAGATCAGGCATGGAGGTGGTGAGGTGCGGAAAAAAACGGACCATCAGGAGACGGAACAGAGAGAGTGGATGGAGTAGAAAATAATGACCAGCAGGGGAAGGAACATGGACTATGGATGAGAAGCAAGTGAGACAAGGAAACCTGAGCTGCAATCCACAGTGGTGGAGAGAAAGGAGAGAGGAGGGAGGGAGAAAGAGCCCTAGTACAAGCTTGGATAGGGAGGGGGTGCTGTGGACAACTGGTAGCGTTGTTTCAGGAAGGGAGCAATCATGGAGCTGAGCCAGGGAGAGGGAGGTCAGAGTGGCAACATGGTGCAGTGCAGGAGGGAGAAAGAGGTTGGAGGAGAAGCCAGGGAGGTGTTTGGGCTGAGCAAAGTCTGAAAGTTGTGTTGGTGATGCTCAGAGTTGTTTGGGAGTTACCTTGGACTTGGAAAGCCAGAAATAAAGATGGGCACATGCTCATCCTAAAGTGTGGGGCTGGAGTGAGGAGTCAGATAGCGAAGAAGCTATCAGGCTGGAGGTCGGTGGGACAGGCAGGGGCTGCTCACTCATGCAGGCAGCTGGAAGGAAAGCCTGGTGCTGGAAAACTTGGTGCTTCTCTGCTGCCTCAAATACCAGAGGGAGAGCATCTCATCCCTGCCTCTCACTTTTCCCCCTTGTCCCTACATACAGTGGGACCCTATGACCACCGTAGCTGCCACAGCTTGTTAGCTGAAGTGACTGGAAGGCTGCTGATATTTTGGAAATATCACAATACCAGGTAATGAGGTTTTCCCATTTTTGAAAGACCTAGCAAAGTCACATGCTCATAGAAACTGCATTAAATACTAACCGCTACAGATGCAAACTCGAGCACTCGAAACTTAGGAAGTAGTATAATTAAATCTGCCTGTGTAATTTTAATTTATTCACTTCCTGCATGTTCATTATGATTCAAAGTGGTTTGATGATGTTCTGTGTAACCAAGAAAGGTTCTCTTAACTGGAAGAACCAGGCAGGGCTTCCTGGGAGGTGCTGTCTCCAGACTGCTCCATAGGAAAGACAAGAGCTGAGGGTGGTCCAGTGAGGTTAGCCCTGAAAAAAAATTGTATTTCCTGCAGCCAAATACATGAGTCTTAATAAAACTCTGAAGACTTCAGGCTTTCTCCTTGATAATTCTGCAGAACTGTAGGTACGTTTACTGAGAAAAGCTTTTCTTAGAGGAGCTCCTCCATTTTCCATTAAAATTATTGTTTCTTGAACTTTGGATCAGAGCAAAAATGGAAGGAAATGGAAAGAAAAATGAAGCTCATGTGTAGCTGTACTGGCTACAAGTGGTTCCATACAAAAACAGTACTAAGAAGTGATATTTTTTGTGCAGCAGAGCTGAATCATGAAGGGCAGTGCCAGAGTACCTACCGCAGGTAGGGAATGGATGCGATCGATGGCTTCCACCCCTAACAGCACTGCCTAGTTCAATTACTTTAGCTGCTAACAAGCCCAAAAGGTAATCTGGTAGAATAGGATGAGCACAACACAATGAGCTGGGTTATGGCCAAGTCCCTTATATCCCCTGTCCACAGCAGGCAGGGGAGATGGTGCATGGTGGCTGGCTGAGCTTTCCAGCCAGAGCATTTCCTATGACTAGGTGCCGGGTTCAGATCTACTTTGCACGAGGCAAGTGGTGACAAGCACATTAAGGATAAAATGCTGATTTCTTTGAACTTCAGTGTGAACAAAATTTTGCCTTTATGACCCAGAGGTTTGGGTCTGTGCTAAGGCCATTAGATGCTGTTTCCTGATGTGCCCTTTTCTGTTCGCTGCTATGTGCTACTTTGACTCAACACGCATCATTTTATGGCCTCTTTACCTCTTTTAAAAAGGGGGTTTCGTGGTTCAGCAAGCTTGACGTAGTTCAAAGTGGAAAAGAATTGCATTTTGTTTAATTGGAAAGTATTTCCCTGGAAACTTTGTTTCTAATAAGTTATACAGCTAAAAAAAAGCTATTTTAACAAATTAAGTTTGACAAAGAATTTTTAATTTGTATTTTGAAATGCATATAATTGAGAAATAATAACTATTGAGTCCACAGTGCTACTTTCTTGTTTGCTTTCAGGTATTTCAGCTGCTTAGATAACTGTCTTGGTATGGTTAAATCAGCCTTTCAAGACTTTAAATTAAAAATTCCAACTGGTTTAAATTGACTAATAAAGACTTTTTCTTACTAATTGCTAAAGTCATTTTTATGAATACCTCAGTGATACAATTTTCATTCTAAAGAACTGTGCACTATTTTTATATCTTAGAAAGTATCAGTTGTTCATACTTAGCACTATATAAAGCTTCAGCAGTTCGTTCTGGTATGACTTATTTCAAGATTGTCAGAATGTAACCAAACTCTTGAGATCAAACAGGCTTTCTAATTAGTTTTCTGATCTTCTAATTACATCTTTTAGAAGCAGATTGATGGGCATTAATGAAACTTTTCATGTGTATTTATAATTTACTCTCTACCAAACCTTGTGCAAATGGAATTTTATTGTCTGTTCATATACTCCTTAAGCTACTGAAACATGAACTTTAAGAATATTGCTGTAGCAACGTTGCTTCTTGCTTGCTAAGCGGGAATTGTGTGTGCTGTTTTGTATTGTATCTGTAATTCAACAAAGTATTGAAACTTGTGCTTAAGTTTGAAGTTATTTTTATTGTTGAAGTGTCTTGATTGCTCTCATGCATCAATGTCTTCACAAGAGTAATAGGTCTTGCTTCTATCATGTATTTTTCCACTCCAAGCCTATATGTATGCAAAATACCATCCTTTAGTTGTGAGCTGTTTAAGAACAAAGCTTTATGCATTTCTCTTCTGCTGTGCAAGGCTGGGAAGCTCTGAAAAGTAGAATAATGTAAACAGTAAGAATAAAAACCTTTGCAGTGTCCATACGTCACATCTTGTCAGATTGATGCATTAACTTGCTGGATTATGGGCTTCAGTCAGCAAAAAGCAAAGCAAACTGGTAAATTAAAGTTTGACCTGGTTTTCCATATAATTAAAATAGTCAGTAGACTTAAAACTGATGGAAGGCAGCAGTCTCTGCTAAAAGAGCAGGCAGAAATTGAAAGCAAATACACGTTACCTGTTAGATACCTCTTCAGGAGAGAGAGTCATTCTTTCATTTATTCTGGGTTATGAAGACCAAAAGCTCCCCAGTGGACTTTCAAGGGATCCAGTTAACATCTGAAGTCCATCTATTATAGCTATAGTAAATACATTGTTGTCTTGGTAATGCAATGATCAAAGTCTCAGGGAAAAACTCCAGCATTTTATGGTTCACAGTGTGAAAGAAAGGCTTGACAAGAAATAAAATAGAATTGATAAGCATTTAGTTTAAGTTGGCTTTGCGACCTAGAGTCACGGAATCATAGAGTGATAGAAGAATGATTTGTGTTGGAGGGGACCTTCAAGATCATCTGGCTCCAACTCCCCTGCCATGGGCAGGGACACCTTTCACTAGACCAGGTTGCTCAAAGCCCTGTTCAGCCTGGGCTTGAACACTGCCAGGGATGGGGCAGCCACAGCTTCTCTGGGCAACCTGTCCCACTATCCTCATAGTGAAGAATTCCTTCCTTTTATCTAGTCTAAATCTCCCATCTTTCAGTTTAAAGCCATTCCCCCTTGTCCTATCCCTACATGCTGTTGTAAAAAGTCCCTCTCCAGAAGACCTGTAGGCTTTCTTCAGATGTTAGAAGTCTGTTGTCAGGTTTCCCTGGAGCCTTCTTTTCCCCAGATTTAACAAGCCCAACTCTCTCAGCCTGTCTTCACAAGAGAGGTGCTCCAGCATCATCCTTATGGCTCTCCTCTGGACTTGCTTGAGCAGGAGAATTCTACCCCAAGGTGGCCTGCTGCCCCCACTATATTGCATGGGACACCTCATTCAGGTTTCTGATTTCCACTCCAGTAAGAGTTGCTTGAACACTTGGCCTGGCTGCCAAGATTACCTGTCTCAGACCCCTTTTCAGAGGAATTGTCTCCTTTGTCAGTATGATCACAATATTTTTCTAGCCCCAGTCTAACAGTACTTGCATACAGTAAATATCTCATTATTCCAAAGCTGTGCCCTTCACTTTCTTAGTGTAGCCTAATGGTGTATACACATGCATGCCCATAAATCTTGATGAATCAAGCTGTGCAAGCTCTAGTCCCAGTAAGGGGGATGACTCACCTGGTGAAGTGCTCACTAGTCAAAGCAAAAGCTGCACAAAGGAAATCTGAAGTGTTAAAATAATCTTCTGTCAACAGGGACAGATTCTGACCTCCTTAATCACAGTGACTGCATCTTACAAGTAGTCCCAGTGAATGAACTGGAATTACTTGCAGAGCAATAAAGTAGCTCTCCTGGGAGAAGGGGTACTGAATTCCAGCTATAGGTCATCAACCTTGTGTTAAAAGTCTCAATCCATTTACTTGATGTCTCGTGGTTAATGTTCCACGACAGCCCTTTAATACACAAGAAAACAGCTTAATCTGAGAGAACCCTCCTGGCATGTTATACATTACATCAGCATTGAAGGGACCATTGAAATTACAATTACAAAAAAGATGTGAAATGTCACACAACATGGTGATAATCAAATGCTGAGCACGTTCCTAGCTTGTTTCCTGGACACTGGAATAGGCCCACAGATCGTTGCCCAACAGCCTTAGATAAAGGCATAAATATGGAGGGAAACACAAACACAAGAGAAAATTCAAGGGGAAAAGTGTAAAACCAACAAGTAAAGTAATAAAGGAAAATTTAATTTCCTAAGTGCTTGACTGTCTGAACAGAATTGCTGAGAACATGGAAACCACAATGGTGGTCTCCATGCAGGATTAAGACTGCTTTCATTGTATTTTTTAAACATAGGCAGTACAAAAATAGAGTACATGTGAATATCATGCATGAGACTTGTATAAACACTGAGATGGTTGATCTGAAGCCCTCCTTGGATTTTGAAGAAAATCCTTGCCGAAAAAAGGATTGGTGACCTTAATATTATTTTATTCAATAGTTACTGTATCAAAAACCAATTTAGCTTCGCAGACCTAAATGCAAAGAAAGTATTTGTCTTGAGGATATTACTGCCTTATGTAGTTTTTGACCTAAACAAAGTAAATAGAAAAGTAGTTTTGTCTGAGTAATGACTTTATGATATGCCCTAGAGGAATTAGAACTCCAGAAAAGGAAATGGAAAAATCTAGGTAATGAAGAAAAACAAGTACTACAATTTAATAGCCTTTTTTTTTTTAAAAAGCATATTCTTATTTTAGAACATGTGCTCAACATCTTCCCTTACCGGGTTTTTAGGATGTGCAAGTAAGTACCAGATGATGTGTATTACTAAACCACAATGCAAAGATCGATAAACATACCACAAAACTCGCACTTTGCCTGGACTGCAGCCTGGGTATGAAAAAAATAATTGAAAGAGAACAAGGAAATTGAAGTGTTACGTGCATTTTTTACCTCCAAATAGACCATAAATCAAGTATACATAAGTTTTTCATCAGTCTTAAGGCAGCACTTAGCTGCATAGAATATCAAACATCTAAAGGGAAGACCATCACTTCCGAGAGGCACTCACAGTTCTCATTTGTAATTTATCCTGTAAAAATACAGCAGCAGAATGCTAATGCTGTTTGGTTAGGTTTTTCAGACTCAGGAAATACTAAATTCAAAGGGACATGCTGAGTGTGACAGGCTGATAATTTTTTAAGAATGAACTTGAAGGGATTTCAGAAACTCCTCTTACTCCTGCATCATCATCTTGTGCAATTCTGCTCCTGAGCATTTAATACATCAATTTTTCTCTGACTCTGATAAGGCCGTCTAAGCAGATGGCAAGCTAAATGCCAGGTCACATGTCTGAAGGGATAACAAAATAACGGGTCATCGCATTAACAAAATAAAGGTGTTCTTTTAAGAAGACAGAGATTTCTCCAGTTTCCTTCAGATTATTGTCCTTGTACATTTTTTGAGGGTTAGAGAAGACTTGGTAGCCTGGGTGAAGAGGCTGAGGCCTGAAAGAGGAAAGAAGAGGACTTTGATTTGTTCAGGAAGGTGAGCAAGAGTAAATGAAAAAAGGCAGTAATAGGATTTTGTGGGATCCTGGGGAGCTGGAGAGAGTGAGGAGGGGGTTAGCCTGATCCTGGTCCTTTACTATCAGCTGGCACATCTCAAGCAAGAAGTATCTGATTGGTGTTGATAACTCTTTTAAAATTGGGTTACTCATTCCCTAATAATTCCTGTTTCTCCCCATTGAGTGCAAAGGCATTTTTGCAGTACTGCTGTCAGCATCTGTACTGTAGAGACCTGAAGTTGCGTGAGATGAATCACAAGCCAGATGTATACAAGTTAGACCTTGTTAACTCTAACTTACTAGTTTGTTAATTCTTACAGGATCCAGTCTTTACAGCCTGCCTGGTTTGGATATTGAGGTAACAATAACAATGATTTTCTTAGGGAAATAAGGATTATTTGGTGGTGATGTGTGTCTGTGTGGTTGTGTGCTCACCTGTCTGTCTTTTGAACCAAGCCAATTTGTTAAGTTTGAGAAAAGGGTAAAGGTCTTTAAACTGCTAAATTTCTTCAACTTTTGTGATGATAGTTATCCCTGCAGACACCAGAGAACCTACACAAGAGCTTTCTGACAGAAACCAGTAGGACCTCAGCTGGTATTGGTTTCACTGTTCAAAAACCTTCATTTATTATCTGCAAATGCTTCTTTTTGAATCTGGATTCAGGGGAGAATTACATGGCTCACATCTGCAGTGAGTCGTTCCATACCTTGAACATTGCTATTGTCTTAGAATTTAGGAGTAAAGGTGGCCTGGAGCTGCTTGCTGCTAGTGCTTCCTTACGCCAGCCACAGCTGCCAGCCTCTGCCTACAGCCATCCTAGGCATGGGTCCTGTCATGTCTGGGAACACCATGGTTTTGTTTTAAAAGACAAACATATTAAAAAGACAGCGACCAGGAAAGAAGCAGGAACCATTAAGAAATCGGGAAAGGTGGATGGGCTTAGGGCCATGTTTCTTGAATTCATGCTGGTAGCAGTTTTGGCAGATGAAATATTATAGTTGTGGTTGCTCTGGAGAGGTTTCTGTGCCGTGACTGCACACTTCATCTCCTCTGGCCACAAAAAAAAGAATCATAAGTGAAAGGGATTACTAATGGGAAATGCCGTATTATTTTCATAGGTCTAATAGATGATGTGGAAAAGTGAATGGTCAGGGAAGGCCAGAACCTCTCTGAACACTGCAGCATTTAGACCTGCTCTTGGCTAATTGCTATTCTATAGATGTACAAAACCAACCCCAAACGAGCTAGAAACGTGATGCTGCTGATTGCATCAGCACGATCCACTGATCCGAGGACTCACACGCAGACAACCAGCTTATCTTTGAATTTCGGGAGCAGTGTTGCCTATGGCACACGGGCTGGGTGCAAGAGGAAAGGCAATCATGATGGAATGTGAGGAGATAAAGAAAGTGCCCGCTGACCACCAGGCTCACTGCTTATGGAGCCTCTGACAAATATCACAGCTTTTATCTGGAAGGTCTGAGGTCTTCCCCATCGTGGATTTGTAGTACTTCTCCTCCTCCACTGCGTAACATTTCGGAGCATGCAGGAGCTGGCTACTCCACTTACCCTAGATGAGTCACTCCTCCAGATAAGCCTGACTGACTTCAAAACTCAAGTTACTCTGTGTTGAGCATAAAAAGTTGAGACAGAAAAAAGCAGACTGCAAATGAGGAAACGCTCCTGCCAAATTCCAGTCCCCGTCACATAAAGCAATGCTATTTCATGTGTGAGGTCACGTGCTGTTTTGAACTGGCTTCAGCTGATTGTAAAACAAAAATGATTTGTAATTGTCACATAAAGGTTCCTGACATAGCAGGGGAGAAGACTTCAATCTGTCGCAACCTGTTCTCTTTGAGGAAGAAAAGATGACTGAGAAAGTGTTATTTGGCACAGAACAGCGAATCAGAAGTAGAAATATAGTCCTCTATCAGTTTTTGGATGCGTTTACACTTGCTAATATGCCACTCGGTGCTCTTAAAAACTCAACTTTTCGTTCCTACCTGGCAGCAAACTGAGAATCTACTTTCCTAGAAACGTGCCAGAAAAATATAGCTCCTTCAGAACCAAAAGTTTCAGTCAAATGTGCAGTACAGTGTCTCAGACAGTGATGGTTCAATGACCTGCCGGCAGGCTGCTCTCTGTGTGGGACATCCTGGATGGGGAATTCCTGCGCAGCCCCAGAGCAGGAATATTGCCTTTGCACTTTCCCATCTCTACACATCTAAACATAGCCAGCATGCTGCCAGAAAGCTAGTTAATGTGGCAGACAGGGCTCAAACAAGATATAAAGGTGGCTATTCAGACTCTCAGAGTTTGGTTGTAACACCAACTTTATCATTTGAGAGGCTGGGAGGAGTGGGGAATGTCAGTGCAGGATTGACCGTGAACCTGCATAGAAGCCTCCTGAAGCAAAGCAGTACTGCTTTATAGCAGTGCAGTCAGGCAGCACCAGGCACCCACCTCACCATGAAGGATAAGAGCTGAGGCCTTTTCAAAGGAATTTTCCAATAAGTGAAAAATGGAGTGACATTTATTTGATATTTTTCTAGAGAAGAAAGAAAAAGGGACTATATAAAAAAGTTGAAAATCTCTTTTATATTCTATGCGCAGCCATAACCAGGCAACAATATATCATGTATATACTTAACGGTATATGTATCTTCCTGGAACAGAAGAACTTGCAAGACATAATAAATTTAACTCTTTGATCTCTGTTCTTCCTAATTCTTACCACAGCTGTACCCATAGCTATATGATCCCCCCCCCAGCTGAAACACTAATACCCTCACCATGCATGTCTTGTAGCACCCATCATAACCCTCTGGACCCAAATGCTGATGGTAAGATGCACCCAAGTCAATATGGCATACCACACTCATGGCTACTCTTGTCCCTTTTCTCCACATAAACCAACTTCTTCTGCTTGGCCTTAGGGTAGAGAAAATTAAAACTAGGATTAACATTCAGGTTATTGCTAGCAATCACAGGGGCAGGAGAGTTCAGTTTATTGCTACAAGAGATCACTGGATATAGTTCAATACTAGACGACGACAGGAAAACCTAGGTTTATTGCCACTTGAAGCCTGGCTCTCGGAGCTGTAGGTGCAGAGGCTGACAGCCAGCTGTGGAGGAAAGGAGGAGATGTTGGGCAACTTTTACACAGTGTTTGTGAAAAGAGATACGGTCAAATTTTAGATGTGGAAATACTGAGAAATATGCCTGGATTGCACAAGGCCAGAAGGCTGGTATGAAGGGAGTGCTGACAGGACCAAATGCTGTAAGGTGAATTTTGGCCCCATGCAGGTTGCTGCAGGAAAGGAAGGGAGGTAAGGAAGGTAAAAAGAAGGTAAAGGAAAGGTAAGGAAGTCTGTGGATATGCATGGAGTGGGGCTCAGTATTAAGAATTGCAGGGATGGGCAGTTCATTTTGCTGCTGGATCCTACAACATCTGTAGGCAGAGAGGTAGATGAGGCAAGAGACAAGCAGTTTACATTTACTTTTTTAACTGTAAGGAGTCTTCAAGTGATAACTGAATATAGGATTAGGCTTAGGATGGTGGTTACACCTAAAAGCCAGGCAGGACTGAGGTGCTCAGTCTGTTGGTCTAGCTAGCAGGGCCTGTTGGGCTGCAGTGAAGGCTAGCGACTTCTGTTCAGAGGTGACTGTTTCACTGAGTTTTAGTGGCTTAAATTTCATTGGGGTTAGCAGAAAAAGGATTTGAGTAGTTTAATTATTGGATTGTGTAAGGTGGTAGGATGGCAGCAGATTCCCTCAGGGTGTTTAGAGAAGGTCATTTCATTTGGGTTTTAGGAGAGACTGCAGAAACTGAAGCACCCCACCTTCACAGCCACAATTAATCCTCAGTAATTGGCTCATTCTTCCCCAGGCTTTGTCCCCACCCTACAAATCCAGTCAGATAGGAGACTTCTATCCCAGTTGCATATCTAAACCTAACTTGAACATCAAAAGAAGTTCACATGCCCTTGCTCACAGTACAAATAACTACCTGCTCTTCAGCTCCAAAACCAGCTGCTGCCATCCAGCCCTGCTGAATTTGCATTGTCTACCAGTTAACACTCCTGAAGCCACTGCTGCCCAGCACCCCATCTGTCCTGGCTTAAACAACACCATCCTTTGGTCCTACCTCTAGCACTCACCCTCATCCCTGCTGTACTCTAGCAGCTCAGATCTACTCTGGATTTATTCACGAGCCATTTGCTCTGCTGGCATTTGTGCTCAGTCCAGCTCAGTGGGCCTACAGGGCTTTCTGACATTGCTCATTGTCATTCCCACCACAACATGGACACTTGTGCAGGACCCAACAGAAAATAAAGGCTTTGTTCTAGCACCCCTGATGTTCCAGCCAGAGCTGTTGTTTGTAGGGTTGAGAAGACAGCAGCAGACAGGCAAGAACCCTAAAAAACCTTTGCTGATGAGCATATGTTGCATACAAATAAAACAAAACAGGGAAACCTTGAGCTGCTTGACTCTCCGTTTCAGTGTTTGACGCTCCACTCATTCACGCAGAGGGAGCGAGTCACTGACCAAACACTCAAGGAACAGTTCCTCTTTCTGCTTTCTTAGTATGGGCCTACTGCTTTTAATAGTATTATTCCTGAGCTACCTGCATGCAAATCCTCATTAGCTTCTGCATGCACATGGCTCATGCATGATATGCCTTGACAGAACACGTATATTTGGCAAGACTGTGAATCCACACTTGTTTTCAGGTCACTTTGTTCTGGTTTTGTATCAAAGCTGTTCATATCAACAGCAGTTTCATTTTAGTAAGCTAATAATAGCCCTTAAAAATCCTGTGCCTCAGCAAGAAGAGTCCCCACAGTTGAAAATCAAAGTCAGGAGTTTATGCTGCACAAGGGTGAGTGATGAGGAAGCCTACGTATTGGCCCAGGCTAAAGCATAGCCTTGCATTTGCACAGGGAGGCCTGTGGTAGGGTTTCACTATTGTTTGTAACTGGAATATCAGTAAAGTCCTGTGAGGTCCAGTAATTAACACAGCTCTTTGAGTCCAAACTCTATTTCTACCCCAAGCCATTAAACCTCAGGTTAACATAACCTAAAGCACATTATTCCCATCCAGCCTTACAGCTGGTCATGCATTACTGTGCTTATGCTCTGCTGAGCTTTATAAAGCTAACACTTGCTTTTCATCCCCATCAGTCCTTAGTCCCAACCTCAGCTCCAGCCATACCATTAACAGACTTCAGCAACTCATCTCCAGGATAAATAAATGTCAACCTAGCCTAAATCAAACCTGTGCGGTCTGGACGACCCAGCCAAAGCTCTTCAGCTCCAGCTTTTCCAAAGCCAGTTACCAGCTGATGCCTTTCCCAAACTTGTATAAGTGGCCAGGCTGGACAGCCTTTGCTGTCTCTGAGCCATGAACTCCTAAGACAGAATGATGCTCTGGGAAGCAGCTCAGCAGCAGACGTAAGCTTTGTTTGTGGTGTCAAGCTTGTCCTTTGAAAATGCCAGTAGGGCATGGCCAAGGTGCCTTTTATTTTGCCTTTTAACTGTAGCCCAGGAACAGGCCCTGAACATTGTCCTATATTATTTTCTAGTTTTCTTGATGCAGAAGTACAGCAGTAACTGCACATAGAACTCAAGAAGTGTTTGTGTATAAAGGTGTTGTTCTTTCTCAGTGCCTCATTGTAAAATGGGCACCTCAAAAAGCAGACATGTATGTCATGCTATTGTTGGTATTTTGGTGCTGCATTTGAGAAAGCGGGAGTGCAGTTAGTTTAGTCAAGGTCATTAAGGCAGTTCCATTAGGATGATGCACATTTTCCTGGGCAAATAATTGTAGTACTATTTATCTCCAAGCTACGTTTTCATAATAGAGCTGAATCGATGTATCTGATTCCAGTTCACATACATTCATTTTACTTACCAGTAGAAACTGATATTACCAGTCTTTGGTAAGCACTTAAATTAATTCCTTCCAGGCATTTCATTTAATGCCTTTCAACCTGATGGAGTTAAATGCGCAGGACTAACTACTTAAGAGTACCAAGAAAGTAAAACATTTTTAGGATTAGATATTTGAGACAGGTTTACACATTAGCATATTAAATCCATACAATACAGGTGTTAAAAAGGGCTTCAGTTACTCCCTAATTAGAAGCAAATCTTTCATAAGAGCAGGGGGTGTGTATCTCAAGGCACGGGCTCCCCTGTGGATGGAAGAATCACATTGCTATGCAGCTGCACACCATGCTGCCACTATGTATTTTAAATAGCACGATGATATGACTTTTTTTTTTGTAGAGAAAGGGATGTATTCTCAGTGTAAGTAAGTGGAAATGTAAATGTATTCTTTTCTTCAGTTTGTTTAAGAGCAGTATTCAGAGCTGCCTTGCTCTGAATGGTCCTCTCACTCAGCAGAACCATTTTCCTGATTGAAACCTGGGATCGGGCACCCACAGACACGCTAGTAGCAGGTCTCCAGTCATGCCGCAGAGGCCAGGTATAAAACAGCAGCACTATATGGCTTTACCATGGCTCTCTTCCTGGAAATTATGGGTCTGGTTGCCATCTTGGCATCTCTTACAACTCTGGGGGAGAAGGCCCACAAAAGCTTTCTGGTTGAAAGGTATGAGCCACCTCTTAGAAGACCACCATCCCTTACTGACCTCCCAGAACTAAAAACCTATGCAGGAAGGTCATATAGAGCCCACATCACCTCCTGGATCAAAGTATTGAGTGATGATTACTCAATGCCAGGAAAGAAGGGACAGCTTGTTTAGGAGCTTTTATTCTGGGAAACACCTACACCAGTAGACACTGCCTGTAAGTAGCTTATGAGTTATGTGCAAGTGAGACACTTCTAATATGCAATCTGGAATATGTATGTACCTTCCCAGTAGTTAGTTTTCACTGAAAAAGTCAGAAGATTTGAATTATTCCAGAAAAAGAAGATGCATTCCGGTTTTCCATAAAACCATTGTCCTAAAGGTTTCTTTGAAAGATACACAACATATCTCTGGCCTTGGGTATTTTTAACCAAAATATAGCATTTTTCAGGTAGAAAATGCTATCACCTATTCGGTAGTCATCTCCTTAATTCATATTTCATAAATAACATTTCACCTAGCCTCTGTTTAAATGTGCAAAGCCTGAATATGTGGAAAGATCTGGAAGATCTGTGGAAGATCTGGAAACCTTAAATGAAAAAAATTAATCTCTTCTCTCCATTCCCTCTTTTTTTTGTTTTCCATTACAAGGTTTGAAAACTTGGAGTAAGCCTGAATTGAATGTATTTGAGAAAGACCTTTCACTGGAATGAGCAGAAAAATGTGCAGTGCTTAATATAAATGCTGAAATTTCACCCTTCAAAAAATAAAGTGTTTCCTATTAGTGTACTATTGAGTCGCTATGCTGTGTTAGCTGTATCATGCATACGGGTGTTTATTTTCCTAACATTTCTTCTAGAAATATGTAGTAGCAATATGTTTGCACTGTATGGGTTTTGCATTATAGACTTAAGTCTGCTTGCATTTTTCCTCTGAATTATAGAATGAATTATAGAATATTTTGAGTTGGAAGGAGCCTTAAATATCATCTAGTTAAAACCCTCCTGCCATGTGCAGGGGCACCTTCCACTAGACCAGGTTGCTCAAAGCCCCATCCAGCCTGGCCTTGAGCACTGAGAGGGATAGGGCAGCCACAACTTCTCCGGGCAACCTGTGCCAGGGCCTCACCACCCTCATAGTGCAGAATTTTTTCCTAGTATCGAATCTAAATCTACCCTCTTTCAGTTTAAAGCCGTTCCGTAAATCTTGTTAATGGGTCAGTAATGGTGGTGCTCTGGATTTCCGCCTTTGTAGTTATTTACTTAGTCATTTTACTGCTTGAGAGATATGTCAACTAGCAAGAAATGCCAAGAAGTACTTTGTGTGCATTACAGCTCTGTCTTTAATATTGGGCATTTTTGATGGTGTTCAAAAGCCAGGAATTTTTTCATTTTTCTCAGATAGATATCTGGCAGAAGTCCATTTACGCTAACAAAATTAGGCGTAATAGAGTTCTTATTCATAAAGAAGTAAGTAAAAATAAGATCTAAAGTGAAAGCTGCAGATATTTCAGCTTTCCCCTAAATGAGAAAAAAAAAAAGGAAAATCTGTTACATTTTATACCTGCAGACATTTCCAGAAAATTTAAATCTCTGATTAGGCTGCACTTTTTTAACAGAAGTCAGACAGTGAAATATCCTTGACTCAGGATGGCAGGTGTAAAGTAAGTGTGGAATTAGGGAGGGAAGTTTGTGAACATAGTATTGCTTCTGCCTTTCACTTGTTCGTTCTTCCTTGTGCTGAGAAACAAAAAATGAGGGTAGGGAAGGTCAGAGGGAGGAGATGGAGAAAGTGAGTCTCCAGGTTTCTTTAGTTTTCTCTGCTGCTCCAGAAAAAACTTTTGCAATCCAAGGAGCACATATGAAAGCAAAGAGCCAGACCAACAGCCAGCTAAGTCCATTTCTCAGCCCTAAAAGGTGCTGTCTTAGGTGCATGCTACCTCTATCATGATGCAACTGTCCCTTTTTTAGTAATGTCAAAGCAAAAGTTTCCAAGTCAGAGCAAGGCCAACCTGCTCGCATGCAGGTGAAGGGCTGGAAGGGTGCGCCTAAGGCTGGACATTTGGATTGGGCAGTGGTGGCAGCCATGGTGGGTAAAGCAGAGGGAGACAAAGCACTTCTGGAAGCATTTTGGTTTAGGAACTTTTTGCCCAGTGGATCAAGACAACATGCCTTAAAATATATACATACATACATACATACATTTGCATTTCTGTGGCTTGAGTTAGGACCCAGCAATACTGTGTTCTCCTAAACATTTATCCCTGCTATCCTACAGAAACAGAATGTACATATTTGTGCTCTTTGTGTGTTCCCTCTTTTCTGACTTGTCTGTTGAGAGTCATTCTCCATAATGTTCTAAAGCATGATGAATGCCCATCAGTATTGCACTGCAGGAAGTTTAAGGGTAAAGGAAAAAGAATTGTTTCTGTGCCACCTTTGTCCTGCAGGAACCCTAAATTAAAAAAAAAATATATAAAAAAGAAATATAAAACTCCGTAGAAAGTGGTACAATGTCAGAGCACTTTTAGCTTCCTAAACCTTCTGGAGCTTTTTGCTCTTCTGCTCTTTCTGTTAAGAAACAAGCCATCTCTCAGATTTTTTTCTTCCTGGGAAGAGTCACGTCTGTTTGTAGCTAAGGAGCATCCAGATTGGCTTAGTCAGAGGATGTCTGAGTAATTCAGATGTTGAGTGGTCCTTGGTGCATAGGACAGATACTTCAAGCAGGCTTTGATTTACACCAGAGACTGGCACCCAGAAGGAGCCCAGGATATGCTGCTTCTGTCCTGGCTTCATTCGTTGCCCATGCCCTCTGTGGCTAGCGAGAGAGCTGCAAGCTGCTCTGAAATCCAAGGGCTTCCTTTTTCACTCTGCTGTGGTGCAGCCTTGCACTGGCAAGTAGGTTCAGCAGCTCCATACGGTCTCTACCCCTGAATCACAAGCCTCAGAAAGCAGGACAGGCAGAATGGGGTTAATTTCTCCCTTTTCCCTTAAAACTTTGCATTCCTCCAAAATGGGGAAAAAATATGTCATAATTCCGCAGCTCTCCTGAGGTTGTATGTTCCAGTGTTGGCATTTACCACCCCCCTGACAGGAGAGAAGGTACAGGCAAAGGAGGCAGTGCTTAGATTAGCTACCAAGGTGCTGAAGTTGCTTGTGCATGCTTAAGTAATGACAATGCTGAGGATAGTGGAGAAGAGTCCCCCAGGAACAGAACATGAACATTAATTATAGGGGGGAAAGTGTAATATTAACATCAGACTGCACACTACAGGAGATCCCAGTGTGACTATTAAAGGAAATTAATTACCACCTCTCTTTACCTTTCAGATCAACTCTCCTTTATAATGAGAATAGTTCTTTCATTGTTACCACTAGTATTATCAACTGCAAGAGAAGAATTTTCCCTGGTACTCCATTCACTGCTATTGTGCAGTGTTTTGTTTTGAAACTAAGTACTTCCAGTGGATGCATTGGATCCCATTCAAGGGGAAGTCCCACATACGAAGACAAGGCTCTGCAAAACAGAGCGATACGTTAAAATATTCATTCCCCTGCACTGATAAGTATGAAATAGTAGCATCAGTCATTCAATGTAGCAAAACCAGGACCAGACTTTAGGAGGCAGCATGTCAGCACAGTGCAAGAAAACTTTTTTCCCGTAACGACTTCTCTCATCACATCAGCCACACATGGCCATCATAAAGGGTTTGTAAATTCTGGGATTTAGGATCTCTAGAAATAACTGACTTTTCAGAAATAGGCATTAATTGCTTTGAGGCCAAGTAAAAAAAAAAAAATAAAAAATTTAAAGATTCTCAGTCTAAATTATTTTGCACATACCCCATTTCACTGAAATAGAGCAATTCAAAGCAAAAAGATACTTTTTAGACAACTCCTGCTTCACAACTCCTGTTTCCACATCCCAGTATATTTCCAAATATGTTTTGCATGAACTCACGTGAGAAATTTTTGCTGGTAAAGTCAGAATTGAGATCAAAATTAGACTAAAAGAAAGCTCATTACAACTTTAACATCCATAATCCACCCTGAGGAGAGAGATGAATGCAGCAAGCAGGCTATGGATGCACTGTTTCCATTGTACTCTTGATTAACGTATAATTCACAAGTGAGGGAGTGTGAAGGAAACTAATGACTGATGGAAGGTCACCAATTCCAAGAGGAAATAAATGATATATAGGCATCCCATTCATCACTTCATTTGTGTAACAGCATTTTGGATTCTGTCTCCCTGGGGTAAAGCCCATTTAAAATCTTTTAATATTTTTCCAAAGACAAGGCTGGAAAGCTTGTGTAATCTTGGTAACAAAAGAACCATGTATAAAATCCACATCATCCCAGGGCAGCCAGTGCTTTCTTCCTTGAAGAGGATGCTAATTCCCTAAATTCTTCATGATTGCCCTTGCATAGAGGCCACTAATTATCATGATTCTTTCAGCCCCACATGAAGATCTGCCATCACCCTGCTATTTTTATCATAGTAACAATTCTAAACTTTGTTTTAAGGCTCACCTTTGAATTACAAGGAGCATCACTTCTTGGAAAATCCTGATTTTAGGGTCTAATTAGTATCAGGTTCCCAAATTCTGGTTTTATGGAATATATAAATGTGTGCATGATCCCCTTTCCTCCATCCATCCTCAGTTTTTACAGGAATAAATTGTTTGTTCATTATTATATAATATATTTACAGGAATAAATTATTTGTTCATTTATTAATGAACAAAAGCTATACAGAGAAGATACTGCATTGATTGCTCCCTTTCATTGTAGAAAAGCAGGTACCCCTCAAATAGGCATCAAGCTCACGAACCAGCTTTATCACACTGAAATGGAAGCAGTTTAACAGTAACTAAGGCTGGAAAAATTAACAAGAAAACAACATACTCTACTTGTAAAGTCCGTAAACAGTTTGACTAAAATAAGAATCAAAACCAGAAAGTGGTCAGTAATACAGACATCATGGCCAGACAGAGTAAGGTCCTGTGCATATATATCTGTATTTACTTCTCTTGTTAAGTAATACCACAGCCAGACATGAATGAAATGCATTTACACTTTATTTTCTTCTACAGTTTATTGCCTAAATAATAAACACTGTGCTGCAGACAGTCAAATTGATGGATATGGCCATCTGCATTTTTGGTGGCTAATACAATTGCTTTGGAGCAGGTCCGTGCACATTCTCACTTTCACTTACTTGGGACAAATACAAACCAAGCGTACCATGAAAAATTTCATCGCATAACATGGCATCCAAAAGATGATGTATGTCTCTACTGTGATATTTTTATTACACCTCAGAGAAAGCACATTTTAATGCAGTGCTGCAAAAAGAGCCATCGGTCTTAGTGCAGGAACACGGACTAGCATTTTCTTCACATAAACTGACAGAACTGCAAAAACGCATGAGGTGGGACATCAGCCACATCTTTCTGAGTGTTTGTTTCTTTGATTTTTGGGGGAGGGGGTTTGCAGTACAAAATTTGAATTGAATTAAGTCCTAATGCTGGATTTGGCTGAATTGCTAGATAAAGAAACAAGGGAAAGCTGTGGCGTGTCTACAGAATCTTGAGGTGTGGAGGAATGAAGGCACAATATTAAAATAAACTCTGCAGAGGTTTTCTTTGTTCAGGCTCCTAAGCAACAAATATGACACAGAGAATGACAAAAAATAGTGGTCATATTGTGCAGTTTAGTAGTGGACTTAGCAGTCCTGCGGTAAAGGTTGGACTTGATGATCCTAATGGTCTTTTCCAACCTAGTTGGTTCTATGTCTCTATGGAAAAATCTTCAGTCAAATTCTGACTCCATCACACCTACAGCATGCAAGGTGGCTGGAGCTGTGAGAGCAGGCAGACTCCTCATCCAAACGATGACTCTGCATTAGCAGGAAATCTCTTTATAAAAGGGAAGCAGCTGCTGCACTTGGTCGTTCCAGCTCCACTTTAGAGTATTTCTAAGTCGCTATTTCAGGTCAGTTTTACAAGAGCTTTAGCTCCACTCATTTCAAAGGACTTACTGTCATTCCTCACTAGAGTGAGAACAGACACCGGCCTCATTTCTCCATCCCAGTTGAAGTGCTGGAGGGTTCTCTTAAGCAAATGGTATTTCCCCAGTACCACATCTGAATGGGGCAATGCCACAACTGGAGGGGTATGAGCAGTTAAGGAGAGCAGGTTGAATAGCTTCATGCACTCCAGGGAGGGAAAAAATCCAAACTGAGCCCAAGACAGTAGGCTTGATAGTTTAAAAATAAGGAAACCGCAGATGTCTTCAAATGCATGGTAAGAGCAACAGGTCAGAGTCTTGGCTTCCTGGTGGTTAGGTTTTCAGAGAGAAGGAAAAGAAACCTGTCTTCTGAAATTTGGCACAGAGCTTCGATCTTTTTTTGAATGCTTCTTTGAGATGACAACCTATGATCCCTTTTTTTTTTTCATTGGTTTTACTTCTCATGGTTTCCACATGAGAGTGACCGCTTTAGTCTACAGTTCAGTTCCTCAGGAGCAGACTAGAGAAGGAAAAGTGCCTGCATCTGTGAACAGCATAATACAGCAGAAAGGGTCAGAGAGCCTCTGTTTGTCTGGGAGCCTCCTTAATGCTCCTTGCCATTGACTCAAAGATAGATTGCAATCCATGGCATAATCGGTGTAATTCTTAGCAGCACCTGGATTTTCTTCCAAGGTTTCTTATCCAAGCTTTGCCCAGCCTGTTACTGCTTATCTGTATGATTGAAAGTCATTCTAGCAGCCAGGGAATTGGAAAGCAACACAAACTAGCTGAAAGCTAGCTATGAATTTAGGAGCTGTGCTAGCCATTCAGAGATATATTATCTTTCTTTTTTCTGGGTAATAGGCAAGTTAGAACCTTTCGGTATTTCAAAAAGAGAGTAGAAGAAAATACCCCTGAGGACAGGCTGCCTAAGCTCAGATCCTGTATGTGAAGTCCAGTAACAATGTTTTTTATCATGAACAACATAATTGATTCAGCTAAAAGAGTCTGAGGTTGACTTTGAAAATTAAAATCAATGCTTTAATTCAATGCATATACAATTACCCACTATTGAATGGCATGTAATGCACTTTTACTGACAAAAAGAAAACAAGAGCACAAAAAGACCAGAAATGAGGCTTTGACAAATGTTAGGATTCTCATAATGACTTCTGTGTGTGTGTGTGTGTGTTTTTTTGAAAGCAAGACTGCAAAGTTAAGCACTGCAGATGATAGGGCATTATGTAAAGGGTGTAAAAGGACCGATGGTGTTTTTCGTATCACTGCTCCCTGTAATGCTCTGTTGTCACAAATATATGGTGATTAGCTATTTATCAGCGTGAAAGCACATCATAAAACATTCCACATATCATTGAGTTTCTAATAATCTGCATCACTGTGAAGATTAATACATTAAGTCAGACCATATAACTTCATGAAATATCTTCTTTTGCCAAGATTTCTGTTGAATTTGACGAATGGAGGATGGAACACGAACGAAATGGGAACATCCACTTTTGTTGACTGGTCTGTGAAATAACACTGTTTTGAGGTGGTAGTAAGAATGCATTGTCTGCATCCAAAACATCTCACCTGCCTTCTCTACTACTGTAGTCCTCCTCAGAATGCGTTTCGGGACATAACTTATCCGTATCAGACTCTTGTAGATTTTTTTGCCATATGATGGCACACTAAAGACCAGCACTGCATATCAAGGTCAATAGTTTCGGTTTTGGATGTCAACAGGTCAGCACTTAAATCCATGTTTACCCGTCTGACTAACTACCCTTCCAAGCACCCACAGAGTCTTTCAGTTCCAGTGATTTATCAGTACCTCTGTTTTGACTGATACTTACACAGATCTCCACTATGTTCACTGTCTGATGCTCACCTAAAAGGTAACCAGTGTAATTACTGCTTCTGGAATAAATAAATAAACAAGCAAATAGGCCTAACTAAAGAAACAAACTGACCTTAACATTGCAAAAGGGGAATTGTTTCAAATCACTAAAGACCTCTGAAAATCCATCCACGTATTCAGGCTAATTAGGCTGCCACCACTAACTTTAAAACCCTGTGCTTGAAAACGTTGCCCAGAGCCCATTCAGAAATTCACGATTTGAAATGAGATTAATGATGAATCCAAGGGAAATATAACCTTCTCAGGTTAGAGTGTGACTGATGACACCCATCCCCAGTTTAGGGGGGGGAAGGCGGGAGTACATTTAGATAGATTTATTAGTGCTTTTCCCAGAGTCAGAAAAATACATGATAATTAATGGCACAGAAATATGAGTTCAGCTGAAATCCTCCATAAATTAAAAGTGTTTAATTTAATAGTAATTTAGAGGATTTTGCAAAGTGCTGGAGCAAGATAACTGCATTTGCAGAGGAAGCAAGATTGAGAGAACTGTCTCCTGGACTGATGCAACTAGTGTATCTTTGTAGCCACGTGGGTCAGAATTCAGTAGCAATATTACTGTCCTTCACATCATTATTTCCATGAAGAGAGAGAGAGAAAATGTATCAGGAAGAACATTATCTCACATTTCACTCCTTGCTCTTTATCCAACTGAAAATTTACTGTGTGCTTCACAGTATAGTTTAAGACTCCTCATTATTTCTCAGGACAATGCCAGTTTTAAAATAGCCTAGAACTAGACAGTAGACCAACAGAATCACAGCTGCAACTGCATTGCAGTTCATTCCAGTAAAATGTTTCTGAGTGATAAAGAGATAAGAGCGTATCTAAGAAAGCCAGCCTTTTAGTGGCTTTCTGCCCAAGCTTCCCTTGACTAACATCAGCTTAAACCCTTTTGGCCACCCAAGTGGCAGCCAGATGCCAGTTCCTCATGGCCAACATGTTCATCAGGCTGTGGCTGGTGTAGCAGTGCTCATGTGCTCCCAAATATCCAGCTCCAATGCACAAGAGGTTATTTAAGGCAGTGCAGAGCATCTGACCCAGGCACGGGATCCAGTACAATGAAGGGGAGTGGGGATGGTGTGTGCTTCTGCAGGAGGAAGGCAGTGGGGTGCCGTGGTTTCTTTTGAGGGAAGAGGGTGCTGGCCCAGGGTACCATGGGCAGAGAGAGGTTGTTGCTGCCTGAGGGGCAGAAAGCCCATAACTGGGTTCCCGGAATGGACATCTTAGCCCTTTTGTCTTCCAGGGGTTGGACCAATATACCTGTTTTTCTAGAGAACAGGTCAGTTAGACATTAATGGAGCAACACCGGAAAGGATGGGTGACACAGACAGACCCCAATGGCACTGTGAAAGTGCTTATTAAAATTTCTGTGCTATTTTTTTAGGAATTTAGGGATTGTGGAGCATTTCACTTTGCTATGGTGTTCTGTTTTGGTATTTTTATTCCTGACCCATGTCCTTGAGAGTGAAGTGGTTAGAAAAAGCAAGGTGAGAGTTTCCAAAGGAGCGAGCTGAAGACTTGGAACTGATATTTGGATGAGGATCTCCCTCTTTTTCTCATGCCGATTTGCAAAAGCCCTGCTCTGCTTTGGGGGATTTAAGAGACTCCCTGCTGCAGAGTTTAGGAGGACTGGAACACGTTCAATCATGGTCAGAGTGGATAAAGTGTACTTAATTCTCTGCACTTTAGGTGGTTTACATTGGCACAGGCTGAAAGGTTTAGAGTTCTGAAGTTTACACATTCACAAAGTCTTGGTGTTCAGATTTGACATCATGTACTTTTTTCACTTCAAGTAGGAAACAATAAGAACCAGTAGAAAAGTTTTCTCAGGAGCTTGCCTTTTGAAGTATCTGAAGGAAAGGGGATGAGGGAGGGAAAAGCCACCCACAGGGAGCCAAATATTTTCCTGTTTAAAAGCAAAAATCCTCAGACCCAAATACCCCCAAAACAGTGTGGCAGTAGGATGAAGTCGTTTAAAGTGAAGTGCTGTGATACCAATTTTTATACTACCTTTGGCACAGTTTCTGTAATTTTATGTCTGCAGACACTAAAATTGCTACAGTTTTTAGAGCCACCCTTCAGACTGCTTTAAACCCACCAAACAAGGAGCAGCAATAGCATCTCTGTGACCAAACATCACAGTCAATCCTGTGACAACAGCTTTCTTCCTGGGGTCCCCAAAACTGCCTTCAGAATCCCCGGTTTTGTGTGGATTTTAGAAGCAGGACTTAGGATTTTCCCTTTTCTTCTCATTTCAACCCATAGCCATGTGATTTACCTCTCTCGGCTGCTTCACATCAGGCTGTGAGCCAGAGGACCTGACCCAACCCTGGTCTCAGCTCCCTGCCAACTGCTTCTCTTTCTTTCCTTCTCTTTCTCTTTTTCTTTTTTTTCCCCCCTACATTAAGCTGCCCTAAACAGCCTTTATTTAGTGACATTGGGTAAATATGTAAGCTAGCAGACCTACAGTGAGCTGCATTGATGCTTCACTACTTGCTTAAAGCCAGACCCGATATGCCTACAATATCTGCAGTCACAGTACTGGCTACAGAATAAATGGGATGTAAAATACCTTACTTTCTGCAGGACAGTTAATCCTGACTTTTTTAGACTTGCAGAATTCATGGTACGTTGAGGGCTCAAGTCCTATTTTTCCATATGTAGTGTTCTAGTAATGGCCATGGCACTCTGTTTGAAACAAAATGTGATTCAGCATGAGAGAGATCTAAAATCATGCCAGGGCTTTTTTCTCTGTCCTGGTTTTTACCCTAGCAGTTATGAAAGATGGGTAACAGTGTGCAACAACTCAGGCCTTTTGGGACATAAACATGCACTTAGTGTGGCTGTATCAATGTTTGACACAGATGGCGAATAAAATAGGAAGTCATTTTGACTTTCTGACAGCAAATTATCTTGCAAGTGGAAAGGAAAAATGCACATTCAGAAAGGAAAGCAGCACCCGTCATAGCCAAAAGATGCTTCCCTACCAATATCATTTGACGCAGAAGAGATATTATTTTGCAGTTCTAAGTCACACAGTACATAAGCACGAGGTGAATCAGCACATCAGTATTTCACTGTGGTTTTCAAGAGTGTCTCTATTTTTTCCTTTCAAAGTTAATATCTGGCAGAGGCGTGATTTGATATTTTGCTATGGGGCTTTCAATAACTTTTCTGCAACGCCACAGTTGAGTGAACATGCTAAAATTTAAGTGCATTTTACACTCTCTGGACTATATCCTGCATTTAACCTGTGTGCAAGAGGACATTAGCCTGAGCTTTTTTTAAATCTCTGTTTCATTTTGGCCAATAGGGAGAGTTTAATGTGCAGTGTTAAGTAGAAAGATGCTGGTGTATGAATAAAAGGTACAAACAAAAGCAGTTACAGTTCCCTCTCATTTCCCCATTTCATCAGTTTAGTGCTACTTTTATGCTAATCATCCCTCGGTCACTGGAATGCACTATGGACAAAAAAATTGAGTTTTTCAAGTTAATTCCTTTTGTAGGACCTCCAGGAGGATACCTGAATTCTGGAGCCAGATCAGTTTTAATTGATCCTAAATAATCAGATTCAGGACTGACTATAGGTTGAGACTGATTAGTTCAGGCTTTGCATTTAAATTGAACACACAGGCTAAGCTGTAAGATTCATTATCTTAACTATTTTTCAGGATCCCCCTTTTCAAGTCACCCATCTAAAGAGATGCCTGGGACAGGGGCTATTCCCAGAGCACCAAGCGAGTGCAAGGCTGGCTGCTTTACAAGCTCCCATGCAGCACTGCCATGCCATGTCATGCAAGGCAGTGGTGTTGCACCACAAAAATAGAACACCTATCAATTATGGTTGAGGAGGCAAAGACCTCCCTATAAAATTCAGACAAAATCCCCTGCGACTGTTGAAGCCAGTAGCAGAACAAGTGAGATGAGGTGCAGTAAGAGCTGATGAATTAGGGAATTTCCCATGCCGGAAGGCGGTATCGCCCTTTGAGGCTGGACTCCGCTGGAGAATGACTATGAAGAGATTTTTCCTGCTTCTGTACATGCTTTGTGTTTTTTCTTCTTCATGTCTTATTTTTTGGTTGTGCTGACCCATAAGAGTTATCACTGTCTAAAAACAAAAGAACAGGAATGTGTAGTATAGTAAAGCTCAGTATAGTAAAGGTCTGAATTTTTCATCTCTTAACATTTTGTTTTTCAAATCACTGTATTCCCAGTAGCACAGCAAAAATCATTTGCTTTAATGCAATTGCTAATAAAGACGATATCAACATAAACCTCTGTTTGTTCATATGTTGAGCTCATTGAATAAAGAAGCTTATCATTTATCTGTGTAGAAGCTTTTAATTAGTTTTCTGAATTTACTCCAGAGATTAATAGGCCAATAATATTCAATATATGCTTTATTGGTTTAATTTCTTTATTGAGATATCTGAATTTGTATGCTCCTTCCTCTTTGATCTTTTACTCTCTGTGCTAGTAAATGTAAAATTTTTGGCTGCAAAAAGACTCATAAAAGAATTCTACTAGTCCATTGCATCTAGGTGGTGGTGGATGGTTTATAATGTAGGGCACAACAGCAGATTCTACTCTATCAGGGACTATAAACTGTTCTCATAGGAGATCGCTTACACTGGTGTCACTTGCTGGCAATTTTCAAGATTTCCAGCAACTGGTAGGGGAGGTGCGTTTACCTGCTTGCATACCAGATAAATAGTTTGTGAACGTAGGCATTTGTTTTTCATTGAGATTTCTTTTGACCTTTTTCTTCCGCTGCCACCTTTCCCCCTGGTCCTGACCATAGAATAGAATCATAGAATTATGGAATCATAGAATCATAGGTTTGAGTTGGAAAGGACCTTAAGATCATCTAGTCCCAACCCCTCTACCTATTTGCACAGTAGGCACAGTGTTGTCAAAGTCCACATAGGCTACCCAGGGAAGGGATGGAATCACTGTCCCTGGAAGTGTTCAAAAATGGTGTAGATGAGGCCCTCAGTGACATGGTTTACTGGAAGTCTTGGCAGTCCTGGGGTAGTGGTTGGAGATTATCCTCCTAAAGGTCTCTTCCAACCTAGTTGCTTCTATGATTCTATGATTCTCTAGGAAGCCAGAGCAGGTGGAGTTCAATCCTTGGGCTGTTCAGGAAAAGGGCTTTAAATCTGTGCTTCAAAGGAAGCAGAAGTGTCAGAGGCATCCCTGATGGTAGCCAATATCCACAGGCAGCTACTAGCCTAGTGCAAGGCCTGTGCCCTCTTGTTGCCAGGAAGAGAAATCAAGCCCAAGCTGCTGAATTAATCTTTGTTTTTCTTCATATCTTGTGCCTTGGGAGAAGGTGCGCCTTCAAAGTGCAGATAAAAGGGAAAGGAAATCCTAAGTAAGCAGCGCATCATTTTTATTAAAAACAGTGCCCTGTGTAAATATAAAGTTCAACATTATGCCTTTGTTGGCCTAGTAGGAGAAGGATTAAAAATGCTCATTAATGGGATTTAAAAGCAGGAGTTCAGTAATATTAGCTACAAAAATATAATTATCGTAATTAAGATTGCAAAGTACTAACGAAGCTCTTTAATAATTATCCTTTTTCCTTAGAGATTAATTTTGTAAAACCTGATTTGAATTTTACATCACACTGGAGAAACTTTATCGCTGTAAAAATGGGAGCCACTGGTAGCACTGAGAGGCTGACAAGAGCTGCACTTCACGCATTGGTGGGAATGTTCTGGCATTACAGCTGGAGTGTGGCTCAGGCTGAGATAGGAAGGGTTCAAGGGCATAAACATTTGAGATAATGCAAAATACTGGTGTAATCTTGGTCTGCTGCTGTGTCTGACCTCTTGGCTGATCTATGGAATCAGATCAGACACAAAATTGGGGAATGCAACTGGAGAGCATTCATTCACAAATAGCCATGCAGGTTGTGTGTCTCTGGCTTCCCAGCATCTTTAGGCTTCGTGGTACACAGCCAAACCCTGAGCTGACTGCACCCTCCTGTCCTGGTCTTGCCAGAAATGACCTGAAAGCCCTGTAGGTTATATGGTTCACCTGCAAGGGAGTCAGCAAGCTGTGAGGAGCAATAGTCTGTTTGGTCTTGAAGGGTCTATAGACTTGCAGGGTCCCTCCAGAAAAGAGAGATATAGCAAGTTCTCAAAATTAAATGACAACAAATGTCCGTTTTAAAATATCTCCTCAAAACAGCTTTTCATGATTCATCTCCCCAGATGATTAAATATTTAGTTTTGCTGACAGGAATATGATAGTTACCATAGAGCAGAAAATTTAGTGCGGTGTGTGAGTTATAAGCAGATACGTTACCAAGCTGTTAACAGAAAAGTGATGGGATTATTGGTGTTGATATCTGCATTTATTTCTTTATATTGTAAAGGGATTTTTTTTTACCTATACAGTAGCAGATTTAGGCCACAGCTTTGCCTTTTGTAGTGTGCAGAGAAGTTGTTGCTTCTTGCAGGCTCTCTGCAGGGATGGTCATGTTTCCCCTAACACTTCCTACCTCCAGCCCACATCAACAGCAGAGCAGCTGAGCCCCCATGGGCATCACCATGCTGGGATGCCCATAAGGATGGAGAAGGTCAAGGAGAGTCCTCACTGCCTGGCTCAAGTTCCAGTCCACTCCTTGGAACTGGGCCTACCAATTCTTGTTGATTGAAGAGGCAAGGCTAGGTTCCACCAGGGCAGGGAGAAGGCAAGGAGACTGAGAGGACAATCCTTTTCCTCAGGTCCTGCTCAATGGAGAGGAAGCTGCCACATCAGTTTAGGTGCCTAAAACTAGAAGGAAATTGGGTTTGTTTATTTGCTGCCTTTCCTGCTGAAAGCTCCGCAGAAAATTGTGGCCGCTTATTTCAGCACCTTAACTATGGAGGGAACACCATCGCCGCTGGTGTAAATCTACGCATTCAAAAACCATGTAGATGAGGCCTTTAGGGACATGGTTTAGTGGATAGACTTGCAATCCTGGGATAAAGGTTGGACTTGATTATCTTAAAGGTCTTTTCCAACCTACCTGATTCTATGACTCTGTGTAATTGTGACATTTAATTTGACAGCACTGTGAAAAAAATCAGGATTCTTTTCTGGAGTCAGTATTTTTGCTGTTTTCAAAATTATTTCCAGCCCCAGAGCTTTTTTAAACAGCCATAAATGGTTAACGAGTAAACGAATGTGGGGGAATGAGACAAACCTATGCCAGCTCCTGGACATCTTGCTTTATACTGCCACTATAGCCTGTTTAATTGGATGGAAGTGATTAAAAGGATCTTTTCAAGACTATTGCTGCCAGGAAAAAAAATGAAAGAGTGACTTTGACAATAGTCCCATCGAACAAAACTGATTTTCTGCTTGTGTTGGTGTTTCCCAGGTAGTTCGTGCCAAACAAAACAGCAGTCCTTGAGTTTTTGACAGATAAATCTTTACAGTGTTATGCTTGCATATTCTGCCAGTTTGCTTGTGCTGGCTGAGCATTTGACCATCAGAAGATCATAGGTGAGATGTTATATTATTGTACTTATTCAAATATTTGCAAAAGCAAATAAACTTTAACAGATTCTTACAACTGAGAATACTTTCATAACTGAGACCATTTTCAAGGGAAGATTTTAGAGCTCATACTTACAAAATAATCTTTGCAGCTCTACCTCCACATTTTGCCCTGGACTTTTGCAAAGATACACATACATAAGGGACTTCTTATAGCAGTATAGAGTTAAGCACATGTTAAAGTCTTTGTACATTTGGGACTTCTGATATGATGAGGATCAAAGTTTTATAAATACCTAAACCAGATTAAGAACATGAGAAGTAAAGGGAGAAGAATAACAGGTTTTGCAGTCATGGGCCATTCTTATGGGAGGCATTTTTCTTTTTCTTCTTTTGCTAATTCTATCATAAAGTGAACATACTTTTTTTTTAAATTAACATCTAAAAGTGACATGACAGACCCCTGCCATACAGACATACAATGTTAAGATGTGTATCTTGCATTCTTTTGTCTCAGGTGGCAAGTTTATAAAACAGGAGGGATGTCGGTGTAGGGGAGAGTTGCACAGGCTATGTGTAGCACGGAAGAGCAAAAACATAATAAAATAGATTTCAGGAACATATATAAGAACTAGTTTAGGGGACTTAGGGGGCATGCATGTTGCCAGTGGAAGCCAGCTCAGCAGATCCAGAATCAAAGGACAGTTCAGGTTGGAAAGGATCTCCAGAGATTTCCAGTCCACTCTCCTGCTCAAAGCAGGTCCAGCTCTGAGGTCAGACCAGGCTGCTCAAGGCTTTGCCCAGTCAGGTCTTGCAAGCCTCCAAGGATGGGGATGTCACAGGATGGAGAAATGTTTCCTGCCTCTGTTTCCAGCTTACGCCCATTATTTATCACTCTCCCATCCTGCAACACTATGAAGAGTCAGCTCTGACGCCTCACTGACCCCTTGTAGGCAATGGAGGGACTGTTAGGTGCCCTCAACACCATGTCTTGTCCAGACTGAACCAGCCCAGCTACCCCAGCCCCTCCTCATGAGGCAAGTGCACCAGCCTGGACTACACTGAGGGCTCTTTGCTTCCTCCAGTTAATCTATATCTTTTTTTGTGCTGGGGGGCCCAAACCTGGACACAATACACAGGATGTGGTCTAAGAAGTGTTGAGTCAAGGGGCACAATCCCTTCCCTTGATCTGGCTGTGCTCCTGTCCGTGGTGCTGTTGGCCATCTTCATCACCACAGCACACCACTGGCTCCTTTTTTGTGTCTCCTTTGACGTGCCCTGCAAGTCTCAACTTTCAGTGAGCTTTGGCCTTCCTAGCACCATCTCTACGCACCCAATAAAGTCAATACAGAAGCACAGTACGTCCAGCGGATGGTTTACCATCCCTTGCCACTTTGCTCGTGTATAAGGTTTCACAAATATTTGGCTGTGCACAAACTAGTAATGACTAAGCCTTTAGCTGCCCCATGCCTCAGTTTCCTCATTGAAATGCACCCATTAACTCCAGCACACTGGCCAGGCTTTGCAAAACCCCTGCTTCTACAAATGGCACATGTTGTCATGCAGGGATGCAGTGGTCTGAGCAACCTCATGTGCCCCGTGACAAGCCCAAGTGCTTTGTCTCCATGGCTCATACAGAAGGCGAGAGGGCTGCCAGTAGACCACTGCAGGCACATACTCCTCTGTTCATCGCACACAGCAATGTTACCAAACTGACCTACTTTCCCCATCCACCCACGGAAGGCTAATCCTGTTTAGCATTGCTGGAAGGGGACGGGCATGCAGAGAAGTGCTCCGAGTTATACAGATGGCAGTCTTTGCTGATTAATGTTAGTTTAATTTGTTTGCCTTTCTGTTTCCAGCCGTGCGAGGGGAGAGCAGAGCAGCACTTGAACGCAGGGATTCACTTAGCCTGTTCACTGAAGTCTGAATGGCTTTAGTCATTCAGTAATAACAGTAATAATAATAACAACAACAAGGAAGATAATGGGCATGTATGTACTGATCTTCATAAGAGATCCCTAGCATCACGCAAACTTTACGCGTTGCTCACAAGCTAGAGATAAAGAATGCCTCTCACTTATCCTGGCCATGCTCCAGCACAGCGCTGCTGGCGTCACTCCTGACTTAACACTGGTGCGAATTACACCACATCTGTAGAGCGTTTGTAGGCTGCACACCCTAAAATTCAGCCGGCACCAGAGTTAGAGGGGGAAGCTAATAGCACACAGTAGTAAGTGCAAGGTTTCTGATACGTGGAAAAGAATACCCCTTCCCACCAAATGGAAATACTGTAAAGAATAAAACCTGAATATGCTGTGAGCTTTTACTTTTCTTCATTATGATCTCATAATACTCAGCTGCATTACCTGTGAGCATCTTCCTGCCATCCCTTGTTCAGAAGAATGGAGCATTAATTTATGTCAAATTCCATCATTTTCATTGACCTCATTTGGATTATGTTTTAATATGTTTTGCTTTAAGCCCTTTACCATCTAAAGATTCATTGTACACGTATGTATGAAACATGGAGAAGCCCATGAGGTTCACAAAGTCCACTATTTTCTCAGAAAGTTTTTTCTTTTCTTTTTTGGAAACCTCTAGCAACCTTTTATGTCGTTTAAATGAAATGTAGTTGCTGAATGCAGGAAGACTAAGCTGCACACTGACCAAAATAGTCTAAAGCTGGACACTTACCATGTTACTGGATTTTTCCTTTACCTGTTAAAACAGTAATTCCCACAATAATCATGGCATTACATGACCCATGGTAACTGCAGACTGTCATTCTCCCACCGAAAAGGCACAG
Organism: Myiopsitta monachus; assembly: GCA_017639245.1. Taxonomy (NCBI): domain Eukaryota; kingdom Metazoa; phylum Chordata; class Aves; order Psittaciformes; family Psittacidae; genus Myiopsitta; species Myiopsitta monachus. The sequence continues at coordinate 40,500,522 of CM029927.1, forward strand.
TCCGTTCTCAAACAGCAATGTGCATCATCAGGAATGTGATTTTTTACTAGCTTTTCTTAAGTTTTCTTAAGGCTACTCTGTTTGCTTTTTGATAAATCAATTTTGATTGCTACAGGTGGGATTGCATTGCATTTAGATATGGGCTCCAGCATCTTCTTGTAAGAGATATGCTTACATCTGAAAAATAAGGATGAAGAAGTACAGTTCATTTGATGTATCTGTGAATATGTTGATTTATTCTGATTTGTGTTTCTACAAATCCTTCACATCATAGCCCTCCACACATCACAGAAACGTGGACTAATGCTTTTAAAATGGTCAGATGGTCACTTCTTGCCTGTCACCCTGTGACCTCTTCTGCCACTTCCCATTTGCTACTCTTTCTGTTTGCCTCCAGAAAGGCTTGAAAGGGAAATATTTTACTTGTTAGTGTGGTTTGCTTCATTCCAGAGCTCTGCCCTTGCTGAGAAGAAGAAGGTAGAGCTGCTAGCACCAAGCTAGAGTGGTGCTCCCCAATGTGGGCACATGCCATCTGAGCCAGTTGTGGAGCACTCACAGGACAGCGCCATTGTCCAGCCACAGTGCCCAGAGATGGCACTGGAGGTTGAGTGATGTGTCTGGAAGGCACAGGAACATGTCTACCCTCTACTCTGTTGCTCTTTTTCTTCACTCTTCACACAGATAACAGTTGTTGGGGAGGGTCTGCCTAGAGGCCAGAAGGTAGTTCAAGATGTTTCTTCCCAGTGTCCCAATTTTCCCTGCAACCCTTGCCCACCCCCTTTCTGTGAGAGGATTGTTCTCCAAGTGCAATATCGTCATCTCTACTTTGGCTGGTGATATTATACCAACATCCTAAGTGGTCTGAGGGTGAGGTCCAAGGGAGGGCTCAGGTATATCTGCAGTGGGTGGGAAGCAACACCAAGGTATGGCAAGCAGCACTCCTCACCGCAGGCCTGAGCATGCCCTATACAAGACAAGTGGCTGAATGCCCCAAGCAAGTCCATGGGGTGGTAGACACAGACACCCCACCATGCTGGAGAGGGAAGGGGAGGAAAAGCCCAGTCTTTCCCCCACAGCTGCCCAACACAGGGCTAGAGGAGCACAAGTGCTGCAATTTCTGATCAGGCTTCCCCAGGCACAGATCAGGACCTCTAAAAACAATTTGTCTCTGTTGTAATTCAGCTGTGTTAAATGAATATGATTAAAACCCCTTGTTAAATGTCAGGCTGATTTGTAGGAATTGAGATTGGCTGACCTCATGGCAACTCGGTGGGAAATCAACAACTGATTACTTACATTTGAGTGTCAGACATTTTGTAGCATATCCTTATGAGCAGTAGGGCAGGGAGGAGAGAAACCAACCTCACCCACATGAAAAAGTAGTAGTTTAATTTGGTAATGAAACATTTCCAGTGCAGGATAAGGTGATCAGCGCCAGATGAATTCTATAGTGCAAGCTTTGTCTCCACTGGGAATAGACTGTATCAAAATAAACATGTGCAATCTTTCTTCTGTGGAGTCCATGGAACAAGCTGGCACTCTGCCTGAATTACTTCTTTCCCAAGCAAGTATTCATTGTATGAATGAATGTGGGGGGGATGTTTGTGCTATTTCCATCTGATAACTAAGCCACAGCTATAGATTTAACAGTTTTATCCAGCCTTCTGTTTTCATGATGTCACCTTTCCCTGCTTGTGGGTATGTGTCTTTCTGTGTGCCTGTCCAAGTACCACCCTGATGGGAGTACTTGATCTTTCTCCTGCTTATTCCAGGTTGTTTCCATCTTTTCAAGTAATAGCATCTTCGTGGCTTGTTGATGATGATATTAATGAAGCTCCAAGTGTAACTTGGAGCTGTTAAGTACTCTATTGGCAGGAGTTACATCGTGTGGTGGTGTTACCTTTAGGCTTCCAAACTGTTTTCATTAGCATGAAAGAACTGTTCAAATTTTGATAAATCCATGTGACACTAGGGAGTTTTTATGCTACCTCTGCAGGGGAAAGGTGCCACACAGCCACAATGTTTACTACCTGCCTCCATCATTGCAACAAGCCAGACTTGCCTCAGACACCAGGCACTGATAGGGATGAGGGAGTAGATTTCCAGTTTGATATCTGGGACCTTTCCAGCTGAGGGAGGGTAACATATAGTAAGCAGGTTGCTCTAAGCACATACCTAGCTCCATGCCATGGGTTTCTCCTCTAGGTATAAGCCGGCATATGGTGTGGCTCAGGAGAGGGATGGCAATGCTGGTTCACAGCAGTTGTATACTCTGCCGTATCTATTTTATTGAGAGCAGTTTTAATTTCATATGATACATATGTACTGGCAAAAACTGTAGCAATGTTTATGAAGCTCTGGAGGTTTTGCCCTGTGAGCAAACAGAAGCAAAATGACAATTAGATATTGTCTAACACTAGCAGCAGCACAGCAGGTCCAGAATTTCATGTCAGTCGGTGAGAAACCTTGTTTACTGGAAGCTGGCCATGGATAGCTTAACGGATGTAGCCAAATCCTTGGCAGAACAGACTGGTTAGACCTGTTGCTCTCTTGTAAGGGTAGAGGCTTCCCAGCAGTGTAATTCTTTGATGGTTTATAGGGTACAGCTCTAGGAAGCCCCTTTCCATTAGGTGTATTGTACTTGTCCAGAACAGCTGATCCTGACTGCCCCATCCATCCCCATCCTTCGTCAGAGCCATCCAGAGGTCTCATCCCCATATTCCTGCATTCTAGTGGGAATTTGTTACAACCAGAGGAGTCCTTGGTGCAGCAGAGGAGGACCTTCAGGGATTCAGAGAAAGCAGCTTCTGCTGAGACTGCCCCATTTTGCTTGTCATACCCTAGATACAATGAGGGTGCAGGCAACAGAGCATTTTGAGCAAAGGTCTAATAAACAAATACAGCAAAATCCTACATGCTAACCCTTGCCCTTGTTAACTGGTGCCTTCTTTGTTCTTGGATAATGCAGGTGCACATTTTCATTGCAATAATGAGCAAATAACAAGAAAAAACACTGAATGTTATCTCTACATTTTAGCCTGAATTATTTGAAATCACAAATTTCAGCTAGCGGTCTGATTCTGGGATTTGGCAAATAACCACCTAAAGTATTTGTAAAACACTGGTGAATAAATTTTAACTAGGTCTATAAATCTTCCTAGTCTAAAATATGGAGAGCGAGGTGGCTGACTTGGCTGTTTTGCAAGGCCAAATAATATCTGAAAAAACAGTTAAAAATTGCATTCATTATTTTATTCTGCATAGTAGAATTCAGAAACTTAAATTTGCCGGTTGTGACTAAAAAAGCCAGTCCCTCAGCTTTCATATTTCCTCCATCCATGAGCTGGATGCTGCGAGGCAGTATCTTTACCCTCCAGTCAGTGACCTGTGGCTTTAATTCCTCATTCCTCTTACATTTGATAAACATTACAGGGTAGTTTCATGTTCTTAGCTAACTGTTGAGTAATGAGCAGGTGGAATATTACTGTAGGAGAACTAGTAGCAGAAAGACACAATTTATCCACTGCTCTTACTATCAATAAGTTTGCATTCCTGTTTTTTCATAAAATGCTCTTTAAACAAGCCTATTTATGTGTGACTCATATGTGGAAAACACCATGGGCTTAAATAATGCCTAGCAATTAACTTCCCTTCTCTCCCCCTCCAATTTTATTCATGTCATATTTGTTAAGAGCTCATTAAATGAGAAACATTGATTTTTGAAAGCGAGCGTTATCGTTGCCTGTCATTACACTACTGCTTTGAAAATGACGTGTTGACAATCCAGGGTTTGTAGCAGCATTGTGCTGCCGGTTTGGAAAATATTTGTGTGGGATGCAGCAGCACAAGGCTTTTGTGCCTGACATGGGCGTTAGGTGCACTGAGAGGCTGCAGCAGCGCAGGGATTCCTCCTTGGGCTGATGTGCTTACAGCTCAAGCATCACTTTTTGGAAGGCCATGGAGGAAAGGAGGGTGGGCAGTGAGCTGGCAACAAGTGTTTATGAGGATCCCAGCCTTCAGCTGGACTGCTCTTGTGTTTTTCCCTTTGCCTTGCCCACACAAATTTACTCAGTTACCCCCTTTTATTGTGCGGCTTTATGAACACGTCTTGTGCTCAGAGTACTTTCTCTTCACGGCTCAAAGTGCTATTGGAGCAATTGAACTATAAACCTTATGTCAGGTGACAACATTTTGGTGAAGGTTGGCAAAATGAGTGACAGGGATGGTGCGTCCCCATGCTCAGTGTGGCACTGCCAGGCAGATGGTCTGTCTGAGCTATGGGGAGGGTTTTTTCACAGTGTGGCTCAGGCACTGGGATTTATGAGAACACTTTGAATTTGGGGTGTAATTCAGTAGAGTTACTACCGTCTCTTTTGGCTTTGGGTCAGGACCCACAGAGGACAAAGAGCATGCCAGTAGGAAGCCCCACCTGAGAAGTCAGAGGCATTGATGATGCCAGCTAATGCTCTGGGGGTGGTTTTGGGGAAAATGCAGGGCACTGAAAATGCCTTTCCAACTCGGCAGACCGCAGGGCTTATTCAGCCTGCAAGTTTGCAGAGAACAACCTCCACATGAAAAAATTCCCTCTAGAAGTGGCTGGTTTTGTACTGTGCTGGCGCACCATGTTGTGCCTGGGAGCCTTGATCTCTGGCTGGAGCCCCTAAGGCTAGCGTGACGCTCAGAACTAACATTATCCACAACGGATGTTTCCTAAAATCAAGGACTGTGGCATAAAGCACTGCTGACACATTTATCTGACCTGAATATCATCGCTCTTATTAAAATGAAATAGAGCAACTCTGAGATTAACCTGCAAGTAGAGCTAACAAAATGACAATTCATAATGATTCTCACATTCCTTCCACAGAAAAAACTGCTTAGACAATCTAATGGATGAAGATGAGAAAGACAGGGCAAAGAGGTGAGCATTTTTTCTTTTATAACTCTCTGTTTAACTTCTGATGAGCTTGATACTGTTTGTTACTGCAGAAGCTGTTTTATCCATGATCAGTTAATCAAAAAGTGAGAGTAAAATACAGCCAAGCACCACTTGAAAAACTGCCATGTCACAGATTCCTATTCTTGGCTACCCTTTAAGAAGAAAATAGCGTAGCAATGTTTTCTGTGGAAAATATCAAAAAAGCATTGATCATTTTCTTCATGTTACTGCACAACATGAGAACTGAAGAACCAACAATGTTCTCCTGCCACTATAATACATCATCTGAGCTTCCTGAGTGTATAAAAGATGTGTGGGTTTTTTACAGAGTGCATTTTGCAAAAGATAAAGAACTAAAAAATTGGGGGTTCTTATGGTGGCCCTTTATTCAGAAATGCCTTTCTTGCAGTAATAACAACACCCAGAAGTTGTCTTCAGAGCAGAGAAAGACCACAGAAAGTGCTCATGACAGCCCTAAATAGGCACAGACCTTCATTCACATACATTCTGCACTCCATCATCAAGTCCTGTTTGGCAGGAAACTGTTGTGAACACTTAGTGGGGAGGGAAAAGGTGTGTTTCAAGGCAGAAGACCCATGGCAGTAAAACTAATAACTGTCAGATCTGAGTGGCATCTGCAGAAAAGCTGTTTGGAAGCATTTGAGGTGTTTATTTTTCTGGATGTGTTACCAATACCGCAGTTTAATTGCTTTAGAGGGAGCCATGGATTGCGCACCTCTTTCCCCTTGTTTCCCCTCTAATGACAGTATTGCTAGTCCAGGCACAACTAGTTGATCCAGTTTCATCTCTTTTGATTCCGACACTGCTTCTTTCCTCCCTGCAGCTTTTTCTCCCTAATATAGGTCAGCACAAGCTGCAGCCAAGCTCAACCGTTCCCCTTTGCTTCCTCCTCTTAATGTGTGCGTGCTCAGGCTGCAGAAGGCCTGCCTTTGCTATCAGGAGCAAAGTGTTGACCCAGATGCCTCCCTTTAGGCTTGCAAGGGGTGCCCACTGAAGCCAAAGCAAAGAGATGGCTCTTCCAAGCATCTCTGTGCTCATCCTGCAGCACAGTGGGAGGTGTCACCCTTCCCCAGAGCCCCAGGGTCAGGGAAGGGGGAAGAAGGGGAAGGAAGCCCACCATAGATCATTGATTCATATTCTTAAGGCCTGATTATTTTCAACATATCTGTGTGTTAATTGTTGGGTTTTTTAAATGCATTAAATGAATGCATATAGGAAAAAATAGGCTCACACATATCCTCACTATCAACAATTGTCATTGCCATCTGGTATGGTTTTCATGCCATTTGTTCCTGGAGGGAATTTTTGTCATACCCTGGGGCAGGACTCTATCAAGGTGGATAAAAAGTGATAACTTTGAAAATGAGAAAAGGAAATTGTTTCTTTATATTATAATTAAGTACATTTTGATTCTTATAAATAACTCTGAATTTGAAATTAAGTTTGAAACTGTGAGAGACTTCATGAAGGTCTAAGGTTATTACCTTATACTAAACTCACTCGGATTTATTTAAAAGGTACAGGTTTCCTTCCAAAACTTTAAAGAGAGTCAGACTTGGGAGAAGCCATTTGCTGAACCATAGCCATTTGCTATTGCGTCTTGAAAACTCGGAACTCTCATCTGTCCTGTGCCTCAGGGGAAATGTTTTCTTTGTATTTTTCTATTTGGTATAAGGACTGGGTCTCTCAGTGTTGAGAGGCAAAAAAGCCAAGAAAATTGTTCTTTTCTCTCATTTTCTGTGTTAAAAGTTGGTGAGATTGGAAATTTCTAGACCTAACTCTTCAGGGATGGACCAGGAACTGGGTTGCTCAGGTTAGACACAAACACACACACCATTTTACTATCTGCTGCAATTTATCAGGCACATACAGGTTGTATTACACAGAAATGAGAAGAGGATCCATCTTCTCCCAAGGAGAGGCGTCTGTGCTCTCAGCCCTTTGCGAAGTGTTTAGTATTTGGCCAAGACACAGAGCTCTTCCTTTGGGACACTGGTTATTTTGAGCCCCATTCTGCACTGGCTGACTCCCTAAGGTACTACTTCAGTCCAAAGCCCCAAGGACTAAACTGTGGGTATGATGACACCACACTTGTGGGCACTGAAGACCTCTTTGAGGTCTTCTGATCTTCTGGAGATCAGAAACCATAATTTCATTTTCAATTCTTTGATCCTAGATGAGGTTTATTTTGTTTTATAGGTTTATTATTTTAAAACAAAAAGTGGGCTTTGTGCACTTTTTTCTTTATTTGCTTTTATTTCAGTTTAATTTAGTAGGTTTTGTCAAGGGGTTTTTTTTGCAATTATTTGAATTCAAAATTCCAGCCAAAACTGGCTTGAAGTGAGCCATGAGAAAGCACTTAATAAATGGGTAAGACCACTTGCCTTTTTCCACTCCATGAAGAGTAAATTTAAGAATGAAGGTATGTGGTACAATTACTTCCTTTGTTGCATATATAACATATCCCACTGGACAGCAAAAAGAAACATGAAATTTAGTGTAAAGTTGTATTTCATTGTAAATCACCAAGATGTAATGACTGCTAGTCAGCAGGTATCAGTGTCTCTTTAAGATGACAAGCAGCAAATATAGAAGAAAATAAAAATGGTTGGTTGTAACACATGTTAAATTGGTGATTTTCATCATTCTGAATTCAGGCTGTCCTGTATTGCCTTTAGCTGTATTCACTAAAAAGCCACATTTTATTCATGCTGTGCCTCTTTCTTCCCCTTGGTTATGCTGTTTTGTTTTTTTTCTTGAAGTAGTGAAGAGGGAGCAGAACTGGGACAAATACTATGGAATTAAGACAGGGACTGTTTTGGCTTACTGTAAATTATGTGCCCTAGCAGGCATAGTATTTCCAAGCCTAGGAAATAATCTTCCAAGGGAGGTGATGAAAGCTGCATTATTTAACACATTTACAACTGGACTGAACAAAGCATTTACAATTGTTCAGGGATAGTTTTTCTCCCTCCCCCCCCCCCCCCCATTTTTCCTTATTTTTTCCTTTTACAGATTTTACCATGGTCATCAATTCAGGTTTTGGTAGAGTTATTTCCACTAGAGGAGTTTTTGTATTTCCTTTGTGAATAAAATGTCAAGTGTTAAAAATAGACACTTTATATTTTAGAAAAAGCAATGCTTCCCTGTAGACGGTTGGTATTTTATTTTATTTTGAGGGCATGAGATCAAGACCCTTTAAGCTTAAAGTGAACTGAGGTTTGAATTATGAGGAAGTAAAATGTTGACGTTCTTAACATCCCCTTGAACTGTACAGAAATAAGATAAGGCTGGAGCTTTTCACATCGTGTTCGGACAGCCTTTCGCACTGTAATAAGAACAGGCTGAAATCAGTCAGGCAGTATCCACCCAATCTCTTGTGTTCAAAGCTGTAAAATAATCAAGTGTTGGCTTCTATCCAATGTATCTCCAAGCGTGTTCAGGGTTGAGAGCAAGACAAACAAAAATTACCCCTCTGTCAGTAGTAACATCCAGAAGCCTCTGCAGTGATTTCTCTGCTAAAGTTTATTGCCATCCTGGTCCTTGGAGGGGGTGTAAATGCTGAGCTAAATTCTGCTCTGATTTTCAGTAGCATGCATCCAGAGCTTAAGGGGAACGGCAGAGTTAGCTGGGACTAAGAAACTCAGAGTGAGAATCGGCCTCTTGGCTTTTCTTTCCTGTCTACATGTAACCAGATTTTTAGATCTTTACGTAATTAAGAAAGCAAATCTTGTTTGCTTGAGGACCTTTCAGAAGAACAAACACAAACCTTCTGGGTTATATTTATCTGTATTTTCACATGGCTACAGAAGTCGGGGTGATAACCTTCAAGTAGAAAACTGTATTCATGGGAGCAATTCAGAAAATATTTGCTTCTGTATAGGCTGACATACAATGTAAAAAAAAAATCAAGTGCCCACACCGAAAAGATTATCAACAGCCATAACAACAGTATTGTTGTGGTGCCAAAACACCCCAAATGAAATCAGATCCTTTCTTCCTATGAGCTTTTCATATGCAACAGCAGAAGCAGGCTTTCTCTGAGGAGTTTGTAAGCTGAACAGGCAAGACTGGCAAAGAAAGCTGCAGCACTTCTCAGCCCCCAGATCAGGAAACACATCCCAGCCTCACATGCAGTCCATGCTGGGTGAGATAAGACATCCTGGATGCCCTCCCTCCTGCTTGCCCTTGTCACCTTGGAAAGGAGACTGAAGTAGGTGACATATGTACTAGATGGGAGCTGCAGCAACCTCTACTCAGATCCCTGATCTAAATGACTGGGAGACAACAGCCTGATTCCTCTCTACAAGCCAGCCTGGAGGTAACCAGAGGACCTGGGACCAAGGAGGGCTGGTCCCCCTACATGGGCCCTGCTCCAGTGCAATGACTAAGCTGCAGGACTGGGGTCCCTCTCTCCTGTTAATACTGCACAGATGAGCGTGACCCGTAGTTTAACTAGTCCCCGCTCTTCTTTATGGGTGATTTTTGTGTTGTCACAGTATTCTTATTTCTTGTTGCTCCAAGCCCCTCCTCAGAGTCTGTGTGTACTTTCAAGATCCTGTGTATGCTTAGGAGATGGGCAGAGCTCCTTCACCTACATACAGGCTTAAAGCCAATCTGATGTAGACAGTGTCCAGCAGCAGCACATATGGGCAAGCAGAGCCTCCATCTCTCCACTGGACTCCAAAGGGAGCTCAAATACAAGAGCAGGAGACGGGAAGTGTTGCCTCCTATTTGTCTCTGCAGCTTTGCTGGAGGCCAATGTCGATCTTCATGTGAGGTACACAGCAAGTTAATTTCTATTTGTGTATGTTGCAAAGAGCAGGTACATGATGATTTTTCCTCTTGGTCATCCTTCTTTTTCTCGCTGGTCCACAGGGCTTCACGTAACAAGTCTGAGAAGAAGAGGCGTGATCAGTTCAATGTTCTCATCAAAGAGCTCAGCTCCATGCTTCCAGGCAACACTCGCAAAATGGACAAAACTACTGTGCTGGAAAAAGTCATTGGCTTTCTGCAGAAACACAACGGTAAGATTTACTGCAGCTCTTCATGCACTTGCCAGACAGTTACTACGATATCCTGTTCCCTTCAGTGAATATCAGAATGGCTCAAGGGGCCTAAAAGTGCCAACATAAGGTTGGGAGGTTTATTCTGTCTCATCAAAAAAGATCATTTGCAGGCATTGTGCTGCCCAGATCCATCTCCTTGACTACTCTTCAGCTGAGGATGACACTCAACCTGCTAGAGAAGGGGTGAACGGCAGGAGCCGAGGGAAGGAGGGAAGCACACATGAAGAAGAAAGACACTTTGAACAAGAGAGATTTGGGGCCAGAGGCAAGAGTCCCTTCCTTGAAACCTGCAATATTGTGAGCAGAAGAACAAAGCATTCACCCCAGCTTGCCTACAGGAAAATGCAGGGAAGCAGTCTGCTGAGCCCCCATGCTCCTCCTCAGTAGGCTGTGTAGGACTCAATTCTCCAGTGAGCAGAAAACTTAAGACCAGAAAGGGCCCAATTTTTGAAGTCAGCTTCAGCAAATTACATCCACAGACAGCTGATGTGTTTCACCCAGCTTGTGCAAGCAGAAGCTACATCGCAGCATGCAGTTGCAATGGTAAAGTTCAGCCTTAGAAGGCCAGGAATTTATTTTTTAATACACAGAGCGGTGACAGTTGAGTGCTTTAGAAATGTACCTTTGGAGAGGGCAGAGGAGATTTCTGACCCTGCTGATTTAATCTGTTTGGTCTAGTTTCTAGTTAGTGAGAGGAATGTGTGCTGTGGACTCCCTGAGGCATGGACATCCACCAGCAGCGGACAATAGAAACACTTCTCCCTTATAAATCAGGGCACTGGTTTACAATGGGGCTCCCTCGCTCTGTCCCTGCGAGGAAAAGGCTTTGGTGAGTGACCAAGGGGAACATCCCTGGTCCCACAAAACAGAAAGGGATCTCACGAGCCGATGCACTGCATCACCTAGCTCACCTGTGCTCATCCAGCATCACACAGAGCTTGTTGGAGAGCTCTGGGTGAAATGGAAGAGATCATAAAAATTCTTTTATAATGACTCCCAACATAATGGAGTCACCAGTGTCAGACTTACTGAGGAAATAATTACAGTGGTTCTGTTGCTAGAGCACAGGTTTGCCTTAAATGAATTTTTGCCACAAACAAGATGATCTCGTACAGGAGGGCATGACTAGGACATCTCAAAGTTTAATAACTGTATACACCTATCAAAAAAATGACAGTAATAACATACGGGGTTCTTTTTTAGCTGCCCAAGGCAGAGTAAAGGAGAATATGAACGTGCTCAATCATAGAGCCAAGCAAAGAACAGTCACAAAAGATCTGAATAAATGTAGATAAGTGTAGCTGATAGCCCAAACGATTTACTGCAAAAGGCACTTCATTTCTGGAAGAACAACTGGGTAAAAGAAAGCTAGCAGTCACAAATCCTTGCACAGTAATTGGGTCAAAATGTGACTGGGTTTTGTGCACTTGCTAAAAAAAGCAAATGTTATCTATTTTTAAACCAGATTAGTAGTCGCACAATACAGTACAAAGCATCAGCGTTTTAAAATGTTATCTTCGGTGTACTTTGGATCTGCTTCATTCAATCATATTTCCCTTTCATTTAGTAGGTTAAACCAAGATTTTAGTCATAACAGAGGAGGAGGTCAGTTTTCGGTTGTTTTTTTTTTTCTTCATAAACAGCCTCCTTATTCATAATCCACAGAATCTCCCAAATCTCAAGTAATTCTTTTAACAGTTTCTGTTTCATGCATATCGAATTTTCCAAGCTATGGATCTGCTGAAAGTATCCTGTATACTGAAACTATAGAATAAAGATATGTCAGGCTGATCTCTCTTTTTCCTTAGTCTGGGTTTGAACCTCCATGTAAGATCATGGGGACTGTGGAGAGCCACTGTGCTATCCATGACAGCCCCCAGCAGTGCATAAAGCGTGCTGGACAAGCTAGTAGAAGCAGACAGCTGCATTTCCACTAATAAAGCCTGAACTGAGGCTTTGAGTTCTTTCTAGGCAATGATATGCATAGGCGCTGGCATAAAATTGCTGTCTTTAATATCATTTAGCTGTTTGCATTTATCTGGCCAGTTTGCCTATGTGCTTGCTCCAAATGGGGAGCGTTGGACATTATCTGTTCTGAAAGTGTTAATCAATAGGATTAATTAGCAGGCAACACCAAAAGAAGACAGGCAGTGCTCAGCATCCCCTCACTACTAGAGCTGAATAAGGGAGCACCCTTGGACAAGCAGAGAGAGAAGTGAACAAAAGCAGCTCAGGTCTCTGAATTTTAAGATCTGTCCCCCGTAACCCTATCTGACTTGGGTGTAGCTAATGTGAGTGGTTGTTTTTGAAGGAAATGGCTCACCATGGTGCATCTGGTTACCCCCATTATCGTTCCCAGTTTGAGTGTGGAGCTGTGACTTGTTACCCCAGTGTGCCTCTACCCTCCATGGAAAGCCCTCAGGGAACGAGCATCCTCTGGCTGCTGTGAGGCTAAGACTGGCCAACAGCAGGGCAAAACCCCATGATGTCTGACAGCCCAGGAGGCCCTCTCCTCCAGATAGAGTTTGGGATGAGATGCTGGTCCTCCATTCCCTCTCCTACGCTGCTATACACTGTGGATCTGGCAGTAGGCATAGGAAAGAGTGAGGGCAGTAGCATCAGTGTAAGGCTGCTGCAAACACTCATGTTTGACACACATTTTGGAGAGAAGAGCTATAGCTCTGCTGTTCGGGGTCACAGCCCTCTGGGGCTGTTCCAAAGGGGTTTTTCTTGCTGCTCCCTATTTGTCAGAGAAGCTGTAGGCTGAACCCTAGCTGTCTGGCACCGTAATTTTGAAGCTGTAAATTGTAAGTATCAATTTGGCACGTGCTAATCTTTGCCTTGATTTTACTTTCATGCAAAGTGGTTTTATCTTTAGATCAATACCCAAGTAAGGCTGCTGGAGGCCAACGGCTATGAGAATACAGACACCCACTGAAGTCACTTCAAGTTGAGCTGAGTAAAACATGAGGAAAACATTTCAAGATTGGGCCCAGTTTCAATGGCCGTTACTGCCTCTGTATGTAAACCCATGCTTGAAAGCTGCAACTTGTTGAATAGAAAAATGATTTCTATCTTTTCATAGCAACTCATATATAGTCTTACAAGATACAAGTTTCTTTGAATTTAAAAAATTCAAATGTTTTATTTGTCTAGAAGTCTCAGCACAGACGGAGATTTCTGAAATTCAGCAGGACTGGAAGCCTTCATTTCTCAGCAACGAAGAATTCACCCAGCTGATGTTGGAGGTGAACATGCATATATATTGTTCCTAATTTTGTCTAGCAGGCATGGAAATGCCCATGCATCTAGAATAAAATGTCATCTGCCGTTCCGAAATAGGAGGTTTCAGGTATTGCTGTATTTGACTGTCAAGCACAGCTGTCTCTGGGGCAAGAGATTAGAGTCCCTACATCTTTTCACTCTTGACAGTGCCATCTCACCGTGCTGCTGCAGCCCTCAAAGCTGCTCAGGGACTCCCAAGAAATGCATTCCAGTGGAGGGATTCAAATCAGAGGTTACATTTTAGCTTAACAATCAGAGGTGAGGAAAAGTGCACACAGCAGTTTTTTCTCCTATTCTTGGAAGGCGTTATTATTACCTAATATTTATGCAAGACTAGCACCTAAAAAGCAGCAGTGTCGCATCCCTCTACTGCTAGGTGCTGTACAAGCAGATAAAACCTGACAGCTCCTCTTGGTTTGATACAGTTAATACTTCCACTCTAATGATTTTCAAGGCCCTTATCAAACACTTTTCATTCTAACAGGGAACAGGGTTATTTTGCAATGATAGTTTTTAAATTACTTTCAAATTATACCATAGGTGCTTTTAATGCTAGCTGGGATTTGAAGAGAGGTGACTCAATGGCATTTATGTAGGTTCAAGATGAAATGCAAATGAGCTGCTAAAATGCATTTTTCTCTCTCAATAACAGCTAGAACCTTCTTTAGCAAGGATCTTCTCCAGTACTAAACACATGGTGGTTGCATGGTCCCGCAGTGTCCTTTGAGAACAAGCTTCTCTTCCTCCCACAAACAATGTGAATGAGGGATGTGATCAGGCTCTGGCAGCAGACAAGGAGGAGTGCAGGCGAGCAACTTCATCCACCAGGGGGTGGCACAAAGCCAGGGCGTATTGCTGGTCCCAGGGGCTGGCAGTCCTTTGGCCACTGTAGTTTGCTGTGGTGAGACTCCCCTGGTCCGGTGTTACAAGATGCCTTGCTTTCATTGCACTGAATACCTCCCATTCCCATCTCAGTGTGCAGGAACTTCATCTACATAATTCCTTCAGCCTGCACTGAAGTATTTCCTTCAGATAGCAGTAAATTGGCAGTTGTCTTGACTGGCTGGGCCTTTGTTGATTCTACTTGTATGCCACACAATTTTAGATTAAAACAATCGTGTTTAGTTTCCCAGCCTATAAATCACGTTCATGGTACTGTGATTTTCCATGCCCTTCAAGATAACATTGGGTATTGGGATGTCCTGTTGAGCTAGCTGTTCATCATTCTCTGCTTTTTTGCCTTTCTATTAATCTTATTTTATTAACATTTGGACAAGACCGCTTGAAGTTTTTCCCATCCTGTTATTAAAAGATGGGAAGGGGTTTTTCAAGCACTAATTCAAAAGAATCAGAGCATAATTGACTGCGGTGCTACATCAGCTTTCTTGAAAATGGCCTTTTCTTATCCCATTGAAAAGGCTGTCATCAGATTACATAAAAGTAGGTATCAGGCTCTGTTTGTTCATGTAGGACTGTTGCAGTAGTTAAATCTTCAGAGGGTGATATGCCCTCTTAACATTGGAAGGACCAGTTGCGAGTAAATAAAAATAGAATTTGTATGCATGCATTAACTTGATTTTGCCAGCGAATTGTGACGTGAGTCACTTTGTACAATTTGCATTGGATATGAAATAAAGACTTGATTTGGAAAAAAAAATCCAACAACGTTCACCATAGTAACATGCACAATCCAGCTGCCTTGTAAAACCTCTGTTCTCTTCTATGGGTTAACAGCTATCCTGCCTTTTTAGAAAACAGCTTGAATGCACTACACTAAAGAAAAACATAGTCTCTGCACTCAGATTAACAAAATCAAACTAACTATGGGAGCTGGAGGGTTTTCAGAGATGCTAAACACACTCTTTTACTGGGGTATAAGTTACTGACCTGCTTTTCAAACGATTGTAGCACCAGCAGATTCCCATTGACTTAAATAGTTGTGGGTGCTCATCATTCTCTGGAAAGAGGAACATATGTTTGTGTCTTTATTCAAGGCTTCGTGTTTTCCTTTTTTTTTTTCCTTTTTGAAAAACAATTAGCATTTTCCAGTGCTCTCAGAATTCTTTTCCTTATTGAAGTCAGCAGGAGGGAAGGATGTGCTGCAGCTCACAGGATCAACTGCTAGTCTGGCTTGGAGGCATGCCTGGGTTTGCAGTAAGGTTTTGTAATGCCATGGCACCCCGATCAGGCTCTTTGCAGTACCCCTGTCTCCTGAGCAGGTATCACCTCTGGAGTGTAATCAAACTCTGCTCTAATTCAGTTGTGCTTGCCATGCCCATACTGCTCAAATTCTGCAGGCAACACTGACTCCAGATAACCAGTGAACTGACAGGGAGGACCCAGACCTGATCCACTTGAAGGCCTTGGGAACTTCACTAATGACTACCGCATTACAACCGGAAGGTTTTAATATATTCCCTGAGCACCTACTACTGAATCTTAATTTTGAGGGGAGGTCTGTTCAATGTAGGTTGCTGTAGATCTGGAAATCTACCTAGATTTAACTTTTAGCAACATTTAGGTCAGAACTTCGCAGCTCAGACTAAAGAAGAAACTAATTTTGAAGGTTAAATTGCTCTTGTGCAGAGGATGGGAATAAGGCTGACATTCCCCATCAGTGCTAGGAGTGAAGGAGCTTACTGCAAGGTGGGACTGAAGATGAAACTGCAGAAGAGTGGAATGAGTAATCTAATACCATGACCTTTAAAATAAATCACTCAATTAAAACTCAGGCTAGGGATTATTTGATCATTTGCATTGCTTTTACTTACATGAAAGCCCAGCAATATACAATGTTACATTAATACAAACTGAGATTTATGGGGTTTGCAGAGAAGTACCATTTTGAGATAGGACCGCATCCTTTCATCATCCTTTGATATTTACACAGAGCTCAAATGTTCATTTTAATAACTTCCAAGGGATCCAGTCTTAGTCATTTTGCATTATTAAAATATGTGATTAATTTAAAAACTGAGACATGAAATGTTCCTGTGAGCCCTTTGTTGCTTCAATAGTAGGTTTTACTAGACTACAAAGAGTGCTGTAAAAGTTAAATCAGACTGTAAAATCAGAGAATTACTGTTCTGCAACTTGAGATAACGTTTCTACAACTCGACAGCAATGTGGTGCTGAAGTCAAACTGGCTTGATCAACACACAATGAGATGCCCTGTTTACACCGCTCATTCCTATTAAAGCGTTCTCCACTTGTCTGTTTTCCTTAGGCATTAGATGGCTTCATTATAGCAGTAACTACGGGTGGAAGCATCATCTATGTGTCTGACAGCATCACACCTCTTCTAGGGCATTTACCGGTGAGTAATGCTGTCATTGGCTTTTCTACTACACATCATAGGATCGGGCCCTGTGTTTTTAGAAAGAAATGTAAAAGGGTGGTGTTGGGGTGTTGTTTTCCTGAAAATGCAGTGAGGGGCTTTATCCCTGCATTATGGTGGCTGCCGCTGTTGATCGGCTCTGTTCTTTCTCCATCTGATTCATACCATTCAGTTTTTTGTTGCTACGAGGCACTTTGACTTACATGGAAAAAGCTCTGCGGGAATACTCTGGACAGGGAAGAGACGGGGTGACCTAGCTGATCTTTTCCGTCTCTAAGCTAGCAGAGAGTAGCACCAGTGCTGCTGACAGCCTGGCAAGGAGCTTGTTAAGGGCCTTATTCTGCTCCCAGGGAGGTAAAGGACAAAAACCCCATTGAATTCAGACCTAGCTAGGGGCTGCTGCAAAGCATTTCCTGCAGCTGTGCTGTGCTTTCCCAAGGGGAGCACACCTTGCTCCAGGGAGGAGCTGGTGCTTGGGTCCAGCACATACAGCTTGTTTTATTTTAGTGTCTCACTGTGGGAGACACTTCTGTGTGTGCTAGATTGGGCTGGAGGAGCAAGGGAGACGGACTGCTCCAAACTGTGTTCCTGTTGCTAAGGCTGCTCTAGGAGAAATGGCATAATAATTAAGGATTAATCCTCACACTCACTTTTAGCAGCTTGGTCTCAAATAAATACATGCCCAGGAGAAAAAAATAGCTGCCAAATCATTATTGTACCACCCCCCTGCCATGTTCTTAGGAAAATTGCAATTCTTTTTTCTCCCCTTTACTTTTTCACCAAATACATGTTACGTTTTCCACCCAGACAAATGTATTTCAAACACACAACCTTGCTGCAATATGAACAAAAATTATTTTCTTCTGAGACGAAAGGAACTTGATGAAAGGCGGCAGCTCCTGGTAAATGCAAGAATATTGCTATGCAACAACAGATTGAACCAAATCTATTTCAGTTTTCTCTTATCCACAGTGGTTGAGAAGACCAGTAGCTGACTATTTTCTAACATTTGCCTTCACTTCAAAGGCTGAAACCTGTCCAGCATTCAGGGTCTTCATACACTTACGATTTCCATGGAATCTGTTTGTCTTTCATGATTCGGAGTTTTCATTGCTATCCCTTCCAAATATTGATTCTTACTGGAGATGGTTGATCTGCTGTGGGGAAGTATTACTTTTCAGGAACTGACTTTTCAGGCCCTCTGCCTAAAACCTTAAGCCCAGGGTGAACATGGATGTGTTCAGGTTCATAATTCCTGAGCTGGACCATCACAAACTAAATTGGTTTTCCCTCCTGAAGTCATGCCTTGTGTAATAATCTTGCACGGTATCCAGCTCAAAATGAGGACAGAGATGGGCATTATTTTTTAGTTGCAGAGAAGCAGCACGTAGCAACCCAAGCCAGTGACCAACCTGCTGGGGCTCGAGATGGAGCAGAAGTTCCCACAGACCTTATCAGAGCTGATGGAATGCTGATGGTTAAAAACTGCTCCACCAGCACATGCCTGCAGAATGACTGCGTGCATCCCGGAAACTGCAACTGAGCGAGTAATAAAGCCTTTTTTCTGCCTGCCCAAGGTTGGCATATCGCTATGGCCATGGATAGTTAGGTGCACACTGGGCATTGTAGTCTCATGCTGCCCTTTCCATGTGTCATTTTTTAAGTTTTAAAACAAATTAGAGTGCTATCTGGAGAATCTGTGTGGCTCTTTTTGTTTACCTCCAGGATCTATTCGTAAGCTAAATGCAGTCGTGCTTGAGAGACAAAATACCAATTCTTTCTCCTCTGGGGCTGCAAGGGGAAAAAGTGCTCTGCAAATCTTCTGCTTTGAGTACTGGAAGGAAAGCAGAACTGGGCATAATGTGGAGTAGGGCTCTCTGAGGGCCCCTATCAAGAAATCGGATGCATTTTCTTTCATTAAAATCATAACAGACTCTGGTGCTGAGAACAAATACGTCCAATTCTCTTTAATGCAATTTTCCTAAGTTCCACGGAGCGTTTTCAAACACAAACTTCTTGAGTTGTAATTATAATAGTTTTTTTTTACAAGGTCTGGAGGCTGCTCTTAGGGTCGGTTGATGTAAAGAGAGGTTTAGCTCACACAGTAAGATGGACTACAGTTGAAGTGAAGTGAGCTCCTGGAAATCTGGTCACAACTTACAGCATTTACCAGTTGGAGGGTCCTCCCTGTCACTTCTTGCCTGCTTTGCTGAGTGCACCATTTAAACACAAGCGGCAGTGTCTTATTTCCACACTACAGGAGGAGATGTAGTTTTCTCGTAGACATTGCTTGCCTATGGACTCAGGCAGAAGGTGCTGCACCAGCTCACAGACTGGGAGGGTGGTGTCCATCTCACCCAGCTTTAGTCCCTTAGCCAAGGTGTCCACACTCAGCTCCTGCCCATATGGTGGTCCACAAGGGTTGATGGGCAGGTGGCTGTGCAGAGACAGAGCTGAGCTTCTCCTTGGTGGGTTTTTCTCCCCAGGGGTTCCCCTGTGAAGCTCAGGCAGCTGCTCTGCTGTGTTGGGCTCTATAGTTAAACATCACAGTGTTAAAATCCAGGACATAGCACCTTACAGTGTACAAAAGTTACATACGCTGTGTCACTGTTACAGGGTAGCAATGGGCATCACTGCAGGTTATCAGGTTGATAGAGGGGCCAAATCCCAGTGCATGATAGCGTAGCTATCTTTCTTTTTTGGGTTGATGGGAAAAAAGCCTGTATCATTTGCAGCCCTCCACCTTTCCATTCCCGTAGTGACTATGCTTGCTCAGTTTCCCTGCTTTTTTCACCTGAAGCAGGAATAACTCATCATATTTGCTCCTTACCACCCCCAAAAGCAATGAAACGGTGAAGAAGGAGTCCATTTTGGAGTACAGTTGTTTTGTTGAAACTGCACACATATTCTGCATCAAATGATTGCAGAACTTGGTGAATTGTATCTAGAATAGACCGGCATCCACATATGCAAAGGTGGTGTTTCTTTCCCGCCATAGCTATCAGGGGCAAATACTCAGAAGTTCATATTAGCAGGATCCATTGATCTGAAGGTGCAGAGTAGATTCCAGGCTTAGCTTGGCAGCATAAATACGCGTTAACGTAGTTCATCTAACCACTCTACCCACAGCCACTGTAATTTATCCGCTTTGCCTGTCTCATTCAGCAATGCTTTGTGGCTGTGCCTGCCAGCAGGGCAGGACTGCCCACTGCAGAATAATTAGAATAATCAGACAAAGCTGCAAACTGTTCCTCTCCAACTGATGCATTTTTGTCTGTGATGATCAAATTTTGTCCATCTCTCCAGTCACCTTTTTGCTGAGGCACCAGATGTCTGCTGTTTGGGTCTGGTGCCGAATTAACTCTGAATAGCTTCCCTGGCATTTCCTACTGCTCCAGAGAGACTGGAGTGTTTGTGTCCTTCTGTCTGTTTGACCTGTCGATATATTCTTGATTGGCATATTGATTCAAGAATTTTGTTAGAGCCTTGATACATACAACATCCAGACATTCTGTTCCATGTGCTGCTTTACAGGTGTACCTAACCTGCCCACGAGGCAAGAGCTGTGAAACGCAGTAAGAAATAGAAAAGATGGTACTTCTAACAGCACAGATGCAAACTGAACATTACATTCTGAATATGGTACAGAGTGGCAGCAAAAATATAAAAGCCAGGGCTCAGAAATCAATGAATAGCTAGTGCTCAGGGCAGGAGGTTGCTTTAAGGGGTATGTGGAACAGAAGTCTCCTGCAACTCCAACTGTAGGTGTAGTCACAGGCCTCTGCAGCTACTACCTTGAATGGAAAAGACACTGCAGAACTGGTAATAGGTTTTGGATAGGAGCTCGGTCACAGTATGGAGACAAAATGTGGTAAATCCTTGGGACAATGAAGAAGCAATAGTGAGTCTGAGGAGAGGTGGCAGCTCATATCTAGTACTCCTGCAGTTACTGCTGAGTGAATGGGAGATTAGTTAACCTCCAAGAGACTTGTGTAAAACTGGTGGATAAGTATCATTATCTACCATTTACAGGTTGAAAGGGAACAAGAAAGAAAAATTCCTGTTCTGAGACTGTACCAAAAGCCTTGAACAGGACTCACCACTGTAGTTTCCTATGAGATGCTTTTTCTTCATATGCCCCAAATTGTGCAAAAATGTACTTCATTTTGTATGAATATATATAAATATATATGTAAAATAAATATGCATATGTCTAGAAAATAAATACAGATTACATAAATATAATTTATGAATCTGCTTTTCTAAAGAGAAGAAGGACTTTTGTGGGTGTACTGAAGGTAGGCCTAAAGAGGATCTACAAGCAGTCTGGAGAGGGACTTTTTAGAAGGGCATGTAGGCATAGGACAAGAGGGAATGGCTTTAAGCTGGCAGTACAGGGTAGATTTTGATCAGATATTAGGAAAAAAGTCTTCACTGTGAGGGTGCTGAGCAGTGGCACAGGTTGCCCAAAGAAGCTGTGGCTGTCTCATCCCTGGCAGTGTTCAAGGCCAGGTTGGAGAGGGCTTTGAGCAACCTGGTCTAGTGAGTGGAAGGTGCCCCTGCCCATGGCAGAGGGTGGGAACTGGATGGTCTTTAAGGTTCCTTTCAACCCAAACCATTCTATGATTCTATGTGTGTATATTTATACATATTTATACATATGTATATAAGCTTAATCACATACTGTATCAGTAGGATGCATATTAATAAGGTATACACTAAAGTCACAATAATTTTCAAGTATTCTTAACAAAAGGAATATTCAAGTGTAACAAACACATGTAATAACTACTTTAAACTGAATAATCTAAAGTGATATATTATCACATCAAGATAAGTGTATAAAGCATAGCACTCTGGTTTTCAAAGTATATTTGATACATTTCATTATTCTAAACAGGAATTCCATTCAGAACAGCAGGCATGGTGGAAAGGAGAGGGAAGCCAAAGTGCAATCTTATGTAAATGTATAGGTAAATTATTGTGATTTATAACTTGCCAGTCTCATACAGGGCTAATACATTTTCAACACGACTGTACAGTCTGATAGGAGCTGCTCTGATGACACATGAAGCTGTGTCAGTGTGCCAGCTCAGCCTGAGGTAGTCATAAGTGGGATGGATGTAAGTCAATGCTATTATAGGGTCACTTTATCTCACGACTTCCTTCCAGATATGCTCTTCTAGCATTAGGTTAGTTACCATGCTGAACACAGCGAGACGTTCCTCTTGGCAACCCTGTGACAGACTCTTTGTCTTCTCCACCTTGGGCCAGTCATGGCCTTTTGCATAAGCCCATCTCCTCTTTCCATTCCCAAATCTCAGTGCATAGATTTCAGATGGGTTTAGGTTCATGCCAGCTAACTGTGGGGCTGGAGACACCCAGACATTCAGCTGATGGATGGCCAGAGGGCTTGTGCCAATGGCACCATGAAGTCCCCCTCCCTGGGGACTAATTACTGCTGCTCCAAAGCAGTGTCCAGAGTGGGGAGTCCCCTTCTCCCTGCTCCCACCTGCCAGAATGCTGGAAGTGGGGACCAATGGCTGCTGTTTCAAGGGCACTTCCCAGAAGCTGAGTGCGCTCCCTAAGGTAAGGACTGGTTCCAGAACTGATGTAGCCCTTAGGTCCGGTGATCCAGAGTGACCCCGACTGCTCCTGCTAGTCAGGGCTTGCCATGGACAGCGCAAGCTCCAGGGACCCACGACAGGCCTATGCATGGAGCTAGTGAGCAGTATGGGGAGCCAGGCACCCATTCTCCAGCTGACTCCCAGGTTTCATTATTGAATTGTATGCATATACCTGATGCATCTGATGGTTTCTGAGAAACATTAGAGGGGCATCACTGAGTGCTGAGAATTAAGCTGAGAACTGGCCCACAGAGAAGTGACTGCTCTGTTTGCCCAGCAGTTTCCTCTGTTTTAGTCTTTGTCAAGAGTCCCTGGAAATCAGTGGGAAAGCTCCAGTCGACTGCCAGAGGCTTCATATCCACACTGCCGTGCATCTCTGCAAGTGTTGCTCGTTGTGATATTTCTGTTTTTCTCAAAGGTCCTTTTGCTTTGCAGTGTGATGTCTTGGATCAGAATTTGCTAAATTTCCTCCCAGAACAAGAACATTCAGAAATTTATAAGATGTTATCTTCTTGTATGCTTATGACGGATTCTGCCTCATCGGACTACCTAAAAAGTAAGTTTTATTTTCTCTTTCCCAGTAAATGAAAAAGCAGGGGCAGGATAAAAAATTTCTCTCAGGAAGAGTTTCTTATGTGATGTGCAATATAAAACTTAGGTTCATAGCCTTTTAAAAGGACCTTGCCACCTGTAAAGACCCTTTGGTTCTATTTTTAAATGAAACTCATCGCCTTCATTTTACTAGGCTAAGACTACTTGCAGTTATGTTAATTATTGAATATCGTATCTTTTGAGACAGCTGAGGAAAATGGGTTAGCTGATAGAAACAGAGTTCGTGTGAGACAAATCACATCTTAATTGATATTTCAGTCTGTTCAAGTAAGATGCTGTTCAGAGGTATGCTAATGTGGCATACCTTTGGTTTGCATTCTAGTTGAAAAGTATCTGTAAAATCATTGTAATTATTTTCAAACGAAATTTGGTTTTCTTAAAAATGCCTTTATTTGCCTCATCGCTATTCACTGTAGGAGGTAAGATATAGGAAACTTGAAAACACATGGTGCTTAATCTACTGTATATACAAAACCTGCAGCTGATCGCTAATATGCCAAAGTTAATTTAATAGATATTTTGAGGTAATTAGGCATACTTTTCCAACAGAAGAAGTAGAGCAGCTGTGAGTGATGAGAAGCCTAAGTAGAAAAAAAGCACTAAATAAATGAGGGACCCGGTTCTCTCCTTTGCTACACCGATGCTGTGGCAGTGGTGGAGGTGGTATAAGAGAAGGGCAAGTTACCCATGGAGGCTGTCCCTGAGTTGTGGTCAGACCTGTGCAGAGCCCTGAAGAACCTGCACCCCTGCAAAGTGATTCCTCGTAGACACTGATCCTGCCATGTATAGCGTGTAGCACAATGATGTAGAGGACTCTCAGTGGTAACAAGCTGCTCTCATGCTGCCAGTTGCAAGATTGGGGTTGGAAGACACCATTGGTTGTGTTTAGCTTAAACAGCATATTTATTTCTTCTTCTTCTTCTTTTAACAATCCAGCTGACAATGAACTAGAGTTTTATTGTCATCTTCTGAGAGGAAGTTTGAACCCAAAGGAATTTCCAACATATGAATACATAAAATTTGTAGGAAATTTTCGGTCTTACAGCAATGGTAAGCTTTAATTGTTGTATAAATGTTACTTTAGCTGTGTAAAATAAAATATCACTATTGCTCCATTGAACAAGACAGGCTTTTAACTGAAAGGACTATTTTTAATGTTATGGGGTAAATTTTGCTTCGCATGGATCTCGCTGCTGATTTACAATAGCTGGACAAATACCTATGAAGAGTGAAACTGTGTTAGTTGCTTTTGTTACTGCACTTCACTTATTAGCAGTGATCCTTTGGCTCTGCATAAGTTTGCAAATAACGGCAGGTTCAGAGGAGTGTTTGCACTCACTAACGCTGTGTGCTAAGACTCTACCTATTAACTAAATAATAAGCTTGCTACCTTATCTGCTGGCTTACACTGAACACAAGTTCTGTGCCAGAACTGATAATCTGTCAAATCTGCCCCCTCACCCTGCTCTGCAAACTACGTGTAATGGAGTGCTGCAAGCACAGCTCCGCGCTGTGGTGAGGGGTCCCCTGCCACTGGCATTGGAGTGTCTGAGGACACTTCCACCTACTTCCTTCTCCAGATGCCATTTTACATTCCTCTCCAGAACCGCAGAACCCAACGCTCTCAAAAAAGGGAAAGAAACGCAGTTAGCATAGTCACTAGCGCGCCACAGCCTGTCTAAGGGATGCAGGGCATATTTCCACCTCACCCATTCCCTAACAAACAGATTGCTGCATAGCCATTAGTGTCAGAAATAAAATACCCTTTTATTACTCTCCCTTCCCCTGCCTGCCCAAGTTTGCTTTAGTTACTTGCCTGATTGAACTCCAGAGTGGCATTTCCAAAGTTGCTGGTATTGTTCCAAATAGGTCATCCTCAGCAAAAAAAATTCCCCACCGTGCTTTCCAAAAACCACACGCTACACTGCGAGAAAATAAGTCCCTGTCCCCATTTAACTTTCTGCTCTTGCTCCACATGACTAGAATAGAAACCTACGTGCAGGATGAAGATATGTATTTCTTGTTTGGTGCCATCTGATTTGAAGCTTTATTTGTAATAAGAAATGTAACTGCCTGTATGCTTTCTAGTTTGAATGAAGTGAAATGCTGCTGCCTGACAGACGCGCACACCAAGCTGTTCTGTTTTCTAGAGCAGAAACTGGCTTTCAGGTGCTGACTCATAAGGATACATTTCTACCCGGGGAATTTCTGATCCATTTTCTTCAAGGATTTTTCAGCCTTTTATTTTGGCATGACCTTAATTTTGCCTCTTTACCTGTTAGGATTTCATATCCCAGCATTTGTATGAGTGGGTATTTCTCAGAAGAAAGACAGAACTTGCATTACAGGTATCTTCCCTAGCTTGATGCATATAAATTAAATGGGAACATACTGATTTCAGAAGACACCAAATCATTTTTCAAAGATCCCAGCTTATAGCTTTCAAATAAGACGAGCTTTCTGCTTCATTTTTTTTTCCTCTGTGACACCTTTCTCTAAATCTTCCACCTTATTTTGCCTCTTCTACTTTCTTCCCATCTCCACTGCATTCAGGCCCTCTGTTCAACAGGGAGCGGATAGCCCTTGCCTGTGCTCTATGAGATGGTGTCTCCTGGCCCCATTCCCATTTCCTCATTGCAGAACCCAGCAGCTTGCCCATCCTGACTTTAGATTCCTGAGCTCAGTGCAGAGCCTGGTGGAAATAGTTGTTCATCAGCACATCCACAACACTGCTCCCCCTTGCCTGGGGGATGTCCCCATGGCTCCCTCTGTCTCCGACCCCCAGCACCCTGGCTTCTAATCCAGCCACAAAAGCACCTCCCAGTAAAGGTGGAAGCAAGCGCACCAGAGTCGTGATGTCGCAGCAGTCACCTCTGTTTGCCTGGGAGCTGATAACCCTGAGCCAAGGACAGAGCGAGCAGCCAGAGGAGGGTGCAGATCTCCGAAGTGGCTGTTGTTAGCTCCACTGGGTTTCTTGCATCAGCCAGCTGCACCCTGAGCAAGGCATGGGGGCATCAGCTCAAGTGAGCACCATATAAATGCAGCTGCCCCTTGGGCAGCTTTACAGCCCCAGGCCTGGGGGCAAGGAGCTGTGCTTTGGCAAGGGGACTTGCAGCATGGACATCTTTGAGCATCTGATGGGCTCAGCGTTGGGCTGGGTTCCCACCTCTGCTTGGCTTCTCAGGTCCCAAGACACCATGTTTTCAGGCACTGTCCCCCCAGCCAATGCACCTCCCAGACCTGCCAGTAATTTCTCTCTTCTTCCTCCCATTAAATAAATACCCATTCTTCAGCCATCCCCCCTCTAGGTGTGAGGCCAAGCGGATGAGAAAGACAGTGGTGGGAAGGGTGGTGGGGGAGACGCATATCACTTGCAGGGCAGCACTCTTCCTATGTGCGTAGGATTAGCTGGCCCCAAATCCTGTTTTTTGAAGGTGCTTGTGAAGGAAGGAGGCTAAGCTGAAGATAAAAAAGAGTTAGCTGGGGGAGAAAGACAGAAATTGCAAATTAAGCTTAATTAGCAGGAGACGTTCCTTATGAATGTATTCAAGAATGTTTTTCCCTGTAGCTTTTCACAGCAGTGGAAGTGTGAGCATGTTTTTACACATGGGAGACTGATACAGGATGTTCTTCTCTAAATACAAATCTCTGCCTTTGCTTTTTAGCCACCCAATCCTACCTTTGTTTCCAGTGGCTTGCTGAGTGCACCGAGGCTGCCCTGCCTGTACATTCCTGCTGCAGGGACACCAGAGCCTCTGTGACCAGGGAAACTCTTTTATCCCTGGTCAGGCTGTATCCCGTCAGGATACTTAACTATTCTGTTCTCATTAATTTAGGGTCATGGCAGTGACAGTCTTAACACCTCTCTTAACCTTCACTAATGTTTTGAAGAACTGGTAGGTCCGTTTTTACCCTCTTTAACAGAAATGTCACTAGCTTTATTCTACTTCCACATAACCTTTTACATAATTTCCCTTGAATTATCATCTTTTTAGGCTCATTTTACTATTGTTCATTGCTCACGTAATGGTGGTGCCTGGAGGAAGGGAGTCATGAATGCTGCAGTCCCAGTCACCTTCCCCCCTCCTGTTCTCCTACATATTTTCTCCGTTGACCGCATTGTACCTTAGGGATGTGTTTGAATGGACTAATTTGAAGGATTGAGGCTCAGAAAGCCAGTTAGGGGCTTAGCTGCTTTTCCTAACTTTAGTTGGAGCTCTGGGGCTTTAAAGGCCATTGTACTGAGACGCCAAAGGGATTTTTTTGTCTGCTAAAGCAGAACAAATACCTGATACCTACCAAGGTGACTTGTCACCAGGATTGTTGTCAGGGAGCCAGATCATGCATAACCTGCATCAAACCCATGCTACTCCCTGAGAGGAGCAGTCACTGGCCTCTTCCAGATCCCAGAAGGCACAGGGAGATGTATGTGCAGCCCCAGAAATTGCCTGGGAAAGTTCCGGCATGCGTTCAGTCTTTCGGAAGATCACTGTCCCTAGAGCTCCTGGGCTCAGCTGTAGCTGGAGGCAAGAGGAGCTGTACAGCCCAGTGCCAGGGTCAGCAAGAGGGTCCCCTCTTGGGCTGGTCCCAGGGATGGTGTGCGGGAAGCTGTGCACCGTAACCCCTGCTACAAGGACATTTCTGCCGCTGTATCTACACCAGGGATGTGACATGAGCCGCCTGCACATGAGCAAAGCCCGCTTGAATTAGTGTGCCCAAGCAAGAGCAGCCGACCAGAGAAACAGCAAAGTGAGCTATGTGAAGTGACTGCATGAGTCACTGGCTGTGCTAAATCAAATACAGGAGATTTCATTTTGCATTTGGGAGGATTATATAATTGTCATTAATTAAGCTTCAATGAGAAAAGCAGGACTGTAGACTGACATGAAGAATCAGTGGTCCCTTGAGAGGAGAGGAGGTGGCCCACGGGCCACTAGGAACAGGAAAGTGGAGTTCCCTCTGTTTCTGTGAGACATTCCTACTTGCTCTTAGAGCATACAGTTTTGGAGGTTTTATTTGCAAATAGGAACTCTTTCCAATATTTTTATATATTTCAGGTTCTGGTCCTGCAGTCCAGATTTTAACAAGAGAGATGAATGTATGCAAACATCTGAGGCAGCCAAGTGCTGTACCTGTAGTGCCTGATAAGGGACAGAGACATGTCAGCATCACCTATGAGTAATGCAGTGACTCCCATCCAGTCTTGCCCGAGGGCTGATGGGGGAGGCAAGAAATAAAGACAACCCTCAAAAAAATCCAAGAAATGCACAGCTCACAGTATAAAATGTCAAATTAAGTGAGAATAGATTATTTTACAAAACTGCTTAATAGCTTACTCTGATAAGAAAAGATAAGGTGGGCTGGATTTATCCCTCCTGTGAAAATTGTTTGTACGTTTGTAAACAGAAAAAGATCTCTCATAATGATATAACCAAATATTGGCTTTGGTATCCTATTTCTGAGGTGACACACTTGCTTAAAAACTGCTGAAAAGGACAGACCCAGAGTCCTGCCTTTCAAAGTGTTCACCAGTACAAAAAAGGACCACCAGCATCTTTACTGTGACAGATCCATCTTTCCATCCAAAATGCCTGAAGTCTTCCTCTTGAAGGAGGACATAACCGTTACATGAAAAGAGTTCCTGATCTAGTAATA
Source organism: Myiopsitta monachus (assembly GCA_017639245.1). NCBI lineage: Eukaryota > Metazoa > Chordata > Aves > Psittaciformes > Psittacidae > Myiopsitta > Myiopsitta monachus. The sequence goes on from CM029927.1 coordinate 40,529,067, forward strand.
TCATTAAATAGTATAGTGGAATTTAAAATTGAGCATTTTTGTTCCCAGTTACAGGGAAACTCAAGAAGTATCTGGTTACTGGATGCTAATAATAGCAGATACTCTACTGTTAGCTGATACATTTATCAGAGATAAGAATAACCATCTAGAAAATTATTCTGCTGAGGGGAAAAAAAAGTCTTTTCACTCTCAGAAAAATTAATGCATTCTGAATTCCTTTTTCAAAGAAACAAGCAGATTTATACAGAAGATACATTGATCTTGAACCTCCATGAGCATGTGCAGAAACATCTGATAAGAACAACTCAAACTGAAATGAATGTTTTGATCAGAACCAACAGCCACACATAATTATTATTTGTTATTCACAATATCGTAGAAGCTGTGGCTATCAATCTGCAGTGCTTATGTTGGGCTCTCCATGGGCACTTTATAAAAAAGGCACTATTCCTGTCCTAAAGAATTTACCCATATCATCACAGGATGGTGAGGTGAGAAACAGGAGGAGGAAAGAGGAGAGAGTAGATCAAAGTCGACAAGTGGTGTATGGACATCATCACTGTTACTCATCTGATGCTACTGAGTGCAGTCTGGCTTGCTGCCGGCACTTTTGATTTCTTCATTATATATATTAATTGCTGAATATTCTGTTTATCTGTGGTCTGAATGTATTTATGTGAAACAATCTTGATTTTATTCTGGTCTGTTTGGCTTGCATTTTTTGCAATCACTGCTCAGTTTGTTTGACAGTCACTAAGGCTGGTTCTTTAAACATTAACATCTACTGACAAAACAGGAAGGAGGGGTTTCTTCTTTCAAATGGCATAAATAAGAGGTTTGCTGTTATGGAAAGAATATGTTTTAAACAACCTCAGTTAAAATAAGATGACTGACCAAGCAACTGACTGCTGCACTATTATTAACTGAATAATTTGGCATCTGGGGGGTTTTAAACATGTTTTCATTCATTTCATGTGGCATGATTTGTATCCCTCAGGATGAAAATCGTTTCATCTGTGGTAATTAAGGGCTTGGTTCCCTATATACATTACTTACTGTGAACGTCTTGTCCTTAGTGTTCTGGTCCTTTCTAAAAAAAACCCCAAACCACCAAACCCTGTGTATAGACAGGTCAGTTTCTTCCTGTCTTCTTATATGGTATTTGCAAGTAATTTAATTCTTCTGCAAAAGTATTTTGTGGTAGCTCTAAGAGCAGCAGGTCTGATAGCTAATTGCAAAAACTATTAAAATTCATGGTAAGGAGCATCAGCTAACTAATATATATGAGACAACTGTTTCATCTTTCTGGTTAAGTATTTAGCTTTGTCACACAACCTTCTAATTCTCTACTCAAGGTATTTTGTCTAGATCATTTAATTGTGAAGCACACATGTCCTCATTCACCCAAGCCCACTTGTTTATAGCCAGCTTAACATTTCATCAGCCACCTTCTGACAAAAGCACTCTGAGACCTGTATTTGACTTATAAATGTTAACATCATCATATCCTCAGACTATCTTATATTTTCCGTTTCACTGTTTTTCTGTGGTGCTCTCAGAAAGTTCACTACTGAACTTTGCTACTTCAAGATGTTGTGTGTTTTCTTTTAAAGAGACTTGGAGAATTCTAAAGTACGATTTTTCAGAAGGCATGCTTATTTTTTTTTCATTTATGTAATGATCTCTTTTTTTAAATACACTTTAAAATTTATCAACAAAAAAGGTTGAAATTTGTTCATCAGCTTCAAGGGCAGAGGAAAACAGGCTGTGCAGATAGAGCTGTGGGAAGAACAGATACCAACAAAATAAATCAGGCAGCAAAGTCATTCACAAACAAATGTTAGGGATTTTTTTTCCTTTCAGTTATTGTAGTTGTTATTTTCATATGGAGAGGTACACTGCAAGGTGGTGGCTGTCTGCCTGCATCATCGAGGCTTTTAATGCTCTGACTTTGTCAAAGGCATCTGAACATGGAGATGGCACAGTACCTGTTCAAACTCAGGATGGATGACTTTCAGCCAGGCCAGCTCTATCTCATCTCTTGGGGCTTATTCATTCACTGACACTTAAGTTCAAGATTCCCAAACATTTTGGGTGAAATCCAGAATTGAAATTCATCCAAAATAAATTATTTACTACGTAATTTTCCTTTACAATAATTATTACCCTTTTAGTATTGCTTTTACCTCTTGGAAATATGATCCTATTTTGTAAATGCCATATTCAGGGATGTATTCTGCTCTCTTCTGGGAATACATCTCAGGCCCATGGCTGTTTACATCAAACAGCTGACGCAGAAAAGCCATCTGCTCTCTTTGATGTGACTTGGCCTCCACTCTGTCTTCACTTTCTTCTGCAACTGGTGTCATTTGCAATCCCATGGGTTCACTAACTAGGTTAACTTATCATACCTGTGGTTTGCAGGCAGAATGTACTTATCTTGTTTTCATATCTTAGAGTGCAGTCTGCTGGGCTCTAAGATACAACAGCATTTGCTACTGAACTTGACTATTGCAGAGAGAAACCCCATTGACTTCAAATATGACAACATACTTCACCGGAAGCTTGGAAGTAACTTTATACAATGACCTTAATGTGGGTTTATAGGAATCCCATTAATTTTTAAACAGGTCTGACTATGAAAAGCTACAGACTTGCACAAAATAATCACATCAGAGATGAACCAATAACTCTTTACTCAGGCTTCTCCTGTTTCCTGTAGCTCCTAACTCTTTCTACATTTTTTACCATCTCTTGTATTAATAATCCCATAGAAGCCCTCATATATGCACATAGCCCCAGGAGCAGTACAGGAACAGATATTCCTAGGAAGTCCCCAGAGCACGTATGCTTTGCTGGTGGAAGAAGGAGGATTTTGCCCAATTTTTTTATCTCAATATCCAGTCAGCCATGCCCTCCAGACTCAACGGCAAGAGAGGGCTGTAATGTCTGTGGATGTGCACATCTGTGCTTCTCAAATGAGGAATTTTTCTTCCCCTTTTTGGCACAATATGTATTGTGCACACAGTGGCCTGAACCGGTTAATCACAGGTGTGAATTCTCCTCAGAGTACTTCCTTTTTCTGTCTCATACTCTGTTGTCCTTGTTATCAGTTACTCTTTTTTATCATTATTCTAAGGCTTTTAATAGGTTGAACTGGGTTCCAAAAACACATGTGTAAATTGAGACTTCTTCCATCTCTACAGTTTATGTTAGTGAACTAAGCCTACTGCAGAAGCACCCCAGAATAAAAATTGTTAGTTATCTCCTCCACAAATAGAAAGTTCTTCATTTTCACAGGAATGGTCATGCTTAACCTTGCTTTATCCTGTTCTGAAGAGACAAACTGTAGGAAACTTCACAAAGTTGGATACAGGGACCTAACAGTAAAGAATATTAGCATTTATCCCTTTTAGCATTAGATTAACTCATATTGGTGAACTCCAGCTGCTAAATGGGACCTCCTCTGCCCCCATGGGAGATAGTCGGCTGGGCAGGGCAAGAGCTGGTGTGACCAGCCCAGTTCCTACTGTTTCTTTGCACGGAGTTTTCTTTCACTGCTATTAAAGTAGGGTTACCATCTCTAAACAGCTCAAATTTTGAAGAAGAATTTGCATTATGTTATTCTAACATGGCACTGCTTAAGACAATGCATTCTTTTGGCAGCGCATCTCTGTGGCAGGAGGTGCTAGTGGGCTCTCAAAGCAATGCAAGAGACGTGCAATCATGAAAGGCAGATAAAAAAACACATACAACATCTGTAGCCACGTCACATCCAGTTTTTCTTTTGCCCAGTGTTTCAGGAGACAGCAGACCATCTGCAGGCTCGCCAGAAATGCCCAACTCTGGGAGCCTGTGCCGTGCATGGGGTCCTTTTTAGGATCTCTTTTATTAAACGTTGCTAGCTCAATGGAGCCTCACTGGTGGTGGGCCCTGGTGTTTTGCCACTGGTGACTTGAACTCTCTTCAGCTACCTACCTTGCCAATGCTTTTTTCCTCTGCTTCATGGAAGTCAGGGCACTAGGCAAGCTGCAGCAGATACGTTCTTTCTTGGTGGTGAGAAAGAGCAATTGGATGCATGGGGTTTCTTCCCAGAAAGCTGGTTTATGCTCTTTAATACAGTTTGGCCTTATTTTTATCAGGATTAACCTATAAGATTCATACTTGAAGTTAAGCTCTGATGTCTTTCTGCATAACATGGCTGACTTGGATTTAAATATATGCATATCAGCTTTAAAAGCTTTTAGAGCACTTCTCTGAATAAAATTAATATTAGTACACTTCATGTGTGCAAAATAGTCAGGAAGAACAAATCTTGTATGAGGAATGACTCTGTGTCCTGGTTTTTTCTCTACCTAGTGCCTAACTCCACTTGCAATGGCTTTGATGAGGCTGTCCCAAGGGCTTACAGAACGTCCCCAGGAAAGCAGATCTGCTTCGTTGCGACTGTTCGCCTGGCAACGCCTCAGTTTCTAAAGGTAAGTGCATACCTTGGGTTGCATTCATTTCAGAACTTCTCAAAACGCTTTCAGATGTGGTGACATGCAAAGTTCTTAGTTTTGCTAATTGAATGGATTACAGATATCACATTTCATGCATAGAAATCCAGTGAAGAGGATTATCAGTGCGAGCCAGGATCTGCAGAAGCGGTGTCACTTCTGCTCCCCTTGCATGGAAGATGGAAACCCTCCTTGCATTAGGAATTGCACAGTCACATTGAAACTGGCTTCGTTACTGCTTTCTGCTCTGGGAATTGCAGGGCACTCTTGAGTGATTCATGGCCCCAGCAGACTACTGGGGGGGCCCAGCAGAATGTCTTCTGTGTGAGTAAGAACACTTCCCGTAATCTTAACCACAGTAATCATATTAGCATTAGGGGCTGCAGTTAAGGTTGTCCGGGAACACTGAAAGAAAATTCCATTGTCTTTGGGTAACTAAGATCTCAAATTAAACAGCAAAGCTAAATGGGCTGCACATGGCAATGAGCTGCCCAGTGCTAGGGAGGGGAAGAGCCTGGAGAAGGTGGTAGCTGCCACGAAATCCTAGACACTGACTGCTTCAGTTCACCTGAGTGACTCACTCAACCCCCACTCTTCCTCCTCTAAAGTGAAGGCCGAAATATGTATCTGTCTGGCTAACGAAGGCAGAATTAGCATGTTGGTTGCACACAGCAATGTTTGCACGTCGCACCTTGAATTTCAGGGTATGTTATTGCCATCAGCATGTATATTGGCATAAACTGTAGATGGAGAAGAGAGGAATTTAAGGTATGCCTGAAGCCTTTTGCCTCTGTACAGCCAGCAACTTTGGTCAACTTTGTAAGCATTGACATGTATCAAAGAAACACTTGAAAGCAGCGTGTTCCAGCTTGTCCTCTGTTCCCAAGAGGTGGTCTGTATGACTTCCCTCTCATAGAGGGGCAGCAGAGACAGAAGTGGCAGTGGAGACATGGGTAGGTGTCACTGAGCCCATGGCGCAGGGGAATATGGCACCAGGGAGCAGGAGGACAGGCACATTGGGGGCCAGTGGGCAGGCTGTACTTACAATGATGATGGAAACCCTCCCGCAAGAGAGACATGGGAGACACGGTAACCCTGGATGCCACTAAATCCTGAGTGCTGATGCTGGCAAGTCCCAGGCTAGGGGCCTCCAGGTTGACTCCAGGCAGCCTGTAGAGCTGGAGGTGCCCCTGCAAACTGCCAGCGAGAGAAGAGAGGTTGGCAGAGGGGAGCTGGCACATGCAGCCTGCCCCAGTCATGCATGAGTGTGCACCATGGTGTCATCCTTCCTCCCCTTCCTATCTCCACCCGACAACTAATCACTGCTGACTGCCTCCTGATCCTCATCCCTCTGGGGAAAGGATGTCCTGCCTCACAGGCAGCCCTGTGCCCGGCCTCCTTCCATGCACTTATCAGAAGTACCAAGGTCTTCTGTGAGTCTTAAGGGCCAGCTTCCTCACTTCACTGGAGTAAATTGCAAGGCAAAACCACTACCTTTCACCTGTCTGAGAGGCTCCATGCAGGCTGCCTGCCTGAAAACGCATGTACTCCTTTTTGGCTGTTGAGTAGGAAGGAGAGTGTTCCCCCTTCTCAAATAGGGCTCGGAGGGCAGACATCCAAAAGGACTGGGCAAGGGTGGTAGGTATCTTTAGTAACTCAAAGAGAGTGAGGAAAGTCGTGACAAACCCAGATGGGACCAAGCACAGGCTGGATGCTGGAAAAGGGCATTGCTCCTTGGGGCTGTTGGCAGCACAGCCATCACACCCCAGGCACTGCTGCAAAACCATGAAAACTTTGGCTCCCTGAAGAACAGTCTTAGCTCTTCAGTCCACGTGCATCACAAGTTCTTCTTCCCAACTCCTGCAAAAAAGTTGGCATTGATAAATACAATAGATTGCTCTTTGGAGTTGCCAGAAAATGTGCAAATTCTCTGTTTTTTCCTCTTATGCACTATGTATTTATAGCTAACAAAAGCTACATGAAGCAGAACTCTCTCTAAGTCAGCTCTTTACCACACAGGAAATGTGCATCGTGGAAGAACCTCTAGAGGAATTCACATCACGACACAGCCTGGAGTGGAAATTTTTGTTCCTGGATCACAGGTTGGTGACAAGAAAAGCACTCCTGGTTGTGTTTGATGCTTGTCTACTGTTGTTTTCGTCAGTGCAATTCTCTCAAACAGTGTTCCATTTCACATCTAAATCGCATGAGCAGGAGGGCTGCCACTGAAATTCCTACAAAAGCTGATATTTACTATTTTACATTTAGTTTTGCATTTGTTTTTATCAGTCTTTTAAAGCAAAACTGCTCTGTTTCTCAGGCCAGATTTGTGATTAGCTTGTTCTCATTTCCTTTAAAATTATCAATGGACCAGAGTCTGTCACATGGCAAAATTATCTAATTGGTTTACAGCTGCAGAAACCATCCTTTCCAAATCCAGCCATTGACTCTGTGTGTGCAGTTCCCACCGAGTTATGGACGGGAATTCTCTGCTGCCCAGAGGCAACCGTGCTGGCAAATGTACAAAGCATGCCATGGACAAGCTCTGCAGGCACCCAGAGGGAAGCAGCACAGATGATCTCCCCTCCTATCCCCATAGTCCCAGTAGACAGTGGCTTCCTATCACCTTGCTATGCATTTTCCCCTGTGCAGAGGCTGTGGGAGCCACAGCAGAGCCCCTGACCTGACCAAGGAACAGCCAGGGAATGGCTCCCTCAAAGCAGGTTCCTCCTGTGTGAAGGTCTCCAAGAGGCTGAGCTGCTTTCCACAACCACATTTTCCCTGGAAATGTGGGATTGTCATAGCCTTTTCCTGGGAGGATGGTGCCTGCTGGCACTGCCATGCCCACCTGGGCATCCCAGGCACAAAGTAGGGCAAGTCCAGACCCATTCTTCTGGGGTGGATAACTATACACTGATAAGCAAGAGCAGATCTGAGCTTTTTGCATATCTGTGTCAACATGCAGAACTGCTTGTTGTGTGGTTTATGAATTCACTTATATTGTGCCTAACCACAGAGCACCGCCGATTATAGGATACTTGCCTTTTGAAGTGCTGGGTACTTCTGGCTACGACTATTACCATATAGATGACCTAGAGCTGCTAGCAAGGTGCCATGAACACTGTAAGTATCGCACGGCCCAGATTCCTGTGGAGACCCTGGGACACCTCTTTTCAGTGAAATGAAATTTCAGTTAAAATTGTTTTAAACGTGGAAGGAGACGTTTGACCCTTGCCTCGCACCTGTATGTCTTAGCAAGGGTTGCAGCAGATTGGAGGCACTGCTGCTTGATCGGCATCTGGGCCAGACTTATCAAGCTCTGAAAAATACAATCTTACCCTCCACATCCCCAAAGTAGTCAACAAGACTCACTGAATGGATAAAACATGCCAAATTAGACCCTGCTCTATATTTTAGCAATGAATATGCAGGAGTAGTTCAAGCAATCTCAGAAAATACTGTATTTTGTAAAACTCTTGCAGATTATTTACCCTAATGTTGTTCACCACATATTTAGGATACCTGTGATAACTGAATATAGTCTATTAAGATTCAATTGAAAACTCTTTCATTAAGTAAAGAAGTTGAGGCAATGCTTTTCAAACACTTACTTAATAGAACTGGCTGTATTTCATGGTTTAAGCTTACTACCACTGAGTGTCCTGAAAACATCCAGTCAACATTAGTTTTTATATGTTGAGATTAAAATATAGAAAGGCTGAATATGTGCCTGTCTGGGAAACCCTTAACATCACTGGGGGGAAAAAGCAGAGATTAACTTTGGGGGGGAATCTTTAAAGCCTTCTATACTTCCCAGTTTACTGCAGTTTGAATTCCTGTCAGTCTGGGAATTCTAATTTCAAATGACATTTGTCTTTGCACAATGTTATCTCCTATACTCACTTCATTCTGAATCCATCTGCACACAGTGGTCATCTTTTCAAGCATCTTTATCCTGTACTTTTCTGATATAGAATTTAAGATGATCAATCTTAGAAATTAATCCCAGATGCCTAATTAAGCAGTATGTGATCAGAACATAAACCAGAGTAAGATCTATGTTTAAACTGTAGCCGATGTTAATGCATTAGTGTCCAAATTTAATGTTAATTGTACTGCATGGGAATGTACCATTCAAAGTGTCAAAGAAGATACCTACTGATCTTTATGATTTTTGCTCTATCATTAAGACTAACAGGACCACTCACTTGAAAGGTGCTTCGACTCCTGTCTCCCTTGGAAATCAATGGGGTCACAGATACTTTTGTCACTTTTTTTCACATTTCTTGTCACTTACTTTCACATCAGAAATTGTGCTACAAGCCGTCTGTGTGTTTTCTGCTGACAGTGATGCAGTTTGGCAAGGGGAAGTCTTGCTGCTATCGGTTTCTGACCAAAGGACAGCAGTGGATCTGGCTCCAGACACATTACTATATCACCTACCACCAGTGGAACTCCAAGCCAGAGTTCATTGTCTGCACACACATGGTGGTAAGGTATGGAAAATCATATCAACTGGCAGGGACATAAAGGATAGTAAGATAAAGACATCCTCAGGACTGCCAACACTTTATTTAAAAACATCTTGTTTTACATAACAAAAAATTAAGCTTGAGCTCTCTGAAGGAAACAAATTCATAATAGAAAAGTGATCAGAATAAACATGTAGTGACAGGACAAGGGGAATGACTTTAAGCTGAGAGAGGGCAGATTTATATTAGATATTAGGAAGAAGTTCTTCACTGTGAGGGTGGCGAGGCACTGAACAGGTTGCCCAGAGGAGTTGTGGCTGCCCCATCCCTGAGAGTGTTCAAGGCCAGGTTGAACAGGGCTTTGAGCAACCTGGTCTATTGGAAGGTGTCCCTGACTGTGGCAGGGGGTTGGAACTGGATGATCTTTAAGGTCTGTTCCAACCCAAACCATTCTGTGATTCTATGATTCTGTGAAACCTTACCTTATGCTAAGCTTGATTTGTCAATCATAAATTTAGGGCAGATTAACTGTTGCATTTTTCCATTTTGCACAAAAATAGAGACTAGACAGATCCCTTAACTATTCACTTCCTCTAATACTCATGTTGTTTTTAAAGAGATGTGTGGAAGCTTTCCAGTGAAGTCATAAAGTGCTTGTAGGATGTGAACTTGACCTTTATATATACTTCTTTAATATACCTCTTGACTTCAACAAGATACGAACAGAGCAAAAACTGAAAATTGAAACAGCCTCTCAAGTGTTATTCAGTAGCATTTGACTTAAGTGATTTTTTTAGCTGTTCATTTAACTTGTAAAATGTTACAGTAATTTGTTCCTCCGCTTGCTTAAAGTACATTTAATGAAATATAACAATACCATGTTCATACACAGAATTATATTTTCCATTCAGTTACGCAGATGTTCGGGTGGAGAGGAGACAGGAGATGGGCTTGGAAGAAGTGTCCTCAGAAGTTGTGTCCTCAGCACTAAAGGTACCAAGAGAAAAGTTTTTTTTTATGAATATGTGTAGTAATCAGAATTTGCTCCTATGTTAATGTCACTGAAGACCCCAGCATTGTCTTTCTGGATGGATTCCCTCAACTTCCGAATTCATTATTCGCTTGAATAATTTTAACATAGATTGTGTAAATTCGTGAAAGGATAAGCCTGGACATCAATAGCAGCCACACATTAAGTAGAACATGGGCAGGGACAATGTAAGATATCTCCACCTTTCCTTGGCAAGATACTACCATTTAGATTCACTTGGGCATGTTTTGGCAATCAGCCTTCTTAGCTACATCTCAGTGATCTGCTGACGGAAGAAAGAAAAGCTCCTCCTCAGTGCTTGGCTGAGCATCTCACAGAGGCTGCAGTTGCTGTCACATCCAACTGAACACAAAAGATTCAGAAACACATCTGAAGGCATAATATTACTATGGCAGTAGCTTGCTATTTATTTCCAGCTCAGTGATAGCTCTTTCTAAAATGCATTTGCTAGATGGGAGATTGACACCTGTGCCCAGGTTTTCTGCTGGCCTACCTGGGATTAGTTCTGCTGAAGCTATTTTAGGCCAGCCAAAGAACTGGGTGTGCAACCATTACTAGGTGCGTTTCAAAATGGTTTTACCCTGACAGATGCAATAGCTATTCCCTTTTCTTGTTTTGGTTTGGTTTTTTTTAGGACACTGGCACCAGCTTGGATCCTGAACAGCACTTTAATGCACTTGATATTGGTGCCTCAGTCCTCAGCGCTAGTCGGACACCTTCAGTATCATCCAGGAGCTCACCAAAATCTTCCCACACACCCAAGTCGGACCCAGCATGTGAGTGGCATTCCTGTGTTACTGCAGCATTTGTAATTTAGCCAAGCTACAGAATGTATGCATATATACCACAGCCTCTAATTTAATAGTTAGCTATGAGGTATCAATGATATGTGTTTGTCACTCACAACGAAGTGCATAATCTGAAATGCTAACATACAAGAGGTAAGGATCTAGTGCAACCACCTATGCACTGGAAAATGAATAGAGGGACTAGCTGTGAAACCTGCTGTTTCAATCTGTTATGAAAATGAGAACTTCTGTCTTCAGATTTGAGGGCATCAGTATGAGCAATGAGAGATCCTTCTAGACTTACATGAGTAATAACAGTGATTCTCTTCAGGTGAACATTCAGGATGTTCCAGCATTGACTTAGGCACACCTTATGTACTCTTTCTGCTCCCTGATCTGGAAGAAAAGTCAATGAGCTAACCTAAATTTACAGTTATTTGAGATATTTAAAGGGAGTTCCAGCTGTTTTAGCACAGTTCTTGGATCGTTTTGCTCTGTTCATTGGAGCACAAAATCATAATCTGTCTCATTTACTTTCATCTTTGCCCAGACCCTCCTTATCAGCTTAATTTTACTGCCATTGAAGTCAACAAGAACAGCCTTGACTCCCACTGGAATTTAGCAAGGCCATAATCATTTCTAGCCAGGTCTTGTTGCAATACCCACTTCAAACAGGGATGATTTCCAGCATTTGAAATCTCACTGGTGCTTTTCTTGCAGCTACACCAACAAAGCTGATTGCAGAGCCTAACACTCCTTTGCCAAGAACACCGAATGCTCAGCAGGATTTATCCGTGCACAGACTCAGTCAACCTACTGCTCTTCAGGTAACTTCACAAAGAGCCGTTAAAATAGGCAGACAGTATAAAGCATGTGCCACATATGCAGCTTAGTGGTTAAAACCAACTTACACAAAAGCCATGGCATTAGAAGAAACCTAAAATTTAAAGGAGCCAAACTTGTAAATAAGTTTTGGTTTGTTTTGTTTTAATCTAGGTTTCTTTGCCTTCTCAGCCTTCATGTGAGCTTCTCCCACAGCAGTTGCTGCCTCAAGCAACTCTGCAAAATCAGCCTGCACCGCTGGCACAGGTTAGTTGGGGATTTGGAAGTGGAATAGGTCACTTGCTTATCTCCTGATATTGTCTCCTTTTGGGGCTTTTAGGTTACCTCTTTCGTACCTGAAATCCCCAAACCCAACAGCTCTCAAATGCATACAATATTGTGGGGAAGTAATCTGAATTTTACACTTGTGTGTTTTAACATGTATCTGCGTACTGGCATTTAGAGGAGAAGCCCAGGTACATGTAGGCTCAAGTGCACACACACATCTATTTCACAGGAAGACAAAAAACAGATGGAAAAAGAGTTTTCAATTTTGCTTCTACAGAATCAGGTCCCATCAAAATCAAAGTCACTGACCAAAACCTAACAAAAGCACTCAGTTCTCCTAAAAACACCTGCTTGGCTGTGCTGATGCAAAACTAACCAGCAATAAAGGACATGTGAGTTTAACAAAACCCATTTTGTGAGTGTGCCAGTAACGGTGAGGACGCCACTGAAGCCAGATTCCTCCAGTGAAATCTATTAACCCGTATCTCAAAAGTAGGCAATGGCCCCAAAAGCCACCTCAGTGTTTCATTTGCAGTGCATTTTGAAGAAGCATTTTGAGTACCATCCTCCCATCACACTGTTTCTCTCCTGTGGTCATGTCACGATGATACACCCCATCATCCTCTGATTTCAGGTATGGCACAGTATTCCCGGACCTGAGCTGCTTCTACCATTGTTACGCTGTATTCCCTCAAAATACCCCAGAGTTTCTTCTGTAGCATATAAAACATTCAAAGTCCTGAGGATCCCTGATTTAAAATGACAAATTCTCATTTATCTTCTATGTTTAATATTCTTTTCACGACTCCACACCAGCATGCAGCGAAGAAACAGCATATCAATTATCTGCTCTGAGCATTCATTTTCTTTTACAGATATTTCTCTCAGTTATTCATTAATGCACTTCCAAACATCAATTAGTTTATTATAAACCTGTGCGTATTTTGTTTGACATTTTTCTACTTCCCTTTCTTCTCCATCAAAGCTCTTTGTGGAAAGATGCTTTCCAGTTATTTACTGACAGCTTTGCTGCCTCACCTTTTCCCAATAAAACACTCTTATGGCACTCCAGCTCTATTTCTTTTCCACCAAACTGAAGCACCATTCAGACGCATGGCCACTGGTTAAAGCTCCTGGGGCCAGCTAAATCCTGATGACAGAAGGCAGCCCTGTGGCAGCCCTCTTCTCAACTAGCAGCAAAGCCACAGCAATGCTCCTGGCAAAGCTCAAGATGGAGCTTGATGTGGAGCAGGGAATCAACACCAGGATGTTGCAGCTCAGATTGCTGATGCCCACATTGTATAGTGATACTCCAGGGAAAAGTACCGAATCTCCATGCTCTTGGGTGATTTTCGTGAAATATTATGAAAATTACAAAACTATTCTGTACTTCCCACCTTAAAATAATAAGCATGTCAGCCTGCAGCAAGATAATCCATCATTTAAAGGACAAGGTGCCTGCAGCACCTGTAGCGGGGTACCCTGCTGCTAACCCAGGAGGGTGAGCTGTGCAGGGTGTTCCCCACTGCCTTTCTGCCGCTCGCCCTCAGTTGAAGGTGACTGAAGTCAGGAGCTGAAAGGCAGTATGCTGAGCCTGGCCATGCAGGGGGCTGAGGACACTCTGACGGGTGTCCTTTTGGCTAACATTTGGCTACAGGGCAGCAGTGTGGGGAAGGACATTTTAAGCAGCCACAACTGCATCTGCCTCAGGCACCATCTGCTTGAACTTTGATTACTTTTATTTTGGGCAAAGGCTGCGATGGTTTTTGTCTCCTCTGAAATGCGGTTTTAGCTTCTGTCTTGCTTGTTTGAAGGAACAGACAGCACGGTATTAGGTGTTGCCTGAATGTAAATGCTTTACGTTAAACCAAGCGTTCCCTATTAGAATATTTGTTTGCCTTCCTCATTGTGATAAATTAAAATCCCTACAACACAGTGGATGTTGATGACTGAATTAGCGCTAATAATCCGTTTGGGATTGTGCAGGTGTTATTCAGAAGACAGGACGAACAAGTTGTTCAGCGAACTGCAAAACTAATGAAACCCGGTTTCCCAGGGGCTGTGCCTTCCAAGGCTGGTGCATGGACCCAGCCTCTCCCGAAAGAGGAAGGGACGACTGGATCCCTCTCTCCTTTGCTCATCTAAAGCTTAAATGAAATGACAGCAGCCTGGTATTTTTGAGACTGACAAGTCTGTTGCATGTCCCCAGCGCCAGCCAGAAGGATTGAAAGTTGGACAGTAGGCAGAAAAGAAAGTTTTAAAAGAAACTGAACCAAAAAGAAGTAAATAGGGTCTCTTTTCTTTGCCCAGCTACCTAAGAAACCAGACTAGAATTACTGCTGAGGAGGTTTTTTGTCTGTGTTAACAGATCTTGATTAAACTGGTGGGATTATAGATATATCACAAGTTTAGTCTTCGGTGTTTGCATCTGGAAGGCTGGCACTTTTCCTTGTATAACACACTTCTCTGAGGATCCTAAATGTTTGTAAATGCCTAAATGAGACAAAGAGCAGCGTCATCTGATGCCAATGGCAGAGATACAGCCGTGCAGTGTTTCCTGTGGAACACACTGAGTTAAGCTCTTTTAATTTATTATACGATTACAGATTTCGCCCCTAATTAGTGGAGCAGTTAATGATCTTGAGATAAACATTCCGTGGTGCAGGTCAATTTCTGTTAGTGTGTCACTGTACAAAAACAATAGAAGCTCTGTAATGACAGGGGTCATGGCTAGAGTTATCGACAAGTTTTGGGGTTAGTGTGAGGAAGGGAAAAAAGCAGAAGAGAAAGTTCCTTGTCCCTTGGCTTCCTCCATAATGGCCTTCACTCTAATATTTTCACTGTATAATTGTTGTTATTAAATGTATTAATACAAAAAGCACATGAAAAAGAGAACAAAAAGACAATACTACATGAATATGCTAATTGTAAGAAGGTGCTGAAAAAAAATTAAGGAACAATAATGTAAAATCCACGGCAATTATTCTTGCATGCGACTTTGCAAAACAAATTCAAATTCAAAACTTACATCTGGAAATGGAATTTGTTTCTTATCAAAGTATACAATGATTTTAAAATTATCTGTTATAAAATTCCTTACATTTATTAATTGAAGAAAATTGGGTTCCTTTCCCAAAGTGCCTTCAAGAAGTTCACATAGTAATGAAAAGTCTACTGTCAGCAAGGCAGGCAGATAAAATGAAGCTTTTGGCTAAAACTGCTTTTAATTTGTTTCCGATAAGGATCCTTTTAAAGACTTATGAGTAGTCCTCACTAACAGGTCATATAGGGAGAAGAATTAGGTTGCCTTTTTAAAAATTCCTCCTATATGGTCAGGTTAAGGCAGGAATTAGCCGCATGTCATCTAAACAAGACGTTGCTACGTCATTCCACTCCTAAAATCAGGGTCCCTGGGATTCTTCAGAAACAGAGTCACGCTACAACAAGCAGCACCAGCCATCCCTTTGGGTCACTTGTCCTTGTTCCCAAACATCAGAGGTTTCCACTCATCCATTCCTGAGTTTAATACCTTATACATGGACTAGAAGGAGAGAGACCCCGCTCTGACTTCTCCCCTTTAACATCAAATGGAAGTAAACCAAACTTCTTTTCAGGAGCTTCAACACCATTTTTCTGCTCTGGGGGAGGATGGGGTTGCAGATGACAGTGCTGCTATTTGGAGGCAAAAGTGATGTGAATCACAGCACCAGAGGCCAAGTGCTCACATTATCTCCTTGGGCAGATGGCACAAGTGGCAAGCACTTGCAAACACCTCTGTCACCGGAGTGGGCTCTGAGGTCCTCTGCTAGCCACAACTGCACATGGCACCTTAGCAGCCCTTCTCCCTAACCAGGATGGCCATGAAACTCACTTCCACCTTGCTACCACTCTTTGTGCAGTGACCTCCCAGATTGTGCTGGAAAGCTGCCCTCCACCTTGTAAATAGAAACAAACCCTCTGAAGTTCTCACCCTTTCTCACCTAAAGGCCATTGGAGATTTCAGCTTTGATAGAGGGAATTTGAAGGTACTTTCAAGTATTTAACTTGACACTGTACGGATCAGACCAGTCACATTTAGATTTCTCTAAGCAGCCAGAAATCTCATTTAACTATACAGCGTTACTAGCACTACAGTGCTCCGTAATTCCCTTCTTCTTACCATTTTTGTTTCCCTGGTAAAAAAGCCAGAAATGGTGTAAGCCAATTCACCTCCATGGAGCAGGAAGGCGCTAGGACAGGGCCACTGGAACAACCACAGGAATGGAGCATCATTTTTAAGTCACAGCAAAATTATTAATTTTCTTTAGCCTGGACACTCACAGCACCACGTCTTCAGAGCGGTCTTGGGTGTCTCAAATACAGAAAAGCTCACAGATCTTTTGAAGTGTTTTGTATTTTTCCAAAGACTGGTTTTTACTTTTGGAATATGAGCTCATGCAAAGCAACTATTCCAAAACCTATTAAAATACTAATTAACTTTGGTGGACTTTAAATCATATCCAAGAACACCAAATAAAACTTAGAATTTATTGCTGTGTTAGTCTCCTCCACGCTTCTTGAATGATTCCCCGTTGTGGCAGGTACTGCTGCTACTGAAGGCTGTACTTTCTTCTTCACCCTGATTAGTGATCTCCATTTTATAGTATTATTTAGAGCAGCCTTTCTCCCACTGAGCTGAGCTATTCATTTTACATCACATATAAAAATAACCTAATGAGCATTCCTTTGTAGCTTGACTACTACTCAGCTGTAGAAATCTAGAAATTGTTTATTGTGGTCAGCTGTTCTATGATGCTACAGTAAGTCATCAGCAGAATAAAGCATTGCAGCACTGCTATTTCAGTGGGGAAAAAGGAAAGTGTTAGTAAATTATGTCCAGAATATAGAGCTATGCCATGCTAAGGGCTCCAAATTACAGTCTAATAGGAATAATGCACTGAAGTCTTATGAAGAGCTTCTGAGGGAACTGGGGTTGTTTAGCCTGGAGAAGGCTCAGGGGGGGGAACCTTATTGCTCTCTACAACTACCTGAAAGGAGATTTTAGTGAGGTGGGAGATAGCTTCTTCTCCCAAGTAACAAGCAATAGGACAAGAGGTAACGCCTTAAGGTGTGCCATAGGAGGTTTAGACTGGATATTAGGAACAATTTCTTCACTGAAAGGGTGCTCAGGCATTGGAACAGGCTACTCAGGGAGTGGTGGAGTGCTGGAAGTGCTCAGAAAACATTTAGATGAGGCCCTCAGTGACATGGCTTAGTGGTGGTCTTGGCAGTCCTGGGGTAACGGTTGGACTTGGTGATCTTAAAGGTCTTTTCCAGCCTTGTTGATTCTACGATTCTATGATTTGCTCTCCATTTAAGATGCTCTTGATATTTTAAAGTAGTGAACTCTCAAAAAACAGTCCTTCTGATAATTCCCTAACAGAACAGGGTCAGTTGTAAGCAGATCATTCTAACTGAAGTAATTTAATATGTGCATAAAATTGAAAATATACAGATTTATCGCTGCCTAGATGTTACTATGCTACAAACAGGTCTTCTATTCCTTTGGCTGTTCTTCACAATCAAGAAACAATGACTTCTTATAAAACAATGTTTATTGAGGCCTGGTTGTATTATGACTGATTTTCTCCCACTTCTTTCTTTCTAGTTCTCGGCGCAGTTCAGCATGTTCCAGACCATCAAGGACCAACTAGAGCAGCGGACCCGGATCCTGCAGGCCAACATCCGGTGGCAGCAGGAGGAGCTCCAGAAGATACAGGAGCAGCTCTGCCTGGTCCAGGACTCCAGCATACAGGTGCGTTACTGCTGGGAGAGGTATAGCAAAGCATCCTCTCTCACGTGGCTGTTGATAGTGTTGGCAACTTAAAATTAGCTCCAGAGTCCAGGAAATCTGGACATGTGGAAACCAGCTCATTTGAATGAGGATGTTACCCTCTGAAAGCCTCTTGAGTAACCTATGCCTAGAAAGATTTAAGAGTTCTCTGAAAGAAGTGAAGGAAGAAATACCTCAACCTTAGGATGAGAAGTTGGGTCTTTTACAGTAGCATTTTAATACTTCGTCTACTGAGTCTTCAGACTGAGCAGCTGTAGTAGAAAAACATTCCCAGTTCAGACTTGCCAATGATCATGCCTTTCCAGTTTATCAGCTTCCATTCAGTCACCGCTTGCTTCATGTTGGTATCACTTGTGCTCGATATCTTGTCTGTCCAGCTCTTCCTTAACCAACAGCCCTCCTTTAGGCAGTGCTCATCTCTTCTATTCACTCCCTGTTTTCCTGACCCTACTGCAGCCCAGATACAGAGCACATCAGGTTCATTTCCTTGTCACATTAAAAAACCCAAACCTCTGCTGATGATCACTTGTTCACACCTGGGAGGTGTCTAAATTTGTTCTTCACTGGACCAGCTTAAGCCTTTAGGGTGAAGCTGACTACTCTGCCTCTAATACCTCCTACACAGAGCTAGAATTCACCAAGTATAGTATCTACTTTGTACAACCTCTTCTGTCTAGCAAAACTCAGAAATAATAGGAAGTGCAGTTCAGTATATCGCCGGTTTCATTTAATGACAAATGGACAAATTATCCAGTTTTATGCAAGTTTTCTGGATGTAGGATGATTACTGCTATGTTTTTCATAATTTAACTATAGGTGCCAGGTTAAATCACCCTTGCCTGAAATGCTGCATTGGGGACCCACTGTGAATACTGTACTAACAAGATTTTTTAGAAGACAAGCTCTGTCACATGAACGAATGCCTCAAAGAACATCTTAAGCACAAGAAGAAAACCTGGGACTCGCTGAAGTCAGTGGAATTTTGCTCCTGACTTCCACAGAAATAGATTTTCACCCATCGTCAGCATCTGTGAAGTACAGTTTCACATATTAAACCAAATTGGGATTGTATGTTTAGGCAATTAAGGGATCACTGAAGCCAAATTAGAAACTTTGCCACTTAAGTTGCTGCCTGTGCACTGCTGTTACACAAAATAGCAATGGTGGGTCCCAAAACTAGGACTCCCTGTTCCGGGTGCTATATAAGCATATGAGTAGACCAGGTTTAACTTCAGTGCATTTCTTCTATTGGTTCTGCACTGATTTTGATTAATAGGAAGGGAAAGTCTCTCTGCAATTAACTGGCCTTCAGTTCAGAATCATGTCATATGTCTGAAAGCTATTATTGTTATTATGAATACCAAGAGACATGATATTCTCACTTCCTTTCTTTTTAATTGGGTGAAAGCCATTACTCGCTCCTGGTGAAGTCTTCAACAGTCACATACACTCAGCTTTTTTTTTTTGTTAATGTATAATTCAGGCAAAAACAGAAGATCAGAGCACATTCTTACATGCAGGAAACGGATTTTATTTTTAGAAAGTTGTCTCCCATATGCGCTGAAGTGCATTTAATAACCCAAAGACCATGGGACAGATTCTCAGATATGCTCATAGGGAGCTCAAGCAGAGAGAAGAGGAGGTCCAGTGGGTAAATGATGGGTAGTTCTGTACTGCCCTCCCCATACCAATTTGTAGCTCTGAGATATACCACTTGGGTGGTCCTCTGCACCATGAAGACTGAATCAGGTTGGACCAAGTATTTTCAGACCCGTACAAGTTCTCTAGTGTCAGTTGTGACCATTTCCCAGCAGAACTGAGAGGCGGGGGGAACAGAGGGCAGCTCAGAAACACAGGGGCTGCACATCTGCCTGCAGGGGCAATGCTGAATGGGGAGGGTCATCCTCCATAGTCTGGGTGCCTTTCAGTGTCCTTAGAGCAATCAAACAAGGCAAGATGTGAGCGGTCACACTGCCTCAGGGTCAGGGCCATTTCCTTCCCCCAGTTTCTCTAAGTTAAACAAACAACCAACCACAAAGAATTTAGTGTGCCGTTTGTAAGGATAGAGCGAGACCAGGAATTAGCTTTGTCTTTATTTGGCTAGTGGCAACTCAAAAGAAAGATTCACACTTTTGCAAGAAGCACTTCTGTGACTCACAAGCAATGAGGAGTAAACCTAAATCAGAAATCCAACCATGTGCTTTGCAGCACGTATTTTCATCATTCAGGGAGCTGGATGTCTGCAGACATTGATCAGTGTCTATTATCAGAGCTACAAAGCATTGTAGCAAACAGGTGAGATTACTATCAAGCACATTTTTGGTCTCTTTAATATTCTGTGAGGAAGAGCTGTAAGCATGGGGGAGTGCCGTAGGCTGTCTGAAAAGGAGGAAGTGTTCTCCAGTGTTCCCTCATTAGCTGATTTATTAGCATATCTTCCCCACTGGTTCACTCACTTCCACACAGAAGTTGTACAGGTTGCTCTGTGGAGAATTAAGCCCCATTTCCATTTCCTTCAGGGATCTTCAAAACTGCAGTACCACAGTCCACCAAGAAACTCTTTCCCAATCGGACAGATGTTGAGCACAGTAGTCTGCACCAGAAACTATTTCCAAGAGCCTTGTGTGATGAAAGATGAAACTAGCAGGAGGTTTGTGGGCCCTGAACAAAAGTGTTCAAAACCCCATTAAATCCCTATTTAATCGCTTTTCCTAACAAACAAAAGTGTGAAGGACAAGAGCAGCAAGAGTAACCTCAGAAGTCTGAAGGATGCTGCGTCTGCTCCAGATTTGAACAGTCTAGCTAATGAATTGTGGATGGGGAGGAAGGCAGAAGGGCTGAGACTGATCAGCCTGCAAGAACTACAAACGAGACCTTCCACAGCCACCCATCATTTGCAAACCAGGCTCCCTTCAAAATCCACAGATCTCAGCTCCCCTGTGCTGTGCTTCTCATCTTCACCTATTTCACATAAAGAGTCTTGATGCCTGTAATGATGAGCCCGAAGGCTATAATGCCCTGATTATCCAAAGGACAGGTAGAGCCAGAGAGCCGTTTTCCTCACGATGTCCTCCCAATGTGATTTACCCATTAGCTGTGTAGGGACCATCTATCTTGGAATGAGGGGGCAGCAGTGTCACAAAGTCCCTCCCCTCCCTTGCTGCTTTGCTGCTTATGTTAACAAGTTGGCCAATTAAAAAACATTTGTAAGATGCTTCACTGACCTTGCAGTCTGCAAAATCAGCCAATGAGACATGTCATTAGCAGCAACGCAGCTAAGGGGCTGCCAATTTATCTACTCGGATTTGCTTAAGACTGGGCAAGATTTCATTCTCTATTAGAGAGTTTCTGTTGATACTTAAAGCTGACATATTTTGGTGTTTCAGGGGAATTCAGACAGGACTATCACAAAAAAGGCACATTATGAAAAAAAACATGGTTAAACATGTACAAATGAAGCATGTTCTTGCTTTTAGGCCTAGGTTGGCTGGTAGAAATTCCATGCTTCTAACCTCTTTAAGGTTAATTCTTGTTTTGATGAGGCACCTTGAGTTTTCCAGTTCTGCAGAGACACAGGTTAAATGGCACCATTGCTTCCTGCCCTCAGCTTGTTTTTTCCAGGGCATTTATATTCAGATGATAGTAATAATGCTGCTTTGGCCATTATAATGGAAAAGAGGGTCCCTGGGTAGGAAACACTGAGAGCCCTCTCAGGATATGAACACAGGAACAAACAAAATTGGTTTACTGGGATAAGCTTGGTTGTAAATTTAGAGTGTGTTAGCTGCCAACCATTAACTGTGCACACTCTTACCCAGTGGCACAGACTGGTAATTGCAAAGTAGGTTACTCTGCTTTCTTTCAAGGATAAGTTCCTTGGCCTTCATCTGCCAGTGAGGCATGCACACAGGCAGGTCCCTGCAAAGTAAGTTGTTCACTGCAAGTTCACACACTGCCTGACATTCACAGTGAGAGATGTTAATTTTGCACTGGATTTCTCCAGTGCTGTGCACCGCATATAGAAGGACACTTGAGATAATCTTCCTAAACGCCTTAACTTGCAGTGACCTGGCCAGTACCAGTAGGCTTCCCAACAAGTAGGCTTGTACTCCCCATCACATTTTTGAAACACACTATTTGCTTTACCTGTTCTGAACTTTATAGCCAATGTTTTATATTGGGTTTCATATCAATGTCGATCAGTTTCATTGCTAGAGCTAATCAAGTGAGTTAATTTACTAAACATGTCCAAAGCTGAGCTCCTATATACAGAAAATACACAGGAAAATGAATTTTCATAGTTCCTGTCTTTGATTTATTCATAATAAGACCTATTTACTTGGCAGAAGTTGTGAGACCATCTGTCTTTCTGATATGCAATGGCTCCAAACTCACTGAGAAGTGTTTTTAAAAGAAAACTCAGAGCTCAGAGCTAGTTTCAGACCTGCTGCAAGCAGCCACAACTCTGTTACTTGACCCATTTTTTCTATCAGACATCTTTGAGCTGCAGTTAGCCTACAGCACCTGAAACAAGCCATTGCTTTGGGTCCATTAACATTTCCCTTAATTGCCCCCCTCTCCCAGCTGATTAATGTAAGCTTTGACTGTACCTTTTTTCTCAGTAAAATCTTGTCATGCGGAAATTAATTTTTTAAATTATCATATTTAAATAAAACCTGTGTTTTAAAAGCTAGATAAGTAAGTACAGATCAACCCACACTTATGCAGGGAAAAGCAATGCCTCGTCCTTTGGAGAAAGGAATGGGGGTTTTTTTCCAAGAAAAATTAGAGGGGACATGATAGTTGAGGGAATTGTTAATATAGCAATAAGCTGCAGAAAGGTGTACTAATTATTGAGTGTACCTCAGCTGTACCACTACGATGGAGACTGACGGATGAATAATGAAGAGAATAATTCTGATTTTGATTTCATTTAAACCCTAAGTAGCTCCACTTAAATTAATGGAGTTCCACGCATGAAGCAATGGTGTGGAACCAGTATCAGATCCAAAAATGCCTTCAGCTACGTGGGATGCGTATTTCCGCATAATGCTTGGTGGTAAGAGGCTCGGTTCAAAATACTGCAAAGACAGCTTGTAGCATTAATAATTCATAGTTTTAAAAGATGCCTTTTTCCGCTGTACAGCTATAACAAAAGAAATAGCCCCTAGAAAAGCAAAAATTCCCGAGCCCTGCAACTTTTAAAGAAGAAAGCTCCATCATGCAATGCAAGAATGGAGAGTATATAATTTACAGGAACATTTACAGAGAAGCTGCTAGCCTTTTTGCACAAGTCAAATGCATGGCACAGTTAGGAAGAACATCAGGTGACAGTTACCTGACAGAAAATCAGATAAATGACAGTGACTGTCTGTTTACACATCTTCTCAATGATAAGGACACGGCCATTCAACAGGGACAGCTCTGGCCTGCCTGTGGCCTCATTAAAAGCGTCCGACAACCCAACTGTACGTCAGGAGTTGAATTTCCAGAGACACATTCAAAGGCAGCCCTGTCTGAAAGACAGGCTGATGTTTTGAAAGGAGAAATGAAAGGACTGAAAAACCATGGAGTTACTCTCTTTTCTCTGGTCAGGATGCCCCAGAACATGGTGAATGTATAGTGAACCGCTCTTACGAGGGCTGTGCCTGCCCCCCATAGAGAGGACTTGCACCTTCAGGACACACTGCAGGAGTAGTGAATGCATCTGCAGAACAAGAAACCAAGAAACTAGACACAGCAGAACAATGCAGGAAAGATAGGTGATTTCCAGTTATAGTAAATGCATAGTGAATCCAGAAATGTGATAACTTCATTTCAGAATATATCTTTGGATGTAATTCTGTCACCTTTGTTATCAAAGACAGCTGTGCTATGTAAATAAACCCTCTCCCCTTCTTTTCCAGATGTTCCTACAACAACCAACAGTGTCCCTGAGTTTTAGCAATACTCAGCAGCTGGAGCCACAACAGCTACAGCAGAGGAGAGGGGCCATTTCTCAGCAGCAGCTTGTCCCCAGTCCTCAACTTCAAGGGCAAATTGCATCTTCACAAACAGTGAACCAGCAAGCACTGAGAGAAGCAAGTGTGATATCAAGCCAGGTAATAATTTCTTTGAATAGAGAAGCATTTATATGCAAAGAAGACACCGAGCTGTTATTAAGCAAGCAAGTAAAAGCGTGTCAGGCCTCAAAGTGTGCCCTTCCCTATTCTCTTACATAAGGGTAGCCTATATGAAGGGTCTCCCTACAGCGTTTACTTCACCTTAAAACCCTGTTTTAAAACCTTGGCCAGGTGAGTTACTTGAGTAGCTGCTTCAGCTTGAAAACTGAGTAGGGGGCATGCAAATGGTGCAGATGACTTACCGTTCTTCAGTTGATCCCAAAATAAACCTGACCGACCACACTGGAAACCAGCAATAGCAGTGTCGGCAGTGCGATCTCTCAAAATAAGCTTTACCCCGGCTTGCTTCTTAAATCCAGTTGGATTCCACCAACACAGCAAAGCCTGTCTGCTGTGGTTTCACACAGGTAGAATACATTTGGATTCATGTGAGACCCACAGGTTATGAGTATCACAGATTCCTGCATGGGGGAACAGATTTCAGCCTCCATCAGTAGGAACTGACATCTGTGAAGGCCAGTAGGTTTGGCATGGGATGTTTTTATTTCTTATTGCTGATTTCTCAGCATTTCCAGTGTTTGCTCTTCCACCCACCTGTTGTACCTGCCTTCACAGAAAATTTAGTTCCTATTTCTGCTCCCGGAGCGTGCAGCAAGCATAGCTGCATCATTATCTTCAGACCCCTCAGCTGTAGCTTGTAACTTCTATTATAACAACTTATCAAAATAAAAACTGTATCCATATTACAAATAGGCATAAACCCACCATTTTCTTTTCTAATAAGGTTTATTCCCATCACTGGGCTCTTATTTTGGGGCTAATCACCCCTAACTTTGCCTGTGCCTTCAAGGGGTGTCATTTGTCTCCTCAACTGCTTGACGGCACGACCAGGGCAGCTTTGCTTTTGCAGCGCTCAGGTCACAGGGGTAGAGCAATCCGTGGGGAAGCGTCGCTTCTCCCACGCTGACAGCAGCCGGGCTGACGCGCCGCCGGCCATAACCGGCGGTGACCGCACGGCCACGGCACCGCCTCTCGGTTTCCAGCGCGCAGCGGTCAGGGCATTGCTCGAGTTCTGCTCTCTGGCCCCCGCTCTCTTCCAGGGCCCGAAGGCGCCGAGGAGCGCGGAGCTGGCCCCGGGCGGCGGCCGCCCCCCACGCGCCGCGCCACAGCCCTTCGCAGCCGCCCCCTCCGCCGACGGCACTGCGGCGCCCCCTGCCGGCCCGCCCGCCCCCAGCTGCAGCCACGACCAGCAGCTCAGGTACGGCCCGACCCTGCCTTCTGTCTCGGGCTACCCTGGGTACGTGGGGGAGGATCCACCTCGGCATCCAACTGGACATGGGAACCCAAAAATCACATGATGATACTCGGAACTCAAAACACAAGCCATTCCCGCCAACAGGAGCAAAAGAAATCCCGCTCTTCTAAAATCCTAGCATCCAGCCTCACAGCTAGGCACCCACATCACCAGGGAGGGCATGTGCCACCCCAGCCCCCAGTTTGCAGTGCTCAGGATGCCCAGCACAGCCAGGAGCTGAGGTTAGGCCTCCTCATATTTAGCCCTGTGCCATACCTATGAAAGCGCCCTTTTTCTCTCTTCAAAATGTGGGATTCATGTGGTCCTTCTGTTACAGCAATGTTGCTTTTTCTTTTTTCCACACACCAGACTGTTGCTCAGCCAGCCCATTCAGCCCATGATGCCTGGGTCCTGTAATGCAAGACACCCTTCGGACCTCAGCATGGCGGGATCCCAGGCTAAGTATGTGACTTGTCAAAGACAGAACATCAGAGTTGCTTTTGAGCAGAAATAAGCCTTCTTTAGTTAAATGACTAAGTGTTACTGTGCTGAACCTGCCTTCTGGTGTAAGGGTCAGCCTTACCCTGCCTGGTCACATCAGGAAGGATGACAGAGAGGAACACAGCATGCCGGCAGTGTTTCAACAAGCCAAGGCTGGGAGAATTTTTCATCGAATCATCATCACAGAATAGTTTGGGCGGGAAAGGACCCTAAAACTCATCTAGTCCCAACCCGCTGCCTTGGCCTGGTTGAAGTACCAGCACTGAGAACACCCATGCTCAATGGGCAGTGAGGCGCTGGTGTAAGGCCTTTGGAGCTATGCCTGACCTACACCAGCAGAAAGAATCAACAGGCTTCTGCACCTGAGCTCACTTGGAAAAGCTGCTGAACAAACCATCTGTTTGCTGCCTCAAGACTCAGACAAAGAAAGCAGAAAATATTGATTGGAATATGCATATTTTTTTTATTTAGCTAGTTTTTGTCATGGTACTTAATCATGACCTGCTAAAATAGGCAACTGTTCACATGTCATTACTTTAAAAGTAATTCTGTATGTTACCTCGGAAAAGTAGGTATTCAGTACTTTTTGTTTTTTAAACATCACTATTGCTGTTTATCTTGAGATACCTTTGTCAACCTTAAATACACAGCATTTTAGATCTGCTTTTAAGCATCTCAGTAAAAGAGACATGATCTGCAAAGGCACAAAGTTCACATAGACTCTGACTCACAGGACCCTTTTTTAGGAGCAAACATCCTAGTACAAGAACCCGAACTGCAGCATTTCTGACTAACCCCAAATGTTGAACAGCTGTTGAGCGAACACACGCCACACTATGATCTCATCACCCATTAGAGGACAAACAGAATGAGGCTGGGTTGGCAAAAGCTCCACTGTGGTTCTGCCCACAGCCTTCTACAAAACAACACATATTTTACGTTCTGCTATGCAAAAGCAGGCTGGCAAGAGGAGCCAAGTATTTTGTTTCTGTCCCATCCCTAACCCCAGAGGACTTCTAGAGGCTTCTTCAGTTTCTACAGTGTGACCCTCCCCATGGGCAGTCGTAGGGGAGCACAGGCAGCAGAATGGGGGGTGTATTTACTTCTCTCTCACTGTAGTTCAGAGCTCAGGATATTAACACAGAATCAAAGGCCATTTGGCTTAATGAACCTGCAATGTGAATGCTGTGGCTGAAGACTTGCATAAACCAGAATCTTCAATGAATCTAAACTGTGGTCTGTATCTGGAGGCGAGATGTACTGTGCCCTCCAAGTCCAGCTCATCCACAGATTAATGGGAAAACAGTGCTGCCAATGGTGCCATCATTCATATTAGCAGGTCCCATGAACCAGAATCCTTTATTAGGAATTACTTATGAAGACTAGGGAGGAATTACTTATGAAGACTAGGGACTTCCATCCCTACCTTAAGAGAAGACCTCTGCTTTCAACAGTTTGTTCTTGATTGTTTCGCTTCTTTCTTCCACAGGTATTCCCAAACCCAACAAATCTTTCAAAGTCTGGAAGTGCAGACTTCCAGCAGCAGCTCTCCGATTGTACTGATGGGACAAGCAGTGTTAAACCAAGGGTTCGCCACTATACCTCCTTCCCAGCCATCCTCTCTGCCACCTATGCAACTCCAGCACCAACAGCATCAGCAACAACGCTACCTGCAGGTAGGGTAGGACAAAGAGGGCCTCAAACAGGGCCTCAGGTTTCAGTGGGATCCTGAAGTTGGAGATACTGAAACATGTGAGACACTGACACAGTGCCATGTACCCTTCCAGTACAGCAAGGGAGCAGTGAGAACCATCAGAATATTTGAAAGCAAAATTACTGATTCTGTGCACTGGAAACATAATCATTTTATCCTGAATATATTTAAAGTGTATTTTTAGATGGAGAAAAATGCTGCCTTAGGATTTATTCTGTACTCTTTATTCGGTAAAAAATTTGCTTAGTTTACAAGTCAAAAGATGCTTTTTAATTACCAGCATTGACATAAAATGAGATCTGGATCAGGTATCTGGATCCCTGCAGTAAATTAATATATTTAAACATCCAACTCCACAAGGCAAAGAAGATAAGCTGGAGCACATTGCCTGGAAAAACCAGGTGATTTGAAGATGTAAAAATACTTATTTTTTGACTTAATTCAACACATTCTAAAGGGGAAGGGGAAAGGGAAAATGAGTTGTCTCTATTAATTCAAAAGAGCTGAACTGAGTCTATAAAACCTGATCACATATCCAGTGGTATCACTGAAAGAGTACCATCAACCTCAAATGATTAAACCCTTGTTATTGAAATGAAACCCTTATCATAACTGAGAATTAATGAAAAACTACTGGAGATGCCATTCCCAATAAAAGCATCGGCAAAATTCACATTGGCTTCACATCTGCAAGTTCACACCCTACTATAAACTCTCAAAAAGGAAGGGCTAGAAGGGACAGCATGAGGTACATTGGGATCCTCTGTTTCATTTCTGTTTCACTTCTATTATCCATCTGTGTAATTTCTGACACTTTCACCCACCCTGTACCTAAACAGGCTTTTCAGGATAACCTGCAAATCCTAGGCAGTGCGATCCTATTAGAAAACCTTTCTCGATGCCTGATTGTAATGCTCTTTGTTGCTATTTATGTCCATTCCTTCTAGCATTAGGTAAGCTAGCCACAAACGAAACAGCCCCACAAATAAAAGCCAGCAAACTAGTAGTATTTTGAAGCACCCTGTACATTGAGGACGAAGACCTTTAACGTGAAAGAATCGAACACCACGATGAATTTTATTTTATCTGTAGGTGCAAACACCAAGCTCTTTGCACAATGAGCAACCTGATTCTTTGCTCCTGCCACCTTACTCGCCACAGCAAGGAAATATGGGGTATCACCAGACACAGCAGCAGCAACAGCAGCAGCAGCAACTAACATCAAGAAGAAGCAATAGCTTACCAGAATCATCAAATTTACCACAGCCACTGCGATAGAGTCCCACCAGCACAATCAATGCACGATTAGCTTTAACCAATGGGCACATGGGGCAGAAGAGAATGACTTTGTACTTCTTTTGCACAAGCATTTCTTTCAAAGCTCTATGACAGAAGTACGTCACAGAGTGCAGACTGCCACGGACAATGCATTTGCGGCATGCTGGATTCAATTTGTGCTGTCTTGTGAGCACAGTATGTACTGAAAGAGCAAAATGAAAAGGAACACTATCCTGTGCAGCCTCCATCATTCTTGGGTGCATGGGAGGGGGCGTTCAGTCTTGGTGTGTTGCTCTGAAAGCTATCTGGCAATTCCAAAAGACTGTCGACAGACTCATGAGGTACTTGGCCTTCACTGTTTCAGTTCTTCTTTTGCGTATGAAAAGCACTGCATCAAAGGTCTATTGAGGAGAGAACAAGAGATTATTTTTATTATGATTATTGTTATTATTTTGCACAACTGCACAGAGGACAAAACCTAGGCACTTTCTGTAAAGAGAAGTTTGTTTCCTTATTCTTGTGGCCAAATTAGCACATCCAATGGAGGAGAAAGCCCAGTCATTGGTGAAGATGGTCTACAGCTCATAAACTTGTTTTAGAATCTGAAGAGTATTATGCAGCTTACCCTAACTGTTCTTCATTACTGAAAAACAAACAAAAAAACCCACAACCCACACTGGACTCTTTTCTGTCTGAACTGTGATTGCAAAGGAAAACTCAGATTGTGAGCACAATCATGCAACTCTCCGATAGTACAGCACGGATCCTTCTTCAACCTAAACTTACCCACTGCAAGTCTCTGAGAAATATGCACTGTGTTTTGGCCCACTGACTCGGGATGCTGCAGACTATTACATATCTCTTTCATTATAACATTTAGGATTGAATTTTCCTTTGGGGGGAAAAAAAAAAAGAAATGCACTTTTCGCTTTTTTTGTATGTTTTCTGTTGATACGTTTCTAAGAAAGATTTTATGTAATTATTAAATAAAAAGTAGTGTATTGTACAGCTGTTGTAATAATGACCTATTTCTATATAAAATAAAATTATATGGAATCATGTGGAAATTATTTTGTATATGAAATATCAACTCATTTCACAAGTATAAAGATTGTGCTTGTGCTTTTTTGTGAGTGGATATTTTGTAATAAACTAATGAATTAGAAATGTTTTTGTGAAGGGAACTACTGTTTCATGCTATATACAACTCTATTATTTTTTTTTTTCCATTAATGATGGACAGTTG
The DNA here is from genome assembly GCA_017639245.1 of Myiopsitta monachus. Classification (NCBI taxonomy): domain Eukaryota; kingdom Metazoa; phylum Chordata; class Aves; order Psittaciformes; family Psittacidae; genus Myiopsitta; species Myiopsitta monachus. The sequence goes on from CM029927.1 coordinate 40,558,975, forward strand.
TCTTTATTTGTAGAATAAAATAAAATAGCCAAAAGGCTTTATTGCAGGACTTGCACACATTTTCCTCTGGCTGTTCAACTATGCGAATAACTTCAGATTTTTAACATTATCCATAACCTTGCATGGTGGTTGGTACCCAGTTAACACAACCAAGTATTATCTTATGGGATCTTTGTCATGGCACCGACAATGAGAATGGCAGCTCAAGCTGTATTAGCTGCTAGTCAAGATGGCTCGTTCTAAGCTCTTTTAGAACTTTAAAAGACCTTGGGCAGCTCTGCACTTCCAAACAGTTTTAGCTTAGGACAAAACAGATGGTTTCAAGAATGGTTTGACCAAGCCCATGCCATGGCTTTGACCCATGTCCAGCTTCAATATTTTAAGATATCACTGTCCTGAGTTTTGTGATGCATCTCTGCCGGAATTGCTACCATGTCCACACTGTAGACGGTCTAGTTTCCACTTTGGCATCCCTGTGCAGATTCTTCTTCATGTTAAATTCAAATGTATTGCAGGATGGAGCAGCCAAGTTACAGGTCTGGTTTCCCCGTGCTGACACTGCGGCAGAAGCAGCAATCTCCAACACAGAACCAGGCAGATAGCTCCGCATAGCAGTGTTTTCATTCACTGCAGCAAGACTGAAAGGGGATGGCCCTCAGGGCAGCTTGCAGCCATCCAAGTCAGTGTTACCTTCAAAAGGATGCAGACCATGCTGCTCTTCCCACCTTATCACACGTGGGTGTTCACCTCTGGTTTTCATGCCATAGAGGAACAATGGAGGTAACTGGACTGGGAAAAGGAAATGGTAAAGTAAACTTTCTGAGAAATTATAAAGGTTCAAGTGCCCTTAGTTCCAAAAAAGCTATGAATCTCCTGAAGAAAACCCACTGGCAAGATGACTCCACTCCTTCCAAAGCAAAACTGGCTGGTAGCACTGATCAGTACACCTGTATTCTGTATTTCAGTCCACATTAGCTTACTTGAGAGAAGATCGGGGAATCAAGTATCTGGTTTCTAAAAGGTGTTTAGATATCAGATCTGGTCTCTAAGAAAGTGTTTCTACAGCTAACTTTAGGTACTACTCTGGGTTAGCCTGCTTATTGCTTCCATTCAGTGAAGCAAGAGTGACCCCACCAGATGAAGTTTAAAGAAGCTAAACCCAAAGGTGCTTCCACTTCATGTCTGAGGGAACCTCTTTCCTTCCTTTAACTACAGATAAACCTAAGCAAAGGTCAGCTGCCTAAGTTAGAGGCTAACTTAATAAATTCCACCCAGTTCTGTATGGGCTTATTCTGGGAAATGGGAGAAGAAATCTGTAGGCCAATCAGTGCACGCAGGAAAAAGGTAATGAAGGAACATGAGCACCTCAGCAGAAAGCACAGTGGAAGCAGCACTTGATAGATCTCAAATACTATGATGGAAGTCACAGGAAGAGAAAATCCCCTGAGGAATTTATTTTACTCTCAGGGATAGTTAAAATACACCCACATCTCTTCTGATTGCAAACAGGTTATGTCCAAACCAAGCTCAGCCTCAGAGTAAACACTTACCTTTCTAAAACCAGCAGTACTGTAACAGGGAGCAGCTGTAAATAGGGTGGGGTTGCCGTCTAACAAGCTGGTTTATTGCATTGTTTAGACGGGTACAGAGCACTTGCAATCAGATTTATGTCAGTACCTAGTTTTTCCTGCTCTGCCTCATTTCACCCCTCTACACACATTCCAGGTTTGGATTATTACACTTGTTCCCTGTTGCACACATAACACAATGCCAGTCCTCTTCGTAGAGCTGGGCTATTGCGATTCATCACAGCCGAGACCAAGCTTGCTCGGACACACCGACACAACCGGTGGCATTCGTTCTCCCTGGCCTGTGGAGGCAGGCTCACTGCAACACCCAGCGTCTGCCTCAAAAACAGGAGCTGCGGATCTGAACGGGGCAAGCTGCTTGCTAGGAGCACATCATCCCACCTGAAGCCGAGCTCCCCACACAACACCCCGCCTAAAATAAAGGTTCCTAAACAGCGATGGCACACAGGCAGGTGGCCACCTGAGGGACGCCCGATATCCTCAGGGATATCGGCTCAGGCTGCGCCAGAAGCAGCCCTCGGGTCGGGAGAGGCGGAACCAACACCCCAAACGTCGATCGGGACACCCCACTGCACGGCCCGGTACCAGCACACGGGGAACGAGGGAGGCAACAGACACAGCCCCACAGGCGGGAAGCGCCACCCGAGGCTTCCCTCCGCGCCGGCGCAGTCAGCCTCCCCCGCATCCCGGAAGGACTCTTGGCTCCCACAGTGCTGTGCGCCGTCCTTTCCGGCCTGCACCCGGGCGGGGTGAGTGGCGGCGGCGGGGTCGGTTTGCCGAATCCGTGTCCATCTGCTTTGCAGACCCCGCCGCAGGGGGGGTTCTTCGCCTATGCTCGGCGCTGGGGGCCGTTCCGGTGCGGGAGGCACCGAGTGGTGCCTCTCGGCGGTTCGTGTTCCATGGGGCTGGGGCCCATATCCCTGTACTCCCCCTCCCTCCCTTAGAGGCCTGCTCTGAGGCGGGCAAGGCGCGGGCTCGGGGAGGCCTGTGGGTTCTTTGTGGGGGTTTGCGACCCGTGCTGGGCCTTGGTGAGGGAGGAGGAAGCTGTAGGCCGCTGTCAGACCCTGGAAGGAGGCCTCTCTGTCACCGCCGTCTCCTTTGCGGGACGGGATGAGCTACCCACCTGGGTCGCGTCGGAGCAGGAAGGGGCTTGGGGGTGCTGAAGCGGGAGGGGGCTGTCCAGGAGCCCAATCTTCATGGGATGTAGTCAGTCTCAGATCTGTTTCGTGTTCCTGTCAGGGAGATGAAAGTACAGCATTTGTGATGCTGGAAAGTTGCTGTGTAAAATCTGCAACTGGTGCGACCCCGGGATGAATTAAGCTTAAAGTTAAGTTGCTGAATGTGGGAGTGGTGTGGCTTGTGAGGAGCTGGGGAGGGAAGGTGGCAGGGGAGAAGTTGGGTCTGTGTTTGATGCGTACGTGGATGCTTTTCAGCGTTGCTCATATGGCTCCTGCAAAGAAAAGTGAGAAAAAGAAGGGACGCTCTGCCATCAATGAGGTGGTAACTAGAGAATATACCATCAACATTCACAAGCGGATCCATGGCGTGTAAGTTCTTTTTATCAGTGATACATGTCTTACATAAAGCAGTGTTTGGAAGCTGGTTCAGTTGGTTTTAAATGGCAGAGAACAAATCCTTACTGGCACTGATGCTAATCTGTGACAGCTTAGTCTGTTGTGCTACAGTTGTGTCCTGAGGAAGCAGCTCTGTACCTGTGCTGACCTCCAGTTAGCATGTGGCTTTTGAGAACAAGCAAGTTTCTTTTTTTGTGGGTGTTCCTGGACTTAATTTGAAGTTAGATCTATTTACTTCTGTACACAGGTTGTCATCTGTCCCAGGTGAAGTTTAAAGTTTAGCCCACTGTAGCAAGTTTTAGAAATGAAATACTGTTGTCATCAGATGATTGGCTCTGTGCGTGTCAGTACATTGTGTGAGGTGTAAATTGGGGTATGACTTGCTTGAAACAATACTTGTGTGCAGGCAAGAGTAACTTTTTACCTGACAAAATCTTGAACCTCATACAACCATGTAGTGGTAAAGTGCTTGAGAGTACTTCTTGAGAAGCTGCATCTCCCTTTGATTCTCTTTGTGTGTGTATGGCTGCAGTCACGTGGAAGAAAACTATATCCAAATCAAAGCCATTGATGAAAATGCTGAAGCTGATTAAGAGAGAAACGAGAAAGTATTGGAAACCCATGGGTTACCCTGGGAGGCAGTGGCACCTTTAAATGGCAATAAGATGTTCTGGCCTTGCCTGTTGATTATGGCAATTCAGGCTATTTTTAATACTGATGATCCTGTTATCCACTTTTGGTTTTGGGTTATACTCTTCTTAGGCATGAAGTACTTAGGGGTTCAATACATGTTGTTTAATGCTTGTCTCAGTTGTAATCACTCACACACTTCCAGTTTCCAGCACTAAATATCAACAGCAGTGTGCAAATAATACTAAATAGAAACCACTATGGGACCTCAGACACTACTGGCATTAGTTACATGCCACAGCGTGGGAATAATACATGTGGCACAACATTCACAGTGCAGCTGTAACTTTTAGTGTAAATGCCCAGTTGTGCAGAATCTGTCCATAGCAAGCATCAGACAAGCTATACTTGTGAAAAAACCCAAAGCCATTCTCATGGTGTCATTGGTGCAGTCCTGCTAATGTGAAGAAAGTAACCATCAGCAGCCTTCCAGTATCTGAAGGAGGCCTACAAGGATGCGAGAGGCTCTTCATCAGGGACTGTAGTGATAGGACAGGAGGGAATGGGTTTAAAATTAAACAGAGGAAGTTCAGGTTAGATATAAGGAAGAAGTTCTTTATTGTGAGGTGGTGAGGCACTGGAACAGGTTGCCCAAAGAAGTGGTAGATGCTCCATCCCTAGCAATGTTCAGCGCCAGGTTGGACAGAGCCTTGGGTGGCATGGTCTAGCGTGAGGTGTCCCTGTCCATGGCAGGGGGGTTGGAACTAGATGATCTTAAGGTCCTTTCCAGCCCTAACTATTCTATGATCAAGTACTATTTAGCAGAAGCTATTACTTAGAATAGCATAATTTTTGTTCTGCTGTTTATTTCAGTACAGATACAGTTCTGTCAAGCTTATGTTACTATTGTTGTACTGCTTTTCTCATCAACTCAGTATTTGTGAAAGCTCTGATCTCTAAAGTAATATTGCAATAAGTTTTAATGTCAGCCTGTTTGAATAAGACATCTAGGCGATCTTGCAGTTGCAAAATTTAAATGAAATTATCCTACATAAAGTGTTTAAGGCCAGGTTGGACGGGACTTTGAGAAACTTGCTCTAGTGGAAGGTGTCCCTGCCCATGGCAGGAGGGTTGGAACTAGATGAGCTTTAGGGTCCCTTCAACTTCAAACCATTCTATGATTCTGTGTAGTTTCTATTAGGCGTAGATATTAAAGTTAGCAGCTGTCTACCAGAGTAAAAGTCTAGTCATGTTATGGTGCAGCTTGTCCTAGAGTTAAAGAAATGGCTTTTGTATTTGTCCCAGGGGCTTCAAGAAACGAGCACCGCGTGCTCTCAAGGAGATCCGTAAGTTTGCGATGAAGGAAATGGGTACTCCTGATGTTCGCATTGACACCAGGTTGAACAAAGCAGTCTGGGCTAAAGGAATAAGGTAGGTTTCTGCAACTTTCCTTATTGGATGAGGAAGAACCTTATAACTGTGTATATGGAGGTATAGGACTTGGAAAAAAAAAAGTATACGACTTGTAGTGTTTGCATATTCTTTGCAAATGCTTGCTTTCTTACAGCATGCATGCTAGGCTAAGCTATCTATCACCTCTGTGTTTCTGATCAGCTCCCCAGCATATTTGTAGGAAAGCTTTGGTAAACTCTGGCATTGAAAAGAACTTCCTCCTACCTCTAATAAGAATAAAGCAAAGGAAAGAAGGAATGTGGGCTTGGGGGCAGAAGGCAGGGGGAAGGAAAGGATTGGAGTATTGTAATACTGTAGTATCCCAATCCCTGTTGCAGCAGTTTTTAGAAATGTGGCTTTTTAGTGATACCTGCAGGCCATGATAAGTACCTGGGATTTGTGTCATGTGTCTGAACAGGTTTAGGTTTCAAAGCATGAAGAATTGATACTGAAATACTACAAAAAGAAAAAGTGAGATGCATTTTAAAGAGGGCCGTTAATCTTCTTGTCGGGAGTACACATGCTAATAGGGGACAGGAATTACAGTGTCTGTTAAATCACTGCTACAGAGGCAGCTGATTGGGCGTTTGACATGTGTGAAGATGGTCCAAAAAGACTCCCGTGAGGAGTGGGATGTCTTAAACCATAGTAAAAGATTATCTGGTAGGGATTAATACTGTGAGTGATACACTAGATACACGTGACTCCTTGTTTTAAACCATGTCTGCTTGGAATTAGATTCCCAAGTCTAGCCTCTTGACATATTTACAGTACTTTACCGGGAGTTGTGTGTTAGGCCAACCCTTCCTTCAAAGACGAGTGGGAAGATGGGACTAAGTTACTGGGCCTCCTGAGCGGGGGTTCTTCTGCCTTCCTGTTCAGATGCTCCAGTTAATAGGCAGTGAAGAAGTAGCAGTTGAACCAGATGACAGTGTATCTTCAGAGCTTAGTACTGAGGCTGCTAATCAAGACTTAGCTGGTGGAAGTGCGATCTGTAGAGGAAGGAGTCCTCACATTTGTCTTTCCAGTGTGAAAACTGCAATTTTCACTGGTTAGAATAAATGTATGCAAAGTAAAATACCTTCCTCTGGAAGAATCAGGAGAGGCTAAAATCAGGAGGCCAGCTACTATGATAGTCAATGATCTAAGTACAAAGTAGTGAAAAATGCGATTGACTTGTTTCAAGAAGGGAGTCAATCAAAGCAAGTTCCCACATCTTACTGTATCCATTTGATTTAGTAAGTATGCTCTTGAAAACATGCAGCAAGCAGGAAGTTCCTTCACATATGCTATGAAGCAAAGTACTCTGAGCAGGAGTTTCCCAAACTCTCATATTCATTTGAGGTGAGAGATTACTTGAAAAAATGGTATGAATTAATTACTTTGTGCCTTCCCTCAGCAGTGTATTTTGGGCAGTATTAGTGGAGGATACTAAGCTGTGACTTTGTCCTGGGTTCCATGCTACTAAGAAGGAGAAAAATGACTGCTGCAGCTGAACCCAGGATAGACTTGCAGTCAGAGTCATTGTAAGTGAATTAGTTGTGTTTCCACACGCTTTGTGGGGAAGAAATGTTGGATCATTTGTATACTTGTGAATAAGATCTTGGTTCAGGTCTGCTGCTCACTAGAATTTCCATGTGACTTCTGGCATACAGATTGGACAGTACTCTGACTCTTTGACAGGTGCTTCAGGCTTTCAGAACAGATAGTTGGGGTTTTTTTAACTCGTTCTTTTATGTTCTAGTAAGAAATGTTAGTAACAGCTGCATGCTCATCATCCACACTGTGCTTCATGATCATCTTCATAGTGTATTTCCTCAACCAGTAGTGGACAGAAGATCCACTTCTGGCTTTATGCTCCCACTGGATTATGGGAACATCTCATCCAAGGCTCGGTTAAATCTTAGCTGCTCACTTTAACAAAACTAAAAAACAAACCAAAACAAAAAATTCCACTAAGGCAAACAGTACAACCTCTGAAGTACAGGATTTGTCTTGTTATAATGCTGAGATAGAATTAACTCATCATGTCTTTGCACAAATAGGCAAAGCTTAAGAATTTGAAAGGGGGGGAGAGTAATCATGGAGCAACAAACTTTTCTATGGATTATCATGTTTCTGGACATATTTTACTGAAAACTAATGTGTTGTCTTTATTTTAGGAATGTTCCTTACCGTATCCGTGTGCGTTTGTCCAGAAAGCGCAATGAGGATGAAGATTCACCAAACAAGCTATACACACTGGTTACCTATGTACCAGTCACAACATTCAAAGGTGAGGTTGCATGCCATCTCTTTTCCTCCATGCTGTTTTCTGAGCAAGTAGCGAAGTGGGACAGCTCCTCTTGCAGAATTCATATGAAAAGCATGCTAAAGGGGCCAAACTGCTGGCTTAAACTAGCTCTGCTGTAGAGAACAGGGCTGCTAGCTTGCCTGATCAGCATTAAAAAGTAAATACAGGATTTAGTGAACTAACCATTTAAATTTTGAGAATAAAACCCACTAGCCATAGCTGTTAGGGTAGTTTTAAAGTTTGTTCTCCCATATAAAGTCCATCTTCCGATGTCAAAAGCTCAAGCAGGTTGAGCCTTTTCTGCTTGTCATCTGAGAAGGGTCTTACTTGCAAAATTATTTTAACATGAAGCTTTTGGTGAAGTACTTGGCTACGTAGTGTGCTCTTCCAGAAGGCAATCACCAAATTAGCTTTGAAACTGCAGGTGCGCTTTCTTGTGAAGACTTGTGTGTACATAAAGGGAATTGTCTTGGCAGCAGGTGGTGATAGTTTCTTGTTTTGCAGGTCTACAGACAGTCAACGTGGATGAAAATTAAACTGATTTTCCTTACAATAAAAGGATAAAAAGAAAGTTTATTTCTAAGGTTTATTCTTAAGTTGGTTCTTTTATTGTCCAGTCTCTTCAAGCTCTCATCCATGAAGCCTTGAATTGGAACAGGTGACATCGTAAAGTATCTTGCTTTCTTTGGGCTTGTATATAAGGGTGTAATTTTCTTAATTAAAGGTTCTACTAGATACGGAATAAGGAAGAGATGTGAGTGTTCCTATGTGAGTTGCAAAATCCTAGGGGGTTTGTTTCATTCCTGTGGGAATTAAAAGTCACTACAAGGACAAGTTTGTTTTTAAAAAAAGTAAACAACAACCCCAGCCCCAAAACAATGCATGTAATCTTTTGTGGATAAACTCCGTGTGTTTAGTGCTCCTCTGGTCTCCTAGATGGAATCGGTGAGCTTCTCTGAAGTAGGTCTGTGCTCTGCACTGAAATGTGGCTTTCCAACCTGTGAATTAATTGTGAGCATGCTAGCTCAGGGAATTAGTTTAATGAAGTAGGGACCAAAGGCACTTTGCTTCCATAAATCAATAAATACTGTTAATACAAGTCTAGTACAAAAAAGATTTATTGAAAAGTGCATGTTTTCACAGACCAACATCAGAAGCACAGTCCATGTACACTTAACATTTCAGCAAGACATACAAATTGGAATACAATCAAATATATTAAAATAGTTTCAATTACCAGCATTGAAACAGTTCTCAATATTAGTGCAAAAAAGGCAACCCAAACTGCAGACAGTAGCTGAGAAGTGTTTTTCCTATGTTCAAAAGGACAGTGGGAGCCAGCCTCTGCTTTCCCAGTGCGGAAGAAGACTCAATGTCTTCATGCTGTAGACAGATGTTTCCTTGGACATTCAAAACAAGAACATAATTAATAAATCAATGGCACAAAACAAACCTATACACCCTTTAGCTTTTAAAGCTCTTAAGCTGAAAACCACAGACCAATAAATTGTTTATCAAAAGTCCACTGCTAACTGAAAGCCTTTTTACAGTATGTGCTTTGGCATTACTTCAGTGCATTTTGGTTTTGATGGGTTTGCTATGACTGTGTGTTTAGTTTTGTATGTTCCCCCCGTGACTGGCAGCTTATTCCATTTGTTCTGAGACTATATTGATTTAACTTTGCATTCTCAAGTTTTGGCTTCAGTTCTAAGGGTTTTTCAAAGAAGTTAACTAATGACTGTTCAGTCAAGAGGGATGCTAAAATATGTTCAAAAGAGACAGTCCAGTCCCCTTCAGTCACAGGAGAAGGTTGAGAGTCTTTCTGAGGGGTCTTCACAGTGTCAGTAAAAACAGCATCCTGGTCTGAAGTGGAGGCCTCGGGCTGCAAGTCCTCGGTGAACTCGTCTGATCCACTCCCCAGGCTGATGCTTCTTTGTCCTACTTCTCCAATCTGAAGTAGCAGTGTGGTCACAGTGGCAATGGCTTGGTACAAATCATTCTCCTCTGGATCTTCATGAAACATGCTATACAAGGTTTTGCAGAACTGAATGAACTCCCTCTGTAAAGGATGACAAAACAAACTACTGAACAGCCAGGTTGTGGGTAACTAAGCATAGGAGTCAGGTGAGGATGCAGTACTGCAAAGGAAGGCAGAATGCCATGTACATTTATATACTCACTTATAATTCCTGCCTGCTTTTAAAGAAATGCTAGTGAAGAGATTTCAAGCCACAAATACTAGGAAACCTTGTTGCTGCAAATAAAAAGGGAACAGAGCAGAAAAGTTTTTTGTTGCCTTGATGAAGGAGGTCGGGGCCTCCCAGATGTCCAAAGGTCAAGTAAGATGCAAGGCAAGGGATACAATCCATTACTGGTGGGAAACTAGTGGCTGTTCTAAAGAATGAGTTGCAACCAAAGCAGCCATGCACGGGTCTGCAAGCAACTTCCCATCTGCTGTTTCTCCCATCTTTCCCCGGCTCTTCTACTAATAAAATTCAGACATCTTCCCTGCCTCTCCCTCCATTCCCCACCCATCATAGATGATTATCAGGCTAGAGAGGATGCTTCCACATCCTGCTAGGAAATTTGTGAGTCCCCAAGATTCACACAATCATAGGATGGCTAATTCAGGATGAAAGGGACCGCAGGAAGTATAGTCAAGCAATGCTTTTAAAGAGGTATGTGTCCCTTCTAAACTGATAGCTTAGGTACATGACATCCATTTAAAAGTTTATTTAGCAACACCAGCACAGAGGGGTTCTGGATATAGTCCCATCTTTCTTTGCATGTCTGTACATTTGTTTTGCTAATTCAGGACCCTTTTCCCTGCAGACTTCCTCAGGCCAACAGGATACACAGAGCTCTACTAGCATTAGTGTATGGTAAGATGATGAGAGCCTTCATCTGTTTTTCTTACTTTATGCAGTTCTAGTTAGTGTTTGGCTAAGACAGGGAAAAGGCCTAGTTAGTAGCAGACTTAAGAAAGAAGTTACAGCAGTCTGGTGGAGAGGAGGCCAGGGAAGACAGAACAGCAGGATTCATTCTTGGGAATTCTTTGGCCTTAGGAGGAGAGCTTTTTCCAGCCTGTTACACTGGGGTTCAGTGAAATTCTTTCTATTCACCAGCCAGTCTGAGGAGAGGGAGCTGCTAGAAAGATAGCTCAGAGTCCTTAAACACCTGCCCTCTGGATGAGAGGAGCCCAGTCCTCTAAAAGACTGAGTCTAAGCTCAGGCTGAAGTTACACTTTCTCAGAAAGAGTTGCACTGTTGTATTCAGTCATCGCATTTTTGAGTGCTCTCCATTTCTTTGAAAACAAACTAAAGCCTCTAAGACATACCTGGCTCATTTTTGGCAATTCTTTTTCAGTTTTAGTGTCTTTTTCTTTGGCGAGATCCTTCAGCATCTGCTTCAGCTGCTTCTGGTAATCTACTGCATCACCTTTTTTGGAGCAGACACGAGAAAGAATTAGTTTTCAAGTCACCGGAGTAAACTGACATTTCAGAATAAACCTCAGAGAGCAGAGATAATACAGGGGTAGCAAATGGGAAGCTGGTTCTCTCGTATGCACACGCATTAGGGAACCATTTTGGACATACCGTTTGATTTTCCAATGACTAGTGGTCTTGAAGTCGACAGCAAAGGATTCTTCAATGGCGACTGGCTGTCTCGTTCATTCTCTGTGAGAGCTATCAAAAAACAAGTGAGAAATGTCTTATTCTTCAAATGCTGCATAATGATTATTTATTTAAATATTTGAAGAAAGCAAAATAAGTGGGCCAGGATGTTTTTAAACTACTTCATTAAATCCTAAAGTTGTGTTACCGTAAGACAGACTGGTGCTGCAGAAAGAGTCGGAAGTTTGCCAAGAATGGTACATTTAATTAAAACTTTGCACAGAGAAACTTCCACAGAATTTTGTCACCTCATCAAAGCTGGATCAAGATGCGATAGATATCTACTGTACACAGAGTACAAAGCCACCCAAAAACACTCCTTCCGTTCACATTTTCTCTGGAAGTAACAGTATAATTGGCAAATTATCTCTGAATGCAGCAGATGTGAGCCTTGACATTATATATCTATAAATTTAATCCAAAATGGTTTTGACTGGAGTGATTTTTATAATGCAAATTACAAATGCACATCCTATATGCTCCCAGCTGAAGGAAGCAAGATGGAGGTCTTCATTATGCAGCCTTTTCTCAAAAGCTTTAAGCAAGAGAGTATCTTTTGGAAATGGAGGTATTCCTTCCCTTTTAGAATTCTTACCCGGTGGTATATGCAGCCTATATAGTAACTTTATCTTTTCATTCATTTCTCCATTATACATAACATCTGCAAGAAAAAAAAAAACACAAAAGGAAGTGGGACCAGAGCATTTGCTTCCACAGTTTAAAATAAATCAGGCATCTCTCTGTGTACAAAAGAGAATTGTTTGTATGGACAATACACTAAAACATATGGCCAGTATATTACATCGCAATATTTTAAGCTGTGCTTGTCAATGGGGAACAGCAGGTGAGAGCCATCTGGTTTGGTCTTTGTTCTTGCCAAATAGAATATCTAACCTTATGGAGCCTCAGCATTGGCTAAAAATACCAAGGAGGATGGCAGGGAATCGAGCAAGGGCTGTTTGCTGCCATAGATTAACAGCAACGTGAGAGAGGAGAGGCAGAAAACTCCCTTTGGGGCCACCATATTCTTAGTATTTCTCCCCTTCATCCCTTCTTGCTCTTCTTTAGAGTGAGCCCAAAAGCAAAATCTACATCACATGTAATATAATTAATCTCTTCAATGACCAGCAGAAATGAGATTCTCAACTTTCAAGTGCACTGGAATACTGTGAGGACCTTCTTTTTTTACATTTAGTTCAAAGTTGAATCCTTCTAAGAATCAAAATCAAATAGCAATGTAATACAGGGTTGCCTTGGATCACTTCAGAAAGTTCTAAAAAGCATAACCGGTGCAAATAGGGGTTTACTGATTTTTACTGAAGCTCTGAATGTTGATCGAGATTTTTTTTGCCTCCTGGGGTCAGGCAACAGTTATGATGTGGCACTTTCTTCTTCAGCTGGATTTTGAGATGGGCAGTCTCATCTCATCAGAGCACCCGGTGGCCGCAAGACCAACCCTAGCGCAGCTCTCCATCTATGCTGGCCGGATTTTTTTTGTTCTGCTTGTTGCGAACATACAAGGCAAAGAGCAGTCGGTTGTGTGAAATTAAGTCTTCAAGATGTGGTTACAAAGAGGTATGCCGAGAACAACAATCCCGTAGAGAGGATTTCTTAGCATTCGAGGCAGACCCAAATAGTTTTAATACACAGCCTTGGGCAACCTGGTCTAGTGTGAGGCATCCCTGCCCATGGCAGGGGTTTGGAACTAGATGATCTTAAGGTCCTTTCCAACTCAATCCATTCTGTGATTCTGTGAATATTCAATCCTGTCCTTAGGCAGTCTTTGAAATCTAATCAACTTAGGTGATTGGAACACAAAAAGTTAGTAAAGGTCACTGACTAGGCTAATTACAAGCCCAAGAAAACCATCTGCCCACGTCCTCCCCTGCCAGCTGAATGGCATTTTATACATACATGTCTCACCCATGTGCAAACCCCCCAACTCTCCCCACCTTCCAGCCCACAGGGAAGTGGATACCTAAGCAGCTGGCGAGCCCCTTGAATTCAATCAACCTGTCCATGTTCTCATCCAGGAGCCTGAAAGTCCTTTGGGCGAGGACATCGGTGTGCTCCCCACAGGTCCAGGGCGAGACCAACCTGTACAGGTTAGCAAACTGCTGGGCGTCGATGCGGTACTGCTCGGCGTATGGTCTGCTGGGGTCATGTCGCTCACTGACTGGACTCGTTGTTTCCCAGTAACACCTTATTAAATGTTCCCTCTAGGAGATATCAGAGGTGAGAGAGGTGGGGTTGTGGTGTGCAGTATCAAGAGTACAACCAGCAGAAAAAGGCTTTGATTTGCATCAAAGTACACTGTTAAAGCTTAACATTCTCTTTGTGCAAGGTGTTAAAATGATACTGAGCCCATTCCTGTGAGAAAAAGTAATCTTTAATTAAAGCAGCCAAGCGTTCTCATGATTTCCAATGGATAATTAAGAAATTTGAATGGAGACACAGCAGATTCTTGGAAGAAATTCACTGCAGACTACTGAAACTTTATTAGCCACATCTGGCCCAGGATGTCTCCAGCCAACAACCAGAGGTACAGAGGGTCAGAGAAAATCAACAGTATTACACAGGCCTGACCTGCTCATTCATTCTCTCTCAGACCTCTCCATTTGGATACCATACCTATTAGTCTTCCCTTAGGGACAGACTGATGGAAAACAACAAGTCCGAACAAAACAAGCTGTCCCAAGGGAGCTAATGAAAAAGGAACCACCACCAAGAAATGAACTGACGGAAGGGGAGGAGTGCAAGCCAGTCCATGCTTAAAACCAGAGCAGCAAGAAGCAGGAAGGAAGCACTGAAGAGCAAGCCCCAGTAGCATCATCTTACAACCACTAATTGAGGGAGGATACTGCTGCTCTTAGCCACAAAGCTACGTAACACTAAGAACATACCACAGTCATATTCTCAGTACCTAGTATTTATGGCTATGAACAGTACACAAAAGAAATGGTCCATTAAGGGTGATAATTACATGCTTGGACCTCTAAATCAAGTATAGTTGTATAGGCTTAGATGTCCCAGTCTCCAAATAACATTTTTTATAATAGTTCTTTCAAACAGCAGCTTGACAGAAAAGAATGGAAGCAGGAAATGCTTTTAGTTCTAAAAAAACCCCTAAACCTAAACCATTGGAACATTTGGAATCAATTGCAAAGACACAAGTTTGAGGGTATTTCTTCCTCCACGGAAAACAGTGTCTACCTTTAAAGAGCATTAAGAGAGCAGGACGTAAACATACTGCTGAGCAGAGTGAGCAGAGCTACACATTTGATTTATTCTGCATGTGAAAGTTACCAGAACCTAATTTCTCATGGACAATTTCCAAGCAACAAGTTAGAAAGGAAACTGAAGCAATTCTCCTTTGAAGGATCAGTATGTTAGTGTTCCTCTTTAACAACTAGGCAGCTGCAGAAAGGACAAAATGTCAAGATCCCATCCAAACAGTACCGCTGTGGCAGAGGATACGAGGTCTGAGGCATCACTGTATCCCCTGCTTCTCAGGGACACCAACCTTGAACAAGTCGTACAATTCCTCTAAATCTTCAGGAAGAATCGAGACATCTGGGATGACAACTCGGAGCTTAAAAATAAAGACAGCAATCATGTTAATGACAATTGTTTTTCCCGTCATCACTGACATGGGCAGGACCATGAGCCCCACAGGGACTGTTTATACTTGGTACAACTGAAAACCACGGTATTGAAAAATCTTTGCAATTTTTTCCCCTTCTTTAGGTTCAAAGGTTGGACAGATCCATGAACAGAGAAATCCCTCGAGGGCTGTTAGAAACAAAGACAGGAAGTCCCTAAGCTACAGGTCACAGGAGGCCAGGGAAGCACCACATGGTGCATGGCACTTGCTCTCTTCTAACACTCCTCCCCTGGGGCATCTGCCTGGGGCCATGGACAGAGGCAGAGGTGCTGGGCTGGACGGTCTTGCCGTTGTTTCTGCTATTAAAGCCTTCCTAATGTTAAAGCCACAGTAGAAAATAATGCATGTGGCCACAAAAGGAAAATCAAACCCATCAGCATCACCAGGAAAGAGTTTTTTCCGGACTCGGTAATGATTCTCCCTTTTTCCAGATCTGGTAGTGCCTTTTACAAAACAAAAGCCGCCTGCCTCAAGAGAGGAGATGTTAAGCTACCTCAGTCAGAACAATACCCTACTCACCACATTTTGCTTGGTTGTGTCTTCATGGCTCTGCAGGACACGTACTCGGTGTTTGTAGCGCATATGCTCTATCTGTGCCACAGAGTGGTCTCCAAATTTCTACATGGAAGGAACAGAAGTTTATTGTTTTTATAGTATTTTATGATATTCGTGTTTCTCATTTACTGGAAATCCAACTTTTAATGTATTTAAGGTATTTTATGAAGAAAAAGCATACCCAGTCTCTTAATTGATCTGTCAGTGTACGTATTTATACCACACTTAGCCTTGTGCATTAGAGCACTTAGTCGAGGAATCTGTAAAATGTGTATTAACTTTTAAAACATCCATGTTGAATTTAACCTTTTTCTTTTTTAGAACTCAAACTTAACTGACCAGTGAACACAGAGCAGCATTTTACCTCATAGGAATCATGAATTAGGTTAGCTATTTCAGTCACTGGAGAGGGTTCTTGGTCGTCGCTGAAGAATGCATGGTGGTTACCAATAGGTGGGAGAGGGCTTTCCTCATTTTTGACATGCTCTAAAAACCTGACAGGAAAAAAATAGAAGCAACACAGATAACTCTGCACTTTGCTTTTCTCTGTATAAATAAGCAAACAAGTCTTATGGCTCAGACTTAAAAATAAATTGGTTTTTGGGCTGCTGGGCTCTTCAAAAATGCCTTCATGATTACTCATCTGAGGAACAGCAAGCCAGCCAAATGACTAAATGCAGCCCAAGGAAGAAAACTTCTGTCTCCTTGAAGCCTGGAGCAGGAAGCCTGTCACTCTAGGGAAGGCACGAAGAGCAGCAGTAAATACTGCACACTGACGCAATCAATGCATGTCTTGGCGCTGCCAGGAAATGTCACAGAACAGCTACTCATCAGTGTACAAAGTCCATTGCTTAAGGCAGATACTGAAAGCAGCAGCAGCAGCCAGGCAACAGGGAGGGTCCTGCTGGTGGTGCCTACAGGGTCAATATCACAATGGCACCCAAATGCCTTTTTTATGGCACAGTGGTCCATGATGGAAGGAGTGCTCCTGCCCAGCCATACCTGCTCAGAATCATCAGGGCCTGCCCATCATCCTTGCTATTACACAGATCCACGGCGTTGGCTTCCAGTATGGCCAAGCCCAACTGGAAAATAGCTTTGATCCCATCATAGAAGAAGCAGTCCACAACATTCACAGCACTTTCCAGGGGCATGATGCTAAGGAAAAGGGTAAGGAACCATGAAAGAGAGATAGAAGCTAAAGCTGTCAGGTCCTTCATATGTTCAGCCAGCTCTGGAAGTTGCTCTTTTATAAGCTCTTCAAACACCGACTGGTCTACCTGAGCACCTGCAAGTCATAAAGAAATAGTATTAGCCAGGACTGACGCAGGAAAAAACATTCTTTAAAGCTAACGACTGCTGTCAACTATCAACTGCAAGATCTTCCTAAAATTTAAATTGACGTGATACGCACACATCTACAATGAAAAATCCCACTATCCTCCAGCTGGGATCTCAGCCCCAATCCTCATGTCCATTATCCTTACTGTACAACTATCTACAAAAAGACCATGTTGATTCTCCAAAGTGCCTTTATGGTGCAATGAAATAGTAATAGCAGAGCTGTTGGTTTTGGTTAAAAGAGCGCAGAATAATAAAGTGCTAGCAAAAGCAATTTTCAAAATATTTTACTTTTCGCCTTGGGATCTATTCAATGAAAATAAGATGTTCCTTTCCAGCGTATATACTCAAGCAAGCAGGCAGTGGAGCTTTTGTTCTAAGTGAAAAAAATACAAGATGGAAATCCAGATCTGGCTACACACACTGAGCAGGAAGAAAAATATTTACACATCAATACATGCACAGATATAAACATATACTCATATATATCTGTATATAAAGAACAAAGGATTTCTGCAATGCCCAAATACAAGCTTTCCTAACTGTTCCATCCTGTCTTTCCAAAAGCAGCAGATGTGGGCTCTGTTTTAGCTACTAGCTCAGTCCTGCTTTATCAGCAGCCATTGTAGAATCAATGTAGTTTCATATCACTGAAGGGGCCTGTGTCTACAAACCAAATCTGCCACATCAGGGGCTTTAACCAAAAACTCGACAAGTTAAAAATATTCCCAAGTACAAAATGCAGTTAGCTTTTCAAATATTTTTATTTCCTTTCCAGTTACTTCATTTCTTTCTCACAGTCCGTATTCTGATAACACTAGGAGACGACTTTAATTACTATGAAATTCCAGAGACATATATACCCTTATCACTCAAAACTTCTGTGGTCCAAAAGCAGAATGTAACCTGGACAATTGGTGGCAGACAGACACCATCTTCTGGCTTTCCATCCAAATCATTAAAAAACCCAGCTATGACATTCCTCTGTCTCAGAGCTCCTCACATCAAGCCACAAAGAGCTTCTGCTGGTGGCTGAACAAACATTACAGCACCACAAATTAAGTGCCCAGGGTCATGCAAAAAGCTCTTGAGAAACACATCAAGCATGGTGCTTTGCCTTGAAGAGAAAGCCTTCTCACGTCATTAATGAAAGAGTAAAGAAAATGGAGAAGACGGACTGAGGTTACTCAACAGAGCACAGGATTTGTTTGCGGGTTTTTTTAACAAGCTTAATACAAATAATTTAATAGCCACAGTTAACATTGACACAAAAGATTGAGCTGGCTAAGGGGTATTTGAAGGAAGCCAGAGACAGATCGGCAGACACATATAAAAGACTCAGGCAGCACTGGCAAAATCAGGGGTTTAAAAGGAATGTGCAATGCCGCCCAGATCTTTCGTAGATCTTATTATAATTAAGTGTTGACACTGTAGATGAAAGTCAAGCAGGTGTATGCAAAGTGACTTTTATGCCCACCTTTTCATTAGTCTCCCAGAAAGCACGAAATCTGAGCAACTGAATCTCTAACATATTATAGCATGAAACCATGATGAGGTAGAAAAATACCAGGGTACCCATTTAAGAAATGATGACCCAAGATGCAAACTGAATGACATCTCCAAGAATGAAAAGGGAAATCATAGAAATTAAATTAGATTTTCAGTGTTTCAAGAATTATTATCAAGATGAAGACAGACTAACAGACAGAGTAAGACTGACTGCTGCTTTATGGAGAAAATGGAAAAGCCATGGTAACATGAGAATAGAATACGCGTGACCTTTGCCACCGCTTTTGACCCAAGTATAACTTGTCTGTCTTTATCCATTTATAATTTCCTCTATGCATCGCAGAAAGAAGACAGAGGGAATTCCTGAATAAGAAGATAATGTGTGCCAGCCCTGCCTGCAGGCTTTTCACATTTACAAGCAGGAAAATGATGAAAAGACTTGTGAAGAGACAGATTGGTCATAGCTGGCAAAGCAGAAGGAAGGAGATGGTCATGCAATAAAAAGCCTGAGTAGGACTGAATTGCCTACAATTTGAAAGCAAAAACTATTAAAAATAAAATAAATAGAATATTTTAAATATCATAAAGAAAAGGCCCAAGAGAAGATGGAGCTAAAAAGGCCTGTTATCACCAAGGTCATTAATTCAGTAGCTGTTTTGACTGTACAGATTACTGGCTGACACTGAAGAGGAAAAGCACAGTGACAGGTAGCAAGGTCAGAGATCACCAAATTTATAGAGACCAAAATCTGGACAACAGTGTTGGCAGTGCAAAGAGGAAAAGTTGGGTCTTGGAGGTATTATGCAGTAGGAAAGAATACAAAATTTAGACAAGAGCTGATTGCAAATCAAAAAAGAAGGTCAACAGAAATGCAAAGCCAAGAACACTAACTCAAGCAACAGGAACCAGAGGAGAGGCAGGGTGAAGAAGATCAGTAGCACTGATTTGGGCACACTAAGGTCTAGGGCAAATCAAAGCTGCAGAAACAACTGCTTAGTGAAGCAGCCATGCTGCAAAACTACACTGCTGCCATTCAAGTAGGGGGAGCAGGGGAACTTCTGAGCTGAAGCCCCTGGCTCTTCACACCATGGTGAGCCATGACGGTACCTCTTCTGGAGTCACAGTACTCTTTCCTTTGGGTACAGAGGACAAGAAAACAGAAAGACAGGATGACAAAGACTATCAGCACTCAAACAATGTAGGCTGTAGCCATGGCAAGTAACAGGCAAGATAGAAAACCAAAATTAAGTACAACTCAGGGCAGCGATTTGGCTGGCCAAGTGGGATAACTCAAGTTTGGGCGTGCATAATGTTACTTAAGGGCAATAACCCAGCAAGCACCAAAGTTATCAGTAACTCAAGACAGGCTGATGATATCTAGAAATGCACAAGGACAGATACAACTATGTTTCTGTTTTAAGCAAGGAAGGAGACAGACAAACATGGAAGTAAGTCATCAAGATAGCTGTTTAAAGTCACATTTGGAAACAGGAACCAAAATGCTGACAAGCAGGATAGTTACAGTGCCCAATCCATAAGTAGAAAATCCCAATGGCATTCAAAGCACCACAAAACACCCTACAGATCCAGCTAACTTTGGAATAGCTCTGCTTTAACTTTCCTTATCTGCCAGTTCAGTGACAAGACAATAATTGCAGCGGCACAGTGTCAGGAGGGAGGTGTAACAATCCCATGCTCCAAGCAAAAGATTTGATAACTCAGATGTCTTCTCTCTCTCCCCAGGCAGCACATCATTTCTAGCTCCCAGAACCACTACTAGCAGGGATTTCCTCCTGTCCCCACCTCCTAACTTACACTGATCCCTCCCTTTGCTACAGCAATGGTGTAACAGCAGACACTAAAGAGCAGCTAAAGAGTTAAGAGTAGCTAAAGGTTAGCATTAAAAAGGGAATAAGCTATCAAACATTTGTGTAAGAAAAGGAAGTAAAGTGACTACAAAGAACAAAAACTCTTTCTTGTATGCATACCTGCAATTACTGCCTCAAGCTGCTCAGCCCTTCTCTTTCTGTGCATTAGGCAGCCAGACTTTGCACAACAGTCTTAAAAATAGTTGCAGTGAAAGCTACAAGAGACATATCACATGCAGTAGAAGGCACACGCTGCAGAAGGCACACGCTGCAGAAGGCCTGAGCTTAGTTCTTAATGCAGCATCTAACATTTAGAGGGTTTTGTATCAACCCTCATTACAAAGGGCCGGTTCAGATGCAAACCTGTATTGCTCCAGCAGCCAGGCAACTCAGACAAGTCAGATCAGAAATAGCTACCCTAGCAGATCTTTCCTAGGTTCATCTTAAATAGCTTGAGTCTCCAGTACTGAACACATACACACACACACACCCCTAACCAAGACATTCAAGCTCTTCTATTTTTACCTAACAGGCAAAAGCGTCACTGCCTTCTGACCAACAGGTATAAAACAAACTGTAAAACTGAGCATATATTTATAGTTCTTGCAGTTCAAACCCTTCAAACCAAAACCAACCCTAGCTGGAACCTGAGCAGCCACCACTGCTGCCCACACTGCACAAGTCAATGGACCCCCTCACCTGTGGGTTCTGGATCTCAGAATACCCTGAGCATTTCACTCTCCCCAGTGCCATTCAGCTGCCCCTTCCCAGTTAGCAAGAAGAGAGGCATAAGCTCACCTATCACTCGGTGATTGAAGTAATCTGGCAGCATTCGCTCACACACAGCAACCAGCAGCCAAAAGGCTTCTTCCTCTTTGGCGTACAATAGCAGCACGGAGGTCAAAATGTTCATAGACTTACAAGGGCAAAGAAGAAAATTGGATTTGTTAGTAACAGAAAATCCTACTGACAAAAGCTACACTGTGGCTAATTTTAAAGAGAGAAAAGTAGCCTGACATGATGTAAACTGAAAAAAAGAACCAGCAAAGAAACTCTAAACAGCAAAACAGCAAGAGAAAGGTAACAGACAGCGAACACATAGTTGCAACCTACAGGCATAACAAGTTTTTCAAGCTTATGTATACTGCTTTTCATAAGGGCAATTGGAAATAGTGGAGAAAAACACAGTATTGGATTTGCCCAGATAAAAAGTAGGCAACTGATAGTATAATATGTTTTGGGGCTGCTTTCCCCTCCTTCCTGCATGACCAGTCTGATGTCAGTCAGAATTCAGGGAGCTGCACAGAAGGTAAAGTTATTATTTTCGCTGGCTAGCTGGGCAAAGTACTTTGTAATTTGCCATCAGGTTGGGAAGAAAGGGGCAGAACTTTAGTTCATTAAATCTCTGCCCCAGTGCTCTATGTGAGTCTCATCTACTCTGCACTGTCTCTAAGTGTTGTGCAAGAAAAACACTTTTGAACACAGAGAAGCATCAGAAACAACTTTTCCCTTCTTTAACTCTAAATGCAGTTTGCAAACTGCTGAGGGAATACTTGAGTTAAGCCAAAGCCCCCAGTTAAGCCTATGCGCTTGTTTTCCAGAGTAAGTTATATTTAGCAGCTAAAATTATGTCTTTCCCTAACTAGAAGGACATTATTTATCAAAACCAACATTAAAAATACTCCCAAGAGTACGATAAAACTGAGAGAGAGGAAAGAGCTAAAGAAGCAATGAGCATTATCCCACTGGGGGTTTTTCACCTGGCAGTATCCAATTTTGGGGTTCCTGTGCGCGTATGCTGTGAGCACCCTCCTTAGGGCAGCTATTCCTGTCTCGCTCTGGAAGGCAGGGTGCTCCGGCAGCGAGCGGTGGAGGTCACGCTCGATCTCCTCCGTCGCCATACAGCACTTGCCCATGGACGCCTCCACCAAATGTACATAGTAACCAGGATGCGAGGCGAGATCCGTCACAGCGTCTGAAGGCAGCAGGAAGAGAGAAAGAGGAAAACACAAAGTGGATTAGGATGATGCTAAACTTGGTGTTGTGGGAATTACTGCGCAAAAGGACGTAAGCAAGATGGTTTTCCCCAGGGGTTGTGAATTTAGCGAAATTTCCAGACCAATGAAAGAAATAAAGTCCTACCAGAAGACAAAACAAATATTAGCAAAGCTTGCATGACACAAAATCATTCAAAACACCTTAATACTGACACTGAGCAGGAAACTTCCCCAGCAGAAAGGATTACGCAAAGAAATGTACTCAGCACTGTTCACATCCTCCAAGGAGGAAAACCACCACTTTTTACAAATGTTTGAACATGTCATATACTGGATTAAGGACTAAACCTGAGATCATTTTGTAGGCACATTCTGGTTCTGACAGATCTGTGTATGAAACGAGCTATTTTTTCCATCTCCAGTTTCTATTCCCCCTGCCAATATTCAACAAGAAGCAGCAGCAGGACTGCTGACTTTAAGATGCCCTTATTTTGCAATAATTTGATTTGCCTAGGGTTAAATCAATATTTATGCTACAATCTAATTGTTTCTTGAAGATGAACATTATTTTATGCAACCATGATGTTAATTTTAAACTACACAGATGAAGATGACGTTATTTAGATTCTTCTTCACATTACGTTATGTCATCTTGAGACAGATCTTTTACAAATCTACTTAGCTACTTCCTTGCAATTATTAGTTCAGTTCAGGTCATCTCTCTCCTGTTAAGCAGTATCATAAGCTCCATGAAAACAACATTTAATTGCCCTTGGGAGATATCTTGCCTAAAGGCTTTGCCATGTTCAGAATCAGGTGATGACTACAGGCAACATTTCTAAGCTTGCCCACCTGAGAAGAGCAGCCAGAGTTTGCCTCTTAAGGATTCAGGGATTCCCATAGCAACAAGTTTTCTGATCTTCTCTGTGCGGAACATGCACACAGTTCTGCCGTATTCTACAAAATGGTCATCCCACAGGCTCTCCTTGATTTGCTCCCTAGACTGGGAACAAGAAGATACGTTTTAAAAGAATAAATCACGTGCATGTGAGAACCGGCAACCAAGAATATTTTGCATGTTAGAAATTCCACAAGGTATTTCCAATACCAATGGAAATGGGACGCCTGCTCCATGGAGTACAACTTTCCCCATTTTGCATATTCAATTCACCACACAGGGAGAAAAAAATATAAATATTCATGAGAAAGAAATGAAGAGGAAAAAACTCCAAGCAAATGGAAAAGCTGTTATCCCATAACTTATTTCTTCAGCCAATACAGAGTTCATTTTTACTAAAAATTAATATCTGTTTGAATGTCACCCAGATTTAAAAAAAAACAAACAAAATACCCCAGACCACCAACTCCTACCACCTCCCCCACATGTTACGTACCTTTCCAAAATCCAGGCCCACTACTCCTGACTGATGGAAGTCTGATCTCAGCGCTTCTGCATTAAGCAAATAACCGCTGTCCTCTCCACATTCGCTTCTTTCCTTGCTCTGTGAAGCCTCTGTACCCAGACGCACAGGCTCACTGTTCCCAAGCATGCATGTGGATCCAAAGGCAGGACTGTTCTGCAGTGCGGAACCAAAGCAGTAATGACTAAGAAAAGGCTAAGAACTATGTCCCCAGCTATCTTTAAGACACAGCTGGGTTAGCTTTTGCCTTTTGCATCCAAACCTCTCACACCTTACTCAAGACCTTATACAAAATCTCATTCATTTGTATGTCAGGAAAAGGGCTGTTCCTTTAAAAAAGAAGTTCTTATTAAACTCTAAGAGTCCTTGATGATAAGCTACCAAACAATCTTCTATTTCAGTTAAGAACTGAAAAACAGAGTCATAGAACAACTTAGGTCAGGGGAAAACCATCTTTTTCCATCCCCTACTCAAAGCAGGGCCCCTCAGACCCGGTTGCTGGGGGCTGTGTCCACTCATGTTGAGTAGCTCCAAGGAAGGTGAATCCACAGCTTCTCTGGGCAGCCTGGTCCAGCTCTGCCCACTCTTGAGGGGAAATCTTTCTCTTTTCATCCATTTGGACTTCCCCTTGCAACATTTTGGGACTGTTGCTGCTCATCTTTCAGCTGGCACCGCCAAGAAGTCTTTGGCTCCATTTTCTCCGTAACTCCCCATTAGCTAGTAGAAGACAGGCTGAACAAGACCTGCTCCATCAACCTCTCCTCATGAAGCATGTGCTCCAGCCCTGACCATCTTTTAGCCCTCCACTAGACTTAATCCAATTTGTCTATGTTTTCTTGTGTGGAGAGACAGAGACAAAACTGAACTCAGTACTGCTGATCAGCCTCAGAAGTGCTGAATGAAAGGGAACAGTAATATCCCTTGACCTGCTACTTACAGTCCTGCTAGTTCAACCCCAAACACTCTTGGCCCTCCCTGATATGAGCACACTGCTCACTTACAAAAGCTCATCTGCTGTTGTCCAACAGGACCCCCAGTCTTTTCCACATGGCTCTTCTCTATCCTTCAGCCCCTCCTTTTGCATGGGGTTACTCTGCCAGGCATAACATTTGCTTTGCTGAACTTCACGAGGTCTCTGTCAACCTATTCCTCCAGACTGTTGAGGTGTCCCTCACCCTGCTCCCTACCGTATCCCTGCTCACTGCAGGGTGGGTGGACTAGATGACCTTTAAAGGTCCCTTCCAACCCCAACCATTCTGTGATGCTACATTCACTGCTCCCCACAACATGTCAATCACAACCATGCTCTGGGTGCATTCCATCCCATCAGGCAGCTCTTTAAAGAAGGCATCACACAAGTACTGGCCCAAGATCAATCCCTTGAGGAAGACAGGAAAACAGCCTAATGGATAAACACACTGCATTCATACTCCTAAAAAAATTCAGAAGTTCAGTACCTGGTTCTTATTGTGCAAGTTGTTACAGTGCCCTGGGTTGCTGGAGTTCACTTCTTTTAGCCTCTGCAGCAGATTCTCCACCAAAGTATCCCGGTCCTTCAGCTCAATGAACTGAAAGGCCGTCTTGCTCCTTATGCTAACAATGATGGGATTAGGGAGAAGGCTTGTGTCCTCCATCTTCTCTATACTGATTACCTTTTCCAGAAACATTACAGAAAACACGTTATGCACCACTTCCACTTACACATCTTCAAATATTCTACATGTACCAAAATGTACAAACACATTTGTACACATGCTTTAAACATGGTTACAAGAATCATACAATGGTTAAGGTTGGAAAGGACCTTAAAGATCACCTGGTTCCAACCCCCTGCCATGAGCAGGGACACCTTCCAATAGACCAGGTTGCTCAAAGCCCCGTCCAACCTGACCTTAAACGATGCCAGGGATGGGGCAGCCACAGCTTCTCTGGGCAGCCTGTGCCAGTGCCTCACCACCCTCATAGTGAAGAATTTCCTAATAGCTAATGTCTGAATCCTAATGTCCAATCTAACCCTATCCTCTTGTCAGTTTAAAGCCATTCCCCCTCTTCCTGTCGCTACATGCCTTTATAAAAAGTCCCTCTCCAGATTTCTTGTAGCCCCCTTTAGGTATTGGAAGGCTGTTAGTAAGGTCTCCAGGTTTCCTTGATCAGACACATCCTACCACCTGAAGCTCGTGGTCTCTTTAGAAGCTCAATGCAGGCACCACAAAGGTATCCCAGCTTTTTTTTTTTTTAATGACTTTGTGTCCCACTCCTGCATAATGGGCTGAGGGGAAAGAGAAGAAAAGGGGAGTACGATTAAAACGAGATTTGAAAAAGCATCAACTTGCTCACGTGCTGGGGGATGGAGGAGGAAATTTGCTTTCATGCTTTTGAAGATGGGGGAAAACAGTTGTTTTGTTGCTTCTGATTAAGTATGTAACACTGTTCTCTTACTGTTTTCTCTGTCTGTAACAGTGGAAGGTAAGTTGCTACAGTTAGAATATCATTTGGATATTACTCTGTTATTAGTTGAGGATGAAAGGAAAGCTTTAATTAAGAGATCATAACAGCCTTGTGTCCGCAGCAGATCAGGCAGGTGTTTGCTGACAATTTCCTTCTCCTCTTCTACTCCCACCACCTTCCCATGTGCTCTCCTTCCATTTAAATAGGTCTCTGATTTCATGTAAATTTGGCAGCCCATCACTGCATC
Organism: Myiopsitta monachus; assembly: GCA_017639245.1. Taxonomy (NCBI): domain Eukaryota; kingdom Metazoa; phylum Chordata; class Aves; order Psittaciformes; family Psittacidae; genus Myiopsitta; species Myiopsitta monachus. Next base: position 40,585,237 of record CM029927.1, read on the forward strand.
CAGAACATCCCCTTTTTCTCTCTGCCCTACAGTTTGCAAAGTATCCACAGGTTTGCTAAAGTGTGTCTATGGAGGGAGAGCTTCCACACTTCAAAGTGTTGATCTCAGGCAAGGATGCTTTTATAATGCCAGAATGGGTCCCAAGCTGAAGTCTCCATCACATTAAGCTGGATGTGTTTGTGGAGCAGGGTGGGTCCAAGTCTTGGACCGAGCACGCTCTGTTTTTGCAGTGCTGTCCCGCTGCATTAACTCTCTGTACTTCGCTTTGAGGATCCTGTTGAATCACCCATATTTTTAGGAACTCATGGCCTAATGAATCCCAGAACAAGCTAGACAACAATCCCATATGCAAGATACAGATAAGCATCCTACTCTTTTTCATCAAACAATAGTTTGCTGGTAAGTCAGGTGACAGTGGATGCTTGCAGCAGAAAAAGGCAGATAAGGACCTGAAATGAAACAAACAACTCTACCTCTCTGAGTGGGATGATAACATTGCAGCAGCCATTTTCTTTGCTGGCAAAACAGATATAACTGTCTGAAGTATACATCCTTCCTGCTGTGTGACAGCGACTAAACGGCGTCCAGAGAGAACAGTCTACAACTTCATGCAGCTTCTCCTTCCTGGGTAATCTGAAGAAGGCCCGAAAGAATTCATTCTGGGCTCTGGCTTCAAGATCCCTTAAGAGAAAACAGTGAGAGGGAATCATAAGACCCCGAAAGCCAGAACATACAGCTCAAGCTTTGCTTCTCTTGTTAGCCTCACCAAGAGCGAGAGATACAGACTAAAAAGCACCATCACATCAATCTTCACTGCCTATGTGAACAGACTGCCAAAAGACTGACTTTGAAATAACAAAAACGAACCATTATTGATACTTGCTTGTTTAACATCAAGGTCAAAAGCAACTACTGTGGTGGCTAGGAAAGGAAAGGACACTAATTTAAATTAGCTAGTCTGTTGGAGTCTTTTTAATTATTATTTAACCATGCATTTTCTATGGCTGTGTATGAATTTCCAGCCTCAGAGTTACAGATTTTAATGCCCAATAGATAACAACACTTTCCATCTGATGAATGCAAATTGAGCAACCGAGATGAGCTTTACGTTCCTTGTTTCCCTTCCCAAGAGCATTACCAACAGCACCCCAGGGATTTGCACCTGCATCCGAAAATAATGCATTTGCTCAATGAGTAATTCCAATGCCATCAGTAATAAACCAGTTAATGATGGTGGTATTTATAATCACCAAATCCTTGACTTGCAGAGGTATCAGCCTCTTAGAGCCCTCAGAACAGTTGCAAAATGCAGAATGGTTTCAGGTCACTTAAAAGACAGCTGGGAATAACAGCACCAGTTACATTCAATTTGGACTTGGCTTCCTTCCAGTCACCCATCCACATTCACATGGGGGGAAGAAGTGTAAATAAATTAAGCTTTCATTACTGAGCTATGCTTATACAGACTTGGCTTTGGGGATGATTCTTTTTTCTCCTCCTTTTTTAATGGAGAAGTCTGCAGTAATTTAAAGATCTATACAATTACATTATAAACAGACCACAGCTATTAGCTCACAAACAGCAGCTACAGAATCACTAGGGCTTAAATTCTATCATTTTCTTTTACTGCAAGTAAATTTTTCCAAACATGATTCACCTTGGGGGAATTAAAAAAGGGAAACAACAAAAAGCTTGACTTTGTTCCATTGAAAGAATTCTAAGCGTGGGCTGAAGTACAACAGGGAGTGGTACCTTGATGTTGTAAATCCCCTCTCCACTAGTTCCCAAACCCTCCCCTTCTGCTGCTACTTCCCCCTTACCACAGCTCTGCTGTTTAAAAATAAGGTGAGAGATGAAGCCTCTGCTTCAGTAGGTAAATGAATTGTTTGGTTTGGGGTTTTCCTTATTTCAGTTTAATCCATAGAGAAATCTAAAGCCATGCGAAACAGGGAGGAAGACATTCCAGAACAAACTGAGACCTGTGAAGGGAGGATCTGTATCCGAGACCAACAGAAAAGACAGAATGCACTCAACCAGCGTTTGGCTGCTGTTTCCTTCTCAAGCATTATCTTCCTTAAAAACATTATCCAAGGAAAACAGACAAATAGTCTCCTGTTTTTCACAAAGAACAAAGAAAAACCCTCTTTGTGAAGGAAGACAAAAAGGTTGCTCCGGAGTTAAAATTCCACAGCAAGAGCTACTCTGATAAGTGCCCGCAGCGATCTGCTATTGTGACAAAGCTGGATCAGGATATGCCTCCTAGTTAACTCACCACTAAAATATTTTCCATTTCTGCACAGCACAGATGAACACTGCTGATAGCATCTGCAGTCAGGTCCTAGTAGAGCTGTGTTCTGCTGCTATTGTGGTACAGTAAGACCCTCCCTGCATCTTTTGGTTGCAAAAATATCTGTACCTTTATGTGAAAGGAGGCATTATATGGAAGAGTGGGACCTCTGTGGAGGCAGAGATTGTCTGTTATTGAGGAGCTGACTGTTTCTAATGCTCCACAATCTGCAGTTTCCGGGTTTTCAGGATCTTGCTGCATCTCCTGGGGCTGCAGGCTCCAGGTGCAGGGCCTTTCGGACAAGAACCCACAGGTTTTTAAGCTGAAGAACAACATTTCCCATATGTGAAAGTAAGTAAATTCACCAAGCACCTCACCTAACCCCCCTACCCTGTACTGGGGGGAGGCTGCCAATCCTAACATCCCTGGAATTGCCTGTCCCCTGGTGATTCATGACAGAGGGCCACAGGGAGCCACTGCACAGAGCACACCACACCAGGGCTGCACGAAGACAAGTGCTAGAACAGGGGCCAGCTGGCGCAAGGGATCCCGGAAAGAAAATATGGTAGCATGGGGATGGAATGTTGTCAGCACCGTCCACTGTGGGCTCAAACAAAATGTTTTACTAGAAAGTGGCACACCATGAAAATATTTCCTGTTAGGCTGATGAATTCTGGGGCTTAAAGCAATTGCTTCCCTTCATAAATACAGTCAAATACAATTAGAGCTGGGTAAAACAAAAATCCAAACAACAACCTATAACTCGAAAAAGAGCCACAGATGAAATCAGCTCCTAAAACAAGACAGGCAATCGTTTAAACATGATACAGCAAAGATGCAGTGACAAGCCCACATCACCAGGTCCCACAGCTTCCATTTTGAGTTTCACAATGCCTCCAACACCAAACAGAAATGCAACCTTCCTACCTGTGCTCAATCTGTTCGAAATTTTCTCTCCTACCTTAACCATTTCCATGCTGGTTTGGTTTTTAAGTAACACATGCACCAGAAGAATAAAAGGCGAGAAGATGTAATTGCCTTGTTCCCTGCTCTTCAGAAAACTCAGCAATTCTTTTCAAGCACAGTTCCTGACTTGCACGTTACAGGATCCTGGACTGCCTCCAACTTAAGCACTTCAAAGTAAATGGCAAGTCTGAACTGTGATAACTCCGTGTGTGACCCCTGCATTGCCTTCCAAGAGTTTTAAATTAAAGGAAATAACACACAAGACTAACAAAATGCCTAAAAGTATCAGCACACTTCAAATGATGTCCTCACTGTCAAATGTTTTTCTCTGCTTTAGGTCTAAAAGAAGTCAACCTGGCAAGATTTTAGTTCTGCTGAGTCACCTGCTGCCTATCTAAAATCTTACCAGACTGGCTGACCTCTTGCTTTCAGAAACCAATTACTAGACTCTTCTTGCTATTCAGACTAAAAAAGTTACAGCTTTTGGAAATAACACATCCAATTACATACGTCTTGTTTATCGGCAGAGCTGCCAAATCCGTGCGGCAAGAAAGGCTCCTTGTAAGCATTCCAGAAGTTAGCTGAGAAGAGCCAACACGGACTTGTCAAGAGACACGTAAACTGAATATCATTCCCTTATGTCGCAGCAGCACTTGACTTCTAGATGGGGGAGATGCAATGGATGGTTTAGCCAAAATTTATGAAAGTCTTGGTTATTTCCTAATGTAACTAATAAAACTGGATTAAAGTGAAAATTGTCGTACCGAGCCAGTTGAAAAAGAGTACCCCAAAAAGCAGCCCTCAAAGGCTCCCTGATAAATAAGAAGGCTGTATCAAGAGGACCTCCTTAGGGGGTCTAGCTTCTCAACTTCTTCATCAGCAATCTACACAATGGATCAAGAGATTGTTGTTATTAAACTTGCACACATCATGAGACTGGTAGAGGCTAATGAGCAGAAGAACAGGATCAGATTCGGATTTATATCCATAAACTTTAGGGATGGTGTGTAAATAAAGCATTACACGTGTTTTCATCTGTACATCATAAGCTGCATAAATGCAGCATGGAGATCATCTCCACTGGCAGCCGTTCAGCAAAAGAAAAGACCTGGAAGTTACACAGGATCACGAATTGAACATAAGCCAACAGCCTCGTGCTCGTAGGAGGAAGAGGAACACTGCGCTGGGCTGCAGAAGTGCATGGCCACCAAGAATGTGGTGCATTCTTCTGCACCATGCAGAAGTGCATGGCAGAACAGCAGTCCTGGAGATCACAGAATCATAGAATACCAGGTTGGAAGGGACCTCAAGGATCATCTGGTCCAACCTTTCTTGGCAAAGCACGACCTAGCATACATGTCCAGCCGAACTTTAAAAAGTGTCCAATGTTGCTGCAAAAATAGTCATGCTGTTCCTACCTGGGTCAGCATCAGCAACGCATCTAGAACAATCCTGTACCCCACCACCCCACACCTGCACCCACATAGGATAAGTGCTGAATGTCCAGAGAAGATCAAGCAGAAGAGCTAAAATCAGGACTGATAAGAAAAACCTGGCTTAACTAGGACACTGCAGTTTAAACAAGAAAAGATAAAGGAGATGCATACCCACCTCCAAATATACAAATGGTTGTTCTAAAGAACAGTGAAGTATTGGCATGGATCCTGATATTTCCATTACTGGAAATACTTAAAACCAGGTTAGGCAATCATCTGTCACAAGAGATACAATCCAGACCCTGCCCTGGAGGTTTTTAAAAAGACGTGTAGATATGGTGCTTAGGGACATGGTTTATTGACGGACTCGGCAGTGCTGAGTTAACAGTTGGACTTGATGACCTTAAAGGTCTTTTCCAACCTAAGCAACTCTGTGATTTTGTTGGGCAGATGGAATGAAAGCAAGTTCTTTCTAGTTACATCCTCCTTGTTGCTCAAGGTTTACAGCATTCTTGGATTCCTTCTCTGAAGCTCAGATCAATGTTATAAACCCTCTGCCTTCATATGAAGGAAAGCCATCCTCTCTGGCAATTCACATTTAGACATGAAGAAAACAAACCAAAGGGGTGAGAGCCTGGAGAAAAGTATCATACTTTTGAAACCTTTCTGACACCGGTAGTAAAGCTTTTAAATTATGTTCCTGCTTGGGCGAATTTCCTCACTGTGTTTGAGGAATGTAATGGGCATTCCTGCATCCTGAAAGAGATGGAAATAAGAAGCAGAAGAAAGCAATAGCAGAGATTTTAGTGACCTTCCTATTAATAAAGAAAATACAGTTACCATATGTTTCCAGTAAAATTGGATGGCACATAAATATACCTGCAAGAAGTGGTATTTGTAATTATCAAACACTTCAGCTTTATTTTCCTTTTTATGGCAATTAACTCAATTGTCATTAATCCCTTTGTAATCCATTGTTCCAAGCCTTATCCTCTCATTAAGCTGCATGAAAACTTGTTTGACTCTGGCCACCATACAATTTGTGTCACAGACTGCTGGCCTCATTGCACTTCCACTGGTCAGCAGGATGACCCCGAGAACCTCAGGAACTGTAGAAAAGGTTTCCGGTTTTCAGGATGTGGAATATGCAGATCAAGACAGTATTTAAAACGCATTTTTCCAAAATAAATATGCAAAGATAAGCCTCTCACAGAAGAAACCCTAACAAACAAAAGCAATCTACAGCAGCTTCAGTAATTTGACACAGCTGGAATGGTTCTAATGATGTGCGGATTACTGCTTTCGTTTTGATAGACTATTATTTGCTTCCAAATCATGCACAAGAACTATCAAAGACAATTATTAGGGGAAAAATGTCGTGAGGAAAATAGTTGTTCTTGTACTAAAATGGCTTCAGAAAAAAAAGTGGCATCGAAAACTTCACACACACAGAAAAGTTCAACACCCCCAAAACATGTCAGCACCAAAAACCAGTTTATCCACTATTCAAACTACAGTCTTGCTTAATCACCTTACATCAAAGTGGTTGGCAAAGTGTTACAAAGGGCACCAGAAACAGCAACTTATCCGACCACCACCTAATTCGTGCAGAGGAGACGGGATTTTGGCACCTTCTGCTATCTCAAGTTACAACACATCAGCCAGGTTAGAGAATATCTTGCCCAGGAACTATCCAGTAAATATATTTTTATACTTCCTTCTCCTCTGCTCCCTCCTGACTTCTCTGAGTTGGAAGGAAGGTGAGGAGAAAACGTGTTTGAATAGATGTGCGAGATGTTTTCTGTTGCTTGTTTGCCAATATTCATACACCTTTTCAAAAATGCCATAAAGTACTTAAAGGTTGGTTCCCTGAGAAACTCCTCGTTATAGCATATTACTAAGCTCACACTTTCCCTTGCAACTGTAATTTTAGTTTCTTTTCATTAGTTAAAGCACATATCCTGCGTTTCTTGGGCCAAAAGCAACATCCAGTTACATGTACATTGTAAAAACACCTATGTTTAAAGGAACCCTAGCTATGAAAAAACAAGAACCCTGCAAAGACGCTTATGGCTGCTCACCACTATATCACCTCAAATGAATTCTTTGACAACATCATGGATGAAATCCCAGTGTCAGTGATTTTCCTTATCGTGTGTACATACGAAATTCCAGAGAAAGCGCGTTTTAGTCTTTTAAGCTCCATTATGAAACCTTGCAGAAGTGTTTAGCCAAGATGTATACCCAACACCATTGCAAAAACGCCCCGCAGAAACAATAAAATGGCTACTGGGCATGTCTCTGGATTTTTGGGAAATGATACCACACGCTCCATATGTTTTAGCCAGGAAGCAACACCTGGGTGATTCCCTTCATGCCTCTGGCAGTGGGGGAGGAAGGAAGAGAAGGCAAAGGTATGATTCAGGAGGGGATAAGAGCTCCATTCACATCCCATATAGAAGTATTTTAACCCAGCACCTAAACCCTGATGCCCCAGGCAAATTCCAGTTTGGGTTATTCCACCCTGCTCACCTAAAATTCCTCTGAGCAGTTTCCCTTCCCCTTTCCCACAACAGTGAATAAAACAGAGTTCTGTGTTGTACTACAAGTAGACAAATAGTAATTAATCTTCTCCCTGAAAGCCCAGTGCATTTCTGTAGTGGGAGAGGAATGCAGAGATGCATTTCGAAGATGCAAAGGGTAGAGCTGGCAATCACATATTAATCTGTTGCAACTGCCCGCAGGGTTTTTGAGTCCAAAAACTGCTTGCTAAGTCAGCTATAGCAATCATACTAGTGGGAAATTCCATGTTCTGCAATAGCGTTGCAGAATTGATGGCACTAGGAAAGCATACATACTGCCAAAATGATAAACAAAATAATGCTGCTCTCCATGGAAGATGGAAAATATCCCTTGCTGCAAACTACCCTTCTACAGGGAACAGTACTTTAAAAACAAACAAACAAAAAACCACAGTGATGTTTAAGGGAAAACTACAAAACCTGCACACAAGTTCAAATGCACCTATTGGATACGCCATAATACATTATAAAATCTCTTTTGCACCCAATGAAGTAAAGCTTTGAAATGTTACCCAGCTAACACAGCGAACCACAGAGCCCACCAATGAATCTCTGCTCACACAACAATTTAGCTCTTTACCTCTTGGTAATCTGCGTAGGATCCTGTAGGCCTGGATCCAGTTCAAAGATCTCATTATCCAGTAGCCTTCGGAGTGTCACATCTGCCAGTTGCTCCATGATCCTGAAAGCTTCAGTGATATTGAGGAACGTGGAGAAGTCGCGCTCTTTATTTGGGGTGGTGACACGGACCGTGTCAGTCATGAAGACATTGGAGGTTCTTTCCAGCTTCTGAACCTCAACCCAAGGAATGATAAGTTTCACTGACATCAGAGAAAAAAGGCAAAAGTGGGTTGGAAACTCTGCTCACATTTTTCAGATTTGGGACACAGGTACATTAGGAATGAAATGCAAACATTTCGGAAGAGGAGAGAGACCCATTTTTGCAGACAGAGTCCAAGCAAAAGCTGAAATGCCTGTTACTACTCTACATCCACCTCTCCCGCTCCAAAAGACTGTCTTTTTCAGAATCTCTCCCTCAAAATTTTACCTCTTTTCATATGAAGTGCCGGACTGGGGAGTTCTGCCTTTGCACAGTACCTGCCATACACTATGCTCTAACTCCTTCACAAGTCACTTCTGCAGCCTGCTTCATTACTACCAGAAGAAACAGCTTGTTTCAAGAGCATAAAGGTAACAGGGGAAAGCTCTGTGATCCAGAAATAAAACTGCAGGCAGGTGTGAAACAAATTACATGCATGATACCTTAACTTTTACTTTAAAATGAAGCTAACTTCCATACACGAGGAAGCTTTTACACATGGACATTTGTATAAAGTTCAGTTACTACTATAAACAGGGTGTTCAAAAAAAAAGCTGCCGAGGCTTTCGGATCTTCCCATTTTGGTTTACTTTTTACAGCCAAATCTGTCCTAAACATTAACTGTACAGCTGGACTTGTTTATAGAAAAGAAAAAGTGTAGCACACTGTTCTCTATACTTCAACATCGCTGAGTCATATAAATACAAATGGTAAAAAGAATCGGCTTATTTTAGATAATCACTGCAGGACGTTACTTGCCTCTCTCATACGAATCTCTGGGTTGAAATTAGGCTGAAAGGACTTTAAAATACATTAAATTTCTTCTTAACAACTGTTGGAAGCTTCCCAGGAATCTCTGTGCCAATAACATCAAGAATACACCCCCCAACATCCCTAGCAAGTCTCCTGATGCCAATAAAACAATAAAAAAGGCCGTAATAGCAAACACTGCCATGCATATATGACACTTATCCATGATCATTAATTACCTGTGGAGCTACCCTCAGCCAGTTTTCCGTACTACACGAACCACAGCTGTCAAGATTATTTGCAGATTACATTTTTTCTTACTTAAATAAAGCACAGCTGCGTCAACATGCACAAACTGTTGCGAATGGTCATAAAATCATCTGTACCAGAACAGCCAAGGGAAGAAAGATTAAATAGCGCCATAGCAATAGCCCTATTGTTCAAGCAGGTCGGCATCACACAGGCTCTACAGTGCTGGTTACAGAAACAGCACAGCAGACTGTAAGGGGCCCAAACAACTGATGGAAAGGTACAGTCTTCAAAGTTCTAGAAAAACACAAGTTTAATTAATAAACATGAAGAAACCTCGGCATGCCCCTTCAAGAAATCCAGGGCTCTCAGCCTCGGAAGTCCTGCAAATACTCTGAGGCTGAGATAAAAGGGGACTTGTCCGGGAAAAAATGTTCCATGGAGTTTATGCTCGCATAAGCCGTAAGTTAATTTTATGAGAAGCTGAAAACAGGTTCCAATACTGCATTCCAGGTCATCTCAACATAAAATAGAACAAGGGGAAGGGGACAAACTTGCCAGAAGCATAAGACTTAATGCTTTGCCTGTAAACAGACGGAAGTCTAAAATCTGGGGGGGATTTTTAGAGAGTTAAAACACATTTAAGAAATATTTTATTGCAACCCATACATTGTTTTTTTCTTTCCTACGATGTATTGAAGAATGCAATAAATGTGATTTCCTCGCAGTATTTGCAAGAGCAGATTTAACCAAATTCAATTTCTGATTGCTACCTGAAACAAAACTTGTTCTACATATAATCAGCACCAGCTTCTCAAATAGTAACAATCAGCACTATAGTAAATCTGGAATTCGATGTAATACAAGTATTTTATAAATGTGACAAAATACTAGCTTTGAAACAGCAGCAATTTTCTTTATCAGAATCAAAGCATGTCAGCATACAATGCCTCCCAACGAGCTATGGAAATTTGCTTAACAAAACCTAAAAAACCCCAGGTTTTTAGATCAGATTTCCATGCAAATGCATGGGAACACAAAGGCAATGCAACTGGCTGCAACAGAGACTGGGTGGTATATTTTCCACAGTCAAAACGAAATTTGCAAACATGTAATTGTTTGTGGGGGTTTTGTATTTTCATAATGAATTATTATTAAAAAAAAGGAGAAGTGATTTCTCTTTTAATAATACAGCCTGATGTTGTACTTCCAGTATCATTTAACAACCTGGGACATTGCATAAACAGTATTTTTGGAGCAATATAAAGGTTTCTCTCTCTCCCTCCTCCTTCTCCCATTGTCTATCATTATTAAGTATTGGGTTTGCTCTGTGTGCTTTGGCAGACTGGATATATCAGATTTAATTGGAGAAAGTCTGCAAGAAGAAGCTATTGAGAAAGGATATTATTTAATCCTAACCAGGAAAAAAGGAGATTAAACAAGAACTCTGATGTCTTGTATGTTTCAAGAGATTCTACTTCAGTCTTCCCAGCAAAACTCAACTTCTGTTTTTATAACAAATAACAAACATTTTAAATCTAACTCTGCCACCTTTTACAGATATAACAAAATAATTGGCCTGAAATAATACCAGGGCAAAAAGGACCTCTAGCTCTAAGCATGTCTTTGTATGTTTTAAGTCTTAGAAATTACCAATCACTATCTTTCTTATCTTTATATTAATGTACTATATTTTTGAATCTACATTTTATTTTACTAGCCATCCCAATATTAAATCCAGACAGTAAATGGTAACGTTCTTGCTGTATTTATAGCAGTATAGGTTTATATTACTGTTCTTGCTGAAGTTCCAGCAGGATAAACAGGGCTTAAAACGTGCAGTTCATGCACAATCTTACTAAACAAAGAAATGCCATAGAGTTTAAATAGCTACATTCATTTTTACCATCTAATATCTATTCTGACAGGCTTTTCATAACCACATGAGCCTTCCTCTGTAGAGGAACACCTTGATCAAAGTCTTACAGCTCGCTGAACAGTCTGAAGGTCTAAAAACCTCAGGACACACTCCTTGTGACCTTCCTGCACTGTTATTCAGAAGCACAAAGGAATCCCTAAATTGCTGGAGTTTTCTATTAAAAACCCTGCATTTTCACCTGGCTGTCCAGGACACAGCCTTGTTATGTTTCCTGGGCTATTTTCAAGCAGGCAGCTGGCCACAGCGTCCCTTCCCATGCTGGCCGGCAGCAACAACTCTGCTTGCGTGACTAGGAGAGGGACCCATCCCCACTCACCATTTTTGGTACTAAAAGTGTCTATTTCAGAATCTGTAGAGATCTGTTATGTTTCAAGGCTGCTTCACCATGGCAAGAAAAAGAAGCAGATAGCAGCTGTACCTGCATGCCTCATTTTTATCACTGGATTCATACTAAAACATTAACATAAATGCTGAAGGGAGTACTAAATTACACAGGACCTTTCATCTGAACAACAAAAAAACCCTCAGAAACTAAACTTCAGAGGTGAAGTAGGCTTTTCATAAAAATCCTAGCTACTCTTGCCTTGAAATATAATTATATTTATACCTATCCCCAGCATTCGATTTCTTACCCATTTACACTTACATTCTTTGCCCAGGAAGAAGGAATAAAAGCAGAGGTGATTGATGCTCAAATAGAGCCAGCCTTGCCGAGGAACTTTTCCTTTCCAACAGCAACAGGAATAATAGGTGATCAACTTCTCTGCTTCAGGGAAATTAAATCTGGATTCAAATTTCACCAGGGCTTCTCGGAACTTCTCGGGGTCTTCTTCCTGCTCGGCGAGCTTGCTGCTGGTTTCCTCTGCAATCAGCGCCTGAGTCCATAACGAGATAATGCATCAGGAAAAAGCTATGGCATTCACAACCCAGCAAGCTGCTACAAGCTTACCTATTCAAATTTTAGCAACACAATTCTTTCTTACAAGGAAACTCAGGTTGATTTGTAATTGTCACAAATGGAGAAATTTCTGGGGTGTTTGCATCTCCCATCCTGAATTCATCCACTCTGAATGCTCCTAAATCATGATTTCTAGGGTCTTTTTTTTTTGCTGTAACTTTTTCAATGACTGGCAGAAACATCCATTTACAGTTTCACTGTGGCTTACGATTGCTGTCATTTGGTGTATGCAGAGCAAATGTACTGTAACAACTGCGAGTACTGACCAGTACTATTTTCCTAGGAAGAGGCAATGCAGTAACATCTGTCAGCAACTTGTAACGCGCTTGGAACCATTAAAAACGTGGTTTCAAGAATATTTACATAAATATAATTAAGTGATCAGAATTTCAATAGTGGTATTACAGCAAAGGAGTTAAGTGTCATTCAGACTTAACTGTATGTTACAGCACCTGGTATGATTTGCAATTACTAAGCAGTCCTACTATGCCAAAAGTCTAGAGCAGAGGCAGGGGGTCCAAAACCTGGATTTAACAATAACTAATGAAACCTGAAGAATTTTAAGTATGTGCTGTGCTGGGTAACAGCCACAGCATTACCAAGAGAGATTAACTGTATTTGAGCCTTTCAGGGCCCTTAGACAAAGTGAAGGATAAACACTAAGATTTGCACCGTGATGTTTTGCCTCTCCGTGCCCTTCTTCCCCAACTTCAGAGCCCTCTGAGATCATAGCAGCGGGGTTGAAATTGACTAAAACCATTATTATTCCTACAGCTTTCCCAGACCAATACAAAGGGAGTACGGGGAAACAGCACCTCGTTACAACTCTTAGTAAGGAAAACCTTGCAATAGGACCTGAGGTACAGTGGTCACCAGCAAACCTGGACCCCGTCAGCCATCAGTGAGCTGTTCTTGGCGCTTCTCAGGACACCAGGCTTTCTGAGTTTCACTGCACAAGCCATTTTTATTCTAAATGTGGTCATCACTCACCAAATTCCTTTACTTTAAAATTCTTTAAGTTTCCAAAAGGATGCTTATGTCTGCAAGCCTGTGTCCAGCCATAACCATCACTTGCAGTGCCCTGCCATGACTACCATATCCTGCAAAGCCACCATCAGTTTCCATGCCAGACCCATACAATGCAGGTGATACTGCATAGGGCCTTGTTCCCTGTACCCATGTCTAAACTGCAACAGGAGGTTTAGAAGGACAAAACCAGATAGGAATGACAACAGCTTCATGACATTATTTCTAATAAGCCTGTAATCATGCAGGGAAGGGTGAAAGTAAAGACACTTTCCTTACCTTCACTTTCCCTTTGACAAAACTAATAATATCTTCTTTATTGTCAAACACAGACAAAGTATGGAGCAAGTTTTGTTCCAGCCATTCCCAGTGCTGGTTTATCTCCTCTGCAGTGGCACCTAGAAGAGCAAGAAGTAATTTACTGAAATTCATCCTACGAAACAAAATTGAAAGGAAGAAAAGAAAGTAATGAAACACACAATTTCATAAATTCATTGTGAGAAACTGAACTTTCAACCTCCAAATTCTTGGTAGCAAACAGGTCCAAAAGGTCTCGTTCACAGCAGTATAGTTAGAGAAAAACAAAAACCTCATTGTTTTACAGAATTAGTCTTAGTGCTTTTAGTTTTATCTTCCAAAACGCTCTCAGCCAGCAAATGCTGCATTAAAAGCTGAAGCAGAAAAAACAGCAAAACTTCTTCCTGAGCTGCCAGAGTGCAGCTTATTCTGACACGATGTTCCTTAAGCAGCCACTGGAAATCTTTCATTTACGTCCTGTTCCCAAAAGTTCCTGATCTTCCTTTCTCCCTCCCTCGGTGTGTACATGCATCCACACACCACACACTCACATACATGCACACCCTTTGAGAGGAACACACATGGTCATAATCTGCATCCTATTTGAAAAGCTCTCTCAAGTACCTAAACATCAAAGAGTTTGGTTCAGCAGCACCTGAAGGGTCTCAAGAGCAGTTTGGGGAAGAAATACACTGAACACGAAATCTTGGACAAACAGATTTTCACATCTTTAAGGCTTCCTTCTCTAAGGATATATTTGAGGGTTTTGCTGTTGTTGTTTTAAATGTAATGTGTTCACACTAACTCCAGAAATAACATTTGAGTCACCACCTATTTGCTTTGGCTCTTTCTGCTTGAAACTGAACAATACAATGACAGAAGAGTCAGATCAAGACAGGCAACACACAGGACAATCTGGTCCCTCCAGATCTTACTGGAAACTGAACACTATAGGTGAAAAAGTAAAGGCCACTAAAGTTGCTTTTCCTAATGCCTGGCTAGTGGAAGGAACAACAGACATACAAATCACAGATGGATATAATCATAAAATGAATCTCAAATAGAAGACCCATTTTCTCAGGATTTTATCTGTGTGTACAAATAAAACCTTTTAGAGATGCGACATGTTGCCTCACAACAAAAAAACTATTATTTAGCCAAGGGTTTTCCACTTTCCCCTGCTCTGTTTTCCATGCAGAATGCCAACTGGCAGGGAAACTTTCCAAGCTTTAACTTCCTTGACAGGAAGGCCTTGTGATGGAACTTCATAAATATTATTAATCAAGGTCAAACAAAAAAAAATCATGAAAGAAGAGACACTTTGATGCCCTTTCGGTAAAGTAAACAAACTGTATAAATGGTTAAGAACACCAGAAATATGTTAATTTTATACTAAAACGGCTGCACAAAGCAAATACTGAATTGAATTTTTATTTCTGAGCAACCTAAAAGATACCAATCAATCATATGGGAGCGCTGGTGGGCTGCCCCTTGTGAAACAGGCCACGAGCAAGAAGCTTCTCACAGCAGCATCCGTACTGTTCACACTGCTCTGAGCCTGCGATCTGGCAGTGGCCTCCTCCCACAGGGGCTCCTTATTCCTCTTCCTGTGCCAATGCTCTGCACAGCATTTTATTCCACCTTCTACCCGCCTTCTTCGTGTGCCTGTGCCAAATGCATACTCAGTCTACAGAGTATACTCAGACTACACAGCCTCACTCCTCTTAATCTCTTCTTTAAACCCGCTCCTTGCTAGCCCCTTTGCTCTCCCTCTCCCTCAAGCTACTTCACCTGACTGGGACTTGAGTTTCTGTTTTGTCCACAAGCCTTCTGAAAGGAGAGCTACAATTGACTACACTGAGGCTGAGGTTAACCTCTTTGTTTCTCCTGTACTAGTAGAACATGATTAACCATCTGGATTGAAACATCCCTGCCAGAAGAGGCGTGCTGGGCAGGGACCAGGCTTCCTAGCAGCCCTCAGAGATCTGCAGAAGTCTGTAACGCAGATCTGACCCTTACACGTATATTATCATTTAAGCCTACAGCTCCTGGAACAGAGTACTGCCAACACACAATTACAAAACGCCATTTTAATTAACTGCCTAATGACATGATGGCCGTCCCCAATGAAGTTACACCCGGAGACCGGCAGGAGCTCCTGGAGTTGCTCCTTGTCCTTGCTGTACAGCAGGGACCTTAATTTGACTCACAGCTTCTTCCAAATCCAGTGACAAAACCCTTAACGTCCTGATTGAGCAAAGCACTTTGCTCAGACGGGGCAGAGCTGGGCAAGCAGTGATGGCCACTTCTGCACAGGGAAAATCCTTCCAGCTTTCTAAGAAAAGGTCAGGTGATGATGTTCCCCCAATTCCTATTGCCAGCACCAGCCAGAAACTACTTCTGCTGCCATGGTTCTTCATTTCTGTGCAGCAACGGCAACCCTGTACATCCTACCCAGGCAGCATACAAAACACAGCCCTCTGCTTTCTATCCTGTTGATATAAATCTCATTTTCTCAGAGCTGAGCATCCACTCAGAAGAGCCAAAGAGAATTTTAGAAAACATTTAACCTGGTAAGTTTATCTCAACAAAAATCCTGAACCATTCCAACCAGGCAAGTTTTTGATTTATAGTTCCCTTCATATAAAAAATAACCTCTATGGACAGTAAGAGGCTGAACAGGGCAAGGATCAGCCCCAGAAAGGAATTTACATATATTCAAATGATCAAAAAGCCCATGACAGCAACACCGGGTTTACTTTTCCAGTGAAAGCTACCTGACTTCATAGAGGACTGTAAGCCTCTGTTGACAGTAAGCACAAAGCTCTTAAACTACTCCATGAGATGGCATTGTTTAAATATAAAGAGGATGAGGTAGGGACAGATGCAACTGCATAGAGCAATTGCAAAACAAAGAAAACCTAGCCAGAACAAAAATAGCACAAACAGACTTTACACAAGCTTCTTCACACACATCTGGCACAGGGAATAACTCCCAGTATTAATGGGGACCATGCAGAGGGATCTCTGCTGAACTAAAGGAAGAAATGCTGAATGAGAATGTACGGAGGAAGGGGGCGAATATATAGGTTGCCCCTTCCACTTAAAGGACTTCTATATCAAACACTATCAGCAACATGACAACACTTACATTAGCTAACTCTTTCATGGTTTGATCTATGTAAAAAAGGGTAGGGCAGAACATTTTCAGTTGGAAGGGATGTACAATGACCATCCAGTCCAACTGCCTGACCACTTCAGGCCTGACTGAAAGCAAAAAGCATGTTGTTAAGGGCATTGCCCAAATGCCCTCAAACACTGACAGGCTTGGGACAACGACTGCCTCTCTAGGAACCTTGTTCCAGTGTTTGACCACTGTCTTGGTAAAGAAATGATTCCTAAAGTCTAGTCTAAACCTCCCTGGTGTAGCTTTGAATCATTCCCAAAGGAAAACCTGCTGTAAATTTCAGTGCTAGGATTTTATTGGCTGGAAAAGAAGGGATAAGAACAGCCCTGCAGGCTGGCCAAGCAAGAACAGTTTAATGGAACAAGAGCACTCAGATGGTCTTTACTGTGCCATGGAAAGGTTGCTACAGTTCACATTGTTATCACTCTCCTGAAGATGAGCTCGACCTTCAGAGGTTGCAGAAACACTGTAAAAGGGATTAGTGCACTACAGACCAGGCAATTAGACATTCTCCCCTCACAACTTTATCTCCTAAATCATGTAGCATCCTCCAAATGTATCAGTTATATTTCATTAGAAATAACTGTGGCAAGGCATTTCACAGTAAGCAAGTGAAAACCTAGACAGGTGAAAGCCTAGAATAAGTAGCTTCTTGCTGTAAGGAACTATTACTGATGTAGAAAAAGATACTCTTATGAACAGACCTACACTACTTTGCAGAAGAGAGAAAATTAGTACATAACACCCTCAGGTAAACAAGCTTTCTATAGAAATTTAATGCTCCTAGTTACCACTTTTTTGTAATTCCTATCTGGAATTTTAACCAGAGATTAATTTGGTAGTAAAACAAGCTATAAGCAATAGCCTTCCCCACACACACACTACTAGCTGGGGTTACCTTGAGCTTCTTGGGCATGCAGACACTGACCATGCTCAGAATCGGTTTGGGGTTTTCCGTCTGTGACTCACCAATAGCTATGGCCCAGTAAACTTCTGATCCGTTCAATAACTCACCACATGCAATGGCAGAGTAAACCTGTGAGCCTGGAACTTGGAGTAAAATTCGAAACGGAGCGACACGCGCATTAGAGTCTAACACAGCGTCCAGGGCACCAACCAGGCGACCTGCAAAGAGAAAGAGGGAGGGAAGAGAATTAGCACCAACTTTCACTTCTGTTGTCAGCAAGACTGTTCATGTCTGAAGCCGTAAAACTGAAATATAGAACAGAATCATAATGATTCCTCCCCATTTTGTGCTGTGATTTACACATGCTCAAAATGTGAAAGGCAAACCAGATCAGAAGATCAAAATCACATGGAGCTCTCTGTGTTTCCGGTTTTGCCTCATATATATGTATATAACCACAGAATTGAAGTGGAAAGACCTGAGGGCACCTTAAGAAGTTACCGCTCCAGCTCTGCTCTGAAGCTGGATAAGTAACACCTATGCCATAAATGGTGTTTGTCTAACCTGTTCTTCAAAACCTCCCACAACCAAGATGCAACAACCTTCCCAGCAAGCCTCTTCCACTATTTTCATTAAGTATTCTTACAGCAGAAAAACTACCCCAAACAAACAAGACAGCCACCACAATCTTAAACTTTCCTGCTGGAAATTAATCCTACTCCCTGGAAAAGCACAATTAGCCATAGGCATTTCTAATGTTAATACTTTACATACTGAAAAAGTATCAGCATGGTTGCCCACTCTTTTTCTAAAGAAACCCAAATCACCTCATCTCTTCCTTACGGATCATGTTTTTCAAACAGCTTACTGTTCTAGAGCTTCAGCTGGAATCTCTCCAGCTCATCTCTAAGGATGACACTCCAAACTGGACATGATGCTCCCTTCTAGTGAAGTTTTAGCCATAAGAAGAGTGGAAAATCTCCTCCTGTTTTTTGCATACACACCACTGCATCCAAGAAAGCTTCCAGCAGTACCCGCTGTAAACTGGCACTTCAGATAAATACAGGCAAACTCATTTTGGAGAGTTGGAGCAATTGCTGCCCCTCAAAAAGACTGTCCAGTCTGGAGGCCGGCTGCAGCTGCTGGCCTTTCTTGCTACCTACCTCCCCACAGTCCCCCCTGCCAGTAGGCAGAACCAAGCTATGCATCAAAAAGTTGCCCAAATGCCATGATTTGCAAGCTGGCATACTAAAGTAACTCCAAATTGGTTTACAACACCTACAAATAGCAATTCAGAAGCAGCTTTACATTCAGTTCCCTTATATTGTACATCCTGCAGAGAGGGATGGCTGACAGCAGCGAATGGGTCTACTATGTTTCCATATGTCACTAGAGTATCTAGGGAGTTTTCTGCAATACTATATTTTCCCTCGGCACATGTTAATTCCTCCAACCTGTTGTATTTTTGTTCCTTCACCATTAACCCAAAGCAAAAGGAACTAGTCTCCACCTCCAAAAGTTTCACCAGCCTTGAAGGTTTTATAATTACATTCTCCAGTTCCTCACCGAAGTGATTAATGGAAACAACAACCTACAAAGACCTACAAAGCCCTCATCTGAAATGCCTTCTCATTTGGACAACAAACCACCACTAATTAATTTGAATATGGCACAACAAAACATCAGTATGATCATTTTCTAGTCTAGAAACACGTGGAACAGCATCAAAACCCTTCCAAGTACAAAGAAACTTACACCACGTACTTCCTCCTTGCATTCATACACACTGGCGATCATGCTTTCAAAGCCAAGCAGAAGTTGGACACAACATGTTTTAAAACTGTACATGAGATAATATTCAGCACCTGTTTGCTTCTCAGTTATAAATATATGCAGATATTATACCCGTCTATTTAAAACAGAGACCTGAATTTGGAGACCAGTAATACATACAGGATCAGAAAACACTAAATACTACCTTGTAACTGCAAGAAAGAGACAAAAAAATTCATCCAGGTATAAAAGGTAGCAAATCACCCGTGTTCACAGAAAACAGAGCACCAACTTCACCATGCGGTCTTCAAAACAGCTGGATTAAAGCCCATAAAATAGCATCAAATGATGCAGAGAACAAAAACAGGGTTTAACTTTCAAATTTCAAAATACTTGAGACATTGCAGGAAAGCAAAAGAAGAAGAAACCTGCGATGTGCTGGGCATGTTTTTCCCTGTTGATAAATCTAGGAAAAAGATTTTGTTTTCATTTCACTGAAGTCATGGAAGAAGTCAAATAACAGCAAGTGCTACCAAAATCCCAAGAGAAAGCTTCATGATTGGTGAAATACTCCCCCCCCCCCCCAGAAATCATGAAAATAAAACAAATCAAAAAACCAAAAACACATTAAAGTAGCTGCAAAATTTTGGTTATATTTCTTAGCCTGTGCAAAATTAATTCCTTTTTCTGTTCCTGAATAACTGACCAGAAAAGCCAATTCCTCTTCTCACTCTTTACTTCTGCTTACAATTTCTATTTTGCTTACCAACTATTAAAAAGTTTCCTCCTTGAACTGTGCAAAGAAAAAAATCACCTCCCTTATCTAAACTACCCACAGCTAACACATTAACTAAGGATGACAAAGAGGAGCCGGAACTAAGAACCAAAGAGAAGAAAGAGAGCAAGGTCACCGGGATACCTGCCAGAGTAAAGCCCAAGTGGCCTAGTCCCCTATGAGGGATTCACAAGGGCACAGCAACCCCACACCTAAATCACTTTAAGCCAATGCTGTGGTTGACAGGGTGTCCCATCTTGTCCTATCCCACCTCTGCCAGGAGGGTTTGCAGTGGGGCTGCTCCAGAAGGCACATGAGGAGAGCAGGGGAACGTAAAGCAATTACTACTGAAGTCAAGCAAGCGCCAAGAGTGAGTCCTGTCTCCATGTCTGGGTCTCATCCTACCCCCCAAGGCCACCAGCCATCACTGCAGGCTGTGCAGCAGTCTCCCTGATCATCATCTTGGTTTTCTACTGCCAAACACAGAGCAGTAACCTTGTTTGGCAGGAGCCCGTGCCTGTGATGTAGCACCTGCCCTTCTGCAGCGGTTCAGCTGCATACGAAGTTAATGCTTAAGCGCCGAAACATAAAGGAGAGACCGACAGAGGCAGAATGGGAGGAAAAAGGGAACTACTAAGAGTGCATCTGCAGGAGCATGAAAAGGATTAATCACTAATAAATACACCCAGGCCTAACATGATGATTGAGTTGAAAAGGCAGTAGCATGGAAATTACTCAAACTAGAGGCAGAACTTTTCCAGCGTGAGTTGCCCCCTTTGGCTCCTTTGGAGTGACTTTTGAATCACAACACTTGTGTTAGGCTTCTCGCTGAAGCATGGAAAAACAACTTAAGTCCCTGAACAAACAAACAAGAAACTTTAGGTAGTACACTGATTCTGAAACATGCTTTGAAACACACCTAGCTTGTGAGCAAGCACCTTTCGAATAATAAGACCTTGTTCCACGGAAGGGGCTCTAATAAAATAGGGTCTGTTTGTAAAATAAAAGGGTCTCTGACTCTCAGGTACATATAAATTATATAAAGCCTCTCTGGCTCACACGTTTATCCATTAGCGTGCTTTCAGTAGGATGCAGCAGACCTCTTCCATATCACAGGCAACACTGAAACCATTTATACTAGAGGACAGTCAAAAATTAAAAGGAAACAGAAGCAGGGGGGGAAGAGAAGAACCACTACTCTGGTTTCCCCCCCAGAATTCCCATTGTTTTTCTTTTTACTATATATGGGTCAAGATTTTTGGGAAGCACTTAAAACTAAGTGCCTCTTTCCCTTTAACAAGCCACTCCACCAACTTCTCGTCCACTTTTTGACCTCCCAAGACACAGAAGTATTTCAGGAAAGCGGTTATCTGTACAGTAACTGCACTAAGGAAAGCTGCAGAAGTAGGTTTGCAAAGCCTCCTGCTAAACACCCCTAACAGAACACGGCAGGGTCCTCAAAAGGTCCAAGTTTCTTCATGCAGAAAGAATATTCCCAGGGTAAAATTCATATTCCGGTGTCAGGTGTAATGCACACTTCTGACAAAAATGGAGGAGAGGACAGAAGAAGTGGAAACAGACACACTTGTACAGAAATTATATGCTTCTCCTCAGTAAATCAGATCACGTTTGCTGTACGCTGCATTTCAGGTAGAGGGAACATCTACCTGTACTTTTTCAGAGGAAAGTCTATAAAACAAACCTGGAAAACTCACCACAAATCCCACACTGCACTTGGTAGCCTTTATTTCATTGAAACACCTACTTTTGTGCACACTGTATTGCTTTAATACTGGAAACTGGAACACCTCCAAGTAAAATAGACTGTTGCACTTCTAATTGCAAATCCATTTTTATCAAATGTACATGCTTATTACAGACACAATAACACCAATAAACTGAAGCACAAAAGTTAGCAAGGAACCATATCAAAATCTGCAACAGGTAGGGAGCGTCTCCCCTTTACAGAGGTCAGCCTGTACCCAAATGGGACGCAATGCACATCAGGCACAATGAATTTGTTCAGCTTTTCTTCATAGAAAACAAAAACAAGTCAAGGATATTTTATAACGACTGGGCTCTCAAACGAACTATCACTAATGCACCACTCCTCACCTTTAAAGACATGGCTCCTTATACCCTCACAGAAAGATAAAAGGTCCCACGACAAGTTATCCTGTGTCATGCTCATAACTAACCTAGAAAAAGGAGCATGTTTACAGTAAGTTAATCTAACACCAATTTCTCCTAACAGTACCTTATCTTTCAAACTAAAGAATGCAGGCTCCTTTCCTGCACCAGTCTTACTTAACCACATAGTACTTTTTTGAGGCACTGGCCAGAGGACGATTAAAGCTGAACTCAAACTTAAAACTGGAACTCAAAAACTCTCTTAATATTTCCACCTTTTAGGGCAACACTTCAGAAACGGTCAAAAGCGCTAACAATTATGCCTGGCTCAACAGCACATAAATTAAGGCACCCTCTATATAGGGCAAAATGATTTCTGCTTACCCCCATCATATTTTAAAGACCTTAAAGGGAAATTTCTCAGAACTACTCAAATGCCTTCCCATAAATGGGGTGGTCATTTCAGCAGTTAAGCCGTGCTGTAAGGCAGAGGGACTTGGACTTATCACTTAGGAGTTCAGGACCAATTATCTAACAAAACTCTCAAAAAAGAAAACAAAAAGGCAAAAAGACAAAGCTGCTATTAACTTTTTTTATTATTATTAAATGTTACCCTTATGGTTTCACTTTGTTTTTAAACATCACCACCAGTGACCGTGGTTTCTGCAGTTAGCTGGTAAGAAATTCTAATGGCATGTTCAAAACCTTGGGAGCAGCAGAAGAGATGTGCACCTAGAGGCACCTCTTCCCACCCACATCCCTGAACCTCCTAAATCAAGTGCTTACACCCCCTCTCCCAAGACCAAAGGGGTCACACAGGAGACAGAGTGCCGTCTGTGCCTTCAGTGCCCTGGGGAACACCATTAGCCACTGTACAAGCAAACTGACTACTGCAGAAGTTAGCAGCAGAGAGGAAACTGTCCTTCCACTTCTCCTTGGTGTGCCTGGAGTAAAGAAAAGACTTGAGGTTTCCACTGCACCTCAGAGCAGCACAGCTGGACAGATGCGCAACAAAGCCTGCCTTGAGGATACCTGCCAATAGAGCCCTTCTGGGAAAACAGGCAGAGGACCACCACAGTACCCAGACCCAAACCAGTGTGCCAAGATGCTCGGCTCTTCCAAAGCAGAGGCTGCTCTCAGCTGCAGGCATCCAGTACTTCCAAGTCAGGGAAGTGGGGCACAGCGCAGTCCCTAGGGACTGTAGTGACTCCTGCTCTACAAGGCCCTGAAGAAGAACAGTTGGTGGCTGTGCTCACCCGTATTGTGCCAAAGGTCTATTTTAAATGCTCCTACCTTTTTTTCAGACTAGGTTATTTTTGTAAGACAAATTGAGAGATTTATGATTACAGCCACAGCTCAGTATCCTGTCAGGCTCTCACTTCAGTGCAAAGCCATGAAGCATAAAGCATGCTTCTGAATTCATAGAATCGTAGAATCGCAGAATGGTTTGGGTTGGAAGGGACCTTAAAGATCACCTAATTGCACTGCCATGCGCAGAGACACATCCCACTATACCAGGTTGCTCCAAGCCCTATCCAACCTGGCCTTGAACACTGCCAGGGATGGAGCATCTAAAACTTCTCCGGAAAACCTGTGCCAGTGCCTCACCATGCTCACAGTGAAGAACTTCTCCCTGATATCTAATCTAAATCTCCCCTCTGTCAGTTCAAAGCCATTCCCCCTTGCCCTGTCACTACACACCCTTGTAAAAAGTCCCCCTCCAGCGTTCATCCTCAGGAGCTCACTGCTGCTTTTCACTGCTGCTTGCCTATTTCTGCTCCTCCATCAGAAAGCTGGGGGCTGAAATTAAAACAAGCCCAGGAAGCAAAAGCAGCACTATGACAAAAACAATACTTCACTCAGAAGAAGAAAGCTGGGAAGTGGTTTTTAACAGTACAGGTTGCTTCCCAGCTGACGCAGTTCTGCAAGGAGAGTAAATAGCTTCAAGAGGCACACTAAGCTGTTCAGGCATGCTAATCGGGAGAAAAGAGCAAATCAAACAATTCAGATGATCATGCAAATAAAATTGAAGTTTGGGAGGTTTTTTTAGGACAGTGAAATAGAACACCTTCAGTAAAGCAGAATTAATCTCAGCTCTTTGAAGCAGAGAACAACTCCATATCCTGAATCCCAATTACACATCTTCACATAGCTCCCTCCAACTCACACTGATTTGCAAACAATCAGTGCCACAACAGCCATGGTGCGCAGCAATTAGCCACTCTACAGGAGGCAAACAGTCTGAAGAGCAGCCCATCACCAGGCAGCAGGACACGCAGATGTACCCATTCCCTGGCCCCCACTATCCCTGTGCTCCAGCTGGAGCAGAAAGGTGGTTTTCATACCAACCAGGATAACCTCAGCCTGCCAAAAAGGCATTCCTGGGATGGCACCAAATAGCAGGGGTTGCACGCCTGGCTAGTGCAAGGCATCTCAGGAGCTCTCCACAGGACCAACATCCTTGCTTAAAAAGGGATGGAGGGGTTATGAACCTGACTTCCACCAGGAGCTCTAACTGGTGACCACAACCCCGTGGCTGGCCCAAGGCAAGACCCAGAGCTGAGATGCACTGAGGATTATCATTGGCATCACCCTCACCTCTTATAGTCCTGCCAGACACCACCACTCATCCCACGGGCACTGGGCATTACAGGCAGGGGTGGAGACTTTCGAGCCACACCAAGGTAGGATATGGCCCAGGACAGTGGGCATGAAGTTACTGCTGGCCAGTGGCAGCCACCAGCATGAATGTTTGGGGACACCTCCAGCTCTTTCATACAATCTTGATTTGATTCTTTAAGAGTTCAAAACTCGGATGTTTAACACGTCGTTACTTTCACCCGAGCCACGCTAAAATTCATGGGTTTGCTGCATAAAACCACTGTTAGTTACGCAAGGCAAATAATGACGGCAGCTTTACACCAGCCACACTGTCTTCACTGAGTTTTGCAAAACTATATAGACAGGACCTGATACAACACAGCACCCATGAGAAATTATTTCTCATTAAGCTTCCCCCACAGGAATTAACCCTGCAGAACTTAGTTGGGCAAGTACACAGCAAAAAGGATGGAGGACTCCTCCAAGGGCTGTAGGAAGGCTGTGTTTCCTTCGTGATGACAAGGGCTCACCACACTTGAAGATAAACACAGACAACATTAGATTTCAACATAAAGACTTAATGCTCCACGCATTTATTCATCCGGGGAAATACCAATATTCAAGCTCTTACCTTACTTCCAATGTGGTTTTGGCAGACCAAACACGGCCACCAGGTAAATTGGTTCCAGTGCTCCAGAGAGACTGGACATGAGGAAATGAGAGGACTCGGGGCATTTCACTGATGGACATCAGTGTTATATGGTCCCCATGACTCCTGCATCCTTGGGTGTGATGTGAGATCCCGCTCCTGCATCAGACCACTGCATGGGATACGAAAGACCACACCAAGGAAAGAGAAGTGAGCGGAACCATGCCCCAGCTCTCCTGAGACGGTGGAAACTGTCCCACAGCCCTTTGGGCACTGGTAATTTCTCCTTGTCCCTGCTTCCCTATGGGCTATTTCCCCAGAGGGGCACGCTGCCACGCAACGCTCTCACAGCTGCTTATCTCAGCCCTCTGCCGCCAGTCCAGGTCAGGCCAAGCCTATTTTTATAGCCCTGAAGGCTGCACAGCCAAATGCTTCAATTCTCACGTTACAAGTGAAAATACCTGAAACTATTTTCCACCTGACAATGGAGGAGAAGGTGAGACAGTAGTTGCTGCTGCAACCCTGCAAACTACCCAGACACAGGGCACTGCCTGGGGCAATACACAAAACGCCTCTGATTTTTAGTGGGCACTGTAATAACGCTAGAGGAGACCAATCTAGCGTTACTTAAACTGTGCCACCACAGACATGCTCAATGATTTTATAAAGAAGACATTTTTCCTATGAGGGTGCTGAGGCGCTGGCACAGGGTGCCCAGAGAAGCTGTGGCTGCCCCATCCCTGGCAGTGCTCAAGGCCAGGCTGGACAGGGATTTGAGCAACCTGGTCTAGTGGAAGGTGCACATGGCGGGGGGAGGACTTGGATGAACTTTGGAAGTCCCTTCCAACCCGAACCATTCTGCGATTTTCCTGCCTTGTTCTGTGCCATCTGGCCTCCAGAACATGAAAATAAAAAGCCATCATAGCTGTTCACTTGATTAGTGTTGCACAGGCTGGTGGTCACCCTCAAAGGAGACTCAACCCAGTCCCATTTCTCCCTACAGAGGTACATCCTCCTCTTTAATGTAAGGATTTAACCCAATGTTAGCATTTCAACACAAGCATCTGCGGTTTTGCTTTTTACATCCTCAGCATGGCTGCTCCTTCGAGCAGGAAACCCACCCCAGAAAGGCAAACAGTGGGAGCCAGAGCAGCACATACAGTTCAGGAGGCAGGAATTGGGGTGTCTGGCTTTGCAGGTAGGAGCCTGGCCCTCCTGCCCTATCCCTCCTTCCCACTCATGCCTCTTGGAAACACGCTGTAACAGAGAAGCCACCCTCTTGGGGAAGAGCTTATAAGCATGCACGCTCCTTAAAAAAACGTTACAGTAAAATAAGGAGATAAAAAAGTAAAAGGAGAAAAAAAACCTGCTGATCTGAATTCCAGCTGTGGGCAAGGCTAGATAACATTTTGACAAGATTCCAAGCTTTCAGTAAAGTATTTGGATTTCCCCCTCTCCTTGTGCAAGGCTTCAGAGAGCTTTTCCTTAAGAAAACAAAAACATGAATGCAGACAGTGAGCATGACCAATATCCTTTATTAGCATCACTACTGTGGTGTCTTCCTTTCCACAATCCACTGCATTTAAAATAAAAGCACTTCTTCTCCCCCCCCCCCCCCCCCCCTTTTCTTCTTAATCAGAGATCAGATTGAGCCTTTACCTATCAGCATCTTTTGGTATCTTGGACAAAAAGGCAAGCTGTTTTGGAGACTGTGTTGGGACAGATCGTTCAACAGTGATCTTAGGAATATAATACGCATTTCGCCTTTCACCCCTCCCAAATGCAAAAAAGTTTATGAGGATATCCATTTCATTCTCTACAAAAAAATCAGAGTCTTCACTATGTTTTTGACACTCCCTTGCTACAGTGTAATGAAGAGGAGCAAGGTAGATGGATTCCCTGTTTGTCACAGGAGCCCCCAAACCTCTGCGGTCCCTTCACTGCCTCACTCTGAAATACACTCTATTATGAAATTATTTACCCAGACTTCTGGAGAGGCACAGGACTACTAAAAGCTGATGTAATTACCACGATTACAGTACTGTTTGGACTCGTGAATATGAAAAAGCTGCAAAAGATCTTTAGCTCTTCTAATTTCCAGAAAAAGCCATTATCAATAGCCTTTTTAAGGGATGCATTAAAAACTAAAATCCAGGACAGGGGAAAGTAAGGATGAGAGCTCTTATCACGTAACTAGTCACATCTCCATTCACAACCAAGAGGTACTCTATAGATCAGTCTGAAAGCTATCACCTTGCAAGAATTTTACTTATAATCAAAAATAAAATCCTGAGACGGGAATTCACTCCAATTGCTGGCATATAGCTCAAGGAAGTGCATTTATCACACATACCACATTTATTTTTATTAAAGGAATAATAAAGGTCAGATTCATATACAGAAGATGCTTCTTTTTGCCAGTGTATTATATTTAAAGTTGCGAACCACAGAGGCTTATATGAGATAAAGGAGAAATCAATTTCTTCTCAAAATGTTCATCCTCTGCAAGTTGCAAGCGATGAATGACCACATTCAGCCTGGAAAGTGCCCTTTCATCCAGCTGAAAATGAAGGCTGGGAAACTAGTAACGGGAAATAACATAACTAAATTAAAAACACAAGCAAAACAGGAACAAGACAATTTTTATTGATCTACTTCAGGCAAGCACTTAAAGCAGCACAGTACCTCAGAAAAAAAATGAAGACAAAAAGCCGCCTGAAACACGAGTTCTTTTTAAAGTTTTATTTAACCTTTTTTAAAAAAAGGGAAATTTAGAAGTATTTTAAAGACTCTTAAGTGGGTTTTTATGTACTAAGAGTGTGTGATGTGAAGTGCTGTGTAAACAGCAACGGCAAAGCCAGCTGCTTGGGAAGAGTGGAAAAGCACTCTCAGTTCAGTGCTTGTGATGAAATCATTTCTAACACCTCCCAGAACAAGGAGTTTTGCTGTCAAACCGCACAAAACTAATCTAATCAAACAGGAAGGTGAATGAGGCTTTCAACATCCCCTCATAAAAATGAACGTATTGATTCACTTACAGGCTAAATCATCTCGCAGTACTCTACCATAAGGAATTTGACTGCATTTTTTACTACTGTGACAGCATCTCAAGCTTATCATTAATATATAACCTCAGAACTAAAAATATCTGCAAGTACCAAATCTAACCAACTTCCACTTATTAATCATGCCTACAGCACAAGCCTTTTAGTGGCGACAAAGAGGTCTCCAATTATGGGAAAAAAACAACCAAAAAATCCCATCAGACCAGAGCCAACAGAAACTGCTGAGCTAAATATTTTTTTAAAATCTGTAACTTAAAATTAGTAAAAAAAAAAAAAATTCAGTTTCTATAAAGTATTTGTAAAATATTATCCATTTCCTTCCTAAGTCTCTGACCCAAAAGAGCTCTCAAGTAGAGATCTAGGTAAAGTGCTAAGCTAAACATTTACTTGAAAAGCACATCCCTCAGGAAGACAGAAACCGGGATGACACAGGTCAGGTAATGAAGAGTTAGACACAGCCTCCATCATTTTTTTTGTGCCCACTGCTTGCAAGCCCAGCCTGGACTCGGTCACTGCTCTAGGACCCAAATTAAATAACAGTAGTAAATATAGTCTCTTTCTTACAAACATCTGCTCAGAGTCCGACTGAAACACAGCACTGAAAGAAACAGATATGGAAGAAAAGAGCTTTTGTGTGAGAGATCGTCTGTAGCCCATCCTTCAGGAATTAAATCCACATAAAATATACCCTCCAGCTGCACTAACTTACTCTCATATAATGGACAAAATGCCCTGGCAAGGAGAGAGAAGCATCCAAGAAGACAAAAAGACATGCAAATATGAGAATAGGGCCGTAAAACACTTGCACTGAACCTACATGAGGACGTGTCATTAGTAACATGCAGAAGGGGTGGCTCAGCCATCGCACCCATCCACTCTGTTTAAAGCCAGTCACATCACAGGTGGACCACTGGCCCATCTACACTCTTTACTTATGAAATCTGGTCTCCTGGGGGCTTTGTTCTGCTGATCCCACACGGGTCTAACACAGCCCGAGGATACGCAGCCTCCTCCTCCTCACTGGAGGAGCTATGAGATTCTCTTTTACCATGGCACCTGCTTTCATGTATAGGATCTTCACATCTTTGAATCCTCTACCTTTCCATCAAACGTAACTGCAATGGCCAGGGTTCAAGTTACTAAAAGGAAAAGAAGAGCAGTACGGGCATTTTTCTCACTTAAGCTCTGCTTCCCCGGTAAAACAAAATCTTCTAACTTATGGCCCTACAGCTTGGCAGACCATACCTGAAATATGGTAGTGCTTAACTGCCCCTTGTATCTGTCTGTTTGGAAAGGGCAGGTACGAGTAAAAGTGTCTCTATAGCCATGTAAAGCAAGCAGCAGCAGGTAAGCTTTGCACTGAAAGCAGTTACCAGCAAAGCCCAATGTTTCTCAGCACTGGTCTCCATTTCACTTATGCCAAGTAAAAACAGAGCGGGGAAAAAAAAAACCTATCTACCTAACTCCAGACATGCTCTGTGCTCCACCAGACTTGCTTTTGGGTTACAGGACTCTAATTTCTAAGCCCTTTTAAATACAAACATTTCCAAATGTTTTATGAGACTGTCAGAATTTACAGTTCCCTTGGAAAACATTGCCGGAGACAGGAGCAGCTTTCCTTTGCCAGCCAAAAGAGATTTGTGCAAGCCCGTGAACTGTAGATTCAGCAAAATGATTCACCTGAAACTTAACCAGAGAGAAAAGCAGTTTGTTTGGTTTAAGCTTGCAGATTTCTGCCACGGAAAGCTCAGGCGCGAGGAGTTAACGTTTGCGGATCTGAACCTCATGATTGTCCTGGACCTAAATCAAGCAGCTGTAAACAGCTATTTTTAACTCTGAAAATTAATCCGCATCGTCCTTACAATCACAAAAGACTGGCTTATGACTTCCACGCAGGGAGCAGGGGAAAACAGGAGCATAAACATTTAACTCGCTGGCAAAACTTCCATGAACTATACCAGGGCTGGCATTTCAATAGTGACACAGTCACAACACGGGATCAACCACGCCACAATTAAGTTCTGTGTTCCTTATGACTCCCCATCTAGGAGAAGCTCCAGCAGACAGCAGTATTATCAAGTGGCAAGGGTCAATGGTTCGGGAGCAAAAGGTTTTAATAAAGCCAATACCAAACGTGGTAATGTAGCTTCTTAAACTGCATAGAAACCACTCCCTTTGAAAATACCCAACCATCCCTCCAAATATATGAGCCACCATTAAAAACCCTGATTTTAAAAAGGTGCAAAACAACTTCATCTGCTTTTAAATAAGAATTACACTGTTCAACTGTATTATTTCTTCAAAGTATTGTCTGTTTGCATTCAGATACTGATGTCTTTGAACCAAAAGTCTGGCCCAGATTCCTTACTCGGTTACTCTACAACACCAACGCTAGAGTATGATAAATGCAAAAATAAGTCGGAATCCACTTTTCCACAACGTTGAACTGACAACCTCCTCCTCGCAACGTCGGTATTGGCCAAAAGCCGTAAGTATCCATATGACTCCCACTATATACAGGGGGGAATCCGCGCCTCAGCACAGGTCGCGGCCGGTCGGGGAGGGGGCCCAGCGCGGCTGGGGCGCCCCCGGCAGCCCCCTGCCGAGCACAGCGGCCTCGGCCCGACGCCGGTTAGCGTTTCCGCGGCCAGCTCCGCACGGAGCGGGGCCGGCCCGATCCCCCGGCGGCTCTCCCCAGCGAGCGCCGGGCCCCGAGCTCGCCCCTAATGGCACTTAAGAAAGCCACCGGGAGGCGAGAGGGGAAGCAAAACCAGAAGTGGCTTTCGCGGTGCTGGAGGCTACAGAAGCACGAAGCTGCTCCCGGGGCACCTCGGGCGGCGCGGGGGCCGCTCTCACGGCGCGGCCGGCGGCAGCCTCCGCGAAGCGGTGAGATCCCCGCTGCCCCTCGCCCGCCCCGCGCTGTCCCCCGAGCGGAGCCCAGGGTCCCCGCCGCGGTCCGAACAAAGAGGCCGCTCCCGCCTCCCGCAGCCCGTCTCACCGTCGGGTCCCCCCGGCGCGGCCAAGTTCCCGCGGAGCAGAGCGGAGGCAGGGGGGGGACCCGGCGCCCCACCGATCCCCCCTCGCCACCAGGTACCTGTGAAGCGGCCGCCGCCGTCTCCGTGGCCCCGACGCCGCTGCAGGATGAAGTAGCCGCTGCTCTTCTGCGTGACCCACAGCTTGAGGGCGTTCTTCAGCAGCACCTCCTCGGGCTTCAGCCACATCTTCCCCCGGTCCGGACCGCTCTCGCACCCCGTGTGTCTCCCCCACCGAGCCCGCCCGCCTCGCCCCCCACCCCTCACCGCCGCTCCGCGCCCCAGCCGCACGGGTCACATCGCCCCCCGCGGGCTGCGCGGCGTGGATCTGGCTCCCTCCGCGCGGACCCGGCCGCCGGGGAGGGGCGGAAGGCGGAGCCCGAACGCGGTCCGCCCTCCCCGCGGAGCCGGGGGCTTTGTGCGATGGGGCCGCTGCGATCCGCGCCAGGCGTTTAGAGAGAGGGGGGGTTCCTTCCCGGCGAGTAGCGGGGTTCCGTGGTGCCCCGCGCACAGCGCAGTGGGGTTCCCACGGCACCCCAGGATTCTGGTGACCTGCGCTTAGTGCAGGGGGTTGCGCCAGGATCGGGCCCCCAGGTCTACCCAGTCTGTGTGAGCACCCTCGGGATGTGCCCCATGTCGAGGAAGCCCCCCCGCATCTACTGATCTGCGGCCCCGCAGAGCCCGCCCGGCCTGGCAGGCAGGAAAGGGTGCCCGGGTTCGGCGGGGGAGAGGGAGGCAGCTCTGCTTTCCTGCTTCCTTCAGGATCAGAGCCTGAAGGGTGAGTGAGCCCGCAGCTGCTTGCTTTGATGTCTGAATCTGAATGCCAGTGCTTGAAGCTGCGTATATCGATTGAAAAGTCAGAATCCTAATTTTACACTTCCCCTTCCCCCCCCCCTTAAGAAATAATCAGGTACTGCTTGTGGTTGAGCTGGTGGTGAGATCGTTTGCAAACCTGCGCAAATGGTTCCTGCCGCAGCACCTTTACATTGGTAATCCTCTAACGTTGTATTTTACATTTTCATTAACCCAGATTGCCATTAAAACATAAAAACTTACTGGCAGTCAAATGCTCCGCTTCCGATTACAGCGAATATTAAGTAATCTCTTGATAACTGCTGCAGCAGCAGGCTGCTAAACTTCACACGCTCCTCATTCAGATTCAATACCTCAGTCACTGTGTTAAATCACATCCTCATAATTTGGCCAAAGATCCCTCTGCGTAGAGAATTTTGATTAGGGGAAAAGTCCTGAGCTTCACTTTACCAAGCTCAACCTCCTGCTCCACGAGTTGTAAACTTCCCAATTCTCTGACGCTGCAGCGCGCTGCTCAGCATAGCCAGCAGCAATTATTAACTGGGAATTGGAAGGTGCCCATGGGGACCACTTTCCAGCTGCCGGTGGGAACATTTAGCAGGCAAAATTCTGTACCCAGCTGCAGTCTAGTACACACTTGTGTGATCACTGTGCAATCGTGTTCCTTACAATTTCAAAGCAAAGCAATGATTTCATTTGCATACCTAGAACAGCGAGCCAGCGTTGTGAGCGTACTAGTTGTCTGGTACAAAAATAAAAGCTGTTAAAAGGAGAAGATGGACGTGCACATAACAATGTGCTTAAAAATTCATGGCAGTGTAAGAGGGAGTTATTTTAAATGTTCTTACAGGATAAGAATAGCTCAGAGGTTTCCTCTGCCCCCAACACAATCCTCTGAAGACATGTAAGTCTTGACAGTTTACGTGGGTTTTTTCCAGCTATTTGAATATTAATTTCTGTTGCTGTTTTTGGAGTGGTTTTTACACTCAACCTTGCGTTTCGGGCAAGCTGATTTGAGACATAATTGAGAAGAGGACCAAGGAGATTTGCTGCCCTGTGAGGTGCTGTTGTGCTCAAGAATTAGCAAAACAGTAAAGCCATTGGTTCCAGGATCCGGTGCCATACACACCTGCCTCTGTCAATTGCATCTCCAGGCACTCTTCTGGTTGAACCCCGCCAACAGTACTCCTTCAGTGCCATGGGCTTTGTAACCACATCCAAGCTGGCCCAACAATCACTCAATCAAAATGGGATCATTCATGCTTTTTAGATAAGCAGCTTTTCCATTACATGGAATCACTAGAACGTAACTAACAAACAATGTCCGAGAAATGGCTTTGGAGGGGGAAGAGGGAGCTGGATGAGATTAAGGAAAAACTGACCCATGACACCAGAGTAAACCAAAGCCCTTCATAATGTATGTTGTAATAAACACACCTACTGAAAGCAGGAGCGTAGTAATTCTGCCACGTGGCAGTTTGTGCACAGCATTCCCCGGCACCCCGAGGAGGCTGCAGAGACGTTTGTTGCCAGAACGCCTGTGAATTTTAGGATACCACCACTCTCACTCCCACCCCCTGAGGATCTCATTTCCCACAGAAGTCAGCAGGACATGTGAACTTACCAGAGCCATGAGTATGAAGCTGTTCAGCGGGCACCACGTCATTGATGCTGCCGGTCTTTGACAGGGTCAAAAAGGCTTGCAGAAAGAAGTTGAACATGTTTAACAAAAAAAAACCAGCAAGGCAAAATCACCCTTCATGTATACGTTTCATCACCAAATGACGCATCCTCTGCCTGCCGACTAGTCTTTGGCAACAGCCAACAAAAGGTTTATGTTCGTGGAGAAAGTCCTGCAGCGATGTGCTGGCTATTTCCACAGCCAGTATTTGACCAGGATTTGGGTGACCTGCGGGTCTCCTGGGAGGCAATACTTTTATAATTCTGGTGTTCAGAGAGGCAAACAAAACCAGGGAGGACAGTAATCTAGTAGATGGTTAGTCAAAACCAGGGGGCTGTGAGAAGCTATACACTTCCTTTTACATGTCCTCTGACACAGTCTGGAAAAGATAGGACTGTCTTACTCAATTGCTTGAAGGTACTTAGGGTTAGTAGTCAGGAGGAAATAGCTTTAGAAAAAATGAAGATGCATTTGAAAGGAAAGAATGGAAAGAAAATGAGGTTTCTGGTTTTATGCCACTCTCAATATGCACTCTGAAATGACCGTGTTTGGGTTATTTATGATGCTGTGCATCTCCTAGATTTCAGAACCAAATAGCACAAGGCAGGGAGTCTGCCATTCAGACTACATTAGAGCACAGCATCAGTCATACCTGGAATAAACTGCACAGATTCTGATCATCCATGAGGCAGAGTACAGACTGCATAGGGTGCAGGGAACAGCCATGGGGAAAAGTTTGCTTTCCCTTCTTGCCTTTGTCACTGACTGCCTTCCCAGCCTGGGCATGCCCTTTAACTTCACACAGCTTCATCTTTTTTATCCATCAAACACATATATAATTTTCATTCTGGATGTTGTCGAGATATTCGGGGAAGGGGGATTTCTCATGGACATAAAACGAATGAGGAATGATGGAGTGGGCCACAGTGTTCCAGGCCTCCTGTCTCTGCAGAGGGTCCCAAGCCCCCTGAGCCTGCAAGGTGGGGGGGAGTGCGGAGGGTGGTGGCTGGTAGTGCTTCAACGCACTTAGAGTGTACAGTGCTCTAGGATAGGCTCCAAGGACTGCAATCACGTTGTTGAAGCTGATATACGTATGGGCTGCCACCAAAACAGGTTTTCCATGCTCCTTCCAGCTCCCCCAGCCTCCTGTAGTGAATTGTATTAATTAAACTAGCAAGAAACTAACTTTTGTTTATCTGGTTTTGGGTAGGTTAGTTCTTTAATCACATTGTGACTGTGGAAAACCAGGGTGCAAATGGATGTCATGGGCTGGGGGAAAGAAATAGGCTGATCTTTCAGGCAGGAGACTGCTAGGGAGATTTGTTTGCATTTATCATGAAATGAGAGCCTAAAGATGGAGCTTAATTTATTTATACTTATAACAAAACATTAGCTGGAATTTGGCCAGCATTCTGCAGGTGCACAGTCTCATCATCTCCATGTTTCCAGTTCTGAGTCTTTACCTAGTGTCTGTATTCGTGTCTGAAAAAGCCCTCATCAGTGAGCTAATTCAATTCCCAAGACACAATTGATCAAAATCCCAGATGATCCTGAATTTGGATGTATTAGAGGCAGCAGTGAGTGCAGAGAAGTAATGTGTAGGGAGCTAGGGAAATAATACATATTAGTGAATACAACAGTGGAAATTCAAACTCCTGGCTAATACATTGAGGGGGAAAATAACTAAAATATACTTATTCCAGGGGAATTCATCTACACTGAAGTAAGCAACAGATGTGGTGACATACTGGGTCAGCACCCAGCTGCAACCTTAAGCCCTCAGCATGCTGTTCCAGACACAAGATCACCCCTGAAAGGACTCCCAAGATCCAACATCCCCCACTGCTAAGACTGCCAGGCTTTCCATGTAACATAGGAATATATATTTCCTGCACTCTGGAGGCAAATCACAGACCAGGTAGATAACAGTCCTCCTCTATAGAAGTCTGGAGGGACCATTCTTGAGATTTCATATTAATTTCAGAGTACTTCAGTGCTTGAATGATGTAGATCTAGTAGAGACAGTTTAAGACAAGAACAACAGACATAATTAAGGGTTTAAAGCTGACTTGTGAACTCAGACTGGATGGGTTTGATCTATGTGTATCTCGGCTGAAAGTGACAGCTGAAATGAAGCACAAAATAGCTGCTTACAAGTACCAGTGAGTTAAACGCGAAGAAATTGATGCATTTATTTGGTTAAAAAACAATTCACTAAAAGCAGTAAGAGATTATTTTTTTTCAAGAAGGAAGGGTTAGGTTAAATACTAAACAGATCCTGCTGACCAGGAAGTTTTTTACTATGCTGAATGGTGTACTGAGGAACTAGCAGCATTTTAGAAATAGTATAAGATGAACCATTTTATATAAGACAGAGTTGCTTTCTAATGTAACTCTGCAATCAGAAAGACTAGGCAACCAAGTAAGATGCCCTCTGCCTCCTATGCCCAACCAATGACTTTCTTCATTATGAGAAATCCCCCACAAGAGGAGATGTTTTAAGATGCTTGGAAAGGCTCCTCTACAAGGTTTTACGCATCAGACACCCTCCCAGACATTGTTCTGTTGGAAGGGGGCCATGTTTGCTTCTCACTTGCAGAAAGTCCACTTCAAATTTGGCAAAAATGAAAGGACCCAAAGGGAAGTCACAGCAATTCACACGCAGCTCCCAGCTCCTGGCAGCATGCCTCCATTGAAACTACACTGCAAAGGCCCCTGCCTCCAGGCATATCAGATGCTAGGAATATGCAGAAGCGATCCTTAAACTTAGATCTTTTAAACAGATTAAAACACAAGATGCATTAGGTTTGAAAGGATCCGGGAAATGGCAAAAGTAGTCAAAGTCTTACAAACCGAGAACTCCTATGGAAATGCCTGAGCATTCTTGGCTGCATTTCCAAGTAATTTAATGTTCATCGTCTTTCTCCGGTAATGACTGGATTGCAAAAACCAGTTAATGTTTATGGATCCACATGTTTTTGTCTTCCCACCTGCTCTAATAAAGTAACAAAACTGTTACAACCTGTAGTTAATTCCAGAGGTTTCACTTATTATCTCTGATTAAATTAATGCCTGTGTAATAATAAAGGTATAAGAAGATATAATACACTATCAGGAACAAGTGCAATTAAGCTACAGGCAACACTGCAAAAACACATTAGAGGTCCTGACTCACAGTTTTATGCAATAATATTTCCCAGCTCTTTCCCTGTCAACAACAACATAATGTGCATTTCTATATTTCCACTGGCTGAACTCATTCAAGTACTAGGCCTTTTAATTAACTATTTAGGACAGCGATGTCCAAAATGTGCTGCTGATTCAACTTCTTGTTTTGCTTCTAGCATCGTTCTGTGACTTCCAATTGCAAAACCCACTTCTTCAATTTAGGACTGCCAAACCTCTTCTGGGAATCGCACAGTTTCTGTGACACTGGAAGGGCTATCACATTTCAAGGTGTTTGACCAACATTTCTTAAGACATATATGTGGTTTAAGGCAGTAATTCTCTAGCTTTTTCCTTATCTCACTCAACTTCCACTTCTCTAAAACACTAGAGGAAAGAACAGTCCCTTAACCCTATACTCACATACAGCAAATCCCTGCAGAGGACACAGGAGACGGAGGGGAAACCCAGGCTTCAAGGCCACTGTTTCTGCAAAGGACGGCAGATGAGTGTGACCATGACTTGTCCTGCCATTCACTTAACAATCCCACCACCACCACCAGTGCTCAATAATGTTTCTGCACTCTGCCAAAGTTAAGTCACAGCTACTTTCCTCTCCACCTTCTATAGGTGCAGAAGACCTCTCTTCATCACAGCTTGCCCAACCCCATTGGCAATGACCCTGGGAAGCCAAGAGGACTGTGCTGTTTATGACTTCTGGTACGATGGAAAGAAGAAAGGTAGTTCTCTCTGCCCAGGATACCCTCCCTGTCCATCCGCAGGGGCCTGAGCCCTTGTCTCAGAGGCATTTTCATTCTCAAAGACATAGCTATGGGTAGACCCCATCCCCTCTGGCCTTTTATATGTTACCCAGTTTGACTCTGAAGTAAGACACTAAAATTATTCTGGTACAAAAGGAGAGGAATGCCCAGCCCTAGATAAGAAACTGCATTCCAAGAATACCATTTATTTTGGGCATGGCATAGTCACTATACTGTAGTGGGAATGGAAAAGCTGGCCTCCTAAAATACATTGGCACTCTTTAAGGAGAATGAATCAAACAGCCAGCAGTTTTGATACCTGTTGGAATGCAGTGAATAAAACTTGGTGATATGAGCTCTGAAACAACAGAGCAAATTAGCAGTGCCAAGAACAAAGGTGGCAGAATCAGATGTAAAGGTGCAAAGGGTTTGTAAACTGTGACGTGGTGAAAAGCCCAGAGGAAAGAGGACAAAACTTCCTAAACAGAGGTTGTGACCTGCCCATTTCCTAACTGCAATTTTCTGTAGAGCAGTGGTGTTTCAGCAGTGAAAGCAAGTGACCTTGGTAGGAAAGAGGCATTGCTGCACGAACACGCTACTGAAAGCATAGCTGCTGGCATCTACTCGTGCTAGGCAGTCTCAAAGGAAGCCTGAAGTGGAGTGGCCAGTGTTAGCAGCAGCTTCCTCCAGGGCTGTTTCCTGATCTAAAATCCTCATACTAATTCATCTTCCAAGATCAAAAAGTCTCCATGAGGCCAGTTGGGTGACTTTAGGAAAACAAACCCCCAAACACCTTCAAAAGTACACCAGCATTGTTTATAGTGCCCCATCTTGTTTCTGTATGAAAGTGGGTGCTATTTTTACTGTCTTTTGCTGGACTTGGGTATAATCTGCCTTCGCTAAAAGTATTGTCTGGGAAGCTGTTAGAATTTCCATTTTGTTTTGCTGCACTTGGAACCAGAGGTTCTTGTTGTTTTAAAAATTTCCTTTAGGTGCTTACCCTGCTTTTCCTTTGAACCACCATCCCCACAGACTATTGTCCACGCGGCCAGTAAGAGCTTTTGGAAATCATGAAATAACCATGTCTTTTTCTCAGTCAGAGATGGCTGAAGGCACACAAGAGCTGCAGAACAGAAACACACGAAAGTATATTATCTCCCTTAAAGTCATTATGGTCTCTGCCCTGCCTATATGAGGGTCTGATGCTGTACTCCTGTTCCATGGGATTTCTTATAACCCTGGAGACGCAAGGATCCCTACAGCCAGTTTGAAGCCACACAAAACTCTACTGCTCCCCATTTTCCTGAATCCTGCCCCCCTGTTTGACAGCTGTGGAGAGTTTGCACCTCCCACCACAGGTCTCAACACCATGTTATGACCCAAGCTGTGTCAGGGTGAGCATGTCGGGGCTGCTGGTGGTGCCAGTGGTGCCAGAGCTGGGCATGGCAGTGTGGCAGAAGGCAGTAGGGGGAAATCACCATTTCTGCTCACCTCCCAAGGACTTTCAAACAACCTATGGGCAGCTGCAGCTGCAGAAGTGGCAGAACTGTGTCACAGCACAAACATGATTGCCACCGAAGTGTCAGCGCTTTGAGACAAGCTTTAAAATGTGAGTGCCTTTAAGGTACCCTTTAAGATGATTTTTCGTGGCAATTTTTTACTCATTTTTGTGTACTGAGGATCCCCAAAGGAGCATTTCTGTTGTGATTCTTACATCTTCCCACTGATCTGCCATGACACTCAAGGTTATTCTGAGACTGTATTTGGCACATTGCTGATAGTGCCTGGCAGGAACTGTGCTGCACATGCCTAGGGCTGGGTTTGAACTTGCTCTCTTTGATCAGTACTGCATTTCTGCTTCTACCTGACTGCTGTATTCTGTTTGAAAGCTCTGTGATTTCCTCCTGTTTTGGCTGCTGGCTGATTTGAACATGACACCTGCCATTTCAGTGGAACCTGCAGGCTTTTCACCACCCCTGTTTTTGCAAGCAGGCAAACAAGATCTTAGTCTTTGAAACAAACATGGCCACAGAACAACTGACACTGGAAATGCCTCATTCTGAAGAAATAACTGTATCTCTCTCTTCCTTTTTTTTTCAGTTATGCTGCCATGAACAAAATTTGTGGGGATTTTTCTTTTCTGGACTACCAATTTCACGCCGTTTCTAAAGAAGTCCTATGGTGTTTCTCCCTGGTTTCAGTGGAGCTGGTAACTACCTACACATTCGTGTTCTCTGTTCCTTTCAGGAATAAAATATTCATCACACACTTACAGAAATGCACCCAAACCATCTGCCTCGTCTTTACCGGAGATTGAGAAAGATTTGAAAACATGCCTTGCTTCCCTTCCCATTTGCATGGATGAATGGATTTACTTGGAAGTCTTTTCTTCTAATCTGTGTTTTACCTTGCCCTTTTCATAAGTGTCTTAAGCCCACAGAGTCTTTGTTTCCATTCTTGTCATGGCACAATAGTAACCAATCTGAGATGGTTTTAGATACCTATTTCACTCATAAACCTATTTCACTTCTCATATACTTTGGGAAAACCCAGCAAGCCAAGAAAGCCTGAATTTTCAGAAGCTATTGCTGCTATTGAGTGTACAGGTTTAGACCTAGCTTTTTAGAAGGAATCAGCATACAGTTGACAACAATAGCAACAGTGAAATCAACCCCTTTGGAGTTCTGGTGCTGAGAGTCAAGGAGAGCTCTTAAAAGTAGTCTCTGCTTTTGAAAGCTTTGGACTTAAGCCAGAGCTTTCATCTCCTTATCTATGAAAATGGAATACAGCTTAAACACCTCTCCAACAGCTCATGAAGCTCACTGAAAAGCACTATTACTGATTATTTAGTAATTCCTGTTGCCTTGCACCTTCGCATTCCTTTCACATGTCAAAGAAGAGGATTTTGCAGGCAGCAGAACCAGCAAAACCTGTAACAGCCTCTGCTTTCCTTTCTGCCTTCCGTTACTGCAATAGTCCTCCCTGTATCCTATCTGCAGATCCCCACATTGCCTTTACATCTTCTATTCCCCCTTCCCATAATGCCTCCTGTATCCCCTCCTTCCAGTGTGATCCTGGACTCTCTCCCAAGGTCTCTATGTTGAGGCTGGCA
Source organism: Myiopsitta monachus (assembly GCA_017639245.1). Taxonomy (NCBI): domain Eukaryota; kingdom Metazoa; phylum Chordata; class Aves; order Psittaciformes; family Psittacidae; genus Myiopsitta; species Myiopsitta monachus. The sequence goes on from CM029927.1 coordinate 40,626,198, forward strand.
GAGCCCTTCTTCTCCTGCAAGTTTCCATCTGATGGAGCTTGTACACCTCCATCTCTTCCAGGCCCCTGCCCTTCTCCCTCCTTTGGCTGAAATTAGCCACAGGTTTAAGATTGGTTGGGAATAAGGAGGTTGGTACAAGACTGTAAATAGAGAGTTGGTTTCTTCCTTTGTTGATCAAGCAGACTTTCGAAATGCTCTGAATGTTCAGATCCTAAATAAACTGCACTGAGCAAACTCACTTTTCCCTGTTGAAACCATTTACCTAAGTACACTATTGACATTTCTCCGTGCTCCTTTTTGCAAGGCTGTACTCAGTGGTAGGTGTATGCGAGTTGTTCCACGCATGGCACAGATTAAGTCTTCTGAAGGACGTAGTGGCTTGTCTCAGAATTGCTTATGTTCTCCAGCAACAAGACTCAGGAACTCAACAATAAATACCATTTTCAGAAGCATTTTCATCCTATCAAACTATTCGGTAGCAGCTCTCACCTACCTTGTGCCTGGCACTTGCCTGTAGAAGCTGCAGTAACTCCTTGTGGCCAGAGGGAGGACGCTGTGAACTGAGGAGCTTGCTGGGGCAGGCCATCCTCTAAAAGATGAACAACGTGCCTGCAAAACTGCAGGAACATGTACAGTCTATACAGGCACTTTCCATACCTACGCGGAGAAAGCAGTAAGCTAACAGAGGAACTGAAATCAAGCTAGTTTTGTTAACTGCTTTGTCCCTTTTTGGGCTGAGAAGCAGTGCTAGGGACTCAGGAAAAATGATGCTTTCAGCTCTGCCGTGCATTTGCAGCTCTGGCAAGTTACACCTCTGCCCACTTCTCTCTGCAGGGCTTACCCTGGCTTACGTATGTGAGTGTGGATACCCAGACAAACCAAATTTGCCTGAAAGCACACATTTGAGTCACAGTACTATATGCAAGTCCACGCGAGGGGTTTTGGGAGGGTGGCATGGTCTTCAAAGCATCAATGGTATGAACTACCTAAGGAACTGTTTCACCATGTGCTGCAGAAAGATGTGTTTGTCTTTCCTCAGCTCCTGCCCACAGATGGTCCTAGACCATCATTAAACTACCAAAAATAAAATACTTCTGATTCAGCATTTTCTCCCCTGTGTCCTATTCAGCTGCAGCCCAGGAATGGATCCTGCACCAGTGAATGAGCTGTTCCTGTTTTGGACATGATGTTATTTCAGAAGGATGCACACAGAAGGCCATGGCCATGAAGGGCATTTCAGCAGTGTTTCTTTTTAACCCTTACTCGATGGAGGTAGTTCCTGGCAAAGAATGGTGCTGCTGACATAGCAGAATGGAGACAGCTGTTGTTTGCTTCAGCCCTCGCCAACTGAGGTTTCTGGTGCCACAGGGTTATGAAATTGCATCAAGATCTAGAGTAGGGGTGATGAGCTGCTGCTACAGAGGTATTGCATAGGGAAAGCCGCCTTCATGGAGCCCTGTGAAGAGCTTGCTCTGACCCACAGGTGCTGTTACGCTGTTATAAACCAGGGAGGACCCAGTGCACAAATGGGTCATCATTAACAACTGAGAGATGGCTGTTCCAGGCTTAGGTAACCATTTTCATGTTGATTAGACAGCTCTTAATCCTGTGATAGTAAGATGTTTGTGCTGTGGTTGTTGATGCTAAACCACAGGCTCCGGTGGCTAATACATGTGAAATAGTAGCTGGCTGAGAGAGAGGGCACTTTTCCAGCTACACTGACTGCATGCGTCTGTCCTTGAGTGATCTCTGCAAGAAATACAGGAATGATTGACAGTCAGGGACATAGATCTGCAGATGGTGGCTGATCACAGGGAAACATTTATGAACAGAAGCATGGGATGTGTAGTGCATGAAACAAGTGAAAACCCTTGTTTTCCCTCTGGAGAAGGGATTCAGTTTATTTCCAGTAATATACTTACAAATATAATGGTTCTGTCCATTACTGCATTATTTGACCCACCTCACCATCTTCTGTCCTGGCATGCAAAGTCATATGCTGAGCTCAAATCACCTGATGGGAAAAAGAAGGTTTAATTATATATTAAATACTCGCAGAATGGTTTCAGTTGCCGAAGGCAAAACTGGCTCAGCCTTCAGACTCTTTTGCATGTCAGTGTGCTCTGTGTCATTTGTGTTAACACAGCACTTTGCCCCTTCACAGCTCCTGTGAGGGTGCCAGTTAAGGATGCCAGTCTTCTGTGATAGGCAGGGGCAGGGACAGGCAAGCTCTGCCACAGGATCTCGTATCTCTGTACTGCCAGAGGCACGCTTGTGTGCATCTCACTTTGTGTATGTGAGAGGAGGACTTTCATGCTGCAGGTACTTGACTCTTCCTCCTTTCCCATTCACTTCCAAGGCCAACTACGTTTAAAGAAGATCTGGATCTGTGTCCAAAATCACTACACACAACTGCAGGATAAGAGGGAACCTTTATTTCCCCTCTCCCCAGATTCCTGCCTTGATACCTTACCTAAGAAGAAAACTATTTTTCTTTTGTTGTTAATGGGGGAGGAGAAAAGAGAACTTTCATGTTTAGATTGTTCATCACAACAGGGTCACCACTTCTGTGGTATTTTTGTTATCTCATCTCTACCCATTAGCCTGTTCAGAGTTCCCAGCAAGGCAGTAGTTTCCACTCAGATACTTCGGATTTAAGCTTGAAAGAGTTTAGGAAACAAGTAGCTTAGGTTTAGAGAGGAAGGGTACGGCAATTGCAGAAAAGGCATGTCACCAGTAGTGTTTTAAATATATTTTTAGGGTACTGACTTGTTGGAATTCCCTATCAGAGGGCAGAGGTTTCCCAGAACTGCAACAAGACACTTTGTCTCTTTGCTAAAAAGATCTGCTGGTCAGCATATGAATGAACAGGGAGGAACTAAAGGTGGCTTAGTTTCTTAAATGATCTTACCAATTTCTCCATTAAAAATTCCCAAGCATCACAATAAGGATGTTAGGGAGGCAGTAGTAGATGTCAGACTAAGTTCGAGAAGTTGCCTGAAAACCAAAACTGCTTTTTCTTTCACCTGTGTGCCCTTCTTCCATTATGTGGCATCATGGCCCATATCTCCAAATGGCATTTCCATTGCCACTCAGACTTCAAACACAGGTCACTGGAGACAATGCTCTGATGCTGAAATAGAAGAGAATATATATGCCACAATGGGGAAAGGAACTCATGTTTGCTAGGCTTATAACCTTAGCTCTATCTTCAGACTATTTCCCAAGCATCTGGACTGTTTTGCAGACATCACTGCAAACACAGGTAAAGTAAATAATTATGCTACATACTTCCCTTCAACACAGGAACACACATATGCTGCTCAGGGCTGTATCTTACAGCAGACTAGGCGGTGGTCAGGAAGCCAGGGGACAGGCTGGGCTTCTGCCTTGGTCTGAATATACTTGGTAAATTCGGCAGGTAAAAGTCTCCCACAGTGACACTGGAAAATCCCAGACACTGCCCACAGCTTACTATATGGGCAAATCTGCACTCTTCATTTGAGACAGCACACGCACTTGGAGTGGGGTTACCAATTGATCAGTTAGATGTGACCCTGTCCCTATTTCTCCAGCGAATACTATTTTCCATGGCAGGAATTGCCTGGGAAACACTGGTCAGGTAATGGCAAAGGCAGTGAGGACCCCTTCTCTAGCACTGGCTTGCCATTTCTTTTCCACCAGTGTTCCTCGAGCCACCACTGAGAAGCTCTCCAGAGCATGACCTTAACATGCAGCCCCTTTGGGATATAAAGACCCCTGCCTCCTACATGTCCAACAACCCCACTCCTTCCCTTCCCCTGTGCCACCTCTCTTTCCCCACCCTGAAATCCTTCCAAGCACCCAGGAGAGCCCCCCCCCGCCCCCGAAGTACCTCTGAACTGCCGTTCCAGACCCTCTTGTTCTTCCACCACGCATCAAGGTAGCGTTAAAGCTATGCGCAAGGTGACTGGCCAGCCTGTGGCCACCTACCTGCAGAATTCAATCAGTACTTACTTTTCCAGGGAGGGAACCAATGAGAGCTCTCCTTTGGCCCAGCCACTGATTTTCATAAAACTTATGTTCATTAACACTTTTGAAATAACAATTTTCAGTCAGATCTGGCTGGAAAAGATTAATGGTGAGCAGTGTATGGGGGGAGGGAAAGAAGGAAGGGAAAGGGGGAAGGGGGCTTATTTGATGGACAGGCACATAGACAATGTGATTGCATCAGTCTCATTTCCTTAGGAAACTAAGCTAAAAATAAAAGGCTTTATTTGCCCCTGGGAATAAAGCCGAATGCCTCTTACATCTTTACAAAACATTTGTTTCTATGTATACTTATAAATAGTCAGGATGAGAGAGGAAGTTTGAGCTGGATCTTGAGCAAAGAATTAAAAGGAAGAGCAGGAGGTGCATGAATTTCAAAACCTGGGATCCTTTTAGGCATGCAACAGCACAGGATGAATGCAAGGTCTTGTACACTGACACCATATTACCCATGTGTGTACATCACTGACCTGCAAGACAACCGGCCTGTTGGGCAATTTTTCACACCATCACAGAATGAATACACTTTTTCTGCACACAGGATGGATGATGTGCTTTAGACAAAACCCATTGTGCACTCTGAAGTCAGCAGACTCTCAGGTGTGAGTAACACAGAAATTGCTATAGTTCATCAGATTTATGGTCTAGAGATTCTTGTCTGCTGGTGACAAAGACTAGCTACTTCAGAGGAAATGGTCTCCAGAAAGGTCCCATCCATCATCAATAGATTGTGTAAGCTGAAGAAGCACTTTTACACCTTCTAAATTTATCCTTTCCCACGTTAACTCTAGATACTTTCTCATCTTTGAGTGCTGCGTGCCTCGCTACAGCCTTGGCCTCGGCGATAGTCTGTGGTAGCAAATTCTTTTTATGCATGCAGGATATAAAGTGCTTTTTGTTTGCAAGACTTGAATTTACTACCTCTCTGTTTCATTGAACTGGCAGCATTGTGGACTTGGGCTTTTATAGTCATACTAACAGACAGGGAACAAGGTAGTTCCACATCCTCTAGAAAATCCTGATTGTTGTGAGACAGAAGTGCAAACATGACATCAAAAAAAGAGAATGGTTTGTGCAGGAGAAGCCAACAGGGACTTTCCCCATGGCGGTTGGCAGAACAGAAGCAGCTGTCTTGTCCGTCTCCTTTGCTTTTGCCCTAGCTTTTAGTTTGTGCTTCAATGGCCTATGCACAGAAGCCCCTTCTTCCTGAGATGTGCTAGAATTTCCATTAGAGAGATACGTTGCCGTCCCAACAAATGCTGTACTTAGAACTGTCACTAGAGGCAGTCCTTGTCCTGAAGAATTTATGTTTAAAATATGAAAAACCAGCGCTGTCTGGGAAAAAGGGATACAACTCCACTGGAAGGTAAGAAAAGGATCATATATCTTGCCTGCAGGTGTAACTGGGGCTCTTACCAGGAGTTAGCCTCAACTCCACTTCAAACTCGATCTTGCTCCCCTAGGGGATGGGATTGATCTGTCCTAACAGAGATCAAATCCAAGATATCGGAGCTCGTCATTCTACAGCCCCTCCACCACCAACCGTGCAAATTAGTACTTCCAGGACTAGGATATGTTCGTGGAACCTATCTTAAGTAAAAAGATAACAGCCATTTCTTCTGTTTTCCATTATATGCATCTGAGATTTCTGCTCAGACTGTTTTGAAATCCATGCTCTGCTTCACTGCTTTCAGCAGTTACTCATTCCTACCACCATCTATTCAAAGTAGACTATTTTTCCCCATTTCCAAATTTGTCAGCCAAATGAAGACGGTCTTCTTGATCACTTCTGTCACTAGTTAGAAGTCAGAGTCTCTGATATGGGCAGAAGTAGAACTTCACTTACATTTCAATCACAAAACACAGTACCTATGCCTGCCATAAATACCTTATTTGTGAAACTGTTTTGGATTTCTTAGGTAGTCTCCGAGAATCGTGGACCTTAATTTCAGCCTAACTTGCATGCTGGGAACTACAGCTAATTCAGAAATCATCTTCAAAATCACTTACATACTCTTAGAAATTTTGCTTTTGAACTCACTTGCATCACGATCGTGAAAGAAAAGCACAGAGATTGGGAAAACATCTGAACAAAATGACAGCCAAAGCGACTGGTTTGGTTTGGTTTTTCTTCTTTAAGCCCAATAGCAAACCCCCTGTCTAATTATACTCAAGTGCAATAAAGTCTGCGTCATGACTTGTCAGACGATCCTCTTGGTTGATGTGGTTACAAACCAACAGCTGCACATTGGGAAAGCAAGCAAACTGAAGACCTTACAGAAGTGTAAGTCTTCCTTGTTTCCCTGGTCCTTTGCCTTTGTCTCTTCTTCTCTGTATTACCTTATGTTCAGCCAGCTCATAGGGCAGAAACTGTATTTCTTAATATCTGGATAGTGTCATGCACATTTATGTTGCTGCACAGATAATTGCTGTGTAAAGAATATAAGTGATGCTGTGAAAAGCCAGAGGGGTAAGGTTATTACCTGATGTAGACATGACTTGTATTCGTTTGTTATAAACACTGCCTGAAAACCACACGCCACAGCACTGTAGAGAGAATGTCTTTACTTATAACACAAGGAAAATCTATGGCTGATGCAGCCTGGCAACCCTGCTGTCAGTTTTATGTCCAAGCTGCCACACACACAGGCTAGTCAGGGCGCAGTATGGGTGCTGCACAGCTTGAAAGCTTCTCAGAAACCTCTCTTGAAAACAAAACTCCCATTGGATGTAGTTACAGAGCTACTCATCAAAAGGGAACTGCTGTCTTACGTTGATGTCTGTGTTTGCTGGGGTCATTTTTCTCTTCTGTTTCTTAGCCCACCCACTTAGCCTGAGGTAGGGTGCCTCCTAACTCAGCTATCTCTTATTTAGAGGGCATCCTAGCGCAGTTTACTTTGCTATGGAGCTAATGAGCTGCATTCTCTGACTTGGACATGGACCATTAATGCCTTTGTTGTGACTAGAGCAGATAACCAAAACTGTGTCTGGACAGAGCAATTTTGTGTTTTTCCCTTTTATTTCCTTGTACCAAGGATTATGAATGGCTTCCTTGCTTTAAGACACTGAGAATGATACACTTCTCATGCAGCCGATTGCAACAAACAGATTGGGGGGGGGGGGGGAAGAGGTTCAGTAGATAGAGATTGTAGAACTTTTAACAGAGAGATATTGTGTTGCATTTAAATCACATTAAATATACACACAGTTAAAAGGCTATTGTAATGTTCAAATGTCAGTTTCAAATGAAAATCAATAGCATGCTATTAGGCTCATTATATTGCTGTTATGCATCATTAAAATGCATTTAAAAGCTTTCAGCATAAAATAGGAGACAGGATGAATAAGAAGACACTTTGAGAATATGCAGCGTACTTAGGAGGCAATAAAGAGTCAGGCACAAGAGAAACTTTGTAGGCACTTGGAAAGAAAGCCCTGCTAACAGCTCACTGGGTGTTTGAAACATATAGGAACATGAGAAAACGAATGATGCAGACCTCAGGATGCAGACAAATACGTGGAGCTGTACTACTGCTGGAGGAAAACAAAATCATCAGATATTTTTAATGGTACTTTTATAAATGGGTCTTTGCAATTTGAGGTTCTCTCTTTGCCTGGTCTTTACATAACACTATACCACAATGCTCAACGATGCCAGTAAAAGTGCTACTGACATTTTGTCTTCTTGAGCAAAAGGATTGTATTAGGTCCTAAAAACACATTTACAAATTAGTTTTCCAAGCATCTTTCCAGTCAAATGTCACATGGAAAACTGTCACATCATCAGATACTCTAAACTTCCTTGCTCCCTACCTGAAATAGATTTCTAATGAGAATTTTTTGGTTTAATATTTGTATGAGTGTGTATCTTTACACATGAATAAGCATGAACATATACAATTCTATACATAGGAGAGAAAGAGAGCTTCCTGACTGAGTTTCTGACATTTTCTTTCTAAAGGGAAAAAATGGGAAGATGTGACTCTCCAATGACTAGGAGTATAAATGGGCAAAACAGACAACAGATTTCCAGCCCCTACACGCACCTATATTTATGCTTTTGTACCTGATTGCCATTGAGTACATTTGCCTTGCTCCTGGAGCAGCACTAGAGCACCATCCTGCATCTCAGCAAGCACACTCTCCCTAAAACTACCAGACCTTGCTTTTTCTCCCTTTCCCTTGTGGTGAATCTTTAATTTCTGTAAACAAAGCAAAGTAACTTCAGCCAGAGGAGATAACACTGTGTGGCTGCAAATAGCCACAGCCTGGGCTGAAGTTTAAAACCATATGGGCAGATAAAGAAAGAGAACCTGAATCTCCTACTTCCTGGACAAGAGCTCTCTAGTCAGCTCTGAATTATTGAATACTCTTTCAGAAGATGGATTTCAAATTTGTAGTTTAAGCATAAAGTCCTTCCTTTATCTGCATAGGTAAAGATTTAACTGAAATTGATTTTGGATGTAAACAGAAGCATAAAGCATAAATAGAGTTATCGAGCCAGGGAACAGGAATAGTCCTATTTGAGTTAGATGTGCAATTACATCGCTAAAATTAAAAATGCTGAGTGCTCAAGTTAAAGTCCACAATGAAGAGTTCCCAAGTGATGCAAGCATGGCACCTCTCCTTCTCGGCTCCTCTATTACTTGCAGAAGGAAGTTGTCTTTCACACAATTGAGGAGTTTCCTGGATTGCTTGTGCCGGGCCATACCATCCCTCCAACAGATATCAGGGTGGTTGAAGTCTCCCATGAGAACAAGGGCCTGCGAGCATGAGGCTGTTCCCATCTCCCTATAGAGTGCTTCATCCACTGAGTCCTCTTGGTCAGGTGGTCTGTAACAGATCCCCACAATAATGTCTCCCATTGCTGTTCTCCCTTTAACCCTGACCCACAGACTCTGTATTGGCTGCTCACCTGACCCCAGACAAGTTCCATACTCTCCAGCCTATCCCTAACATAAATAGCAACTCCCCCTCCCCACCTACCGGGCCCATCTTTCCTAAAGAGCCTGTAACCTTCCATTTCAACACACCAGTTATCGAGGATGATCAGGGGACTGGAGCAGCTCCTGTATGAAGATAGGCTGAGAAAGCTGCACCTGTTCAGCCTGGAGAAGAGAAGGCTGCATGGAGACCACATAGCAGCCTTCCAGTATCTGAAGGGGGCCTATAGGGATGCTGGGGGGGGACTCTTCATGAGGGACTGTGGTGATAGGACAAGGGGTAATGGGTTCAAACTTAAACAGGGGAAGTTTAGATTGGATATAAGGAGGAAGAAATTCTTTACTGTGAGGGTGGTGAGGCACTGGAATGGGTTGCCCAGGGAAGCTGTGAATGCTCCATTGCTGGCAGTGTTCAAGGCCAGGCTAGACAGAGCCTTGGGTGGCATGGTTAGTGTGAGGTGTCCCTGCCCATGGCAGGGGGGTTGGAACTTGATGATCTTAAGGTCCTTTCCAACCCTAACTATTCTATGATTCTATGATGCATGTACTGAATGATTTCACACAAAACATATGCTCAGCTATTTTAGAATTACAGGTGGATTAAAAAAAAACAAACCACAAAAACCTGTCTTATTAAACATCAAGAAAAAAAGAACAAATGAAAACATCATTTTGCTTCAAATAATTTTTTGAGTAAACAAATGCTTCTGAATTATCAGGTGTCATGGGTTTCTTTGTCAGCAGGGTCTATGGGAAGATACATATGCAAATACCCAATTATGTGCGGCTTCTATGTACCAATATGACCCTGCTGTGGAGTTTCACCACTGATTTTAATTGGGACCAAAATGCAATCTCTTCTCAAGTGTGTTAACACTGAAGAAAGCAAATGAGTTGACTAACATTAATTCACACATGTGAGCATCCACCCTTTGAAAACTGGTTTAAAATGCAGAGGTATCACTAAAATTCACAGTAGTTAAATAATTCACCAACAAACACGTTTATTTCCAAGCCACCCAGTATCCATCACTTGTTAACCTATTCATGTGATGATATTTTTTGTATTTGTTAAGTGCTCTTCCAGCTGTATCCAAGAGCCCTTGGCATCTTTGAGGTCTGACTAACAAGTGAAGATGTATTCTCATACAGTTATTCAGGAAGGCTTTTAGGCACTGTTAGCACGCCAGTATTGTTGACTACTCCAGGAATAACAACATCTTTTCTGCATTGGTGGTCCTGTCTTGTGTTTTGAATCAAAGAGATGAACTGGGAAGGAAAACATGCAATGCTCACTAGAAAGATACACATGAAGAGATGCATACACATTGCACCTACTCCTTCCTCTTTCTGATATGTTGCTGTTTAAAATACACTGTAGACTGTGTCAGTTAAACTATTACGGAAAGAATTTGTGTATGAGAGTATGAATAATGTTTATTCTTATGAGAATAAACAGAACAATCTGGAAGTGCTTTAGTCTACCCTTTGACTTTAAGGTGTGATTTAATTCTTTCCCACTGTGTTCTTCCCAAATGAATTGTGGGATGAAAGAGAGGCTGGTGAGAGTTGTTTCCCAAGTATTCAGCCTTTTGGTAGATGAAACTCTTCTTGCTGCAGAGCAAGTCAGTTTAATACATCTTCTTTTCCACTTTTTCTTTCTCCTTCCAAATGCTGTCTTTTCCTATTGATCCTTCACTAGCAGGATTTTTTTTCTAGTGCCCACAATGCAGTTCATGCTTCTTGGCTGTCATCTAAAATGCAATAGCAAACAATAACATAATCAATTTTAATATGGCAAGAAGGAAAACCAACTTTTACTGTTAAATTACTTAGCCTTTCCTTTAGCTCAAGAAACCAAATCAAACTGAACACGTTCCTTTGGTCATGGATCTAATTTTCCAGTAATAATAACCATTTATCAAAGGCTGGTGTTCATTTAAATACTCAAATAATTGTATCTAATGGTCAAATCATTTGTAAAGGTTTATTTGTATTGCAAAGGGTTACTTGCCAAACTAGATTGTCTGTGTCACTTTTAGTCTGGAATCTCTGCATCTGTATTAGCATTTATGAGCCAACAGGACAGAGTTAGATAAGAAGACTGATAAGCATAGCCCAAATCCCTTTATCCTGTTTAGGAACACAAAGCATGATTTTTACTGAAGTTCTTACTCAAACCCGAACATAAAGAATGATGGGCATATTTCATGGTTTTATCGACCATTTAATAGCTATTCTATAAGCCATCTGAAAGAAATGAAATATGCTCAGCCTGCTCCCAGAGGAGCAGTTCTGCAACAGCAGAAGACCAAACTCTTCCCTTTACACCATGACACAGCAGTGATGTATCTCCTGTGGAATCCAATCCCCTCAGACCCACTGAGGTAGCTGCGGCCCCAGCCTTCCTCCTCAAGCGCAATGAGATCCATTTCAGAAATCAAATCTGGCTGAGAACTCATTTTATTTGAGTGTGCACTAGTATCACATAGTCTCACTTCTTTATCACACAAAATTTAAGTTTTGAGCCCAGGAGTATCAGAGGCACACTTATGCCCACAAAATATAGCACTTTGTGCAGTTACAGAAACACTCTTTCGCAGCAAATGCACTACACTTGCTGCCCCAAGAGTATTTTACTCCATCTTTTTCTTAGATTGAGATTTTTGATACCCTGAAATATCAGTGTTTAAAATCTTTGTGACTTCAAAATTCCCTTTGTCAACTGACCCTTGTGCCCATGCTACTTGTATAAAGTATTCCATCTTCTGAACTGCAAGCTTTCCTGCTCTCACCAGAAACCTTTTACTTTGGATAGAATAATTTCAGATGGCTGCATTAGCCATGCATGAGTCACAATTTTTTTGCCCTCTCAGTCATGAGGGAAAATCTTTATTCGCTCTGAAGTCCATTTCTGCAATTCTACATTCATTATTCCAGTAACTACAATATCCAAAGGTGGCTTGCATTTCCAAAATTTATAGGAAAATAAGAGGCAGCCTTCTCTTTCTGAACATGTTTATTTTTCTTCTGCTATCTTCAGCAGAGTTTGTTATCAGGAGCAGGCTGTAGAAAAAAGACCACCTGGACAGAAGCATCACAGGTCTATCTGACTGTGGGTCAGCACCCAGCAAAACATCCTCAATTTAAGGCACAATTTTAGGCATGATCTTTGCCAGCCATAAACTTCATCTCAAAAATGAACAAATATGACTTTTGCAAGCACACCAGAAACAGAAAATCTGCTGGTCAGTCTGAGGTCAACAGATAAGCACAACATACAAAATCCTCAGGGAAGGACGAGGAAGAAAGTTAAACAAATTCTTTGCATCTCTACATGGGATCTTGGAGACATTCCCAGACAAGAACTTTCACTGACAGGGTACAAGTGAGAAGAACTGCCTCACAGTGAAGTGTTAGTAAGTGATGTGAAATGAAATGTGTAAAATGAGTCACTACTCATCAGCAGGATCAGATGAGATTCACCCGAGAGATTTGTACCAGCTGAAGGATGAAGATGCTAAACTATGAACTGTGATGCTCACAAGAACAGTTTAAGTACCAAAGAAATAAGGGTGGCAAGTCTGATACCAACCTTTAAAAAGGCCTGTGGAGATAATCCAACAAACTACAAACCACCAAGTCCAATTTCTATACTGAGAAAATTGCATGAAACTACAGCAATGACCAGAGCTTGCATGCATAAAGGTGAGGCCTTTACTAGAGGACTAAAGCCTCTTTGTGTGCGTAAAGGGACGGATGATGCACTCTTCTCAGGCACATGCTGCTCCCTGGTGAGAAAAAGTCATTGAGGGCTGTAAGAACTAAAACTGGCAGGTAGGTGCTACAGAGGATTTTCAGAATATTGTAACACTCAATTAAATGGCAGCGATACCAAATATTTGACAAACGCAAAGTAAAACACTGCAATGAGGGTGGGTGGAAAAGGAAGAAATCCTCCCTTTTTGTAGTGGTGGGTGCTACCTATCTATTCCTGATGCGGAAGTCATGGAGGACAGTTCTTCTATGGTGTCAGGTTCACGGCTCAAAAGAGCAAACATGAAAAAAGGAGAAAAGAAATAATCAGGACTTGTGCCAAAAAAGGTGTATGAATCTATGGGACACTAGCAGCTTGAACACCAGATGCAAATTCGGTCCCCCCCTTCTCAGAAAGTGTACAGAAGTAGAAAAGAGAAAAGGGCAACCAGAATGGCAGAGCGAAGATGACAGAGAAGAGGGCGTCTCCTTAGAGAGGGACAACCAAGACATGATAAAAGATGCACAGAATGATGAGCAATGAACAGCATTAGAACAAGCACTGGTTTACACAGCACAGTTTTTAAGCTGCAGAATTCATTGCCACAGGGTTTATGCACAACAAAATTAAACAAGGGCTCACTGAGCACTTGAGATGAGCTCAAGGAAGAAAATTTCCACGGGGCCTGGAATCACGGTGATGAGCATTCAACCTTCAACTTGGGAAGTACCTGAACAGCAGATGGCCAGAAGCAAAGTGCACACGTGGGAAAGCAGTAGGGCTAACTAGAAAGCCAACGGTTTCCTGCTCTGGGTGACTCTGCAGGAGCACTGGGACTAAAACAAGCAGCCAGCAGCAGCAGCGCCTGTTGTCAGGACTTGCCAGGGCCTTCTCCAGCACACACCACAGAAAGCTCTCCCTCCACTCTGTGCCCTTGACACTTCTTCAGGCTACACCTGATACATCTCTGAGTTGCCATCCCGAGAGATACCCTCCCACATGGCAGCCAAGCTGGTGAAACAAACCATTGCACTCAGGGGGATGTTCTCTCAGCCATACACTGCTACTGCAGCTCACTGTCCTTCCACTCTGCCAAGAGCACCACCAGTGAAGTGGGCAGTTCTCAGCTGGACTGGATCACTGAAGAAAGAGATGGACATCATCCTCTGGGACAGCCAGCTGTTTGGCCAGGCAGAGACAGCAGGAGCACTCTTCCCTCTTAACACGAACTGAGGTGCAGCCATGGTGTCTTCCTCTTTGCATCCCTCTCCCAGGACACACAACCTCTCACAGTGTCTAGAACATGTCTCTCCTCCCATCTGGGGCAATGGCAGGGGAAGTGGGGGGTGTGGAGGCTTCCCTTAGAATCGTAGAATAGTTTGGATGGGAAAGAACCTTAGTATCATCTAGTCTCAACCCCCTGCCATGGGCAGGGCCACCTTCCACAAGACCAGGTTGCTCAAAGCCCCTGTGTCCAACCTGGCCTTGAACACAGCCAGGGATGTGGCAGCCACAGCTTCTCTGGGCACCCTGTGCTGGTGCCTCACCACCCGCACAGTAAAGAACTCCTTCCCTTCCTCCAGAAAGCAGCGGGATGATCTCGTAGCGAGATGCACTCAACCACGTCACCGTTCACGCCGCTAAACCGAGCAGCAACGAGGAGGCAACGGCCTAGACCCAAACCAGGAGCCGCGAGGGGCAGCGGGGCCGGGCCCGGAGGCGGGCTCTGCTCCAGCCCCTCACCGTCCTCCGAGAGGAAACCTCTTGCTCCCAGCTCCACCCAGGGCCACCGCCTCCAGCTGTCCCGCGGAGGCCACCGGGCCCTCCCGCCGAGGACCCGGGCTGCAGCCCCCACGCCGCTGCCAGAGCCGCACGATGCCACCCCCGGGCCGCGGCGCCCCAACCCGGGCTCGCCGCCGCCGCCGCGCGCCCCCTACCGGCACCACCGGCCGCGGCACCCCTACCCGGCTGCGCAGGACCGCCGGGGCAGCGGCCAATCCCGCGCGCCGGCCCCGCCCCCGGCGGGCGGCCGGGGCCAATCGCGTTCAGGAGAGGCGGGGCCGCGAGCGCCGCCAATCGCGCGCGCGCGCCTCGCCGCCGCCCCGGCTGCCGGGCCGGAACGCTCGGTGGGTCCCGCCGCCTTACGGCTGTGTCGTAAAGCGAGGCCGGCGGCGTTCGGGCGGCGGGCAGCGGCGGGGCCCTGCCGGAGCGGGCGGATGCCCGGCGGCGGGGGCAGCCCGAAGCCCGGCACTCACGGCGGAGCGGGCGGATGCCCGGCGGCGGGGGCAGCCCGGCGCCCGGCACTCACGGCGGAGCGGAGGCCGGCGAAGCGGGCGGCGCGGCGGGCGGCGGCGCGGCGGGCGGCAGGATGAGCCTGTCGCCGAAGGAGCTGTCGAGCCTGCTGAGCATAGTGTCGGAGGAGGCGGGCGGCAGCACCTTCGAGGGCCTCTCCAGTGCCTTCCACCACTACTTCGGCAAGGCCGAGCACTTCCGCCTGGGGTCCGTCCTCGTCCTCCTGCTGCAGCAGCCCGACCTGCTGCCCAGCCCCGCGCAGCGCCTCACTGCCCTCTACCTCCTCTGGGAGATGTACCGCACCGAGCCCCTCGCCGCCAACCCCTTCGCCGCCGTCTTCGCTCACCTTCTCAACCCCGCGCCCGAGCGCGGCGGTGATGAGGCGGAGCGCACCCCGCTCTCAGGTGCGTCCCGGGGCCGAAGGGAAGAGGGAGGGAGGGGGGAGAGCGGCACTGCTCGGCGGCGTGGCTTCCGTATGGCATCCCCGTCTCGGCTTCCCGCCCCGTCGGTCGCTCTTTGCGTTTGGAAGACGCGGTGGGAATTCTACATGGCGAGAGTCTCTGGGCTCGGTGTCGGATAGGCCTCTTGGTTGAGCCAGAACGCTGTTTCTCCGCTGGGGAGAAAGCTCTTACAAAACCCGGGACCTAATATGAGGCTTTTGGCAGCTTTAAAGCTGTGAAACAAATCTCTTAAAGGCATACATGAGAGTATTTTTCCCACTTCAGTAAATGCAAGAGTGACAGTGATGGGTAAATCAGTTTCTAAAACAAATTGCTTTTGTAACTTGCATTGTGGTATCTGGTGATAACTTAATAGCTCACTAGTCGTCTAAATTGGGCAATGTGTAAAGAAAGCACAGCACACATGTTGTGTGTTGAGATGCACAGCGGCAGCTGTAGAATCATTTGGGTTGGAAGGGACCTTAAAGATCGTTTAGTTTGCAATCATAGAATGGTTTGGGTTGGAAGGGACCTTAGAGATCATCCAGGTCCAACTCCTTGCCATGGGCAGGGACACCTCACACTAGACCAGGTTCCTCAAAGCCCCATCTAGCCTGGCCTTGAACACTGCCAGGGATGGGGCAGCCACAGCTTCTCTGGGCACCCTGTGCCAGTGTCTCATCACCCTTACAGTAAAGAATTTCTTCCTAATATCTAATCTAAGTCTCCCCTCTTTCAGTTTAAAGCCAGTTTTATTTCACTACCTGCCGTTGTCAAGTCTCTCTCCAGCTTTCTCATAGACCTTGTTTAGGTATCCATCAGTATAATGCTGTATTTTAGAATCATAGAATAGTTAGGGTTGGAAAGGACCTTAATATCATCTAGTTCCAAGCCCCCTGCCATGGGCAGGGATGCCTCCCAGTAAACCATGCCACCCAAGGTTCTGTCCAGCCCGGCCTTGAACACCGCCAGAGATGGAGCATTCACAGCTTCCCTGGGCAACCCATTCCAGTGCCTCACCACCCTTACACTAAAGAACTTCTTCCTTTTTTACATCACTGCAGGAGCCGAGTAGATCATAGTTTTGCATGTACTCACAAAGACTCTTCAGCTGCACTGATCTTGACATAAATAACACACCAGTTTGTGTTTTAGTTATGCTTGTTCTGCATGAAGCATGTTGAAACTATTAATGCTGCTGCCTCAAAAATCGGGGTTTGTTTATCATTGTGTCTCCACAGGCTTCTTACCTCCTATAACTCCTCCAGAAAAATTCTTTCTTTCTCAGCTGATGTTGGCCCCCCCTAGAGAGCTGTTTAAGAAGACCCCTCGGCAGATTGCTTCAATGGACGTGGGGAACATGGCCCAGTCAGTGGATATAAGCGGGCTTCAGCTGGCATTAGCAGGTAAGGAAGATCTGTAGCTGTGCTTCATTTGTAAATGGAAATGCCACTTGTCATGTGGCTGTGAGTTACCTGAGAAACACTCCTTTCTATCTTTAATGTGAAAGAGGCTCAACTGTGCTGTAGGGTCTTGTCGTGGTTTAAGCCCCCCACCCACGCAGTTTTACTCACTCACTCACTCACTCACTCTCTCACTCTCTCACTCTCTTTCTTCCCCCAGTCCCGGGGGGATGGGGAGGAGAATCAGAAGAATTCAACTTGCACAGGTTGAGATAAGAACAGTTTAGTAACTAAGGTATAACACAAATCACTACTGCTACCACCAGTAATAATACAAGAGAAATACAAGGAAAGAGAATACAACTGCTCACCAAGCCCGACCCAGCCAGTGCACGCCCCAGCAGCGACCCCCCCAGTACCAAAAACCTGACCATGCTGTGCACCCCCAGTCCACCACCACACCCTTCTGGGTCTCTGCCCTCCGTGTTCACATCCTGGACATGATGTGCTGTGGTATGGAATAACCTCTTTGGTCAGTTTGGGTCAGGTGTCCTGTCTCTGCTACCTGCTGGGGCTTCCCCTCCTCCCTGGCATAGCATGAGACTCAGAAAGTCCTTGGCCAGACCAAAACATTGCCAAGCAGTAACTGAAAACACTGGTGTTATCAGCGCTGCTCCCAGGCCCAAAATCAAAAGCACAGCGCTGTACCAGCTACCAAGAAGGAGAAAAAACGACTGCTGCTGCTGAACCCATGACAGGTCTTCAAGCCTATGTTCAAAAACAGAGAAACTTCAAGTAGAGATCATGCCTAAACTGTCTTATCCTAGTTATCAAGCAGCTTTTTAAGCATGTATGTCACTGCCTTAAACATGAGAACATTTTGCAAGTATAGGAGGCCTTTAATCTAAAGTTTTGTGGGTGGGGGTTTTGTGTGGCTTTTCATTTTTATCCCTTTTCGCTCTTCACAGTGTTTATAGTAGGAGAGAACAAGCATAACTGTCATGCTGTCATGTGCCAGTACTTCAACTGTACCTGTCAAATTGGCTATTACAATTACATCTTCAGTGCTGTAAAACAGAGTCAGACCTTGCAGCGTTAGCTTGAGAGTGGAAGGGTGGTCCACTTCACTGAAAAGCAATATGATGCTTATCCTTTGACAGGAGAAAAGGAGCAGAAATGTGATTGCTGTGATCGTGTTAAGTGATGAGCGACACCTGGAGCTCAAAGTGAAATAGGAAATACTGCTTGGAACAAGGAGCCAGTCTGAACACCAAAAATGGTGGGGAGTTTTCCTTAGTACGTCCTAATGGACTTTCTTGCTTGAAAACTGGCCCTCCTACTTCTGTATCTGTATGATGTGGTTTGTTGCTCCGAAGTCGGGAGCTAACTAGGCTTTCTCCATTCTGCAGTTGTATTCTAGTATTACCATTTTTTCTGTAGAATCTGACATTGACTTGTAGTGCTGTGGTGTAAAAATGTGTACATATGTCCCCTGGTGTCCCCCTTGGTTACTGTTTCCAGACTGGGGGATCTTTTGAAGAGTTAGATTGAATAACCTAACATACCTTCACAGGTGAGACAAACCCTTCCGGTTTCCCTTCTGTTCATCCCGTTTATGTTTTATGGGATGCTTAAGTGAATTCAGATTTTGTGAAACGTCAGGTAACTTGTCATTTTTAGCATAAGGAATATGTGATGACTTACAGGAGCGTGGAGGTTTTTCTAATTACTTGTTTTCCCTTTGGTGCTGTGTTTGCTTTCTGAACAGCTTGTTCTCATCAAAAATGAAACCTGTAAAGAACCTGAAAACTGTAGCTGTATGGATAGGTACTCCAGGCCACACATTTTGATTTGTCCTTTTTTAAAATGGGAGATACTGATGGCTTAAAATACAGTACAAAGACATTAATGGTGCTTTGCAACATTAAGCCCTGTAAGATACGCTTGTATTATTACTTACATAATCCAGTGAACATGCACCATTAATTGCTTAGGGGCAGTTGTAGGATTATGTAACAAAACACTTGGTGGCCCTGCAAAACTGTGGTCCCTGGGACGAATTCAGGCCTATGTAGAACAGGGTTATTGTAGAATATACATGCAAAACGAACCACAGTAATTTATAAAGCATTATTTATTTCTTTTTCAGTCAGTGTGTCTATCCCAATCCTTTTTTTGTAAAGGGAGGAAAAAAGTACTTGGTTTTCTTCTGAATTTGAACTCATTGTGACAGTTCACTTGCAGCTGTATGTTGGGTTTTGTCTAGTTTTGGTTTTCTTTTTATTTGTAGCTCTCCCCCCCCAAAAAAAAAGTAGAATGTTGAAATAGAGCATCTTGGGAATGAGTATTGAAAGTTGCTTTCTTCTCTTCTCCCTTTGGTCTGCAGAAAGTTCTTTAGAACCTTGGTCCCTCCCTATAACTTGTTTTTGTTGATCCAGTGTGTTACTGTATCAAAGATTACATTTTCTCCTAGTTGCAGGGATGGGTCTTCTGGCAAAGTGCTCCTGTTTGTCTGCCAACCCTAATTTGATCTGAGAGTAATTGACCTGTAGTAAAGTTCAGTTTGCAATACATTAAGAATCAAAGAAAGTTTGGGTTTTTTTCTATTGGGGGGGGGGGTGGGGTAGGAAAATAGCTCCATGAGGGAACCTAAGTGGTAGTTTTCAATTTTCTTTAAACTTAAATGACTTAGTTCAAGATGCTGCATGCTTTCCTGTTAAAACACCACGTTCTCATTCTTGCTTCTGCTTACCTGAGATTTTTGATCCAGCTCTAATTCTTAAAGCAGTGAGGGAGAGTTTTTGAACTTCAATGCGTGTAACTAAGGGCTCATGCAGGCTTCTAAAATCGGTGAATTGAAGGACTGTATCTTGAACGTCTATATATCTAATTAAGCATCATTAATCACTTAAGCTTATGAAGATAAAAACAAATCAGTGACCAACTGATGGATTTAAGTTCTAGACCATAAAAGACACCCAATATTCCCCCCTGCATCTTCCCTGTGGAGCATCATGTGTTAAATCAAGTCCTCTGTTCAGTAGATAAATGAGAAGGTACTTACAAGATGGAGCTTGGAAGAGTTTATAAAGTAGAAGATGTTTTATAAAATGGCTCATTTGGACTTTGACTTTAAAATTGGGGTTTTTTTGAAAATAACTAGCCATACCCTGTTGTGCTGCTTCAGTGAGCATATATGCAAATGTTTGCATGATCTGAAATCATTGCATAAAGTTGGACAGAAAGACAAAAACGAAATTGGCAGTGGTGGTGGTTTGTTTTGATGATCGTAGTTTCAGTGTCTCGTGGTTTTGGTTTGAGTCATATGAAATAGTTTATATGCGTGAGAAGCTGTGAAGGGTCCGTGTGGTTGCATGAAAAGAAGCAAGCACACTTGGCTTAGAAGAGATAGGGACAGAGAAGCTTTTTTGATGAAACAGTGGAAAACGAGCTCTCAAAATAGTACAGAGAAGGTCAGCCATTAATTCTTCAGATACAGAAAAGTGATAGATTGTGACAGAACACCACCTAAATATCTGACAATGCAAGTATTGAGCCCCATAGTTTCTTTTTGGCCAGTTTCTTCAAGTCTTTAGCTGTATATACTGAGCTAATATTATTTAGTTGTAACTTTTTTATGTTCTGTCATTTGGCCTTTAAAAGGACACTTTCAGTTCCTCTCAGCTTTGCTTTAAAGATGATATATGTAGAATCACATAACAATTCCATTTTTTCCCACACAAGCACTTACTGTAGCCTGACAGTGAATGCAAAAATATCTTACACAATGCCACTGAAATGCATTGGACAAATATGAATAGCTGACTTCAGGTCTAGTATGAGCAGTATCGTTGAGAAGCCTGTAAATGTATCTGCGTAGATATTTCTATTCCCTGCCTTGAGAAGAAGTGATTTCCAAACTAGACAATAGCATGTGAACTCAATATGGGAGTAATGTGTGAACCTACTAATGTGCTTTTAGATGCAGGTTACATCAGTTAGTTGCCTTTTCTAAAGCCAAGACTGTATTTCAGATTGATTTCTTCTTTGTCCTTGCTGCATACCTCTGTCCTTTCTCTGTCAGCTGGCACTCTGAGTACTACCTGCCTGACACAGTGCTAAATTTCTTGTTCATCTTATCTGTTTTGGTTTTTTTATAAGCTAGCTATTTGTTTCTCACTACTCTTAGTATTCCAGGCATTTCTGTTTCAATTTTATGCTTTAATATTAAGGACGGCCCTTCTTTCAGAACGTCAGTCCGAGTTGCCAACACAGAGCAAAGCCAGCTTCCCCAGCATCCTCAGCGATCCTGACCCAGATTCTTCCAACTCTGGTTTTGACAGCTCCGTTGCCTCTCAGATCACAGAAGCCTTAGTGAGTGGACCAAAACCGCCTATAGAAAGTATGTGCATTTTCATATCTTTGGTTCTGTAAGTCATAGAATCATAAAATAGGGTTGGAAAGGACTTTAAGATAATCTAGTTACAACCCTCCTGCCATGGGCAGGGAGGCCTTGTACTAGACTGTGTTGCCCAAGACTCTGTCCAACCTGGCCTTGAACACTGCCAGGGATGGAGCATTCATGGCATCCTTGGGCAACCTATTCCAGTGCCTTACCACCCTTATAGTAAAGAACTTTCTTCCTTATATCTAACCTGAACTTCCTCTGTTTCAGTTGAAACCCATTACCCCTTATCCTGTTGCTACAGTTCCTGATGAAGAACCCCTCTCCAGCATCCTTATAGGCCCCCTTTAGATACTGGAAGGCTGCTGTGAGGTCTCCATGCAGCCTTCTCTTCTCCAGGCTGAACAGCTCCAATTTTCTCAGCCTGTCACGACATGCTATGTTACTATATTTCTCCAGATGAAATATAATGTAATTCAGAATTATGTTCAGGGTATGAGCTGGGAATGAGTATGAATAAAACAGTGCAAAACTGTCAGGGTTATCTCCAGATCAGACTCCATAGTGCTCACATTTCCAGACTTTTAAAAATCTGGAGCCTGTCTTCAAGCTGTTACCCGTGTCATCGATTGGCTGAAAGACTGGGTCTAATGCCCCTCAGATCTTAGGCCCCTACAATGAGATCTGCATTGACTGTTAACACCTTCCAAGAACCAGTTACTGTGGAAGGAAGAAAGACCATAAAATCATGACCATAAAATCTGAATCAGGCCGATCACTAAAAATCAAATGAATGTTTATCTGGGAGGCAAAAAACATTGTAATGCTGTTATAATAGCTTAAGGAAATGTCGACTTTTGGGGTCTGCTTTTGTACCGATATAAAACTGAACACCTGAAGCTTAAAAAACATTTCACATTTTTGTCATTTTAGGTCACTTTCGACCAGAATTTATTCGACCACCACCTCCACTCCATATATGTGAGGATGAATTGGCATGGTTAAATCCAATAGAGCCAGATCACACAATTCAGTGGGATAAGTCAATGTGTGTTAAGAACAGCACTGGAGTTGAGATAAAAAGAATTATGGCAAAAGCTTTTAAAAGCCCCTTGACTTCCCCACAGCAGACACAGGTAAGTATCACGCACTTTTCTGCCAAAAATGATTTTCTAACAAGCTGTCTATTAACTCATGTATTTTAGAAAACTTGAATCACTTTAATTGATCCGTGTTTGGATTCAGGAAACTTCAAGGACTTTCAAACTGTAAAAACCCAAGAGTTTTGACTTGGGTTTGTATGAATAAGGAAGAAATCTTTAAACTTCATAGTATTGACCGGACATAGTTACAGTTGATCAATAAGTGACGCCAGTATTTTTCTGCATGGAAAAGTCGTCTTATAACAAAGTTGTTCATGCTTCTGTGGAAGCTTTTGATAAGTAATTATTTCAGAAACGCCAACACAGAACTTCTTTTCTTAGATTTCGTAATATTACCCCTGATTACAGTGGGCTTTTTCTATAATCATCATGCTAGCACTGTAAAATACCGTTCACTGCTGTCAGAAAAAGTTCTGCAAGTAAACTTGAAACACTTTCTGCTGGACAGAAAACTGAAACTTTTCATGAGTTTCTTCCTCCCTTCCTTGCCACCCACTGATGAAAGACTGCTAAATGTTTTATTAAAGGTTTTATGGGCACAGTTGCCTTTACATAGAAATGTTCAAGTATACCTCCAGTGTCTTGTCTTAAAGATGCCTAAATGTAAAGGGTTACCATTCTTCTGTAGCTTAGATATATTATAGCAGTTTCTTCAAGCAGTCATATGTGAATAGTTAATATAAAATGAGCTTTTTCTTCTCTTTCCTTTTTCTTCTTTACAGCTCCTTGGAGAACTGGAAAAGGACCCCAAGCTTGTTTACCACATTGGTCTCACTCCTGCCAAATTGCCAGATCTGGTTGAAAACAATCCTTTAGTAGCTATAGAAATGTTGCTGAAACTGATGCAGTCTAGTCAGATTACAGAGTATTTTTCTGTCTTGGTCAATATGGACATGTCCTTACATTCAATGGAAGTTGTAAATAGGTGAGTACTATCTCAAATAGAAGGTTTCCTTAAGTAGGTAAAAGAAATAACTGACCATTTGTTAAGTGATTGTGAGGCTGGCCACAGGGCTATATTTGGATATGTTCCAAAGACTACCAGAAATAATAGGAATTGAAGAAATGACTACTCAGATTAAAGCAAAGGGAGAATAGTATCAAACTGTCATTACCTTTTCAGTTTCTCTATCCTGTTTATGTTATTTAGGCTTTTTTTTTTATACTTTTTTAATAGTAAGACTTTTTACTATAGTACTTTCTTTTTATAACTTAGGAAGCTAATTTTTGGCCATAGTAAGTTCATTGTTTTCTGTGACTACTGGACTGCCTCTTTCCTCCGTAAATGTCTTAACTTGCTTTTCATGTAGTCCCTTATTGGTGGTGCTTGTAGTTAAAGGAAAAAAAAAATCCTCTTATTTTACTCCAGACTAAGTTAGCAGAAGTAGCTGTGGGTTGGTAGTAAAGAATTGACCCTCTCTGAAATCTTCAGTGCTAAGTTCAGAGAATGCTGCCATATTTTTAGTTCCTTTTTACAGCAGTGCTATTTTAAAATATTACTGTAATGTTAACAGCTTCCTATTTAGCAGTAGCAAAACTGCATCTTGACAGGAAAAAATGCCCCCAGTTTCCCAGCATAAATATTACATTTTAATTATTATTTTTTGGTTGATTAACATAGAAATATATTTTTATTTGTAACATACCATATTTTACCAGATTAAGTGTGGTAAAGAGCACATTTCTTGCACAGGTGCTATGCTAGTTCATCTTTCAGTCCCTGTTCCGAGTATGGAGAGCTTTATTCAAAAAACCCACTCTGTTACTCTTATATTACTAAGAGTATATTATTAATATTATCAAAATGTGTCTACTTTGAAAAGAATGGGGAAATACATATTGTGTTGTGGATAACTTCAACTGGAGCTGATAATTACTAGAAAATAATTTTATCAAACTGGTATGTTCAGCTCAAAACAGTATTTAAAATGGTTGTCACTTACGGGAGTCTGTCACTGGAATCTGTAATGTCTAAACTTATTCAGACATCAGGTTCCTGGTTAATAGATAAATTTCACTAGCGAGTTCATATGCTATGTCCTCGGAAGGTGCGAATTTTGTTACTGACTCTACACACTCAGTGTATTGTGAGGAATCCTCCATAAAAAAGTTAATGCCACACAGCTAATCTGCTTAAACACAACTTGCAGTCTTGATGCAGCTTCAGTGACAAAAGGTGCGGTTGTCGAACAGCCATCCTGCTTTATGTTGCTGCCCTGTCTTCACTGAGAATAACTTCTGCATATGGAGACAACCTATTTTCTTAACAGAATGCTAGTCCCTTCAAAGGAGAAACTTCAGACAGCTGTTCTCCACAAACTACAAAAGTACATCTCTCCCACTTACCTTCTTCCATTTCTTGGCAATCGCTGAATGTGAACTACCGAATCAGCCTTGTTCAGCAGTCTCTTTGCAGCAGAGTTGAATTGCACCTTAAATATCATTTGAGGAAAAAAACATTGCTGAAATAAATCCCTCCCTACTGGTGCAGACTGACAACAGTTACTGCCCTGAAGTTGGCTAAAGACATGTGGCAGTAGTGGGAAGAAAAGAGCTTTTGTCCCTTTCCAGGATAAATACACCACCAGTCGGGCATTTTGGTATTCCAACAGTATAGGTACCGTAGGAAAAACTTTTCTCAAACTAAAGTAGGTCTGTCAGTGCAAACAGGTAGCCACTGATTTCCAAGGGAAATAAGAAAAACTTGAAACTGAAATCATTGAATCATAGAATAGTTAGGGTTGGAAAAGACCTTCAGATCATCTAGTTCCAACCCCCCTGCCATGGGCAGGGACACCTCACACTAAACCATGCCACCCAAGGCTCTGTCCAACCCGGCCTTGAACACCGCCAGCGATGGAGCATTCACAACTTCCCTGGGCAACCCATTGCAGTGCCTCACCACCCTTACAGTAAAGAATTTCTTCCTCCTTATATCCAATCTAAACTTCCCCTGTTTAAGTTTGAACCCATTACCCCTTGTCCTATCATTACAGTCCCTCATGAAGAGTCTCTGCCCAGCATCCCTATAGGCCCCCTTCAGATATTGGAAGGCTGCTATGAGGTCTCCACGCAGCCTTCTCTTCTCCAGGCTGAACAGCCCCAACTTTCTCAGCCTGTCTTCCTACGGGAGGTGCTCCAGTCCCCTGATTATCCTTGTGGCCCTCCTCTGGACTTGTTCCAACAGTTGCATGTCCTTTTGATGTTGAGGACACCAGAACTGCACACAATACTCCAAGTGAGGTCTCACGAGAGCAGAGTAGAGGGGCAGGATCACCTCCCTTGACCTGCTGGTCACGCTGTTTTTGATGCAGACCAGGATACGGTTGGCTTTCTGGGCTGCGAGTGCACACTAAAGCCGGCTCATGTTCATTTTCTCATCGACCAACACCCCCAAGTCCTTCTGTGCAGGGCTGCTCTGAACCTCTTCTCTGCCCAACCTCTACCTGTGCCTGGGATTGCTCCGACCCAGGTGAAGGACCTTGCACTTGGCATGGTTAAACTTCCTCAGGTTGGCATCAGCCCACCTCACAAGCGTGTCAAGGTCCCTCTGGATGGCATTCCTTCCCTCCAGGGTATCAACCGAACCACACAGCTTGGTGTCATCGGCAAACTTGCTGAGGGCGCACTCAATCCCACTGTCCATGTCACCGACAGATGTTGAACAAGTGTCTAAACCATGCAGTTTTCCCTTTCACTACTAGAGACAGGACTGGCTTAGTTTTGATTAAGTTCTGTTGCATTGTTATGGTGGTTGTGCATTTAGTGTATGTTGTTATCTTGAGAGCTGTATTGCTTTTTCAATTAGGAAACAGTGTCAGCTCAAATACTTCAATAGCTGGTATTGTTAAACCACGAATAGGTGTGCTTTGATGCTAACCCTTAAAAACACACTAATACCATTCTTTGATGCAATAGTTCTCCAGCTCTTCCATAGTAATATGCTTTCGAGATTATTGTGCATCATTAATCTCTAGTTAAAGATTTCCATCTACTCAGTATCTCTTATTGGAGCTGTAGGTATTCATGTTGTTTCAGTTCCTAGGGCTAAAATTTGTATCTGAAGGAACTAAGGAAGCTAATTTTTGCCCATAATAAGGATACGACTGGAATAATTCCTTTAAGGAAGGAGTTCAGCATTTCATTTCAATTCTTGGAATTCAGATATGAGTAAGCAAAATCGTATTGCAGTGCTTACTGCAAAAGAATTTTGGTGTTCAGACAGCTTGGGGGCTTCACTGTAAATTGGAAACTGGCATCACTGACTCATTTGTGTAGCACATAGCAAATGTTTGTAGGTGTGTCATACACTAGAAACAATCTAACTTTGCTTCTGTATTGTGTCAGAGTTTTCAAAACAAAAAAGGTTTGGACTCTTAATGAACACATTTAAATTATTAGAAATGTGTTTGCAGTTGTCAGAAATCAGCTCTGTATGACATGCCTGGGAATAAACTAATAGCACAGGTCTCACTCATCTGTTTTGCAATGGAATCACTAGATTGATGGTTTCATAAACTGCTGGATATTTTTAACTTGAACAGGCTTACTACTGCAGTTGATCTCCCACCTGAATTTATTCATCTCTATATCTCCAATTGTATCTCCACCTGTGAACAGATTAAAGACAAATACATGCAGGTGAGTACTTTAATAATTTGGTCGGGAAGAAGGGTCCCATATGTTGCTCTGTGTTGTATGTGCTGAGATTTTACAAGGCTGACTGATAGCATTAAGTTATTCTGTCTTGATGCTGCTTTATTTTAAAGGCCCTTTCTTTTTTCCTAACACACTATGCAGTTCTTTGGAGTGTTTAAGACAATGTTTCTTCACCTCTTCACATGACTTCATGAGGAATTATGGTTCCCCGTTTTTCTGTAGACGTAATACAGTTTTCCCTGGCAAAACTGCAGTTTTGTGTCACTTGGGTCCTTGCATGCAAAAGGTTTATCTGTCACTCAGTGGGTCTTTTCACCCCTATATTAGTTGTTTGCCTTCTGCTCAGTTTGAAGCTTCAGGATTCTTTCTTTGCAAGTGTGCCTGCCACTTCCAGACCTTTGAGGTGATGTTACAAAACTCCCATGGAAGTCTTGCCCTCCAATGGTAACCTACAGCAGCTTGCAGATCTCCTTAAAGACCTAAACCCTTTTGTTTTGTCTTCCTAACACCATACTCTTTGCTTGTGAGGCCTTCCTCGGCACCAGCATGCAAGCTGTAGCCATTTCAAGGATCTCTACCCCCTGTGGAGGTTTCCACACTTTGGCATAAAAGGTTGACTGCATGCTGTGCAAGGTATTTCCTTCTGTCCTGAACTGATCTGTTGGTTTCACTGGGTGCCTAGTAGAACTCTTTTTCCTGGATTCCTCATTAGTGAAAACCAGCTCCATGTTCACTTTACCCAAGGCTTTGTGAATCTTGACCAAGTCCTGCCTCAGCTTTTTCTTCTCAGTATTGAAGGGCTGCAACCTCTTAAGTCTCTTTCATCAAGGCAGCTGATCCTTTCCCCATTAGCTTTTTTTGGCGTCGTTCTCTAGTGCCTTCTCCAGCTCTACTGTATCCGTAAGCTGCAGATACAAATTGCATGCCGTACACAGGATGCAGTACAGGGTGCAAATATAGTTTTAGATAGCAGGAAAAAAAACCCTGTATCTTGTTCTTTGTACCCTTCCAGATGATGAATAACCATTTATTGTCTTTTGGTGGCTGCTGATGCTTCTTTGCTTTGGGACTCAGCCAGATACACAGGGGTGGCTTGACCTGTGACCTGCTGAATAGCTGTGCCAATTGCATTTGGTAGCAGACTGGGAAAACAGCAGCAGACCTGAGCTGCAGCCGAGAGTATGCCCAGAGTGGGACACTGTGCTCAAAAGAGCAGCTGAGAGCATACAGCAGCTGTGCCTCAGACACACGGGACAAAAAAGAACAGAGGGTCAAGGAGCACATACTGATCACAAAGTAGAATGCAAAGCTTGTTGAGATCTAACATTTGCTAATACTGTGTTTGAGGCCTCACAGCAACAGACACGAGATGTTGGGAAAGCACGGTATAAAACCAGTCCTATTGGAAGTGAAATTAGTCCAATCCTCAGAGGCTGTTAGTCAGCCGTTATATTGCATTTGTACTCTTGTTCGGAGTTTCAGGTTCCTCAATTATTAAAGTTACTCTTGTAATTAATCTGTGTTGCAGAGAAAGCATGATGCCTTTTAATTGCAGTGAGGAAATAACTTGTTTGGTTTCTGAATCTTGGAATGGGTAGCAAGTTCTGCAGTAGTAAGCACGGGTCCTGTAAAAAGGGTCGATGGCTTATTTTTGGTGTCAATCTAAAATGCTATGGACGTTTAATCTATCAAGTCCCCCAAATCCTATCTGATGAACCTTGTTCATGTTGCTTTTAGAGAGAGATTTAGCTTCAGCTCTTTCTCCCGGTGTGAAGTATGTGACCGCCTTAAGGGTAAAGTCAGATCTGCTTTTGGCCTTGAGGAAAAGTGTACCCTGTATAAAGTGACTGGATCTGCGCATGACAAATCTTAGGTGCCAGTTCCTAGATCTTCGCTTCGCAATTCCCAGTGTGCTCTTTCAAGGGTTGACCTAAACAGTGCTTAGGAAGGAAGGACGCTTCAGAGATCACATCTTTTCACTGCATCAGGCAGGAAATGAACCATGAGCTGTGAGGCCTGTTCTTGGTTTAGGTGTCCCTGGTACTGTCTTTCCTTCAAAGATGGAGCAAGAGAGGCACCTGCTAATTCTGCAATAGAGCACTTCCCATACAACAAGTTTGGGATCAGTTCTGTTGCTGTCACTTCCCCTCTGGAGTGTCCTAATCATGTGATGACTGGGAGTTTTGAGATGGGAAGGTTGTTCATTTTAAGACTAAGCAAGACCCTAGAGATGACATCATCTTAAGATATGATGCCTTCTCTCTGACTTTATTCAGAGGTTACATAGTAAGGAAATTAAATGCATATGTAGATCTGGTGCTTCATTTGTGCATGGGATTAATCTTGAGAAAGCTCCAGTATCCAGAAGCACCCTACTATAAAGTAGAGGAGTCCATTTTTTGAATGTAGTAGTAGTATGGGAGATGGAAGAGTGGGGCAGCACCTATAAAGCTTGGGAACAAGATTACTGCTGAAGCTAAATTGCTGCTGAAGTGCCTTGGTTGCACTGCTGAGGGCCAAGAGTCCTTTAACTGACTCGGTTGCTAACATTTTTTGGCTTATGAGACTGTATCTCTTCCGTTTCAGAACCGCCTGGTACGTCTGGTTTGTGTCTTTCTTCAGTCCTTAATCAGAAACAAAATTATTAATGTACAGGACTTGTTTATAGAAGTGCAAGCATTCTGCATCGAGTTCAGTCGGATACGAGAAGCAGCTGGCCTCTTCCGATTGCTGAAGACACTAGATACAGGGGAAAATCCATCCGAGACAAAGGCATCAAAATAAAACCACTGGGTCACTGGCAGAAAACCCCTCCCAGTGTTCTGTACCAATCAATTGTAGATTTAAACATTAAATCACTGGATTAATGATGTGATACATTATAGTGTTTTATGCATTTAAGCAATAAATAATGCTTTTTCTGATACACGTTTGAAGTTTATGAAACATGTTAGGCCTTACGCTTATTTTTGACTATGGGTTAAACTCTTATGTCATATGCATATCCTGAACCTACAGGCTCCAATTCTAGAGAGAATGTAAACGATGCTTGCCATTTCACAGCATGTTGAAGTATTTTACATGACAGTTGTTGTCTTTGTGTCCCAGATTGTGACTCTCTGAAGTCAACTTCTGTCAAGGTAAGTAACTTCAGTTTCCCTTTGCCCTTTCTTTACTGTAAAAGACCTCTTAGCAGCAGGATAAACTCACACCTGAATGCTTTACTTCTAAGTTGAAGTACACTTTTACTGTCTTCTATGTAACTAATACCCCCTTTTCCAAAAACATGGTTAAGGAACCACTGCTCATGAATTTTAGACCTTTGTACTGCAGCTTATGGCAAAGTAATGGGCTCCATCAGCAAACTAATTGCAGGTGGTTCAAGGCATTGCATTTGACCTTATGATTTGCTGAACTAATTTAAAAGAAGTTAAGCCCTTGCCAGTAACTGGCAAAACCAAACCAAACCGACTGCCGAAAATCCAACCCCGGGTTGCTACTGTGGTATTGCAGCAAAAGCCTGGCTCTTCTGCCTCGTCACAGTACTTGAGTTGTACTGTGAGAACTCTCCAATCCCTGGAGACTTGTGATTTTATTATAGGTACTTTTCGTAATGTCAGATTTTCAATGTCAGAGCCCTGTGCCTTGATGAAGACATTCCCACTTGTTACAAATTTGCAGTATGTTTCAGCAGCGTGTTCCTTGGTAGGAAAGGTGAGCTTCATTGGGCTTATGTGGCAAGGTTGTGGTAGTAGAGGGGGCTGGAGGTGGCCTTTGTGAGGAGAGGCCAAGGCTCCCCTGTGCCAGGCTGGTGGCATTTCTGTGCTAGCACTGGAGCAGTCTGCAACGCACAGAGAGCGGCCAGACTGGAACAGCTCTGCACACTGGAGCAGCCCCTGGAGCTCATGATCTCATGAAAAGGGGTGACGAAGGAACTGGAGCAACCGCCCTTCCTTCCCCTGCCACCACTCAGAGAAGGGATGGGTAAAAGAATAAAGCCGAGCCCAGGAAGAACATTAGTTTTGTCTTTGTTTCTTACTGTCCTACTCTAAACCTATTTACTGCCATTTAAAAATACTCTTCAAGTCTGTTTCTTATCTTGACACATCGGTTTTTTCCATCTTATTTTCCCTTCCCCAAGAGGGCAGGGGAAGAGCAGCTGAGTGGGCATCGATCAGCCAGCCATGGTTAACCTACCACCTCCAAGTACTGATTGCATAGGGAAAACTCCACAACATGCAAAGGATCTGCCCCAGACTGCCCAGCATGAAGTTAAGCTTGTTTTGGGCTAGTGCTGAGTCTTAGATCCATTTACGTAAGTACAGCAAAGAAAACAAATCCCTCAAGATTCTCAGACATTGCTTTTTAAAAGGTCTGTATAATTTATTATGGAATTTGAGCTTTTAGCCATTAAGTTACAACAACAATGCATAACTTGACATTCTTACAGTTGTACATACACAATGGAAAAGACACAGCTTAATCCAAACAATGCAACCAAGTTAAGTACAGAGGCTACCATAAAAGACAGTCGATTGTGAATAGCTGTTGGCAGACCAGCAAATTCAAATGCTTCTCTGCAGTTATATTTATAGTAGAAATAACTGGCTTCAGAGTTTTGGACTTAAGCTTCAGACTAACACAATTATGTAAACTCAAAATTACTTTGCTCTTCTGAATTGAGAAGGATATGCCATTTAAAAATGCAGTACCATTACCACGTTTCAGATGGTGAAAAGTAGCTTCAGATCAATGGAAGTATAATGGACAGTTTCCAGGCAATGTATTCTTCACACAAACACATGCAGTTATAGAGACATTCTACTTATAAAACTTTCTCAAATCAAGTTTTGCAATACAGCAGGATATCTGAGGAGAGAGATCAGGACCCACACTGTTAAACCCAAAAGTCTTCAGGTTGACTTGTGCATGTTTAAGCTACAATTCCAATTCCCAAATCTTGACGCATCGCCTAGGAGAGAAAAGAACACATCTAGTAAAGATCAGTCTCCAGGACAGAAGTGATTTTTACAGCCATTCTGGTTTGAAAATGAAAACACTGCCATCTTCTATGTTAGAAATCCTAACTCACCATGGTCCTACTATAAAACCGCATTTCTTCAACTTAAAGGGAGGGTCTTGCTCTTCCATCCTTCACCCCAAATCCCCATCCCCTTAGCCTAGCTCTCAAACTCGGTTAATTGCCCAGTGAGGATACTCAGTTTCCTAGCTTGTCAAAATGCAGCTTAAACAGATTGAACTTTCTGTCACTGAAGCTGAATTAGCTCATCTCACACTCTTAAACCGAATGCAAGAAAGAGCAAAGTAAATAGAGCAGAAAAGAAAAAACCGGAAAGAACCAGTCTCTCTCTTCTCGTAACAGCAAGCTATTAAATCAGTCCAAGCCATTGTGCAAAGTCTCACCCAGCCTGGTGGCTGAAGGGAGACATAAAACACAAGAGTCCCTTGTCAAGCTGCCAACACATTCGATTCACCCAGCAGCCCACACCAACCACTCCATTCCCTCCAGGCTAAGCTGGTGAGATACTGCCAGTTAACTCCTCTACTGGATTCCAGTTCTGCCTCTTTGTAGAGCTGCTGAGTCAGTACATTTTTATTGATCACAGTATCTTTGTCCTGCACAAAACCAGCATTCAGGGCCAAGTGCTTAGAGCCAAACCAATGACAACTACACACACATACACACACAGAGCCTCTCCACCCAAAAAAACCCACCCAGAAAGCAAACAGCTGCCCCCACAACCCACCTAACTATTGCCCCAATATCATCATTACTGTCTTGATTCAGGGCCCTAAAGGCTCTGTTGAGGAAGAGTTCGGTTTTCCCAACACTTGGGATGTCCAAGTGTAACAGAAACATGTGGCAACAACTGAAAAATGCTCCACACATTCAGAAAGCTGTTCTAAACCTATTGTTACATACTTCAAAGTACAGCTGGTATTGCTGACAGTAACTGCATGCCTAGACTTGTGTCTAGGCATCCCATCCCTGGCAGTGTTCAAGGCCACGTTGGATGGGGTTTTGAGCAACCTGGTCTAGCGCAAGGTGTCCCTGCCCATGGCAGGGGGGCTGGAAGTGGATAAGCTTTATGGTCTCTTTGAACCCAAACCATTCTGTGATTCTACGATCCTACAGGAAAACCATAGGACATAGGAAGTGAGGTAACCATCACTGCGGATTGCCGGGCTCCTCTGCACAACTACTGCTGCCTAGTTTTAAGGAAAGCCCAGCAGGCCGGGCAGGAAACCTGGAAGACCAATGTTGAATAAGGAAGTGATGAAAATAAAATCTTTCATGTGTTTGACAAAGTTGTTGCAGCGGTGTTTCTCAGTGCCAGTTACACCCTGGCACACAACCAGAACTCCCCAGGTGTAACAACCCAGTTTTGGCAAGAATGTACTGGTGCTATTTTATTAAGCCAGAATAGACTAAAAGCATTCTCAATGTAGTTAAATTATCCTACGACTCCTTTGGCATGCCTCCAGAATTTAGACCTGATTACTGGCAACAGGTTACTGGGCTACATTCACATACTTGGCGGGCAGGGAGGGTGCTAGGGCAGGGGGAAGGAGTTACTTCTATCTAATGAAATTTCCCTAGTACATGCACAGAATCTCCTCCAAGCATTGCTTAGAGCCAAAGAAAAATCCACTCTAGTGGTCATTAGTAAAAGAAAATTCCAATTTTCTAGTTAGACTTATACTGCAGGTAATTAAATTCATTGTTAATGTGCATTTACATCCAAAATGCCTACAGTTCATTTTTTCTTGCTAGTTTAAACAGTTATTTACTATCAAATTGCTTTTCCAATTGGGCATTTGTAGAATACTAATAAGCTAAAATTTCTGAACAAAGAGGCACCTCCAATCTTTAATCAGCCCATTTCGACATGCTCATTGCTCCTGTTTAAAAAGAAAAACTTCACAAGTTTTCTCCCCTAAAAGTACACATCAGAACTAACAAAGCCATGCCAGTGAACACAACTTATTCTACAACAGTAACATCCCCTAGTCCTGTTAGAGATATTCCCCAACTGATGTATTCACCATCACAAAGGACTGTCCACTTCACTTCACACGAGAACTGTGCTTTAAGCTTTGTATAATCATACCATGAGTGCCTGTGAGAAAAACCTCTGCCTGATGACATCAAGGCCTGACAAAGGGACAGAGGTCTCAGAGACAAGTCCCTGCATGTTTTATGAAGAGAAGACAGATCAAGGCATAGGCAGGAGGGAGGGTGTGTGCGTGTAAGGGGGTAGACAACACAGAAAGAACCCAGAATGCATACAGCATCACTTCCCACATGAAGCAGGCCATAGACTAAGCAGGAGAGGCAGATTAAAGATTCTCCAAAGGGTAGGGAAGGGAGTCACAAGATACTTACCCTGCAAAAACATTCATAGCAGGGGAAAATAAAGACTCATTAGTTCTGGCCTTCATATAAGCTTTTGGTAGGTGAAGTGCAAGAAACTAGAAATACCAGTTTGATCTGACATAGTAGGTCCAGATCAACAAAGTCTGGGAACCTGTATTTACCTACAGCTGCCTACACCTGTTTACTCTAAAGTTACATATTAGATGAGCTGTACCAGTAGGTCATGAGCTTCATGGTTTTAATCCTCTCTTGCTGTTGTTTCAAGCTTCCTAAGTCACCTTTTTCTTGCCCTGTATTTTTTGTCCTACCACTCTTCTTGCTAATGCATGTCAGCTTTTTGACTGAGGTCAGACTAATGATTCGCTTCGGAAGACTTTTGTCATTGTGCTTCCAAGGAGAGCAAACTGCTTGCTGGAGGCACTGCAATTCGGCCTTTTATTGTCATCATTCCTCAGCTGACCTTATGAGATCCAACTATAGCAAAGACAAACTATGTACAAACCAGTGTGACTGAAAAAAACTGTACCTACTCTTGTGAAAGTTGAAATGAAACCGGTGCAGTACCACCACTAGAAATGTACCCTCTTAAGCTTCATATTCAGGTATTTTTCTGTTAGTACGCTCCAGATTTTGTAAGTACACTTTTGGTTTGCAGGTCCTTCAGCTTTTCTCCCAGCTTTCTGACAGACCCCAACTTTGACTCTTAAGAAAAGCTGTTGGTTTCATAGGTGTTACAGAAAAGCTGAAGTACTTACCACGTTTCTCCTCTCCAGCATGAATACTGTGCTGCAGGTATCAGCAAGACACAATCCACAGACTGACAAGACTTCTCTTGGTAACGCCTTTTGGTTCCTCCTTGAGCTAGAGTTTAAACCCCCTCAACATTTACTACACCAATGTTCAGTTTTGTGTTAAGAAAGAGGGAGAAGACTTCTTAATATTGAAGAGACAGCTAAAAAGGCAGTTCTGGAAATGTTGATAAGCTTCTTTTGGAGATGTAAGTGTCCCTACGCATTGTTTGGTTTAGTTGTGGGTTGTTTATTCAGTTTTGGAGATGGTTGTTCATCATATTCCATTCTCATGTGCTTCTTGTAAGATAAAGGCATCACAGAAACTTGCACCTGCTGGTGACATCAGAACTACAACCTGACAATTTTCCAGTAAACCTAAAAGTTACGCTCCTACAGGGAAGAGGCAGATTCGTCTTTCTTTAAAAGAGGCATTAACAGGAATCTTTTGGAAGGAAATCTAGGATGAAACATCTGCTCTGCAAAGTAGAAGTTCAGATTGTATTTCCCCAGCTGAAACCTCTGACATTTCTGGAACATTCATTCTAAAATTAAAAAAGTTATTGCTTCTATTGAAGCTCAATATAAGTTAGAAAAAGAATTGCATATTTTCTTAAAAACATTCCAAATATACATTTTAAACCAAAATGCACTCTAAACCAAGTACCTAGTAAAAGACACCATTTTAAGCAACCTGTAATAACAGCTTTACAAAAGAAAATTGAGGAATGTAACATACTATTTAACATGACAATGCTAAAATCCTAAACAATTCACTTAACACTCTTACTAAGTAGTGTTTTAAATATACATGTTTCTTTACAAAACAGCTTAGCAATTCCTTATACCACTTACAGTATATAAATATTTGAATAAGAGGTCATAGTGGAAGATGCCAG
This sequence comes from Myiopsitta monachus, assembly GCA_017639245.1. Taxonomy (NCBI): domain Eukaryota; kingdom Metazoa; phylum Chordata; class Aves; order Psittaciformes; family Psittacidae; genus Myiopsitta; species Myiopsitta monachus. The sequence goes on from CM029927.1 coordinate 40,662,375, forward strand.
GGTTTATATTTAATCTCAGATGCTTCAGGTTCCTTAACTGTTTTACTATAAGGCACGATACTGCTAATCTAAAAGAAAGGAATAAAAGCTATTGGCAAACCCAGTTGAAACTCCTAATGCGGAATATCCAAGACAAGAATTCCAGCATCCTTATGCAAAAGAAAAGAAAACAAAGAAAAAAAAAAAACACCAAACTTTGTAGATCCTAAGAAACAGTTTCAATTGGTACATAACAAAGTGGGACAGGATGGGAACAGGAAGAAGGAATTAAGTAAATTCTTATAAATAGACTAATAAATATATTTTAACCATAATTAGCCCTTTACCTCTGTTCTACTGAGTTTAAAATTGAAAGAGGTAACCAGTGTGCATATACCTAAATAAGTCTACATGCTCAGCACGTGAAGACCACCTAGAACAACCTATTTCTGCCATATTCCGTACAAAAAGCTGGCAAGGTGGGAAAAGTCTCCTTTGCTCTCATCATCCACTCAGAGTAGAACACATTACAAGATTAAATTAGTGTTTGTTACAGGTACAGAGTTGCAACTAGCAACTTTTTCCATGACAAAAAAGGTTATGCAAAATATCCATGAAGGTATTTCATTCCTTCAAGGTCATATTATGTCTTTTCCAAGAACATCCATCTCTGATTACAACAGATCAGAACTTTCAGAACGTTTTAATGGTTGTAGTCTTGTAAGTGCTCTCCACATGTACATACTGAAGGTAAATAGTGCATCCAAAATATTTACCGGTTAGACATTCTACATTGTTTTTACTGCCTAGTCTTCATCTTTGTTAAACCCTCTGGAACACAAAGACATTGTAACAATGCTTACAGAAAAAGGGTTATTGCATCTTTTTTTAGGATGAGACATCCAGAGGAGATTTTATAAAATCCTCCTACATACAAAATTCTTAGTTATTAGCCCTTTTGGAACACCAGCTAGAAAAGTTTGAAAGGTAAAATAATTTATATTGTTATTTTTTTCATTAACTAGACAAAAGTCCATACTAATTAAATAAAAAATAATAGTTCTTCAACAGTCTATTCAAGGTATCTTCCACAAAGCAGTTCAGTGGGAATTTCCATTAGATAGATGTTCTCCATGCCGGTTATTACTGACATCCACATCTAAAAGTCAGGAATTAGAGGAAAAATTGTTTGTTGATTTATCATTTTAATATGTTTTATCTGTTACAGTAATCTAAACTCTGGCAACAAATTTCATATTCATATATATCTAAGGTTCTCTAGGTTCTCTGGGTAGGTAATCCTCCTATAACACTACTTAAATCTCTGCCCCTCCTCACCATTCTCAAGACCAGTTTTCTCCAGCACAACAGAATTCCCTCAAAATTTACCTGCTTGTACTTTTTGATCAGTAGTAACACCACCCAGTCTGGTCTGCACTGCAGTACTAAACCCTATTAACATCAGACAGAGAATGGTTTCTTCTAATGCAGTGAATGGCATTAAGGATTGTCAAGTGATAAACGAAATTCTTACTTACCAAGTAATGCCGTAGTTTCACCTGCATCCTCTTTTAAACTGGTACACTGCAATACAGATTCATTAGTGGAGGAAGCTGACAACTCGCTTACTTCATTTCTGTCATCATCTTGTAAAGCAATACTCAGACTTCCGACTGAAACGCTGCCACTTATTGATTCAGGTATTGGAACTTCTAGTACATCTTCAGGGTCCCCCTTCAAGATTAAATATATTTAACTGACGCTTTTGTCTACTGTTAGGCATCAACATTCTTCACATCACCACTTTGTAACCTCATCTTACTGGAAAAAAGATCTACAGTGCTCTGGGTATAGTGTTGAGCAGTTTTTGCTTTCACTGTTACTGTATGACTACAAAGAAACAAAGCTGGGCAAAAGAAAAGGCACTTTCCCAAAACCACCCCAAAGCCAAGAGCAGCAACAGGAGTCATCAATCCAGCCAGCACTTTGGATGGAATACTTCAACACTAGCAACGTTATTGCTGCAGTCTGGACAGAAGCAGGCTCAGCACATATGAAATATTCACTGAGTAAACCTATTGATCCCTCATGAGTTTCTGGAAGCCTCTACTTTTCACTACTGTAGTTGGGCAAACCTGGACTTGCTCTTTTTTCATGGGGTGAGCAAACATTTGACTTCAGAACAACCTTTCCTCCTCCTCTACCTCCAGCCTAACTTTGACTCTCTTCCAAAAATGCAAATATGCTGGCTTCTCACTCTGCAGGAACACATCTGCAGTACAGCCACATTTATTTCACCTATTGTATAGCATGAGCTATTTCTGATCCACTCAAAGTTAATTCAATGTCTTACACACACAATCCTTTTCCTAAAATTCAACAGACCACCTTCACTAAGCCATTGCCACGGATATACAAATATTATTTATACATAAGTATACTGCAGTACTAGTAGGTATTCTGTGGGCTTCATAATGAGGATTTTTCCCCTTCTCAAAGAATTAACAAAGGCCCATCTTAAGACTTAAGAAATTCTAGGTTGATTCTTTCTTTAGCACCAAAGCAGTGCATTTTAAGATGTACTGAATTTTAATAAGCTATAGAACTGCTACAGTTGAACATAAGTTAAGACACATGTGAATCTCTAATCCCTATATGTGGGCAGGGGGCATTAATAACTTTAGTTTCCAAAACTTAAGCATTTAAATAAGCGCTGAAACTACAGGATTCTGTAGCGCTCTACCAAATCAGACATGCTGACTGCAGTTCTTCCTCTCATAAGAAATAAAATAGCATAATGCAGAGCTAGACCACTGATGTCCAGTCTTCCCAAAACAAAAGCCAGGTACAGGACTTAGTGCCCTTTTAAGCCCTGAAAATTTTTGAAGGAGCTGAAGTATTTTTCTCCATAAAACTGAACTGAGCCTTCAGCCTCTTTGCAGAAGGTTTAGCAGATTTTTCTAAGGCTGCACACTCTTGTCTGCAGTTATGTCACTCAGCAAGCACACTGCTGACAAGCTGCCTAGCTCTTCTCACTTCTTCCCCTTTCTCATCAGTAAAAAATTCACACAATCACTCTACAACCTGCATTGGGCAACATAGATCAGGCTGAAAACTAAGCCAGGAAAAAAAAGCCCTGAATGATTTCCCACATTAGCTTCAGTGCAACATGAATGTTTGATGCATAAGCAGGACACATTTACCCTATTCCATTAGAAAAAAAGGACTAGGCTTCTGTATTTACTGCAATCCCACTTAACCTGCTTTCCAACATTCATTCTGCCTTACAAACAGAGGAAGTATTATTCCTCCCAGTCAGGTTTGGCATCAGTATCCTCTGCCACAGCATGAATGTAAGGGAATAAAATTGTTCTGAAGGTTCTAGCATTTCAGTTTCCAGCAGTATACAAATGGGTATATTCTTTTGCATGTAACGCAAGTTACATCAATCCAAGAACTCAAAGTGAGCAAAAACCAAGCTGCTAACATTAGAGTAATAATAGCTATTTCACATGTCAGAAAGATTGCAACTCTTATGTATAGTCTGATTCAACACACAAGTGCCACAATCTGGTGTATATATATGTATTACATAGCACAAGTACTGTCACCTTTGACAAAGAAGTAATTCAAATATGTCTTCCATAGATCTGCTAAGTCTCTGCAATGAAGAGAAAAGCTAGTCAAAACACAGACCTAGTCTACGAACGAAGATCCCTGAAAACCAAGGAACACCCCTATCCTCTAAAGATCTCTGTAGAAAAGTAGGAGAGAGAGATTCATGCTTATGGCATTTTAATGGAACTCAAGACTATTTATCCACAGTGACTGAGTAACCTACCACTTGTGTCTTCAGTCTCTCTTTTCTGGTGTTGTCAGAAAGAAAAGAGAGCACATTTTCTCCACTTAATCAATGTCCAGTGAATGTCTTTAGGAAGGCTTGTAAGTAATGGTTCATTTATAAGGATAACACACTGGGTGTGTGTGGAAGAACAAAAACACTTGAGACAGAAAAAACGTATTTTTTTCCTTTGAATCACAGTTCTCAAGATCAAATAGATCTACTGAATTAAGTTGCATTTTCACAGTTTGGGCTAATTGCCTCACCTTTCCTTCAACTTCCTTACTATCATCAGCTGGAGATAGAAAGAAATTAATTATCACAGAAGATTAGGCAGAGGATTCAAAAGCTGCCTGATACACTGTTTAAGCTCTTACCCGTTTCCCTGATTTTTCTGGTTCTCTCTCAATTATTCTAGCAGCTTCACCCAACTTCTTCAGTTTCATCAAGTAACAACTGTTCTCACTCTTAACAGTTACATAGTCTTTCTTGCCTCCTGCACTGTACTTCTACCTTGAAGATTAAAGCAAGTGTGCAACATACCCAGTATCCCAGAGCTTTGATAACATCTAATTTGCACATTGGACAAGTTCGGTGGTCCAAAAGCCAAGGGTCAATGCATGTTCTATGGAAGATGTGCCTAAAGAAAAGAAATGCCCTTTAGAACTTACCATGAAAGCCACATACTATTCCTTCAAACAAAGTGCAAGTCACTACATTAAAAAAGAAGCTTATTCCTTTAGAACCTTGACAATTAGTTACTGCTTAATTTACTAGGACAGACATGGCTCTGGAAACATCTTCCATGCTAGCTTTCTGAAATAAAGAGATACTAACCACAAGGACACCACAGAGTTACCAGTTCAACAGTGTAGAGCTCTACCCTAAGAAAGCTCTAATTCACCCCTATACTTCTAATTGCTCTTTTTCCCCGCATAAACATGAAGTGCTACATGGACTCCCAAGTGCCTTTCAACATGTACAGGCCATACAGATGGCACAGCTTCAGCTCTGACATCAGAGTTTCAAAAGTGTTTCCACAAAGCCCATTGCATATTTCTTAAGGAAAACATGTTAAAGGGGAAAGAACAGTTACGGCAACTTACTTGCAAGGCAGAATTCGTACCGTGTCTTTCAGTTTATAGTTCTCAATGCACACAGCACAGTTTTCCACATCGACATCTAAACCCTGAATATGACAACATATTTAAATGCATTACATCCATATTTCATTACAAAACAAGCTTTGTGCAATAGCTAGCTTCACATAATGTAAAATACATAAAGTGGTTTAGCAAATTGAAATACCTCCCTCATTTAATTCAAGATTCAATCAAGAGGTGATTTGATCAAGTGGTATCAAATACTAAAAGCAACCAAACACAGATTTTCTAATTTAAATACCTGTACAGGGTACCTTAGGTTATTTGTTAAGCCACAAACATTGGCTTTGACCATGGGAGCCCAGTAAAATTTCAGTTTAAAATACCTATAAAATTAAAACATTAGGAGGCCAGCACAGATGAAAGCACACAACCTAACTCTTAACTGATGGTCCCAAAGACTTCCAAGTGCTCAAGCAGGAAGATGTTTCTGGGGTAAATACTGCAAACTCCTTCCCCCCCCCCCCCCCTTTTTCTATCGCATACTAGCTAGAAGAGAACTGAAGTATGCATTCTGGGGAACTCTCCAAGTTCACACCAGAGAGACAATCAAAATGCCAGTATTTCCCCACCTCAATTTGTTTCTTCCTAAGGGTTTAATAGCTTTCCTAACAGGTCTTGCTGTCATCTTGAAGACATGCTTATAGTTGCAGTGCAAATATGATGATTATCTCCAGATGCAAGCCTTTGGGTTGTGTAAAACTTAAATATTAGAAAAACAGACAGAGGGCAAACTTCTTCCCTTTCATCCTCCACAAAGTAAGTATTTTTGTTTACTGCATACTGAAGCACTTCGCTTTGATTACCACAAATGCTCAAATGAATTAGTACTGCAAGCAACCTTTCAAGTTCAAGGCAAATTTTTCCCTCCTTTGAATGTTATCAATTTACATAATTAGCATCTTAAATTCCCCAATAAATCAAATTAAGACTTTTTTTTACACAAGCAAAGTTAAGACAAGTACTCGTTCTATAACAAGAACTATTTTTTAGTCTGTACATGAGGCAAAATCCAAGCACACCATATGTACCACATACTCAAATGAGAGTCCGTTTTACAATAATCCCATAAGCTTCTCAGGAAAGATCTACATGATAGCAAATACACTTTTAAAATATTGAGCTATTTTTAGTTAAATACATCAGCCCCAAATGAAGTGATAATGAAAGACTGCACTGGGTCACAATAAAAGAAATATACCCTATTAAACGGCTGAAAGGAAATATTTAAAGTAATACACATTTACAAAGCAGACAGGACTTATGTCCTGATAAATTTACATTAGTTAATGAAAGTACCTATGCATCAGTAAGTTACATAAATTTTCTGATAGTAACCTGTCAAATCAAATTAGAAGACATGATTTACCAAGCAGAACTTACATTAATATTTAACATGCATGCATAGCTACAACCAGCATACTGTATAACAACTTACATTCCCCCATTTTATTTTATTTAAGGGTATATCAATGGGAAGGAACTACCTGGTACACTGAAAAAAAACAAAAAAACAAATCTCATAATACAAATCCTTTTTAGAGGTTTACTGAACAGCAGCTTAAAAGCAGCTAACATCCTCCTTGCAGTTGTCACCATAGGTTTCATCATGGCCCTTTTACATTCATTTCTTCCTACATTACATCCATTTCCTCCTACATTATATCCATTTCTTCCAACACTGATGTTATGCTTTGATACTGCTTTACAGAAGTTTTGATTCAACTCCTTTTTTCTTGATCTCACCATTGCATGAACAGAAGTATGAATATGCCTCTGTGCACAGCTTGAAATTGATTACTTTTGATGATATCATCAAAAAGTAATAATACTTGTAAAGTGCTAAACATGCTGAATGCATAAGAGGCAAAAAGGCAAGTTCAAAGACAGTCTACTAAATGAAGACATATCCTTTGTAGCATGGGACCTGAGCTGAGCAACTTCTGCACAGCCGCAGCTTCTCAGGTTCTTACACTAAAGTGTCTTTCTCACTTGAATTTTACTCCTGGACTAAAAAAAAAGTAATGCTTGTTTTTCAGCTGAGCAAATCAGTCCTTAAGTAAAACACATCTTTAAGTAAAAAATAACCAACCAAGACAAAGATTTGGGGAAAAAATGCCTATAATGGCAGAAGCTAATTTAGCATCTAGGATCAGAGCTGCCTGAAAACTCCAACTAAAATTACATTTTCTTTCAAAACCGTGGCTTTTTCCACTGCAGTTATTCTAACACAGCTATAAGTTTAGGCCATATGGTATCAAAGCTAACTTTTTGAAAGCTGTTTCTATTTTTTGGAACAGCTTTATTTCAACACACAGAAACGTAATTCTAAGAAACTTTCTAAAAAAATTATGCTTTAAGCCCATACAGCTCCTTAATGTATTTGTATGTCAAAAGAGGAAACAAGTTTTCATTTTCCAAAGCTTTTTAGATATCTGAGGCTGTCTGATCAATAAAAAGATGGATGTTCTTTAAAGAAAAAAGAAAAAAAAAAGATTACATCAGCTGTAACAACTGTGCAATCAATACGACCTGGGAAGTATTTTGCAATCCACTTGTTGATGTTTCCAAGTGCTGAAGAGATTCATTTCCTCATATTTATTGTATCAGCCCTATAGTCTCCTGCAGCACTCTGTATAACCAGATATTACTTTGCAATAAAACAGCCTGACATTTCATAAGTAATTCAAATTTGACTCTCCAATTTTAGATTTTGCCTTCTAAGCAAAGGCCATAAATTGAGCCTGGAATTGTAAGTCATACTCCAATTACATCATGAGAATTCTATAAAGACATTAAACCAGTTTTTAAATCATACGGCAATAATCACAGCCACTGAATTACCTTCTCTCCACGTTTCACAGTATGCAGCTGAAGCTGGCTGATTGCTTTCTTGGTTTCTTTCCTATGTCCCTTGAATAAAGATTTTAAGCATTAGTACACAAGTTAGTTTTAAGAGTCAGATTTCAAAGCTTTTAAATACTTTCATGTGGACTACTAAGTCTTCTGAATGAATCTAAAAAAACAGAAAATAATCTCTGCCTAACTACTTTGTTTACAAAGTATTTCCACTCCACAGATGTTGAAAAACTGCAAGTCTTGCATTCTCGGGGTACAGCGGCAAGCATCATCTGCAAGCGTACTGCTTTTACAATGGACTCAACCGGTGTAGAATTACACAGACCAAGCTGAGATACGTGGCCTTATATTGTGACTGCCTGCATTAAGGGCTTTCCAGCAAGGAAAATTGAAATCAATGCAGGCTTTGGAGGCGATCAGAGCCAAATTAACAGCCATATAACCAGACCTTCTAGTTAGTCAAGCCCATGAGCAAGCACATGGTACATTTTGCACCAGCTTAAGAGAAGGTGGAATCCTGCTGGACAGCCTACAGCTGGCCACCAGGTCAAAAGGCTGCTCGTAGCTATTAATACTTCCCTTCAGTTAAACACTGTCTCACACATTATACAAAGCTTTGCACTGAAAGGACACATTATGCAAAGGAGATGACAAGAAAGGCTTAACAGATGTAAGATACCATACTGGACTTCTATACAGTAACAGTCCTAATCATGCTTTGAGGGGAAGCAAGAAAAAAAGCAGTACTGTATTCCAAGACAAAGTGCTAGCTGCTGCTAGAAATTAAGATACTGAATACTCCCAATTAACAGATGTTGATCTGTCTAGTAGCAATCCTCACTGATGAAATACCATAAAGGAATAAAAAAAACTCATTATGGCAGCTTTTCTCTGTAATTATAATTACAATGTCTTACACCATTTTACAAACTTACAGTATTGAAAATTGGGATTTTTTTTTTATGGTGTTAATAAGAGTCTTAAAATTCTCTCAGAATGGACAAGCAGCAGCAGTCTATTCCACCTTCTCTGTCAGCTCAGGGTTTTTTGTACAGTCCTGTTTTATCTTCAGTAGCAAGGAGGCCTTCCAAAGTTTTACTGCTAAACCAATGTTAGAATAAATCTTAAGACACCCATTTTCACCTTCACTTAGCAGCTGCACAATAGCTTTCTATAAAGCATAGCTTTTAAACTCCCAAGTTTAAATTATACTGGAGTCAGGAAGCCATGCAGAATAAGATTTGAGTTAGAGAAGTGGGTTATTTTGTTTCCACAAGTCTTTTAGGACTCCTAAAAGAGTCTTGACCAAAATACTTGACTCCTATCTTGACCAAAATTTTCACAATGTGTTCAAACTTTATGCATGGTTTTGTAAGCTTTTGTTTTCAGTGGCCATTTGAGGAGGGAGAAGTGAGAAAGTGGTATAACCTCCTAATGCTAGGCAATTTCATTTAATTAAAAAGCATTTACATGACAAGCCTAATGGCAAAATTTATTAAGAATCTGTGGTACATATTTCTGGGAAACATCACATTCATAAACAAACAAAAAAAATGCTCTAGAACTATCACTGCTCATAAAGCATGTGAACTTCCCTTAGCATGAATTATCCTGAAGAAACTTTCTTCAAACAACTATTACAACACAAACCCACACCCCCTTTCTCTATAAAGACTTCTCAAAAAATTCTGTTTTCTTGAAAGTATTCTCAGAATGTAAATTTTAACACTTAAAGCCTAATAAAAAAGACTCCAGGGAACCAAGATTTCAAGTAGATTGCAAGTTTGACCAATACAGAAGTCCCATGTGTTATCTTCAGTTACTCAAAAGAGAAATAAAGCATTCTCCTAGAAAAGTCCTTTAAGTCTAAATCAAAGCTTAGAGTCCTGAAGGCAAACAAAGATTCCATTCCTCCCTCTCCAAAGCTAGAATCTGAATGTTCAAGCAGAAGGCAGGGAAGTCCACATGACAGCCAGTCACTTCGAAAGAATTTATTTTTTGTTCTGAAACGAGGATTGAAAAAGAAAAAAAAAAAGAGAACTGCTTGCAAAGAAACAAGTGCAACTTTACTAGAAAAAAGATGGTAGAACTGCTGATGGCCATGGAAAGAACCTAACCTGTTTGCAAGAGTTGAAAGGCACAGGGAAGTGCCATCCTAAGGTACTTTCAAAACTCAGCTAGACTAGGTCCTCAACAACTCCATCTGAGTTGCTTTCTTGAGCATAGGGGTTTGACCCAGACAGCCTCCAGAAGGTCCTACCCAACCTAAGTTATTCTATGATGAAGTATTACCCACAGGGGGGAGAAAGTAAAACTGACTTTTTTTTTTTTTAAACCTATCAAACAACAGGAATGTGGAAAGGGCAAATAGTGAGCAAAGTTACTCCTTCCTGATCTTCCCAGTACCCCCACAATGCTCAGCGCTCCATGCAGTCTAAGAGAGCCAAGTCTCACCACACATTGCTGCTGCAATTCCGTACTCTACAGTGGGGCGGTAGGATTGCAAGTATCAAAAGTAGTTCGTATAAAGCTTCAGAACAAAAAAATTTAGCCTTTACCTGTGGGTCTTAAAAAATTCGCTGTGGTTTCTTACCATTAAGGAGTCTAGCTAGGGAAGCTAGTACTTCCACGATGAAAGTTACTGAAGAATGAAAGTATTTTTTAATGTCAAAAGGAAGGAAGTTAAGCTAGCTGACAAATCACATAAGAAGCTGCCTTTACTCAGGTGCTGACAAGTGGCTAAATATATTTCTGAGTATTTACGAATATCTAATCATTATAATGAGCCAAACTTCCAATGTCAATTAGCACACTGCTTATTAGCCTCACTAACCATTATTGAGTGGCATTCACAGATACTAAAGGAGCAAAAAAGCAGATCTTCAAGGATACTTCAGTAAATAAGCAAAGTTAAGCAACTGATTTGACATGAGAAGGCTGTAAATACTCTGAAACATTATCATCTCTAATTACCTGGTTTCCAAACTGTGATCCTGTATACAGGAAGCGTTGTATATAGTAAAATATGAGCCAAGCGAGAGATATAATCATCATGGTGATGAAGGCGATGGCTACAAACACAACCGACTGACCGCTAATATATTCTTGCACATGTCGTGTGCCAACAACAATAGTCATTTTTACTGGAATTCCTCTTCGTACTGGCTCCAATATCTCTATTCCTTTTGGATAGCCAACCATTATCACCACTGTATTTCCTGTTCCTGTCGGAGGGGGTGGGGGAAAAAAAAATAAAAAAGGAAAGTCAACACAGTGAAAATTTAGGCATTATGGCTTGATGATAATTTGGGCCTCTTTGGTTAAGATCAGCTATCAAATTTATAGGAAAACCTCTGAGGCTTTTTTTCAGGCATAGCATACTTGACACAAAGGTTTTTTACTAGTAAAATTTATTTACTTTATGAAACTCTCAAACAAGATAAATAGCAAAGATGCACCTGTTGAAGTTTAAAGCCCTATACTTATTCCACACAGTGAGGTGAGATAGGGATGCCATGCAAAAAAAACCCCAGATAGGTTATACACATCTCATCTTGAAGTTGCCAAAGTTCTAACATGCAACTCAGGAACAGCTGGTCCTTATTCGTCAGCGGGGAAATCTTAGCTGCAGATGGAGACAGTACATGAATACCATGAAGACACACATTCAATTGTGTTTGAAACTGAATCCATAGCACAACTACTCTGGATAAGTGAAAAAAATAAAGATTCGGGTATGCAATATAAAATTACATTAAATATTGGTGAGACAAAGTTATAGAGGTTACAGATGCCCCATCCCTGGCAGTGTTCACAGTCAAGCTGGACGGGGCTTGGAGCAACCTGGTCTAGTAGAAGGTGTCCCTGCCCATGGCAGGGAGGGTTGGAACCATCTGATCTTTAAGGTCCCTTCCAACCCAAGCCATTCTACAATTTTATAACTGAAATTTGCAAAGATTCTTCAATAATAAATATTCAAAATGTAATGAGACTTCACGAGAACAACGTATCAAGAAATACTTTAGGACTCTCTTGGGAGCATGGAACCAAAGGATTTTTCCATTACATTAGAACTCAAAAGCACTCAATCTGTATAATATAGCACATAATACCAGGAGAGGGGAAAAAAAAAAAAAGGCAAAATAAAATAATTATAAAAAACCCCAAACAAACCACATACACACAAAAAAAACCCCACCTCTACAAAAGCTTTTCACCTTTTCGCTACTCTATGCTATTTTTATTTGAATAGTTCTCACTTTGTGCATACCAACATTGCTATACGCCCTTAGCAAGTCACGGCTTTGTAGCTTACTTCGCACTCCTACCTCTAAGAAAAAGCAAGACTGAGCTTGATTCAGAGAGAAAGAGAGGAAGAAGAAAGAAAGGGCATTTCCTAGCCAGAAAGCTAAAGCTGTAATGTCACAGCTACCTTTTTAAGACCCACACGATTAACTACCTGTAACAAGACCTCCCACTGAAGACTTAAAGCTTTTTTCCCTCCTGGCTGCATTAGATTCACTACCAAGAAGCTATGTCAAAAGAAATGGTTGCCTAATTAATAGCATTACATAAAGCAAGTATTTTCAAAACTCGGGTGCAGCATTCCGGCCTCACCCACCTCCCTTCCTACTAAGAAAAAAAGTTATTTGCCTAAAATATTTAAACCAAACTCCTTTTGTTCAGATGGTTCTGGCTGTGACACCTCACCAACCTGACCAGTCCATGCCAACAGGAATTTACGTAAGTTTCACTTCTGCATATAGCACAGTGAACTGCAGACCATTTGTTGTGGATGAAACATTAAAGGTTCCAGTTATTAGCTGAATAACCCATCTCATTGCTAGTTGCCCTTTTTCAGCTTCATCTTACACAATCATCCCACTTCTGTTTGTATCTATTGTACAAACCATTATACCCAGCTGCCAGACACAGACCCAACAGAAGAGCAGATTTTCCAGATAGGACTACATTTATGTACATTTTGAGGATGGTGTGGAGAGACAAGTAAGAAGATGCTACTGGGACAAGGCCCAACTCATGCCTCCTCTCAGGCACCTAACTCAGATCACCAGCCAGCTTGCACTGCTTTGCCTTGCTGGTACTTTTAAGAGTCACAAAGCAGCAAAGGTGAACAGGAAACAAACAACTAGGCTCCACTATTTAGTTCTACTCATCAACAATGTGCCAATCCACATGATACCACAAGTCCAAGCATACTAGGAGACTGCTAATAAGCATTATTCTCCTCCCTGAACCAGCATGAAAGCATTACCAGAGAGACTCATGAATCTCAGAAGAGTCTGAAACACCCTTGCTGGCTGACCTTGCACAATGCCACAGGGAGTGAACAAGAAAAGAACTTATGAAGGGAGAAAGTTATCTCACGTTGCTGAGAAGTGTTATCCACATACCTAAATCAGGAGATTAGGTCCTATGTCTTTAATCCACTGCAAAAGTTTGGAGGGTGACTAAGGATGGCTAGTGAAAGTACGGGAGCACTGCAAAGATTTATGTGGTTTCACTCAGGCTTGAGGAAGAAAACTTCAAGATTTCAGGCAGCCTGGATTTTTCAATCAATAAAGGTTTCCTCCTCAATCCTGAGTCAGTTTAACCCTGCTATCTAGTTCTCTGCATGATTTCCAACAAAGAAGTATTCAAAAATCCCACAACAATCAGTAATGCCTTTCCCTGTTGTCGCTAGGAAGTCCCACTATCATCTAGTTACTTCCTTGAAATGGAAGTTCGGCTACTTTTGTGCAATGGCTGCTACACACCATGACACCCAGTTTTAGAACACAAGTACGCCATACATTTTTAAATAAATGCCTGTTAAAAGCATTTTAACAGTTTCAAAGACTTGGTGATGAACCTGCCATTAAAAATACATGCAACTAAACACAGTGGCCTTGAAGGTCACAAGACAGAAGGAATAAAAAATTTGCAACCCATTATTACAAAGAGAACAAGAGCAGTCTCAGAGAAGCAGCTGCCCTGAGCAGCCTGTAAGACTAAGGGCTTTAACGCATTCCTCACTAGTTTTAGACTTCTGTTCTGAAACACATTATTCAAAGACCGAAATGGTGTTGAGTCATTCATATCAGCTTCAACTGCAACACAATTCAGACCTCAAATTCCATTTATAAAAGAACTTCAAGTGTCACATACACATATCTACTGAGAGCGTGTTTGGTTGACTTTACCCTTCTATAACCTTTTAATTTTGCAATAACTAACTCTTCTAGAGTAAACTTGTTTTCTTTCCCAGATTTAATCAACGCTTCACTGAAATGATGTAGACTTGAAATCTGGTATGTGCCTTTTTTTTTTTGTTAACATTATCGTAACACTATCATCATAGATAGAGTATATCTTTTGCCCTTATTAGAAACACCAGAAAACTCCCAGAGTTTGAGAACCTTGGTAAAAATGTTTGAGGTTAGTCCTTAGATCTATTTAAGGGTAGGCACCCTGCTAATACTGCCACAATTAACACTGAATGTTCTATTTAGCTCCTGGTCCAAACAAATGTCTCTGACCTTAACCAAACACTTAACAGTACACTAACAATCCACTGACAAGCTTAGCCTCAACCATCTATTCCCATCTCACCTCACCAAATCCCTGGTGCACATTATGTTTTCACCTGGAGGAGAATGGGTTAATCAGAAGAGTCAAGTAGTCAAGCAGTCACCACTGGTACACACTCCTCTTTCTGTACAGGTTTCCAACAGATATGCACTTTTACCTATGAAATAGGTGTAAGCATCTGCTTCAGAACTACATAGCAGATCAGCATCATGCAGTCACTGTCCAAGGTAAGCAGGTAGAACTGATTTCAGTTCTACCCTTTTAGTACAGTACCAGAGGCTTTCTGTAGAAAGCTTCAGGTAATATAGAAGCTATGCACCGCTTCAGAATCCCAGGTGGTGATGAAAGCAATGTAGCAAGGAGTTGAACGTGCCAAGATTACCCTAACTTGGCCACTTCGGAGCTGGCAAAGAGTTTATAGAGCCTCAAGTACAAAGCTGTTTACATTTGTTTTGTTCAATTACCTGCATAAAAGAAATTATAACAAAGAAGGAAAGAACTAGTTGGGTGTATTTTGGCAAAGCTGCAGCAAACCAAAGACCATTTCCTTAACAAAGCTAAAGTAATGCACTCAATTTAAGTCCCAAGCTTCCCTTAAGTACACAAGCCATGAACAGAGCTCCACTCCAGACCTATTTGAAACTGCTGTAGCCAGTTGGTGTTCTTCTGTTCCTGTGTCAAGCACAATCATAATTTTTTTTGCAGTCCTCAATGTATCTTGAAACTTATGTTCTGATCAGGATCTGAAGTCCAAGCTTGAGAGAGGATTCGGAAATGGCTGGATGCCCAGCATGAAGTGTAACAGGAAAAATACAGAACTAGTAAAACCCTTTTTTCTTACCATTAAGAATATACCTCTGCCTCCCCCTAATCTCTTAACCAGCACTGAACCTCACTCTCCTTAGCCTGCCCTCCACAACATGCCACACCTTGCCTCTCCAGGCTTCTCTCCAACCCACTCTCAGCTAATATTTACACTCAATACTTGGTTTTCGAAAGGCATTTGAAGCCTCTGTATTATATGAAGTTCACTGCCACCAAAAATGAAGAGTTAAAACTGCCTGCAAAGCCTATATTCCTGTAAAAGTGAAGTCTGAGTTGATACTATTCATATTCAATAACTTTACTAACCTCTTTGAGTCATTATGGCAAAATAAATATCTTCCACTGGAAAAAGCCTCTTCAGCCACATGTAAAGTTGTTTCACTATTACTTTCCCTTGGGGGGAAGCTCAAAGGTCAGCTTTTTTTCATAAGAATATAAAAATGAAACATTAAGATCAGAAAAGTTACCAATTTATCATCCTTACATAATTCAGGCTGCGCCTTTATTAGCCATAACCATTGTTCCATCTCACACCATTTTCGGTGCCACTAATTGCAAATCCATTAAGAGAATGTTCTTCATGCATGTAACTCCACTCCTTAGTTACAGCACTGCAGATTTCCCAGAGTATTTATTCTCAGCACTCCTCCCTGAAGTAGGTTTTGTTCCTCATGTGTCAGTTCACAAATCCCTTCACAGGAATGGCAAACTTGGCTTCTGTAAAATGCAATTTACCTTCCACATTCTTCCTTGCCTTTCTTCTACAGACTCCCTTTCCCCTTCAAAAAAATCCAAGATCTAAAACAACAGTAATTCTTCCCTGTATTTCAAATTCAAAGTGCAATGAAAAAAAAATAAATATGTACATGTTTGAAATTTCAACCATGAAACAAAGATTTGTGACTCCACAGATAGTGATTATATTATATTATTCCATTCCTGCCCCATCCAAACCATCCTGGGGTGCAACCTGCATTTGCAGTCAGTATAAAGAAGTAACAATGTCTTCTTGTATATATACACTAAAACCTCAGACCTCACACAGGTAGAGCTTTTACAAGCAACATTCTTCCAGTTTAAGAAAAAAAACACCAACCAGCAGTAAGGGATCAGTTCTCTTCATATCACAGATAGATGTACCTACCCTAGCAAATCCAAACATAAAAACCTTTTTGGGCTTATGCTTATGTGCTGCTGTCAGCTCCATGCTGATGAAAGAAAAAAAAAAAACCAACAAAACCAAAATTATAAAAATTTGATAAAATAAGCTTGTTGGGAAGAGAAAGAGATTCCATAAAAGAGCAAACAGAATTTATGAGAGGCTATGTTGGGGCATGGAGAGGAATGTGGGAAAATTCCCACAGGGATGAAAGAAAATTTCATAGTCACTGGCCAATACAGAGTGACAGCAAGAAAAGAAACTAACAGCTGGTAAAGAAAAGAAATTATTACCCAACAAAGTACCTTAAATGTCACGCTGGCTCAAAATCAAAGGTACACCTTCCCTAGCATTCCACCTCCATTTTCACAGCAGATAAAGAACACAATAGATTGGCCAGGCTGATCTACCCAAGTAAGCAGCAGGCTAAGAGGAACAGTAATCACGCTTCCAACCCCCACAACGGTGCCATTTGGTATTCCAAGAAGAGGGACTTGTTTTCTGTCCAATATATACACGCTATGAAGCAACAGCTGAGATTTTTCAGCTCATTAAAGTAAATTTTTTTGGCTTTAGAAACGCACTGTGGTTCTACTTCAACCAAGTCCCTCTCCTCCCCTTGCTCAGGAGGCGGAACAACAGCCTGGACATTAACAAACTCATTGTACCAGGATCATCTGCAGCAGGCATTTGCAGCATTTGTTATTAGTTTACTCTGCATCCTCCTCTGAGGACCTTCCAGTTCCTCACAAATCTAAAAATGCAAACAGATCTTATATGAGAGTTTTGAGGGTTTTTTTTTTCCCCTTTAAGCATCTGATGTCGTCATGCTCAAAAAAAACCAGAAAGACTTTAGTATCATAGCCCAAGCAGAGACTGCAGTGAGAGAACATCTGAGTTTTCAGCAAAGATCAAAGATCCCTTCTGTAGACCACAGATGATCAGCACACTCAAGACAAACCAAGCCAGCACCCTTCCCTATGCTTCAGGTTTCCTACGGCATCCACAAGCGTTTCAGAATTACCTGATGCTTACAGCTCCCTCTCCCATCCTTTACAGACCTGCGCAGGATAGAACGACGAAGCTATTGCAACGAAGCCTGTACCAAAAGCTACCTTCAAAGAGCTTTTGAAGGCTGATGCCTTCAACGGCACCAGCAGGCATCTTCAGGATACCTGATGTGTTTCTGCGCAGCCTGCGGAAAGGGGCCTACCTGCAAGTGCTGTAGCCGTTCTGTCAGAGGGTACAAAGCCAAAAAGATAGCTATGAATGAACCCGCGCTCCCAACCCCGCGGTCTGTCACACGGCAACCCGCTTCGATGGCTTCAACTCACCACCACCGGGACACCCGCGATGTAACTTGGAAGACAGAAGACAGTCCCGGCGTTTCCCCAGTGAGGTTTAAAGGAAGAGGAAAGAAAACCCCAGCTCTCTGTACCATTTTTAAGGGTATCTATGCCTCCCTGCACCTCCACCCCTCCCCGCACAGACCCACCGGCGTTAGACAAAGCCACCCCCCTCCCCAACCTCTCTCCAAAGGGCGGGGAGCGCCCAGCCCCGTTCCTCGCTCACCCAGGTGGGACATGGAGACGGTGCTGTTGCCGAAGCGGGCCTCGTTATAGATGACCACGGCGGCTGCCCGCTTCCTCGCCGCGTTGGTGACCTTGTCCTTGAAGGTGCAGCCGCCGCGGGCCACCAAGGCGATCCAGGGCGGCGGGTCGCCCTCGGGGGGCCCTCGGCCGCCGGGCGGCAGCGGCACGTCGTAGTCGGTGTCGGTGGCGCAGCCCTCCATGTGCCGGGGCGAGGCGCCTCGGGGGATGCCCACCAGGCCCTGGGCGCTCTCCTTGGGCGAGCTGTCGCCATAGCGGCCGCTCTCCGTGTTGCCCCGCACCGTGCGATTGCTGAGCGGCTCCACATAGGCCGTGCTCACCCACGCCGTGTACCACTCCAGGGCCCGCGCGCCCTGGACCACCGGCGCCAGCAGCGCCGCCAGCGCCGCCGCCACCAGCGCCAGCCGGGGGCGGCAAACCATGGCGCGGCCGCCGCCAAGTACCGGGGAGCGGGAGGGAAGGAGGCCCCACCGCTCCGCCGCAGCCTCAGCTCCGCTCTACCCTACCGCCGCCCCGCGCCACACAGGTACCCGCCGCTGCCCGCCCCAGGCGGAGTCCAACCGCCACCGCGGCTAATAGCGAGGAGGAAGCCGAGCCGCCCCGCCCTGTGCCACGGGCCGTGCATGCGCGGCTCCGCCCCGCGGCCCAGTAGTTCCTCTCCGCTTTCCCCCGCCGCTGAGCGTTGGAAGGTTTGGGTGCGCTCCCTTCGCGGCGTGCGGGGGTCTCGGTCCGCTGTTCGGGGTCACACGCTGAGCGGAGGGAGCTGAGCCTCAGGGCGCAACCGGTGCCGGCGGCGGGGATCAGCCGTCACCGCCTCCGCGCGCCAGCCTCCCTGTACAGAGCAGGCCTCGGAGATCGCATGGCCTTTAACCTCAGCCCTGGGCTGCTGCTATGTAGTCCGGTCTGTCCACTCGGGCAGTGACAACACGCGTGCACTTGAGTTAATGAACGTAATGCTCCATCCGCCGGGGCACGCCTCACCCGCCTTCAAGGGTGAGTGTGTATGGCGGTTGTGGGGAACTGGGGTGGCTAAAGGCTGGCCAGGGGTGGAGAAGGACACAGTGATAATACCTGGGAAAGGGATCAGCAGCTCAAGTTAACAGAGGAAGGTGCCGGTGCTGCTGTTGGGCTGCGGGGAGCTCACTTCAGGATGAAAAATGGCAAGGGGCTCAGTACCATGTAAAAAGGAGAAAAAGTGTATTGGAATAAGAGGTGAAGGAACTGAATAATCATGATCATTATAGGGATTTGTTTTCCATTAAAGATCTACTATATACCTCTTCTTAAATAAACGCGTTTAAAGCCTTACCAGTGTTTTCATGCAAAACGTGTCTACCTTCTTCCAGCTTCCAAAATGGATCGCTTGTTTTTGCCAGCTACCAGTCTTATTTTAATGGTCTCATACACCTTACACACCTCCTTCAGAAGTCAACAGTGGTGTGATAATACATTGCTGCCTGTGTCGCCAAACAATGTTGTCAAACGTAGGTAATGACTTCCCTAATCATGATTATATATTGTGGCTGCTGATGCAGGCTGAATCTAGTAGAGCCTGGAATAGTTTGTACAAGGAGGTGTCCTCAGACAAAAGCTGTGAGCTCAGTGAACTGCCCTATTCTGCATCGGCAAAGTAACGTGGAAGGGGCTGCAGGGAAGGAATTGAAAGTTAAGGGAAGAACATGATAAAAGTAGAGTTAATGAAGAAAAACATAGGAAAAAGAGAATAAGGCAACAGAGGAGCAGAAGAGAGTTAGATGGGAGTGTGTGTGGAGTACTGGTGGGGTGGAGGCAGGTAAAGGTGATCTGTGTTGAAGGACACAAGTAACAATTCAAAAGGAACATGAATTCAGTGTTTCATACAATCATAGAATCATAGAATAGTTAGGGTTGGAAAGGACCTTAAGATGATCTAGTTCCAACCCTCCTACCATGGGCAGGGACACCTCCCACTAAACCATGCTATCCAAGGCTATGTCCAACCCAGCCTTGAACACCACCAGCAATGGAGCATTCACAACTTCCCTGGGCAACCCATTTCAGTGCCTCACCACCCTTACAGTAAAGAATTTCTTCCTTATATCCAATCTAAACTTCCCCTGTTAAGTTTGAATGCTTTACCCCTTTGTCCTCTCACTACAGTCCCTCATGAAGAGTCTCTTCCCAGAATCCCTATAGGCAAAAAGCAGATAAGAAAAAAGTTACACTACTTTAGTGAGTCCAAAAATGTTGTTCAAATGAGAATGTTTTGGCAAAAAAGTGGAAGACGCTCAGTGTAATCAGAATAGATATTACTCTGGAAACAGGGTAAAAGTAAAAAGGGTCAGTACAGAGGAAAAACGCAGCTGCAAGAAACGTTCTTTTAGGAATGTAGGGTCACTGGAAATAGGAAACTGATGTTAGCTGTGGTTGGTATGGGTTAGGAAACACTGTCATGGTCCTCACAGTGAATGCAGTCCAACCAGTGGAAAGACAAAGACTGTAAGGCATAAATAGGAAACACAGGCTGTTTCCTATACCCTTTATCAGATATGAAGTGGGAATTTTAGTGGGAGAGCCTGAATTCTGTTGAAAGGAGGTGGTGTGGGAAAGCAAGATGAAAAGGTAAATTGTCAGCTTCAGCTTAGGGAAACATGCCATGGGAGAGCAGACAGCGGAGAACAAGCTGAAACACGAATTTCTTAAGAGTAAGGCAAAAAATAGCACCGAGGAAACTTCCAAAACACCATTAATGCACACCTGAGAGATGAATGCTCAGTCCCCACCTGCAGAAAAGAAGAGCAAACATTGTTATGAGTGACATTTAATTGCCATGGTGAAAGGGGAAAGCAAAGCTGACAGTAATGAGAAGACAAAGCAAAGATAAAGGTGCTTGGCTAGACTGTTCCCCTCAGATAAAAGAGGCTGTACCAAGACAGATGTTCAGATCAGATAGAAATTATAATCGCTGTCAGCAAAAGGTCATTTACTCTGGCTAATGCTGTACTGCAGACTGAAGAATATTCCAGCTGTAGTTTGCAATTGAAATGTATTTTATTTGCATTTCTTCTCGATAGACATTTTGTTAACAACATTCAGTATCTTTAGAGGTCAAAATACATTGCAAATTGCAATTAACATCCAGAAATGAGACATGTATTTCATTCACTGGTGTGCTGAAAATTTCATCAGAAATGGAGCATTCTTTGGTTAAATAAGAACAGCGGTTCAAACTGGCTGTGCTTAAATCTTGTTCATGCAATGCCTTTGCACAAATTAGCAAAAAGTGAGAGCCCACGTTTAGAACTTTGTCTTCCTTTTTTTTCAGCAAGTGTACAGACATGACTAAATGCATCTCTTAAATATTGCAAAACCACAGTTAATGTTTTAAATAATACATATTGCACAACAGACTTTTGGGGGAAGCTACAGAAATAACTAAAATGCAGACCACATGGAAATAAATTACACATCAGGTAGTTGAAATGTTTAATAAATTCATAAGGGCTTATCAAGACCTTTTATTAAAATGTTTATTTTATCTAATAATTAAAGCACAGAAAATAAATAGGATTTTTGCTATTGACTTGAACTGAAGCAAGATCAGACCCTTTGCAGTCTCAAAGGACTATGATTTTATTATGATATCTCAATAACATTCTTTGGGTTAAAGCTTTAACAAAGATCACTTACCATAGGATGACCAATATCACTTGACAGATCTGTCATTTTAAAGAAAAAATGGAACTAGTATGTAATTACTAATGCAAAGCCCAGTTAAGACAAACTGCCATCTCCTCCCTTTTTTAGTCTAGAAAATGCTATTCAAAACCTACAGGTCATATTTTTGATGAATTTCTACAAACTTTCAAGGACTTTTATGGTAGCTATTCTTTGGGAGAAGGAAGCATGAAATGAGAATAGGTGATTTAAGTATTTATTCTTGAAGCCCCTTTTGTCACTTTATATGCTATCACCATTTTATGTTTTGAGGTTCTGTCAAGAGCCTCATGGCAGGTCCATTTAGAAAAGCTTCTTGATGAATGTGTCAATTTACAATACAGGAGTTACTCTAACTAATAGAGGTGTGCAGGGAGACAGCCCACAGCATGGAGGGTATTGTAAATTCAAAAGTTCTTAAACAGTTAAAGCTCTACTGAACATCATTGATACAATCCCTTACTGCTTTAAGGCAAGAGCATTAATAAGTTAATGGACAGAACATAGGACTGTGTCACTGCTACCTGGCTGTCTGAGGATATAAGTGAAATTGAGAGTACAGTAACAACAGCATTTGTAAAATTCTTCCTCTTCTTTAGTTTGTTTGAACGTTAAGCTTGTACACTGGATTTGTTTAATCTGTGTGTCTGCGTGTGTTTAGGGGCAGAGGACAGAATAGGCAGGTCAGATTTCTCAAGGAATAGTAGTGAACTGGGATAATGAAACATGTAATTAGAGTTGCACTGAAAAGTTGGACTCTGGAGATTCCCTTACAGGGTCTAGTACTCTACTCTGCCTGTTGATGTTGAACTTAAAAGTCCCATTAATCCTAACGGGCAAAGTATCAGATCCATAGTTGACAAAGATCTCCATGGCAAAATGATGTGAATCAAGGAGGATTTCACTTGATGGTATTCTATAAATCTGTACAGGATGGGCTGTTTTGCTTCAGTACTACACAGTGAAAGATTTGGGGCAAACTCAAATGGGAAAATCCTGTTCATCTGCCAAGAAAAAAAAAAGAAAAAAAGGGAAACAGAAGCAGGCAGGACATTTCCTCCTTTTGCTTACACCTCTGCAAATATCTGCAGTGCCACCAGAGTCTCTGGTAATGAGACAAGAAAAAAAGGGCATTAATGAGTGTCTAAACAAGGTTTTTCCCCCACATTTGTCTTAATTTCTTACAGAATATCAGGAATGGTCATGATGCCCAGAGCCTTGAGCCCATCCAAGGGCAAAGTGGCCCCTGGTAAGTTAAACCAGCATGGTGCCTAGCTCTGCTCTGGGAATGACTCCCTTTTTCTATGCCTGAAAAAAATAAGATCAGCTACACTTAATTGGTTTCCAGCTGGTCATAGCTCATACAACTGCCTCTGAGCTTTACCTCTGAGGGATTAACCTGTACAAGCTCAGGTCACTTGCCCAGGAACTCAGGCTCCTCCTCAGACCCGTCACGGTGCGGGCTGGTGTCCAAAGCTCAGGTGCTCTTCCAGGGATGCTTGGAAAACCTTCCTTCCCCACAGGCACAGAAGGTGATCTCAATCTGTCTCTTTCTTAATATAATAGGGAGAACAGTCATATAATTTTCACCCAGTGTAATGACTTGGCTCATTAGCCATGGGAACTTTCTTACTGTGATACCCTTAGGAACTACAGTTTACCAGCACATCTAGAGAAAGGGCTGAAGACGAATAAAACCTCTTTAAACTCTTCTGGTACTATCACATGAGGTGCCTATTCATAATGTATTTGCAAGAAAGTTTGCACTTTCCACATGAGGAAAATTAGCTTTTCATGGCCTGAGATACATACCTATCTTTAGGCTTCTTTAAAAAATAAATTCAGGAACAAGCCTCTTAAAACCTGGTGAGGAAATAGTTACAGGACTGGCTCCGCCCCCAGATGAGTTAGTGATGGTTTGCAAAAATCAGTTGCACAAATAGGTTAAAAATAAAGTGGTGGCTGGAAGAAAGATGAAAAAAAAATCAGGACTAAAGGCCATTAAAAATACTTTTCCTGTCTCATAGCAGGAACAGACTAGCTGAGAACATTTACTTAAATGCTTCTTATGAGAATGTTTATACTTGTAATAGGATAATCCTTGTGGGGCTGATTTGGTTTCGGCCCTTAATGTGTTCAATCAGCTTTGTGTCAGTGAGAGACAAGTTATATTGGAGCCACGTTGTTTGAGCTGCTTGCATTTTTTCTACTAAAAGAATTTCTACTCAATTTCCAAGTGAAGTATCAAATTATCTAGTTAGGGAAGAGCACATGTAGAAAATACGAGTTAGGAAATGAGGGCAGCTTTAGCAAAGTGTTTTTTTAACTTCAATATCTAAATTTTCAGCTATTAAGTTTCTCTTAAGAATACTAACAAAATAATGGGAGATCAGGCAGCAGTTAATACCTCCACAATGCATAGAGTTCTGAGTAGGCAGTTTGCTTTTTCTGTAAATCAGAACATTATATTTAGCACATACTGTAGTTTCCCTGTGGGTGCACAGCAATAGAAGTCAAAACAAACAGATACAAAGCATTTTTTAAGCAGCATTTAAGATGATGCATTGCCTGTTTGAAATGACACGTTTGTACATTGCAGGGTAGGGCTAGTATCCTTTTCTCCTTTATAATTTGAAAGTCTGTGTTGGTTTATTTTTCACTCTGTGCTGTGTAAGACAGGGCTATTTTGAAGACTTCTGGAGAAAGAAAAAAATAATCACTGTGAAGTAACCATCCAGCAAAAGATTTTAAATGTGTTTGGAAAGGAAACTCAGGAGAACTCTATCTCAAAGCCCATTCAATCATCCTTTACTTGGAGCTGCTTTTAAATATTCTTCTACTGCAATGGCAGAAACCTCTCCATACCAGCTTTGAAGCCAGATGTGCTCAATGTTCATTTTCATGAAGAACCATTCATAGCTACGAGGCCACTTTCTTACCACAGGGTGCCTAGAAGGACGAAGAAAAGGAAAAACCAAAAACCTTGAAAGATGTGCCAAGGCACATGCATAGTCTGCTTTTTTCTCCAGCCTACTGTGCTCAGCCAGTGAAACCTGAGATCTGAGAACCACCACCATTCATCCTTTTCTGCCCTCCCTTGCAGTAAGCTTTACAATCTTCCCCACCCTGGTCTTGCGACAACTGCAATGAAGGCAGCCAGCAGGCACCACCTTCCCCCATTGCAGAACCATGTCTCTAACGGGAGATGTTGTTTGGTCCCTTAAGTAAGTGGAAAACAGACGAGATTCTTTGAATGTGTGTTCAGGTTGTGTTTGTATCTGTTCAAAGGAAACAGTGTTCTGAAAACACAGCATCTTTGGTAGCAGTTGTGGTATATCAGGAGAGCTAATAAAATTGGCTTAGCATAGAGCACAGCCTCGATCTGTCGCCTGCTAGAACCTTCTCACCCTGTAATTCTGTCTTATTTCTTGGGCTTGCCCTTACAGCTAGCTCAGAGACCCTCCCCACCATCAATACTGGGTGCAGACATCTGGTCCCCAAGTCCCAGCAAGTGCATCTGCAGAGGATGCTGTGGGATGCTCAGCAGCAGTGCACAGAGCAGATAAACCAGCTCAAGTTGCAGTGTTCATGGAAGCACAGGCAGAAGCAGTGCCAGTCCAGGCAGGGTTGGCCCAGTGTCCCTCTTACCCTCCAGAGAAGATGGTTGGTTTGGCAACCTCTTGGGTTAGCTGGGCTTTCACACCATTTTCTGAGTTGTCCCTTTGAGCATGCACAACTGTGGCATTGGGAAGTGGCTTCAGCTGCTGCCAGTGTTGGATGGCGTAAGTCCTGGTAGCCTTCTCTGTGTCATTCTGGCTTTTGCTCATCCCAGTTTCCTGGCAGTATTTGATTGACCAGGCAGGGTGTGCCTGGAGGTCCATCCCTGGCAATCAGTGCGGTAGGTGTGTGTCCCCGCTAAGGTTCCGGCTTTTCAGGCCTGTTATTCTGAAGACCCACTGGAGGGCATGGGGGCACACCCTGGGTGTGTGTGTATGTGTCTGAGCTGTGCTTGTTCAAAGAAAGGTGTTTGGTAAGTCTTATGGCTTCGGTAGCAGTTATTATGGTACCTCAGGAGAGGTAATAAAACCTATGAGCTCCACCCTACAATAGGTGTACACCCAGAGGCAACAGAGCTCTGCTCTGTCTCTGAGTAGAGGGCTGTAGCTGAAGAACACTACCTGTCCTAAGGTGGGGAAGAATCATCAAAGGTACCAAATAAACCCTGGATTTATGGAATCTCTCCTTGGAGCCAGGTGAAGTATTTTCATAATCCCCAGATCATAAACCACATGCCTTACTGGAGTCCAACACCGATTAATTGCATGTTCGTATTTCATTACCTCTAGAGTTTAAAAGGAAGTTGCACAGCTCTGCCTGTCATTCCAAACCACACAGAAGCCAACATGCTTTGTGGCCCAAAGTAAAGGTTTGGCTTGTTACTTCTCAGATTTTCTATACCAAACGGCCACATCCATGTATTTGTCTCAAACTTGCGGGTTGCACTCTACTATGTGCCTGTTACATACAGACCTGGAAAACATTGCTTGCTTGGCAAATTCCACTTCCTCAGGAGGCACCGTGACCATCTGTCCCATGAGAGTCAGCCTGGCGCACCTTGGATCCTCTGGATCAATTACATTTTTTCTGTGCACAGAGAAAAATGCTCATGTACAATAGCGTGGTTTCTTTGTTGAGGTTTTTTGGAGAAACACAAACTCCCGCTCACATACAAAAAAGATGGAATATTTTGTCAAGCCTTGCAGGTCTTTTCTATACCCAGATGTAACATTTGAGGAGGGTCTTTGAGGAATACTCACCTGAAACAGCTCTCTGCTGTAGATATTTGCTTAATTTGTATTCTCAAAAACTGAATTAGTATATGCTAGATAGTAAAAAATGTGAAAATGGCAGCTTTCCCAGACATATGTACAAACCTGAATTAAGGATTCTAAAAAGAACTAGTGAGATGGTTTAGTCTGTGCCTACGCATACAAAGTAAGTGTTCATACCTGTATTTATGCATAAAAAGATATGGTCTTTTCCTTGTGCCTATCCTATAAACTCAATCCTTGTTCATTTTTACCCATTTTTCAATGCTTTACACCAAAGAGACAAGTAAGATTCATTAAAAAAGATTCTCTAACTGCCTTCATCCTTCAGACCAAGACAGGGAATGTACTTGTTGATTTCTGGCTTTCTATACAGTAATAATAAATAATTCCCATTAGTAGCTGTCAGGCAATTGCTGACAACATACACAATACAAGGATATAAATCATAAGTAAATTGACCAGTCAAAAAAAAAGTTTTATGGAATGACTGCAAAGGCCTGATCCTGGCAACGGCCCCAAGTCCCGTTGCTAGCATTTTGAGCCTGTTCAGCATCTCAGAGGACCGTCTCTTCACGTAAGACCATAAACATGAAAAACTACATTAGGAAACGAAGACTGCATTTTTTCTTCTCTGTCTTTTAATCAGAAGCAGCAAATCACAGTAGATTGCATCTTATCTGTGTGCAAGTTTACTTAAAGATCTTGGCTTGAACCCTTTAGCCTTAACTGCATGCAATCTGCAATGGCTTTTTTTGTTTTTGGGGGGGAGGGATATAATTCTCAGTATATGTCTATTGCAGGAAACATATGGACATCATCCTGCAGCAATTTAACACCTGCAGATTCCCCACAGATGGTTATGAAAGAGTGTAGCTCACTGGATAAAGAACCTGCTTTTATGGCTAGGGCTATGAACAGAGGTATGCAAGGAAGTATAGCGTGCTGATTGATACTCAGCTGTGCCCAGTAAGCACTTGGCACCATCTGTAGCCTGAACTCCAAAGAGCCGTTTGCAGTCACATCATCTCTGGGATGATTTTTCAACATCCTGTTCAGTCTGGAACAGCAGTTGTCTGAAGAGGGTGTTTAGCTCTCTGGACAAACTCCACTCATACTCTTTTTTTCTCTACCACACTTTCTGCATGAGAGGAAGGGCAGCTGCCGAACATCAAGCTCAAACTTTCTGTTCACATCGATTAATAAGGGTGTGATTTTCTCTTGTACATTTTTTATTTTTTTTAATGAAGTAGTAAATGAATGGTGTTCTGAGTACCTGAAAATCTGCATTCCCTACTCTGGCGCTGGGTTTGGTTTATTTACACACCATTTCCTCTGCAGCCTAACAGTAATGTAAAACAACTGAAGAGCAGGGAAAAGCAGGGGTATTTGCAAATGCCTTTCTTGGGTATAGCTCCTATTGTTGTTAAGCACTGAATCCTGCCTGCCTTTGCTGAGCCTGTTTCACCTGATAGCACTAGTATCAGATGTGACTTTTCTGATTTACAGTAAAAACTGCTCTTCACATATTTGGCCGACAGTAAAAACCACACACTGCACATCCATATCTGGAATGGCTTTATTTCTGTTTTTCACCCTGTCTCCTTCTTCTGCTTGCAGTTTTCTCTATGTTCTGATGAGTCAGGGTGTTACACTGAATGACACATGCAATACTATCTTCCCAGTAAAAGTTATTTATGCTGAATTTTGCACACTGGAATAATATTCTGGAGGGTCAGTTTGTTCTTCTGGGACATGAGGCAAACAAATTATTTGTTGAAATCTTGCCAGATAAAGTTTTGGAAGAGTTGAACAGGAGAATGATACATTTGAGTTCAGTATGCTGTGTTATCACTTTGTTGGCTTTGCTTTTAGTGCTTCCTCTAATCACAGGTTTTCTGTTTCAGAATAGAAACCTTGTTTTCTAATCTTCCATTAGTGTTAGTATTTTCTTTATCAAAGGAGCCCTTCATATTCTGAAGTAAATCTGTTTCTGCTTTGGTTTTGGCATAGTACTTCCCTAATAATGTGTGATTACTTTTACAAGGTTTAAACCAAAAATCCCTAAACTTCCAGTTATCAATTCTGACTCCATTGTGAACAGTTCTGAAATTCTCAGTTGTATTGCCACTGCAACTAATGTAAATGCAGGCTTTGCTTCCTAGGAGTAAATGGATATGGCCAGGGATACATTTCATATTTTTACTAACGATAATAAAGGGATACTAAGGATAAATAGGTATATTTACTAAAATATTCCTCCCTCCTATCATGTAGAGGCCTAACCATGCATTCACTAGTCACTTCGTGCCTTCTGTATAAATAAACACATATTCATCTCTCAGTCCTTGGGTTCCTTTTATCTTTGCTGACACAAGAACAAGTAGGTGTGGAGGAGTGACTGCATATAATGTTTGTGTGCTGCTGACTGGGATAAGAACTGGGGGACAGACGGCATGCCGCTGACACTGTCTCTCTCTCTAAGAAACATGGGGCTATGCTAAAGTATTAACCAAGGAGAAGGGAAAGCAGGGAACTTTGAGAGGGCACCAAGTCACAGGAAATACATTTTTTTATGCTTGTTAAAATACATACACCTTGTTGCAGAAATTGGGGGAAGCCAAACTAAAATGGAAGAAGATTCAGTTTATAAATTTTATAAGAACACAGTGCATTAAGAGGGATCATCTAAATCTGTCATCTGATTTGTGAAGTCAGAATAATATATTGTCTCTGTTCCCCTGATTACGGTGAGCAAACTAGATAGGCGGAGTTTGACACAGTACAGGCAACTGTCTCTTCCAAGCATGTGAGATGAGATCATGAGCTACATTCACTTACAAAGGTGGCAGCTTTACTGAACTTGAGGAGAAATCTCTGTCCAAGCGAAATATGTTTCCCAACAGAGATGTGATGCTGCAGAGCTCACTGCTGATCAACACATCCCACTTGTTTTACTGCGTACCACTTCCGCACTTTCTGGGTCATGGTTCAAGAGTGGTTCAGAGTAGAGTGCCACCTACTCATTAAACTGTTTACTACACCAGCCATCTCTTGGATTTTAATTAGAAAGTCCCTATACAACAATTAGAGAAGTCCAGATATGATGAACCCATAGGTCGTGAAGGCTGATGTGATTACATTGGCACACAAGGTGATTATGTTGGGACTCTGTTAGGATTCCATTTCACAGCTGAGATCGCTGCTTTGACTGACAACACTCGATCTCCTGGTTTCTGACCAAAAGTATCCCTGAGTATTAGGTTCATTTTCAGCCTCTGCAGTCCGTTAGTGAGGTGAAACAGATCAGGCACAGATGAGCAGTAAAGACAAAATAGGATTCTGGGAGGCATTTAGGAAGGAAAGCCAGGTTGTCCCCAAGAAAGAATCATTAGGAGGAAGGCAGGAAGGTTCAGTAATGCTTGAGGTATTGGGGAAGGAAGCATGGTTCTATGGAGAGGAGTCTCTTTTTCTTCTTACTGGGCTGCATCAAAAGAAGTGTGACCAGCAGGTAGAGTGAGGTGATTCTCCCCCTCTACTCTACTCTTGCAAGATCCTACCTTCAGTACTGCATTCAGCTTTGGGGCCCCAACGTAATAAGGATGAGGACCTGTTGGAGCAAATCCAGAGGAGGGCCACAAAGATCAGAGGCCTGGAGCATCTTTTCTGGGAAAACAGGCTGAGAGAGTTGGGGTTGTTTAGCCTGGAGAAAAGAGGGCTCCAGGAGACCTTAGAGCAGCTTCCAGTACCTAACGGGGATCTACAAGAAATCTGGAAAGGGGCTTTCTACAGGAGCATGTAGTGATAGGACAAGCGGGAATGGCTTTAAACTGATAGAGGGTAGACTTAGATTAGATATTAGCAAGTAATTTTTTACTGTGAAGGGCAGTGAGACACTGGAACAGGTTGCCCACAAAAGTTGTGGATGCCTTATCCCTCGTTCCATGATTCTGATTCCCCAGCTTCCGTTTCCCACAGAGGAGGTGCCATCCTCTTCCACCCTGTCATGGTTTAAGCCCAGCCATAACTCAGAAAAACCACACAGTCTTTCTCTTACTCCCCCCCTTCTCCCCCCGGCTCCAGGGAGGATGGGGAGGAGAATCGAAAGAATGTCACTCCCACGGGTTGAGATAAGAACAGTCCAGTAACTAAGGTATAACACAAACCACTGCTGTTACCAATAATAATAATAATAATGAGAAGGGAAACAACAAGGGAAGAGAATATAACCGCTCACCACCTGCTGACCGATACCTAGCCTGACCCGAGCAGTGATCTAACCCTTCCGGGTAACTGCCCCCAGTTTATATCCTGGGCATGACGTGCTGTGGCACGGAATACCTCTTTGGTCAGTTTGGGTCAGGTGTCCTGTCTCTGCTTCCTCCCGGCTTCCCCTCCTCCCTGGCAGAGCATGAGACTCAGAAAGTCCTTGGTCAGAGTAAACATTACTGAGCAGCAACTGAAAACATCGGTGTTATCAGCGCTGTTCCCAGGCTGAAAGTCAAAACCACAGCACTGCACCAGCTACTAAGAAGGAGAAAAAATGACTGCTACTGCTGAACCCAGGACACACCCCTCTGAAGAAACAGCAGGACCTTCCATCCTCCCTGTCAGGATCCATTAATCATTCCTATCTCTTCTGAATACAGTTCTCCCTGCCCTGTTAGGAAGTATTGCTTTTTCCCGGCTACTTTGTGGGCAAAATGGAACAGAAAAGAAGTTGGAAAAGAGCTTTCTCCTAATGCAGAAAAGGAGAGACAGAGCACCAAGAAGAAAGCCCAATAAAAGAGTCTTCCTACATTTTTTCCTACTTTAGAACATTCAGCTCATGTGTGGCATTGGGACAATGACTGTCTCCAAACATCCTAACCTCTCCTATAGCAGCAGCAGCAGCTGCCATGCAAAACCATGCAATTAGGGAGGTGGGGACTGGCTGCTGGAACAACTCGTCCCTGTCACCTCCCACAGATGCAAGGTAAGAACCCTGTCACTGCGCACAGGGCTCCTCTTCGCCTAGCCCCAAACTGAAGACTTAAGAGTTATTTTCTAGTACACAGAATACATCATAGTATTTCTTGTCCCCTAAAATCTACAGAAAGGGAGAGATGAAATGCTGTGTGCTCAGAGATTTATTGTAAAGTGCTTATAATTTTGATTCATAAATGTGATTAATTTTGAAAAGCAAGTTATCCTCCTCATACATTTCATTTGCTCACCACTAACTACCACAGTCTCTGAAGCAGAACGAATGTATTGGTACTGCTAATCTGCGTGGCATGAACGTCAAACAAAATCTCTGCTGAAAGCAATTTCGTAATCTCAAAAGCTGTTGCTGGCCTTCCGCTGGATGTGCCTGGGCAGTTTTGCCCTACCCTGCTCTGATTTTGTCAAGAATTTCTTTATCAGCCATGTTTGAGAGCCAGCAAAAATAGTTACAAGACACCTTTGCTTTTGCTTTCGGAAGAAGAGTCTTCTGTTCTGAACCTAAACTCAGACTTGGGAGCTGCAAAGTAGTGGTACAATGGCTATTCTGCATCTAAGTGAGCCTGTATCCAGTATACTTGTTTTCATGTTTTAAATAATTTCAGTCTTTCTAGAAGATAATCCTTCCTGAAATGTTTTAATTAGAATTTGTTAAGTGAAGTCCATCTGTTTGTCTGTCTTCATTGACAATAACAACTCATTCCTTTGGCTGAACTCTTTGTTTCAGACAGGAAACTTTTATATAGTTAACCATAAACAATTCATGGGGGAGAAAAAAGGAATCACAGCAACAACTATTTTTGTAAACAGAGTCAAAGAAACACATACCACTTCACTAGAAGGGGACTTTGGGAAGTTGGTT
The DNA here is from genome assembly GCA_017639245.1 of Myiopsitta monachus. Lineage (NCBI taxonomy): Eukaryota > Metazoa > Chordata > Aves > Psittaciformes > Psittacidae > Myiopsitta > Myiopsitta monachus. Next base: position 40,694,772 of record CM029927.1, read on the forward strand.
ATTTGAGAATACAGGAAAAAAATAGTAATTTAGAGCTATATTGTGTGCATTGGGTTGTGATGATAGTAGGTTTCATATTTGACTTTCTAATTTGGTATCTTCCTGATTTTTTTTTAAATATAGATTTTTGAGGAACAGTACTGACATAATTATTTGTACGTCTAAAAAGGGCCAATATAAATACCAGAACTAGAAATATGACTGTGCCACAGAACCAGGAGGTGGATCTCAAAAATTGAGGGATGTCTGAATTCAGCCTTCGTCTTCCGTGTGTGTCACTTCTCTTTGTGTCAAGGTGCAGTGCCAAATTGCTTTGTTATATCCTTGTATTAACAGACAGTGACTCTACAAACCCAGGGGTAGCTGTATGTTGGAGGGACAACTAACATCTCCAAGGTTGTGCCTGCCTCCCATATGGCAGGCTTATCTCTCAGGATTGCCCAGGAATGAAATGGGCAGTTTTACGCATGCTGCTGACCCACCACGCAGCAGGGACCCTAACCCACCGAATTACCTTCCTCTGCCCATGGCCTGGTGGTATCCAGAAGCACTGGAGATGGTCAGCACCTCCTGTCAGCCTTCTCAATGCAGAGTTTAGGAAACCTATGGAGCCAGCTTATATCCACTGACGACATCTGCCTGGTTGTGTTAATCTGCTACTTCAAGCAGTACATGAGTATGGAGGGTAAAATGGCACTGATGGAGCCACCCTGGTTTATGATGCAGGTCATAAACCAGAAGAGGAACTCAAGTCCTGAAGAATCACTCGCAGTCTGCAGTGTTGATTTGAAATACCATCCTCCAAACTAATAGCAAAGGAAAACAAACGGTGGACTGACCCCAAGCTCATTGCTTTTCTTTCTTTTTCCCTTGTGTGAAAACCAGGTCACGGCAGCCGTGTAACTGCTCCGTCTCCAAGAAAGCTGCAGTCGGTCCCTGCAAATGTGCTGAACCTGATGTCAAGGAGGCGACACACGTTTAAAATTAATTGCCTGTTTTCCAGACTGCAGCTGTAATGAGGCAGGCCCAGAAGCCTCCCTGGAAAGAGAGATCTGAGCAGCCTGTGTGTTGGGAAATGCGCTTAGAACAATAGCTGCTCTATTCGGGCTCGGTCTCGCTCCCTCTGAAAGCTCTAAGAATGGGACTTAATCTTTTCAGCTTGCCTGTGCCACAGACATGCCAGCTTAGTCTATTTATAGCCCTGAACCATTTAATTTTTCTTGCCTCTATTATCCATTTACCAGCCTTCAGATAGGATGCAGCGTCACTGCTAACAAATGCTTTCTCTAGCCTGGCCATCAGAGAGCCTTCCGAGATAAGTGCAGCCCCTCTCCCTCTGGGAAATGGCAGTCTCTAGGTCAAAGATGAAGAATCCAGACTGTAGCTGCAACATTATAATGTCCTGCAATTAGTGCCTATTCAGATGCATAACGTCTCTCTTTCTTTCATTATTTAATGTTATTTCTCTTATTGGTTTAGGCTTTTCAATTTTTCTCTCCAGCTGATTAAATATTAAGCACCAAAAAGGCCACTCTCTATTCCTCACATCCTTGAAAGTGAAAATATTTATTGTCAAGGTTTGAAGCATGATCTGTTCTGAAACAAAAACAAATGATATCCGCTACTAAATAAATTTAATATCAAATTGATGTACACACACACAAGTCACTTGAAACTCATTAGATACAAGAAGACCATTGAAATGTCAGTTTTGTTTTTGTTCCAAAGGCCAGAGATTTGTGTGCAATAGGTCAGAAGCATTTTTCAGGAGAGTGCCAAATGCTCCCAGGAGCAGTGACTGCAGGCATCAACCAGCTTCCACACTTATTTTAATACTTGCAATTCATGTTAATGATGAAATTCTAACTCAGGTTAATAATGAAATTCTAATAAAATTCCACATGAAAACAAGCTACAAACACATTGTTGGCGTACAAGGACACGAACTTTCTCACGCAGAACATTATTCATTTAGCTATTTTGTATAATTATTTTGAAGCCAAAACAATTAACAGTGCTCTTGACCAAGAGAACTTATGGTATTAAAACCATCTGTAAATGACAATTTCCTTTGCAATAAAATCTCACAGATACTATTTTAATACTAGCAGAACCTGAGGTCTCTCAGCACAAAAGGTCTGCCTCTCACATAGTGTAAGTAAAGAGGAAGAAACCTGCTATAGAGAACCTGCAAAGCTCTGCACTGAGGATGATATGTGCTGTTTGCATGGCACAGCCTGGCTATTCTGGCAGGTAGAGGGCACCCCCAAAGGGAGGCTTTGGGTGCTGGCAGCAGAGGCAGCAAGCTGACTGTGCCAGTGGTGATGGATCCAGTGCTGCAGGCAGTGCTGGAGATAGGTCACCCCAAGCACTGCCCATGGGGCTCGAACACACTTGTTGCGAAGCCTTTTCTGTGGGGTAATGGTAGAACTGTTTAAGATGTTGCTAGTTTAAAATGTAAATTCATTTCTGACCTTGGTCACAGGGGGAAGGGAAAGAAGAAGGTTAAAGTCCCAGTGGCCACATACTTCCTGGCTGTAAGACAGCCCCAAAGCTTGCTCACATTTTCCTAGCTATCGTCAAAAATACATACTGCAGCTCAACAAATGTCCCAACTTTTCATTCTCTGTATTGCTTGTTCTTTGCCCTAATGCCAGCCAACATCTGTTCCAGATGAGAATTCCAGAAATAATGAAAAACAAACTGAATGTAAGAACAAAATAAAGAATGCAAGGAGCACTGATCGGACTCTGAATCTGTGTACTCAATTTCTTGTTAAGCTCAATATTTAGAGTACAGTTACATGCTAAAACGATGTCCTGTTTTCCTTTACCTTCTCCTTTTCCCTCTCTTTCACACTCCTATGGCTCCTGGGGAGCTGATTCAATTTACAAACCCAGTAGAAATCTCATCCAGGAAAAATAAAATAGGAAGAGGTTTCAGCTGGGTTACTGAGCTAAAACAGGCCCACCATATGGTCAGCTGAAGGAAGGGGATGGGATTATGTGGCATTATGTGGCCAGGAGCAGCCACGGGAAGAAAGGAAGAAGGACTGGCAGAAAACCTTATTCTCATCGTCAGGTTAATTTTCTTCAGATGTATGTTTCAGTTCAGGGTCAGGCAAAGCCCAGAGCTGATGGGGAGGCACCACCATGTGAATGGTGGTAGGGAGGGAGAGTAGGGATGTACAACTGGTAATTAGCTTGGCTTAAGCTGTCTTGGAAATCCAGGTTTAGCTCCATGGCAGTGCCCAGAGAGCTCTTCTCACCAGAAAGCATGGTCTCAGGCTGCGTCGGGGACGAGCGAGTTGGGTGGCAGCATCCAGGTTGCCCTGGCTGCAAGACAAACAGCACCAAATATCTGGCACATGGAACAAAAGAGTAGTGGTTTGGTTTGGAAGTTAATAGTTACTTAATAGAAAGACAGAGAACAAATATTCTTGAAGGGTTGTGATGTATGTGAATTTCGTATTTCTATAAATCATGCAGCATTTCTCTTTCTTTGGCGAATTGGCACTTCCCAAACAGGTAACTTGGGCAGTGACATTGCTGAAACATAAAAGGCAAAGACTTTCAAGAGTGGCTGTTTAAAGCCAGGGATGAAAGGCCACACTTAAGTGCTGAAATGAGCGTGTAGTTTTCAGAAGTTCTTAACACCAGCAGATACCATCAATGGAAGCTGCTCTGAGTCTTGAGCCTCCAAAAATAGGGCACTGGGTAGGTGCTAGGACATAGGACTTAATGTACATTTTTAAGCACTTGGTCTAGATATTCAGCTCACTATTTGATTGAATGAAAAAGCTTAGCAAGCAGGAATAAGCTCCATTAGCCTGCTATAAAAGAACTGATAAATATATTTATTTAAAGATTAATTCAAAATATTCAATGAAATAATTTGAAGGAACAAGCAGAACCATTCCTGTGTTAACTTCAGTCTGTTGACCTTCTTAAGCATTCAAAGATGAATTACCTTAACGAATGTTACCATAGAAGGTTCATATTAGGTGTTCGACATTGCAAGGGGAAGCCATGGTTTCTATTCCTTGGGAATAGGATGTCAGCCTGCAATCACTTGTACTGCTTAGGACTAAGAAACCTTTCATTTTGCCACCATATAACTTTCAGGAAAACAGTATATTCTGGAGAAAAATACAGACAAGTGTAACAGCAATGTGCTTTATATTTGTCATTCACTGCTTTTTCCAGTGTTGTTCTCAAGTAGCGGCCTTGAGAGGTGGAATGATGCACAAAGAAACCCCCACCTGGGGAAATCTGTGATCCGGTTCTTAAGAAAAACTTCTCCTCCCTCAAAAAGGACCTTAATTTGGGGTAAAAACTTTCAATGCCCTTCCTTTCTGAAGCAGCCTGTGATTTCCAGGTCTTCTCTCTCTCTCTCCTAGGAATATCAGCTAAGATCTACTTTGGTAACAGAGTCCTGTCTGACACAATTTCGGTGTCATGCACCCCCTCACATAAAGAGGCCTTTGGAAATAACGCTTCACACAAGGCTGACCCAGGCAAGTTTGGCACATGTTTGACTGTAAAGAAACTGTACAAACCACAACACAAACATATGGCAGAGATACGTCTTTTTCAAGGAGACAAGAATAGAGGGGAAAATTGAATCATCTTTGAGTTTGCATCCATACATCTTACACACGTAAAGCTTCTATGATCTGGATTTAATCACTGTACACATGATTAGGGAGAAGTCAACTCACTGCTATCTCTGTGAGGATGGTGAAATACTAGAACATGTTATCCAGAGAGGTCGTGGCTGCCCCATCCCTGGCAATGTTCAAGACCAGGTTGGAGAAGGCTTGGAGCAACCTGGTGTAATGGATGGTGTCTCTGCTTGTTGCAGGGAGGTTGAAATTACATGATCTTTAAGGTTCCTCCCAATCCAAACCATCCTATGATTCTATGACACATCTGCTTTTCTTTACCATGCTTTACTGGGGCAAAACAAATCTTAGGAGGAGCCTGTGACTGGTGGTGAGAGCCAAAAATAAAAGCAGGACACTGAAAGTGCGGACTGAGCATTTTGTTGTGAGGACTCTGTTCTCATTGAAAGTGGTACCAGGCAGATAGATAAACTCTGTTACCTGCAGAAATTTCCATCAACTTCTGGCAGGGTCAGAGAAGCCACAGGATTCTTTAGGAGATCTGCCACAGTGTTATCCTTTGGCGTCACGTAGAAGAAAGGGATTCCAGTGCTGTTGTTGACGGGACCATCGCTGAGAAGTAAACAGTTCCCATAGGGCACACCTTGGATCTGCAAAATCCAAATAAGCTGCTGGTTATATCTTTGCACGTAGTTTATTATGTTGGGGATTCCTTCAAAGGCTCTAGCAGAGAGGACAGCAACCCCAATTGCTCGCACTTTCTGCTGTCATCATGAGACAGAGCTCCTTCTAAGTTAGATGTATCACACTTCTATGAAAAGAGATCTGTCCTCTATTTATTACTTCCATTCCTGTCCATGACACTACAGAGAACATTTTATCTTTCCCTGAGCTTATAAGAACTATCAAATTAAAAATGTTTAGAGTGCATTAAAATCAATGCCATCAGTGTCAAGAAGTGTTTACTCTAAAACAGTGCTGATGCCTTTTCAGAAACCCAAAAGCATACAGAGCCTAATTTAGCCTTGACTCAGCGTGCTTTTTACGCCAATTTTGCCTCCCCATTTGGCCTTGATTTGCAATGTGATTGCATCAGTTTGCCAAGAGGAAGGCACGTTAGCCAGAGTTGTGTCTGAAGCCAAGCTGGACATCAGCTCTGCTGCCTCGGCAAGAACTTCAGCTGTGGGGGGTCTTGACCACCAAGCCAGAGCAAACCCTCCTCCCACGTCAGAGGAGGGACACTGAGGAGCCAGGTTTTCCAAGTTTTGTCCCATACACTGGCCTGCATACACACACTGGACATAACACATGCAAAAATGTGTCTGCCCAGTAGTGACACATATTAGCATTCTCCATAATGATTTAACCTCCTACTATGCTCTTCATCCCCTTATAAATTGCAGTGACAGATACTTAATGAATTGCTACTTTTTCATGTCTTCAGATATTTCTTTCCTCATGGTCAATTAGACATTAAATAGTAAAATTCTCAGTTAATACATTAATTCAATGTAACTGGTAAATCCTTTATAGCGAAATCAAATTAAGTAGGAATAGTTAATAAGAACACCCTGGATGATGTTATTACCTGGACTGCATGCTTTCTGATTTTTAATGTTCATATGCCTTTAAAATTTTAATGCCTACATTGCTTATGAATAGTCCTTGTTAGGACTCCTTCTAAGGAATGCTTTAATCATAGAATACCAGGTTGGAAGGGACCTCAAGGATCAAGCTTTAATGAAGCTACATAACTTAGAAACTAAAAATACCTGTTTATTATTATGAGTTACACTGAAAATAAATACAGTAGCTGTCAATAATATTGCAGGACAGGTTTCCATTGCCTGAAATCCTCAGTCTCTCACCCATGGTTAATATCACGGTGGATTCTCATAAAGAACTGTGATCACAGGCAGCATAACTCAGCATTTAGAGCAGCAACATCCTCCATCAATTCCCAATTTTATTATGAATCAGATTTTTCTGTATTACTGCTGAGTTGTAACTAGAGACGGCTAACTACAGACTATATTGTGGCCGTAATTCCACTGGGGGTTTCTGGCTAGAGCATAAACCAGAAGAGGTAAGATCATATGATTTAACAGGATTTCTGGCAATGTGATGTAGAATTACAGGCCTCTTGTGTGTATGTATATATTTGTTTAATGGTGTCATTTTTTAACCTGATACTTTGTATTTCACAGTAATGTAACCTTCCACTAAATCAGTCAAGCTTTCTGAAGATTAAGGTGCTTCTAGTTTTGTCTGATATTTATTGTCAGTTTATTAATCTGTGAATGCTGTCAAGATAAAGCTGTCTGGTTATTTTTCCTTTTCTTTTTCCTCTTCCTTTTCATTTTCCTTTTTCCTTTCCTTTTGCCTAGTGGCATCGGATGCTGTATGTCAGCCCAACCTTTACCTCTAAAAAGGGAAACTATTTTAAAGCTGGAAAAAACAATGACCCTGATTTTCCAGAGCAGCCCAGCTATTTTGCTTCATGCTCCTGACAGATTTATCATCCTTTAAGCTGGTATAGGCTGTGGGACGGACAGGCTTTGTGGCAGCCCAGCAGGGTCTTCTCCTCTTCCTTCTCCTCCCTGTTCTCTGTTTTCCATCCTGCTCTGGGATGACAGGAGCAGGAGTTGGGGCAGAAGCAGGGACAACGGGCAGGGGCAGGAATAAGCTGGAAGATGCTGTAAGGAATGAAGTACCCTCTCTCCAAACCCAGCGTTGTAGCTCTGGTTCTGGCCTAAAGCCCTGGGTTTCCCGTGCCTCCCCCGCTGTGCTCCTCCAAACATGATTCCCATTACTAGAAAGAGTTTTTACGATCTCCTCCAAGCACTCGGCGCCTGCCGCACGGGCGCTGCCCGCGGCGCAACAGACCGAGGCGCTCCTGTGGCCGGCACCGCGTGTCCGCGGCGGCCCGGGCCTGGCACCGTACCTTTCCTTGCGCGGCCCGCGTCGCAACGAAGCCCCAGGTGTTGTGGCGGGCGAGGAAGCGAGCGGTTCCGGCGCGGCCCGCCGCCCCGCCGCCCTCCCGGCGGTAGGAGAACATCCTGGAGGGGACGGCGCCCTGCCCCGGCCGCCGGCCCCCCGGCCCGGACCCCAGCGCCGCATCCTCACGGTAAGCCGAAGCCGGGTAGCTCTGCTTCCAGAGGCCGCCCGCCTCCTCCAGCAGCGCGGGGAGCCCCTCCTCGGTGGAGGAGCTGTGCAGCTCGTCCGCCGCCGCCTCCCCGCCCTCGGGCAGCGGCCAGGACACCGAGCTGACCACCACGTACCCCCCCGCGCCTCCCCACAGCAGCGCCGGCAGCCACCAGCACCACCACCGGCACTGCCGCCCCACCGACATCTTCTGCGGCAGCGCCTGCACCGCGCCGCGCCCGCAGCACCCTCCTGCGGCCGCCGGCCGCTCGGCCCGCAGCAGCCTGCTCCCCTCGCGGTAGGCACAGTCATAGGGCCGTTTGGGTTGGAAAGGACCCCTAAGACCGTGTAGTTCCAACCCTCCTGCCATGGGCAGGGACACCTCACACTAGAGTTTCCCGTACATGTGCTGCAGAAACTTGTAGGTGAAACCAACCAGAGGTTGGTGGGATCCCTTCGGTTATCCTAAAAGAGAATCCACCCAGGAGCACGACCATGTTGCAGGGAAAGCTTCATTTGGACACCAGGGTGAAGCAACAGCAAGACTCCAAGTCCTAGAAGACAGACATCGTCAATCAGTTATGGTGCTCATGGGATTTGTTTTGACATCTAAGTACGCAGCACTGCTATTAAATGATATGTTTCCCCAGGAAAGCTTTAATTAGGCAAAGATTTGAGTGTGTAGTTAGTGTATCAACGGCCCTATTTACTAAATGCTCTTTTGCATCCTGCTCCTTTTCTGTTCTTTCAGCAGCCCCCTTCAGAATGGCAGTGCAAACTTAAAATTCTGTAAAATACATGCTTGTAAACTCATCTGTTCTGTAGCTTCCAGATGAATCTACTGGAACGACGTCAGGTAGGCCTTCAGCTTTACTGATGACAAAACCACAAGAAACAGATAAAGCTAAAGGGAGACTAAATGGGGCCTACAAGAAATGTGGCGAGGGACTTTTTACAGGGGTATGTTGTGGCAGGACAAGGGGGAATGGCTTTAAACTGATAGAGGGGAGGTCTGGCTCTTAGGTATTAGGCAGCAGTTGCTCCCTGCGAGGGTGGCGAGGCACTGGCACGGGGTGCCCAGAGAAACTGTGGCTGCCCCATCCCTGGCAGTGTTTCAAGGCCAGGTTGGACAGCGCTTTGAGCAACCTGGTCTAGTGGAAGGTGTCGCTGCCCATGGCAGGGGGTTGGAACTGGATGAGCTTTAAGGTCCCTTCCAACCCAAACCAGTCTGGGGTTCTGTGAAAAGCAAACCACAAATATTTTACCTTCTGAAGTTTTATTCTAATAACAAAATACCGTGACATCTGAAAAAAACCAAACCAGTGTTTGCTAGTGCAGTTTTACGTTTACTATTCCTGGAAAAAAATGTGTTAAATTTAAGAGAATTAAAGCAGTATTTTCTTAAAGTTTTATCAGGAAGTAATAATGGTCTAGCTTAAAGAATTTTCAAATCAGGCTGGTTTTCTCTGAAAATTTGGCGTTCATTGAAGTCAGGAATTGTCTGTGTCTCTTTTTGAGTAAGAAGTGCTTCCCTTCTGACTTGAAGATCCAACATAGTAAAAGTTTTAGTAGTTCTCTCTTTCAAAATGACCTGCATGAGCTGAAAATTAGAAAAGAAACATGGAAATATTTTGACCATATGAACTGTAAATCATTTATTTTAATAAAAAAATTATTGAACTGAATAAAAATTGAATTCACTGAATAAAAAAGTCTGCTCTGTTCTTTGCTGTTGAATCCGAGGTATTTTACAGATACCCAACCTTATTTTACATCAGTTAACCCAACAAGAGGAGATATACATTGGGTTTCCTCATAGGGCAGCGAAGGTCTGATAGGAGACCACATCCACTTTTCAATACATCATTCGCACTTTATATCTCTGCTATAAGCTGTTCTATTCTTTTTCAAAACAAATAGTCTCAGCCTGCCTCTCCCCTGATGGGGACTGCCTTTTCATGCCAAAATCCATGCTCCCTTAAAATCAGCAGAAGTTTGGCACTGAATTTAAGCAGGGTCAAGATTTTGCTCTCATTTTTTGACCATTTTAATTAATAATTTCACTTGTCCTCTGTATCCTGGATTATACAGACCACTCATATGAACACTTATCATTCCTTTAAGTAATTAACTATGTCCTTATTTTTTTCTCCCTTTTTAACAAATCAAAGTGTTCTCTGCCAACAAAGCTATGAAGAGTGTACCCTCGGTCTCTCCGCGCCCTGATTTGCAGTATATTGTATGTTATGAAGGTGTGGAATTGGATTAAAAGCTGCAGCACAGTGCTCTGCAGATAAACCCACTGCAGGTGTGCAGTTTAATGGGATTTTAATTTGGTAACAAGTGAACAAAGAGAGGAAGCCTAGAATGGGATTTTCTAGATGAAAAAATGCTATTCGTGCTGAGAGAAAGCAACTGCAAGCTCTGTGATAAGGAATAAAGATCGGGCCAATGCTCTCTGAGCTGCGCTTTTATAGATTATGGCTCACTCAGAGCACCTTCATTACTGCCACCAGCTTCAGCAATTCTGAGTTCATACTACATGCTGTTGGCTGTATAACATTTCATCTGCCACACTCCCCATTAAGCCGGTGTGTTCAAACCTTGTATTGTCTCACTCCCCACCTTCTAAATTTTGTCGTGTAAAACTAATGTTTTCCTCAGGAGATGTCACTAAATAGTAATGTATTCTGTTTTCAAGATTATTAGCAATTATTTCCATGCTTCAAATTATATGCATATTAAAAAAAATTATTCAGAAAGGTGCTGTGCTGTTCAGTATAAATGGGAATAAAATGGTCTCTCTGCTGAGGAGTGTAATTTATATTCAGCATGAAACTAGGAATGGAGAACCAAAAACAGATGGGAAAGGAAGAGGAAGAATGAAGGTGACAACTAAAAGATCATGAAGAGATCTGCTAAGCCACAGACACACACTGATGCTGCTGATATCAGGGCAAGATTGGGAGAGTCTTTTCTGATTTCTGTTACCAGTCCTCCCTCTCATTTTTCCAGGGTTTCACTGCAAAACAGCGCGTTTAGCACTAATTTCAATGAGATGAGGGTGGAGGTGCGATGAGCAGATTTTTTTGCTAAGCCTAACAGGCTGGAGAGAAGGCACAGAAATGCCTTGTGGGACAAGATTAAAAAGGTATGGAGGTTGCTGTTGTTGGCAGTGGACAGAGTGGAGGATGGGAACTGACAAAAGGCTCTGGGTCGCAGAGAGCTGCGGGGGCTGCATGAGGTAAAGGAGTTAAAAGAAAAAATGATGAAATATACCCATGATTCAGAGAGAGAGATGTGAGGCAGCAGAAAATGTGGTCCGGGAAACAGCAGTGTGACTGGTGGGTGCCACTAGGGCTGCTGAGGCTTTAGATACCCCACAGAATGGGTTGTGGCCAAAGGGGGATTAGTCAGGAGCAGGGACAGATGGTTGCTTGAGAGCATGATGGTGGTGATTTTTGGTGATCAAAAGTCACAGAACACAAATCCTCATGGAAGGGAAATCTATTCAAAGGATCTGCAGAGATGGCAATACAAAGTGGTGGGTGACAAAGATGAGTTTTTCAGCACCCTGTGTTTTTCAGCAACCTGTGGAGTTAGTATGGACACCCAAAAAGAAGGAGCCTGCAACAGTTGAGGTGGGAGCTACCACCCATTTGAGGACATGAGTAGGCTGGAGTGCTCACTCACTCTTGTCACAGCTCCTAAAACTCTTTTGAGCTGCAGGTTTCAGTTTTTCAGCTCCCTCACAAACTGCAAACGCTCAGCAGATCTCCTTTTCAGCCTACCATTATCAGCATCTTGCATGTGGACTGATAGGATCCATCAACCTTTGGGATCTTTTAACTCTAAGCTCTTCCTACGCTTTCCCAATCCTTCACTGCCTCCATACTTTCTCTCAAGTCCTCATGCTCCCCGTTTCATGTTTTATACCCTTCCTCTCTGACGCCCCTCACCCCTCACTCTGATCAGCCTTGCTCTGTTCTTGAGATCATGTATGAAATATGCAGAACTGATAGAAATATTTATAGGCACATCGCTTACACAGACAAACCCTTGTCTGCTGACATCCACATTGCAATGGGCATAGTGGGACATACAAAAGCCCATATGGGCAGCACAGTAAAAGAGCACAGGAAGGAGGGCAGATACTGAATAAGATTTCTACCGGTTTATCTCCTAGTTTCTGACCACCAGCAGTTTAATGAGTCCTTGCTCTTAGCCTCACCCAGCTCAGTTTGATTTTTGACATTAAGGTGTTACGGCAGGATGGTTCATTGTATTACATTTGACAAACAGCAAGAGCTGTCAAACATGCCTGTCACACATATAAATCTTTCTTGGTTTGTCCCCTTTGTACCTTCTTTCTCCCTTCCCATTTTCATTGCTGAGCTACTTTTGGCATATTTTTTATTTAAAAAAACAAGGGTCCACGACAGGTCTGTATAACTAATAAAGATTTTTTAAAACAGTCCATTTCCAGTCCTGGTCCTAGTTTATGGAAGCCGAATACAACTTGAGAGTAAAACAACTTCAGCAGCATCACCCTAAGAATGTAATTTTCTTCACGAGTCTTGGTGTCATTAACATTTGTCCAGCACCATTTTCTGGAAAACACAGTGTTCTCTGAGATTTAAGGGCTGTTACTGCAAGGAAGAGACTTCTGAAAACAGATGAATGTCTAATTCATCACTTGTGTTAAGCACAGAGGCTTGATTCATGTTCCCATATGTCTTTATATTTAGCCTTGTGTCCTAGGAAGACTTAGAGTCTCTCTTGTTTTCTACCTGTATGTCATCCCTTATGCTAGTAAGTTTGAAGCAGCAGACTGAATGCAGGAAAGTCCAGTGGAGCAGAAAGATCTCAAGGATTTCATACTTCTGCATCTTTTGATAAAACTAACATGTAGGTGGAGGGAAAAGAGCCTCGCAGTGCTTCTAGTAGTGAGAAAAGGCCACATCATGCATAGTGAGTGCATGCAGCCTGTTTGTCAGCTAGCCCACAAGCTGCTCCCAACCCACCAGAACAGCACTGCTCTTGCTTAGACAATGCTCAGGGAATCTAGAGGAGTGCCAAAGGTCTGCTGGAAACCCAAGGAAAGAATCAGGGAACTGTGGTGATGGGGAGGTGGGTGGTGTGGAGATTATGGTCCCTTGATAGGATCATGGGATGGAGGTGGGATGTAGAGATTTCATTTTTACTACTTTACACACCTAAAATCCCCCAAACAATCACAGACTTCCTGAGATCCCTCCCAATTGACCCTTTCTTTTTTCTCTTTTTTGTTATTTTCTTTAAAGTTACAATTTATTTCACCTTGCTGCCCATGGCTGTGTCCATCAAACATCTCAGAATTCTGGAAAAACATGGCTCTTTCCAAAGTTATTCTGGCTCTGCATTGAAGTTGTGAAAGCCGGCTGTGGAGTATTGTCCTGATGTTGCTCCTCTGCAAAATAGCCCCAGAGATAGCTGGGCTCATAATACTGCAGAACAGGGAACTCATTTTGCTTTGCAACCCAGAAACTTTCATCTTCCTTCTCCTCTATATAGGACAGGAAAATGTGAGCCACAAAATCCATGAGTAGCAAGTTAAGCAAATGCCAGGATCCTAGGTTTAAAGAAAAGCAAAAATAATTTTAACAACCTCCTCATTTCCTTATCTTCGTGATGTGTTCTTCTTTGAAGGGCTTCATTATAGTAATGGGCTAGACAAAGTAGCAGACTAGCACTCATCAGGTAGTACTTATGAAATTATGTACTTCCAAATATCACAGCAAAATAGGCACCACCAGCAGATTTGAAGCATAAGCAAAAGCCTTTCCCCCCCCTTATTTTAGCTAGAGAGGAAAGCATACTCCTGTTTATATGCTTTCCTGCTCAAGTTCTTCCCCCACATTCGCTGCTGCTACAAGGCTTTTCATCAACCACATATCACCCCCAGTTCTCCCCTCAGATCATAGAATCATAGAATCATAGAATAGTTAGGGCTGGAAAGGACCTTAAGATCATCTAGTTCCAACCCCCCTGCCATGGGCAGGGACACCTCGCATTAAACCATGCCACCCAAGTCTCTGTCCACCCCAGCCTTGAACACCACCAGTGATGGAGCATTCACAACTTCCCTGAGCAACCCATTCCAGTGCCTCACCACCCTGACAGTAAAGAATTTCTTCCTTATATCCAATCTAAACTTCCCCTGTTTAAGTTTGAGCCCATTACCCCTTGTCCTATCACTACAGTCCCTAATGAAGAGTCCCTCCCCAGCATCCCTATAGGTGGATAAATCTTGCCAAGTAAACCCTCCTACATAAATCTATATGTCTTGTACCTATGGCATTAAATGGCCTACCTTGCAGCTTGGGGCATAACTGCTAAAAGCCAAGACAGACTCACTGAGGCCATTGACTATTGAACCTTACGTTGGTTGAAAGCCCTTACAGTAAATAGTAAGTCTTCTTCCATGCCATAAACCTGCACAGGAATTCATCTAGAAATTCATAACCTCTGCATCCCACAGACATGTTTATATGGACATCAACAAGGAGATACCACGATGTATATAAAAAACTAAGGTTTACAGAGCTTGAAAAATGAAAAATACTGCCTCTTTTGATGTTATATGGGTCTGAGAAGCTACTGCTTCTCTTGTTTGTCCTTTTGTGCATCTTTAAATTGTAGCTAAGTGGAAGTGCTTGTTTATCTATGGGACAAGAAAAAGGGCTATTATACTTGGAGTTCAAACTATGGGGACCTGGCACTAGTAGTCTACGAGTGCTTCTAATAGTCTTACAGATGTTTTCGGTGTATTCAAGAAGACTAAGTATGAAACAAAAGCTACCACTCCAGTCATCCCTTGGGATGATACAGAGGGACACAGTTTTGAAGAAAAAGAAAAGTAGCTTGAAATAGTTAGCATGCAAAAAAGGAATGCATGGGTCACTGTCCAGGAAGTGTATCTCAGCAATACATTCCTGAATGCCCTGGAAGGCAGGCTGGTATGGAAAGGGAGGTTTACCAGCTGACATGAAGCTTTATGATAGAGATATGTAAAGGCATGTTTTCTGGGGAGGAGGTGGAGCTGAAAGAGCTGCAGAGGTCCCCTAAGCCCTGACTGCTGTAGCACGCTTGCTCCTTGCTGCCTTGCAACGACGGTAGCTGAACGCTTCCTCTGATCACACTTGGGCATCACCCATGTGGACGCTGGACTGGAAAAGGGTAAAAGTAAATCCTAAAAGTCAATTCTGAATTCAGAGGTGTGAGTATGATGGTATATTATGTGTGCCAGATGTGCCAAGCTCCAGGGTAAGAGCTCCAGACAGAAGTTTGATTTTGGTTTCTGGTATGAGGTGTAGTTTTACATTAACACTGCATTAGCATGACGCTCACACATTTCCCTCAGTAATTGTGTATCCTCAGTGTGGATGTTACATACTTTGACTTGCAGGATGCCCACCATTCCTGCAAGAGATACTGAGATTTAAGAGATTTCTGAAAAGCAGTGATCCTGAGTAGGGAACTTCTACACCAGACGGCTTGTTAACAGCACAGCATCAGCCTTGTCCACTAAAACTCAATATCCTACCAGAACAGAAACATGGGAAAGAAGGGACATTGTTAGATGATATAACCCAAAATCTTAGAGAACTGAGGAGATAATAATGACCAAATCAATTGGAGCATCATGGAAGAAGATTAAAAAATATTTTTAACTTTCATATGTGAGAATAAATTCAATGTTAATGTTAGTGAAGTATAGTAGGAAGACTGTCATAAGTGGGATGAAAATATTATTTGTAACTACTTTAAGGAAGGCTCAGCAGAGGAAGGGATGATCCCCATCATTTATGTCCCTAGCCACTGACAACTGCAGAACAGGGAAGCAGTTCATTAAACTCTTCTTGTGGTGAAAAGAAGGAAGAGGATTTCATCATCGTGGGGAATTTCAATAAACATTATGCTTCCAGTGCTGCTTGTGGAATTCATTCCAAATTCCCTCATTGCTCAAAATATTGCACGCAGCACTGGAGAGTGTTGTAGGGAACTCTTGTGAGGGGGAGGAAGGACTGATTGTTTTGTTATTACTGGCATGCAACAACTGATGGACAAGGGAACTTACTGTGCTGTGTTCCCTGCTCACAGGTCCTGGTCTAGCCAGTTTGCAGCCTAAATATAAGGCAAAAGGTAGAAGCTATATGTAGAAAAGGGGTCTGTACATACATGCACAAACACAGGTATTAATGGGGGAAGAATACCGAAAAATACAAAAGGCAGCAACCTTAAAGTGCATGTCCTGGGTTCAGCAGTAGCAGTCATTTTTCTCTTTCTTAGTAGCTGGTGCAGTGCTGTGGTTTTGACTTTTGGCCTGGGAACAGTGCTGATAACACCGATGTTTTCAGTTGCTCCTCAGTAATGTTTACTCTGACCAAGGACTTTCTGAGTCTCATGCTCTGCCAGGGAGGAATGGAAGCCGGGAGGAAGCAGAGACAGGACACCTGACCCAAACTGACCAAAGAGGTATTCCATACCACAGCACGTCATGCCCAGGATATAAACTGGGGGCAGTTACCCAGAAGGGTTAGATCACTGCTCAGTTGGGCTGAGTATCGGTCAGCAGGTGGTGAGCGGTTGTATTCTCTTCTCTTGTTATTTCCATTACCATTATTATTATTGGTGATAGCAGCAGTGGTTTGTGTTATACCTTAGTTACAGGACTGTTCTTATCTCAACCCGTGGGAGTTACATTCTTTCGATTCTCTTCCGCATCCTCCCTAAAGGGGGGGCGGGAGGGGGGGAACGGGGGGAGTGAGATAGTGGCTGCGTGATTCTGAGTTACGGCTGGGCTTAAACCATGACGGTACCCCTTTGTTATCTTTTTGTAGGAAATGTATGGAAGTTCAGTTTTGAAGGGGAATTTCAAAGAAGATAATGAGGTTTTCTTTGGCTGCTTGTGTGAAGCCCCATCCAACAGAAGACAAAAAAATAAGAAGGTACTCCATTGAAAATTGAAAAAGTGGTTCATACAGTCTGGGATCAGATGCTACTCACAGGAGATTATACCTCTCTGCAGAATGAATAATAGAGAGAGAGACTCTGGAAGGTTTTACAATTGAAAAGAGAGAGTAGGTAGGGTTGATGCAATACAGAAATGGAAGAGACTGAACTTACTCAAGACATGGTCGCACCAATTCAAGCCACTCAGTGAATGTGACTGCACAGTCCTTTCACTTTTCCTGCCTTGCACTGGTGTATGATGGATTTGATGCTTGACAGCTCAGAACCCTAAATCAGAGGCAGAACTAACGCAACTAAAGGAATGACTAGTTTTTGGTCAGTTTAACAGTTTAAACAGGCTTGCTGCTGGTAGCAGACTTGCAGCAGCAAGTCAGTGGAAGGCATATGGAAAAGGAGCATGTATCTGTTGTCAAAGGTACTAACTGCCTTCCTGGCAAGCTGTTATCGCAGTGGCTCTGCTCTGGCTGTATTGTACAGAAAGAACCTGAAGGACTTGGACCTACCTCTTGAAATGTCTGTAATGTTTATGGTTTTGGATATTAGTGGCTCTAGCTCTCCATCACACCCTTCTGCTGGGGTGTACAGCTCTTGTAGGGAGGGAGAGCAAAGGCTCACACCTCAGGCTACTGTTCCTCATTTCCCCACAGACAAATAATGGCTTCTGCTGAAAAAGTGAGTGGGTCCTGCCCTTCCTGCCATCTCCAGCTGCATGCTTCTATTCTCCTCCCTTCTGCTTATCCTAGGGTTTGGCTCAGAGAACTAATCTGGTAAAAAAAGGAATATTTTCATGCCCCTAACCTGTCTAGCCACATCACCAGGCAAATGGTGCCTGATGCAAGGAAGGGAGTAAGGAAGAAGTGATGCCCTATTGACTGTAGCATGAATTTATGTCAGTTAAAATGATCTGGTACGTCTGCCATCTCAGGTCAGAAAGGGGCATACCAGTCAAGAGTCACAAAGATCCTACTTACCAAAACTGTCTGTGTCCTTGAGGGTCATCGCCTTGCTTATTGTTCTCAGTAAGAAGTTCCATCTCAAATGGAAATCTGATGCCAGTTCTCTAAACTCCTCTGTATTCCTGCTTGGCTGCAGATAGAGTGAAGAAATTGCTTTATGACAAAGTTGCTTAAAAGAATTCATTATCGTGTTGCAGGCCATTTTCCTGTACAGACTGTGTACAAAGGTGGAACAAAAAGGTGTTTTTCTCTGGTTTGCTTTTTTGTCAGAATCCTAAAATAACTTAGGTTGAAAGGGATTTTTGAACATCTAATCCAATCTCATGTCTAAAGCATAGCCAGCTTAGTTCAGGCCTTGTCCACTCAGGTTCTGGATAGCTGGAGGTTCCACAGCCTTTCCAGGTTACCTCTTCAAATGCTTAACTACTCTCATGGCAACTGTTGTTTGGTTTGGGTTTCTTTTCTTTTTCTCTATTGGGAATTTTCTTTGCTGAAACTTGTGTCCATTGCCTTATGCCCCATTTGACTGTGAACCCCCAGGAAAAGCCCCGTTCCATCTCCTCTAGACCATCCTTTGAGGTAGCTGAGGGTTCTGTGATTTGAAGGCACGACAGAACTGCAAAGTGCTAGTCTTAATTAGGAACGAAAAACTAGGAAATAATCAAGCTAAAGAACTAAATTTACCCTACTTCTTCAGAAAGACAAAAAAACCCAAACCCAAACAAGCCTTTAGCACCACCCAGACCCAAGTTAATTGGTCTGGCAACCAGCAGAATGCAGCAGTACCCATAAGCTACCACTAATTTGGAATCAGTGATGGAACAGGAGTGGCAGAATTGATAACGTATGGAAAGGTGCATATATGAGGATGGTCATACTTAAATCTTTCACAGGAGCTGTAGACACTGTACTTTTTAATTATCACTCTCCTACCACCTGCTAAAGGTCAAAAGTTTTATGAATCAACATTTTCAAGAATCATGAAGTGTTCTCTTCATTTTTACTAATGCTTTTCTTCTTAATTTTGGCTTATTAGGAACTGTTAGGATATGTGGCTATGAAATGAGAGCAGATACTGAAACTGCCCAAGTGGATATATGCACAGAAATATGCTTGTAGTTGTTTGCACAGATGGAGTTTTTGTTTGCCAATTAATTCTCCCTTTTTCCGCAGCATGCATAATTTGTATTTATGCAAATCTGCAGTCTGGTCAGGTTGCTAGTGCACAATGTAGCTCCTTCAGACTAGTGACAGTCAGCGCGTAGCTGGATAATTTGTATGATCACTCTTTCTTTTCTGAAATTACTAA
Source organism: Myiopsitta monachus (assembly GCA_017639245.1). Lineage (NCBI taxonomy): Eukaryota > Metazoa > Chordata > Aves > Psittaciformes > Psittacidae > Myiopsitta > Myiopsitta monachus. The sequence continues at coordinate 40,713,820 of CM029927.1, forward strand.
TTTTATACCTGAATGACAAAAGCATGAAGATTCAAAGACACACAGTTCAGGAGAACACGGATATCTGTGGAAGGTGTCAGCAAAGACACTAAGTCATTCAAACCTATGAAATATAGAAGGGAGATCATTACTTCAAGTGATTGGTTTGCTTTTTGGTTTGTTTCTGCAGTTTTCAGCATCATTTTGTTCTTTCTTTTATCTTTATCTTGAAACATATTAAGACATCTGTTTATATCATTTTGATTAATATAATTATACTATTCATTTACTAAGGAATTGTACTTTAAAATCAGTCAGAATTCACGTTTATGTCCATTTCTACTATATCTGCACTGACTCAGTGCATTACGGTAAAAGTGGCAAGAATAAGCACTTCCAGTGTGAAAGCTGGAATTTGGTTATGTGCAATGCCAACTTAATTATCTGAGATTTTATATGGTTGAGAAAAGAAAATATTGGTTTACCTGTTGAGCGGGAGAAGATGGTTTCAAAACAATAACAGAAAATGCAGAATATTCTGTAGACCAACAGAAATACAGATAATACTGCTACATATCAGGCAGTTGTTCCCCCGAAAGATTGGGACCTACCACCCAGTGCCAAAAGGTATATTACTGTGGCTCCTCTCTAAATTTATGTCTGTCTAATGAGACATCTTACTTCAGGAAGACATATGGATAGAGTCTGTGAAACCTTGCTTATTATAAATAACAGTTTGGAAAAGAAAACAAAGAATGCAATATATCTGCCTTGGAGAGAGTAAGATCATCATTAATATAATGAGCACATGTAATAAGAGCATTGCACTTGATTTCAAGGTATAAATAAATATTTTTTAAATGGTTCTTCTGATGGTTCTGTGAAGAAAGAAAATCACTACTCCTGCTGAAAGAAGTGATAGCAAGGCTGTGGCACATCCCTTGTCAGTGAGAAAGTTGGTGGCAGTGCAGGAATAAAGGGCTGAGGTTTCCCCACATCAGTTCTGTGCACAGCCTAGTTCAACTTGCCAGTCTCTCACTAATAATTTAAATGGCAGCCCACTAATCTAAAAATTAACTTGCCATTACGTTCCTTTCTCTCTTCATTAAGCTGGCAAAGGCATTATGGCATGGCTGCATCCAAACTGAATTTTATTGTTTACAGGCTGCAATACAGCAAAAGGACACAAAAGTGGAAGGGTTTGTCCAGTTCAGCATAAAGTATTTTAAAATCTGGCCACAAGAAATTATTCAGTGCACTTCAGTTAATAACAGAGGAAAATGTGAAATGCAATGCTTAAAACCTTTTTTTTTTGGTCAAAGAAAAGGATAAAAAATAATATCCCCGCTTGTCAACATTCTTCTAGAAGAAACACAAACCCCACTGCTGCTGCCACAGGAAAAGCTTTAAGAGAGAGTCAGGATGGAAAGCTTTTCATTCTTAACCTTTAAAGTTAGAAGGATAATATTACATGCTTCATTCTCAGTTCTATTTGCTCTTTTCCAGCACTTCAGGTTACAGCAAGTCTGCAATTCCCATTAGGGCAGACATCATGGGAAAGCAAGAGGAAATGCTGGAGCTTTATCAGTGGCAAGCAAGGGCTTAAGTGAATACACAAAACGTAGCAAAAAAATATTACATTTGAGTTCTATGTCAGTTCTGCGGCTCCTCTGGACTCCTAAACGCCTTTTGAACGAGGTTTCCAGGAATATTCAGAAATCCCTGTTCGATGACAGCATGCAAGTCTGATCGCAGAACAGTGACTTTGCTGTGGCTGTTCAAGACTGTTCTCATTGTCTATAGAGAATAGGAAAACAGTTAATGGCTTTCATTTAATCAAGCCCTTAGGTCAGTCAAAAAGCTTCCTTTATTCAGTACTAGACTTTGTATAACCAGTCTCCAAACTTGGGGGAGAAAAAAAAATCAAAGGAGATGAATCTTAAGTTGTCTTCAAGAGTTTTTTGTTCTGGGAGATATTCTTCTCGATGGCACTCTGTGGTGTTGTCTGTGATGAAGCAGACAAGCTAATGTAATTGAAGTATCTGGGCAATTGCCTGGACAATTGGTCCTTCCTACAGTTATTATAGTAATGCCAAATAATGGTATTTTGTCTAAAACATTGAATGGCGTTTCAAGGCCCACTTTCCCATTGATGTTATCTGTCCTTAGCACATGCTTCAATTAAATTCAAAGGCAGGTTTTCTCAAGTTGCTCAAACCTTTGAGAAAGTAAAAATAACATTAAAAAAATGGTATTAGTTAAAATAATATTAGTTGGGGCCTTATCACATTTATCTGCTTATGAGTCATTTGTGAATGAATCCGGATTCATATTTGTCCCCAAATGTATTACTCACATTGATAGTGCAAACAATTTTCAGCTTAACATTTGATCCTAATCTTTCACTTTTTTTTTTCTTATTAATTGCTAATATCACACAGTATTCCTTCAGATTCTCGATGAAACGATGAAAACAGGAAGGAAATTAAACCTGAATGTGCTAGAATTAGTTAATCTATACATTTAGTCTTCCACTTCCATATGGAAATCAATAAGATCCTAAAGCCTCTGCTGAATTTTGTGCTTTTATATGAATAATCCATGTCCAGATGAAAAATATTTTTTTTGTAAAATTCAGAAAAACTTCAGGATTCATAAACATTTTGATAAATCCCATTCAACACATGCTTGCCATGACCCCAAATCAGCAGTGAATGTAGCTGACCATTTGTTTGCAAACGAAATTCCCAATCTAGCAGCTCTTCATTATTCTGCTAGCTTTACTGAAATAGCAAAAGGACTCTGATTCTCACTCTGTAATCCCCTTCAGCTAAGTTTAGATCTGTTTTCTTATTTTACTTGGAATTTCCAATGTCAGGTTTGCCGCTACTTGTAACAAGAGCGCACAACCCAAAGGCTGGGAACTACCAGGGGCAGTCTCATCTGTGTGCTGCTATCACCCATCTCCATGCTCCGCTATTTTAGACTTGTCCCTTCAGCCACTGATCTTCACTATACTAACTATAATTCTCTAGGTGACTGAGCTCTGACAACACTTAAATACAGCTTACCAGAGGCAGTATGAATCAGCCCCAGGAAATGACAAGCATCATATTCGCATTCCTTTCTTGCAGGGAATTTGCAGCTTTTTATGCTCTAATTACTTGTGCATGTCCAGGTAGTAGCAGCTGTCAGCCTGTTTTATCTACACATGATGGGAAAGTTACTTTTTTTTCTTTTGAATGCTGAGCCTGCCAAAATTGTTCCCATTTTCTTACCAGGTGACTAAATTATTGCAAAGTATTCGACAAGGGATGGTTTGGTTACACCATTCAGAGGCTACAGCTGCACAGCTCCTCCATAGTACTTCTCCTTAGGAGCACTCTCACCTGCTTTGACCATCAGCCCGCAGTTGAAATTCCAGGTGTGTTTTAGACAGAGAAAACTGAGAAGGATGATTAGAAATATCAAATGACTCCTATGTGAGAAGATGAGATAAACCTCAGCTTTGGATAGAAATGACTCAGGAAGGATGTGATGGAGGTTTGCAGAGAGAATTGCATGAAGAAAGGCAGAAATTTTAAAGTAATAAAATAAAGTTATGCAACAAATAATCAAACCCTGGAACTCACTACCCCAAGATGTTGTGCATGCCCAAATCAAGCTATTAAGTACCAAGATGCGGATACAGCATTCATCTCAGGTTGCTGGAAGCCAGGAGAGTACAGTGGATGAATACTGAGGTTTCACTTGCTCTGGAGCAAGGGAACGTCTCATAAATAGTCCAAACTGCTTGAGTGAATGAGATGCCCAGCTTTTTTATTCCACAGATTCTGGAACATACCTTAACCATGTTAGAAAGGTCTGTCTTTCTCCTGAGTCTTTTTATAAACACTGTAACTTCTGTTAAAGAAGAAGAGGCAGATGTTTCATGTAATTAATATTTTACAGTCTAAACGACCTTAATGAAGACAGTTCGTTAAATCTAGGAAGTAGATCCCATGAGGAGCTACAGAGGCTAAGGGAGGGCACAGCGGGAGCACGGAGCCAACATAACGGGCTAGGCTGGGACCCTCACAGTTTGAAGCTTGCCCGTGGAAGCTGCCCAGGTCACCACTCTTCCTTCACTGCAAATCTGTTAACCCCTGACACACAGCAAAAATACCTGCAATATTTTTTTACATTAAATATTTCTTAATCAAAATTGGTACTCTTTTACATGTATGGTTTAAGGTGAATGAAAGCAAAGCAATGTTAATTCTAAACCTCCTATATTTTGTCTACAGGGTTTTCATTTGTACCTTTGCAGCTATAATTCTGCAGCACTGTTAATATTAGTTGGTTTTGTTGGTTCTATTTTTACTCTGTTTAAATTGTGTTGTAATTATGACAAGCATCACCCAAGAATATCCTTTTTACGAATAAAATATAAAGTCACTGATAATTACAGAAAAACCGAATATAACGCAATCTGCAAACTTCTGTAGACAGGCAATGGGTTTCAAGTGAAAATTTCTGTTTTCTGCAGTTTGTAAAAACTAGAAAGACTAGAATGTATATACAGAGGGCTGCAGCTGATTAATTGCATATACTTCCATGCACACACCTTTTAAAAACACATTACTGAGCTTGCTCTGTAAGCACTCAAATGTAAGAAATACCAGAATTAAGACTGTCTGCAAGTCCTCCTTGAGCATATGAATGCTAATGCAATCATTTGTCTGCACAGGAGCCCTGCTTTGCCACTGAGGAGTCGGTCTTCACCCATTGATGGTTTTCACCCACTGAACAACTGAGCAACATTTCATTTTAGTCAGAATCTTCAGAATCATATATAAATATGTATATGTATGTAAATACATATTTACAAACACACACATACAGACACAGCTTTGTATCATACAGACTTTTTCAAATCCTCCTTTAATGACAGTCATGGTTTCCTTATGGGACTATGGCTTTTTTTCCCTTTATATTGAACTTTGCTATAGCCATTCATTAATTTATTTGCATAAAACCACTTGCAAAGTGAAGAGGCAGAAAAATACCCAAATTTCAGGGGGCAGATTGCATATTATTTGGTTTTCTACACAGCCAAGAGACAGATCTTTAAAATGATTCAGGTTCATTTCAATTTACCATGAATTGGGAATAATTTTGGCTTAAAGTTGTTCTCACACATGATGTGAGACTATTTGTTTTTAACTGTATTCCACCTAATTGTAGTCCTCACTAATGTGGAAGTTACCTCAGCTAGAAAGATTTTACAAATAATTTATCTGAGTGTCATGACACAGTCTTCTCTGCAGTTTAAGGAAGGATTATTTTATTAAAATCTCTATTCCTCAAACATACCTTTAGATTTGGATGTTTGGAGCTGTAAAGGAAAGTATTCCAAAGCATTAACCATCCAAAGTTCGACATTTTTACTGAACAATCTGATTGACTTAATGTGTTGCAGAGGCATCTCTTCCAGAAAATCATGAAGTAGGATGTTCTCCATTTCCTAGAATACACATTGATGGATCTGCGTGTGACTGGTGTGCTACAGATGTTTACATCAGCGTGAAACAAAATTGTGTTGATAGTTTAAATGTTAATGTAAAGAAGCCCTTTTTATTTTCAAATTAAGCAACAGCTAAGCTACATTTGTTAGCATCAATAAAAAGATCCTAACAATAAACACAGTTTCCTAAATTAATTACTAGACACTACATAATAAGTAGCAAATTATTTTGATCAGAATACTGCATATTTCTATGTGGAATGTCATCAAAATAGGCAGTAGTGTCCTCAAGAGAAAAATAATTTGGAAAACAGTTATCAGTTGAAATTTCAGTCATATAACCTCAGGCCGGAACCACAGACCACATTTATAGCAGGATACTCCATTGGTATTATGGCCTTTCAAAGGAACATATAGCAGCAAAATCGCAGTAATCACAACTTCCACTGGTTCCTTTCAAATCTAAACTGTGCTGTCCCAGAAGAAGCCAGAACAAGACTTGAGGTACGAGCGAAAATCCCGTTGCACAGCACACAAGAAACAGCTGTACCTTTTCATCAGGTAGAACTACCAAAAAGACAGAAACACATAATAACATAATTACAACAAGCGTGTCCACAGTACCTTGAATAGCTGCCTGTCATAGCTTTCCAACAGTTGGCATACATCTGGCAAGGACATCAGTGCTATCTTTCCAGGCGGCAGAGACTTCCAGAATGACATGATGCAGCCTTCCACCTGTCACACAGAGTCCTTTATGAATTTTCACTCATTTTACACTGTGAAACGTGAAGTGTAATTCAATAAAGCAACACGCAGAAGCACAGGAGCAAAAGAATGACCGGGGAACTGGTCTCTTTGCCCGGCCCCATCTTGGCTGGGCTCTAGCATAACTGGGAAGCATCTTGGGGCTGAACCTCACAAGGAACAGGAAGAAAGAGGAGAGAAACAAAGAATATCTGCAAGGTTATGCAGATATAATGAAAGATATGTGTCCATGGCCTTGTGTTTTGTGCTGGGCTCAGACCTGTTAATGTGCCAGGAGTGCTCAGGATTCCCAAATAATTGAACTGAATGCTCCTTTTGTCTATAAATTATCATCTACAGTTGGATCAAACCATAGAGATTTGATCTCTATTTGAGATTGGATCAAACCATAGAGGTTTGATTACTGGATCAAACCATAGAGTAAATAAGCTACGCAGAAACAATTTTATCCTTACAGCGGTTTGCTGTCGTCAGAGTGTTATTAAAGCAAATGCATACCTTGTCAAGCTCCCTCGTTCTCACCATATGTAAAATGACTTGACAATGGCTGTAGTACTCATTGGCAAGCAGTACTACCTGTGACCAAAAAAAGAGTACGGAAAGATCTCGCAGGCAAAGGGCTAACTCTCTTGATCACCGAAAACATGAACATACCATTTCATAGGGGTATTTCTTCGCTAGCTCTTGTTGCTCCCAAAGACAGAATCTGCTGGATTCAGGCCAAAGGTACTGAAATCTCTCTTGTTCAGTCTTAAGATAAATGACAGATGGAGAACAGTGCAAATTCTTGCTCTCAGTGCATCAGAATTTATTTTGAACAATAATAATAATAATATGATCACAATTACCTTGTCAGTTCTGTTAAAGGTATTAAGTACTTTATTGAAATTGTATATCACTTTTTTTAAGATGTATTTCTTCAGAGAAATACTTGTCTTTCTTTTTTTTAAGCAGGGTGATTGAAAGAAACAAGCATGGCTGACCAAATATTTAAATCCTAATCAGTACGTGAATTTCTTTTCAAAACCAGTAAATATTTAATGCTATATGTATCTTCCACATATATGTTCTATTGCACTCAGGTCACAGTTGTAACCTGGTAAACAAGGCTGCGGATAGTTGGCTCTGCTGTCAGGGTGACAGCTCATTTCTCATCAGCTGTCATTACATCCACTTCAGAGCATTCATTACTGCACCCGAGTGCTCCATAAAAATATGACAGGCATCTCGTCTGCCTTTTCTCCTCACTTTGGTGCACATAAGTTTGTTGCTCATGCTCTTCTGGATGACTTCCAAGAACCTTGGTGTCAAGCCATCCCATGACAGCATACTTACAGAAGACCTGCCACCAACTAGCCTCTCATCTGCCCTTTTCAGTGAGCAGGGTTTGCTCTCTTTTGTCTTAATCACTTCCCAGTATTTAAACACTTTTCATGCCAATAAAGTCTACAGCACATTGAAAAGACACTGCCTCAGGAGCATGAGGGTCTGTTACCATGGGCCTCAGGACAAGGGAGGCTGTGCTCCACTAACTCCCCTAATATTCAAAACCTGGGCTGCCAGCCACAATTTCCACTCTCAGCACAGATGAAATGGTTTGAGCTGATGTTAAGGCAACAAAAATATTTTGCTACCAGGTGAAATAGGAAGGGGAAGTAAGCATTTAGTGAGATTACTCAAAGATTATCTTGAAGAAGATGGGTTAACAGTATTTCATCAGAACATATTATATAGAAGCTGTAATTAAACACACAGCTAGACATTTTGTTGTAAGTCTGATGTATCTGACACTCACTGTTCTTGTTCTTTGGCTATTGCTCATGCAACCAGTTGCATCTCCATAACTACAGGTGCCTCCACTGTGGTAAAATATAAAAAATAAAACAAAAATTAAAACATTTAAAAAGCTCACTGATTTATTCTGTATTTAGTAAGAAAATGAGCTCAACTGGCCAGAGTGCACTAGGTTGGAGCATTGTTTGGGATACAAACCCTGCTCTCCTTTCTGTCCATCAGCAGCTGTGTGGTTTTCTAATCAGTTTGAAGACCAACTTCTACATCTTAATACAAAACTGAACCATTCATTATGAAGACAGAAAGGTACTAGCCATTTAACAGTGCAATGTCTTCCAATCTCTTGCACCAAAACTGTGGGCTTTTGTTTGTAGTTGCAGTTAATTTGGAATGAGAATAATATTCATAAACATGCAAATAATGAAAACATAATCACCTCTGTGCTTTGTTTTCACAGGAATTACATTTTGTGTCCCCTATATCAATTTAGATGACATTTTGCTTCTGACTTTCTTCCATTTACTTTGCATGGTCAGAAGTCACCTGGACCTGCAAAGGCTTGATCATTGGCTTTTGGCTGAAAAGCCAGGGATGCAGGCGCAATAGGCTGCTTTCTTGCTTTACCATCTCCTACTTTTCCTCCCTGGCTGTTTTGCTGAAGCTAATCCTACAGGAGGGAGAGGCAATGTTGCTAGTAAAAGGGATGAGCTGTGAGAGTTGGATTCCTCCAGTCAAGCCCCCATCTGCTGCGGACACCTGCTCACTGTCTGTGAAGGCATTTCAAATGCCAGGGTCCTTCTGGACTCAGCTATTTTGAAGGGTGACAGGCAGGGGCTTTGTAGAAAATGTGCTTCCACTGGTGACTGCCAACACTCAGGCTATCTAATCAGACCACAGCTGCTGGGTTTCGCTGCTGTGATGTGTTATAAACCAGGGTACTACCACACGTCCTGAGGGACAGAGGAGAAAATGTGACAACTTATCTGCTCGGAACCTGAAAATGCCTCCTTTTGCTCCTCTGCTGTCCACAGGACTGACCCTTGGCACCAAAATATTACCTTTCCCTCTGCCACTACTCTCTGCCATGAAGGCAGTGCTGCAGTGAAACAACCAAACTGGCTGCCCAAGACAGGGCATAACATTGATATTGGGTATGCTTGGTAAAGCTATTGACACTTTCTCCCAAACATTTTTGAGCTGGCGTCTGGACAAAGGGAAGGATATGTAAGTAGAGATGTTTCATAATGCCTCTTTCAAATGGGTCCTTCCTGCAGACTCCTAAAGCCTGTGAAAAAAAATTAATGACTATTTTCCAGCTCCTGCTTTCCCTGAGAAGGCGGCCAGCCGTATCTTCTGCTGCTGCTACTATGGCAACGCATACCAGCATCACTCTTCTCTGATGGGCTGGCTCCCACGGCAGGCTGGCTCCCCTCTATCCCCGCCATGGGGACGGTGAATTGGGAAAAGGGGACCTACATGGGTGCTCCTGTGCCCCAGCTGCTAGTTGGGAGCTCGCTGATGATTAAGTACAAATACCAACGGAAAGCTAACATCTATGTGCACCCACTGTTAGAAAAAGGGGGTTCATACTCACCTGGTGCCTGCAGAGGTGCTTGGCTGCCAGGCAGAGCTGCTTGCTTTCCATGGAGAGTGGTACCTGGGTAAAGATAGGACACACAAAAGAGGAGGTGGGTGGGAGAAGCGGGAAATGGGCGACAGCAAAATCACAAGGAGTTTCACTGTATGTCTTGCAGAGTTTGGATGATGCTGTGGGGTGGGAACTAGAGCTAAAATGGGAAATACAATGGTGGGGATGACAAAAAGACTAACAAAGGAGGCAAATGGAAGGGAAAATGAAAGGAGGGAAGGTGGTAAACATGCATACTGTTGACTGTCAGATTACGTTGAGATTAGAAAAACTAATTTGCTAGAATCATATCAGATTTTCTTTATTAAAAAATCATGGGTTTGCTTCACTAGAAAGTCAGAAACCCAAGCCTTGCCTATGACAAGAATAATTAAGTAACACTTAAGAAACCAAAATTCCCTGGCATTTTTTTAGCATGGCTGTACCCTGAGCCACAGCAAGTACCATTTTAGGGAGGGGTCGCCCTCAAAGCATCCATTCCCTAGAGGACACCCTATTGTAATATAAATCAGTAAACACCATATTCCCTTAAATCTCCATAATACATCTGTAGGCCTCATTGATCACAATTGTGTTTATTTACACTACTTTCATAACATCATCATCAGAGTTGCGGTACATGTACCTTCAAAAAATCCAAGATTTCTAAACGAACAAACTCACAAGTGCTGTGTAAGAGCACTGTCATCATTCCTCAGCCAGCACAACACATCCGAGGCCCTGCTGACTATCAAAAAGCGAATGACTTCTTTGTAGTCAAAGGCAAACCATTATAATCTTACTGCCATTTCTATGACACCAACAAGCACAGCTCTCAACCTGCCAGATCCTACATGGGCTTAGTTCCTCCCTACCAGCGCCATGTCAATTGCCAGCTGTCTCAATATGGTCGAGAAATATTCCTCTCAGTAATTAGAGACCAGCATTTGCACTGCACTGAAATGATATATTCAAAATTTTCTTCACTATAACTTGGAAATTTCCACACCAACACGCTCTCAAAAATTGAGATGCTGTGGGTCAAATACCCCTGCTGCAATTACAGAGTTATCTCTTGTGAGATCATTTATTCTTGCAGGTAGAAAAGTCTGCAAGTTTTCATTACTCTTCTTCTAAATTTCCATTTTCTAATTGAAAAAAAATAGAATTTGCCACTGCTGGTTCAATTGACTTTGCTGGCTCATGAAAAATCAATTCTCATTCCAGAAAGTACCGAACCCTACCAAAAGGACAGTAAAGATGAGCTATTTCTGTGATGTGTTCCTATTTATTTGCAAAGAATATACAAACCTCAATACCAATTGGAACGAACTCACTTGGTTGAAGCTGCTTATTTTGTATGTGACCTAATTGTTTCCTTCATGGTTGTGCTATTCATGCTTCTCTGGCTTGTTTTGTGCTTTTTTACTGCTTCCTCTCTTTTCCCCCTACTGTTCTTTATCAAACACTAAGCAGTTACTGTGATGCCCAGCTGCTCAAGTGTTGCAGACCTGCAGATTGGCTTGGGACAGGGAAGCGTGTCTGCAGTTAGAGTGGAAGCTGTTCTAATTTCAGCTGTCTAGCTTCACACAACAGCTTAGTGACTTTTTATAACTGTCTTAAATGAAGGAAGCATCAGACAAGATAATTTTGTAGTTCAGAGACTTTTCTATTGCAACTAGAAAAATTATCTTTGTCCGAATATGATTGATATATATATACACACACATTTAATCGGAAAAATTATTCTAAGAAACTGCATCAAGCTCACTAATGCTGTATAGATGTTAGCCCTTACCCTGGAATACACCTCCTTTTCCTTCTTTTGACCAAGTGAAAGCTAGCTTTTTAGGAGTAGGTGTTTGGGCAGTCACCTCTGGCAGCTGGTGGAGAAGAAGAGAGGTCTGGAGCCCAAGCAGTGGCTCCCCTACAGTTAACCATGGACTATAGCATGTTCTCCAGTCCATGAGAGAGAGCATGGTTCCATTCCATGAGGAACGCTAAGGACACGAGCTATGCTGGCATTATGTAGTGCTTCTGGCTCCCTGCAGCTGGTAAAGTCCTTGTTTCTCCGCATGGCCTGGATTTAGCCAACATCACATCTTTGGTTCCTCCTAATTTTTGCAATTTTTCCTCATGTGTTTATGCTGGGAGGAAAAATAAAATTTGAAATTATTCGCATCCCTTCTATGACCAGAACTAGCAGCTTTCCTGCTACGCACAAGCAAGGCTGCTGTTTCCAAGTGATGCTGCAGGAAAACTCCTTTCTTTCTCTGAAGAGGAAAGATCAGCAGAGATGTAGCCAAGGACCCACAATGTTCTTAGAACAGTGGCCAAGAACTTTCTTCATTATGGGTCAAATCTTAGGCCTGCCCTGGTTCTACTGGGTGCATGGGCTGCAAGGGATATCACTTCAGTAAAGCCCTTACGGGGAACAAGCGTTGAGTTTCCTATGAATAATTTGCTTTGTCTCACAACACCTGACTGCCACTTGATCATCTGCAGAACCTGATCCTCTGCCTGTTCCATTCTTTACCATTGTCACTCTATGGGCTTCTGCAACAATACTCTGCTGTAAAACCTGTGGAGAAAGGTAATAAACCTATTGGTCTAATTTTTCCGTGCTCTTGTAGAGCATGCATTCAATTAACTGACTATAATCTATCACAGACACTGAAATGGGTTCATCATCATAGAATCATAGAATCGTAGAATAGTTAGGGTTGGAAAGGACCTTAAGATCATCTAGTTCCAACCCCCTGCCATGGGCAGGGACGCCCCTCACTAAACCATGCCACCCAAGGCTATGTCCAACCCAGCCTTGAACACCGCCAGCAATGGAGCATTCACAACTTCCCTGAGCAACCCATTCCAGAATGTTTGAGTGCTTAGTAGGCTGACTTGTATCCAGTCTAAAATTCATGTTATAGGAAAGTGCTATATCTCCATATTAAAGAATGGAAAACAAAGCACAGAATTTATCCATATACATATTAAAGTAACGTGCAAGTCTGTAAGAGAGTAAGGATATGAGCCTGTTCTCCAAAGTCTAAGGCATAGGCTGCACCTATTTTAATTTTCCTGTGCTCTTAAAAGGAGTGTAAAACGTTACAGAATGTCAGCATTTCCTTTCTGTTTTTCTGGGGAAAAATGAGAGCCTGTGGTTTCCTTATCTCAACCATGAACTTAACTACAAGAACTCCTCATCGCCTGCCCACAAGCCGGACCTTGCTCATGTCTACGCTTTAGTTCACCAACGTATCTTATATTCATCAGTTGTTTTTAGGCTTCTGATTTTTGCAATCAATTTATGCTCATCTTACAAATTTTCTCACTGTTGTTCCCTTATGAGGGGTGATTTAAAGACCTTTATGTACAGACAATATATAGACTGTCACGTGACATTTTACGTTAAAACGGTTTAAAAAGCAAACCTGTGATAATTTTTTTCAGACAGAAGAGTGCAATAACTCGCATAAAAGGAAGAGTCCTTCTTGATAGCTATTCCATCATAATGATACCTAGAAAAAGAAAAATGAACTGACAACCATATGATTTTCAACAAGTCAGCAAATAATTCATATGCCTCCTTTGAAAGCAAATGAGATTTCTATTTAAACAGGAAAAGACCAAGTAAAAAAACCCTGTATTTGTTTTTTAAATTCTGTTGAAAAGTTATTTTCTCCAGCAGAAGATAATTGCGCAAACTCTGTACAAACTCTTTTTAATAGCATTTGCCCTGGAATGATAAATCTTTTCTTAACAAAAAAACTTAGTCCAGTGAATGGGGTGCAACAGGTTTGTACAGGGAGAATAAGTGAAGTCAGGGACCAGAGCCTCAGCTGACAGAGGCTGCCATATCCCCATGGAAGTTGACGGATTTAGTGCAGTTGTTCCGCAGTCATTCATGGTACCTTAGAGACTGGGTGGCCATCAGTGGTCATGGCACACTAAAACCCAAGGAACTCACCAGACCTTCTCTAAGCTTTATCCCAACCTCAGTAAGCAGCCTTATCACCATCTCTGCTACTGAAGTGCTGCTACCAGCTGGCTGTTCCCAGGCTGGGTCACTGGGAAGGCAGGAAAGCAGCACAGTGCTTTTGGAATATCAGCAGCCAGCAGAGGGTAACCTTCTGCTGATGGGAAGAGCCAGCATGGAGGCTGGGGGATATCACGCACCCTCCCAGATCCTGCCAGCTACAGGGAGAAGCCTGGGAGTGTCTGTGGTGAGGCACTCCCAAAATAAAGGATCTCACTGGATCAAGCTGATAGCAAGTCCAGACTAGTGGAGAAAAGTCTCGGATCAAGTAAGGGCATGTCATTCTCAAAGCCAGCGCTTGACAGCTATTCAAAATGCTTGTAAAATTACTGTGTCTCAATGACCTGGCAATATCCCTTTTTCCTCTCTGGGTGTTCAAAGTGTGATTGTAAATTTGGACATTGAACCAACGAAAGACTATAGAACTCTCTGCGCTCTCGAAGAAGAGGGAAGGGAAGAGGAAGGGTGTGTAGGAGGAGGATCTGAGGTGGTCTGATTTAAATGTTTTGAAGCTGTTTACAACATGTCCTCTGACCACCAGTTCACGCTGGGTCACTCCACAGATATGTGCGAGGATGAAAAGCACAACACAGGCATTAATCATGGCTGCCACCCCCGTGCATCCCAGAGCCAGGCTTTCCTGACCCAGTGTCTCAAGAGCTCTGAGTAAGGTTGTGATGTCTCACAGATGCCTCACACAAGCCGTGCTGTAATAACCAGTACAAACTGGAGCACTAGGATGTTAAAAACCAGTCTGATTTCGAATCCATACCCCACCACAGCAGCCACAAAGTGGTGGTTTTTGCGGAATTAACTGTTTTAAGGTACATTGGTGACATCAGAAATCACTCTGGATCCTGCTATATATTACAGACTTGCAATCAGCAATCCAGCTGCTATATTAGTGCTGGAGCTGAAAATTCAGCTATTTTTAGTTTTTATTAGAACAGTTATAAATAACATTTTTAAGCAAAGGATGCAAAAGCAATACCTGGTACTCCCTCTTGTGCCCAACCTTCTTGTCCCCAGACCCGGGAAAACTAACCGAATAAGCTGAGAAAACCAAACAGAAAATTAGAGGTGACTTGGTAAATTCACTCTAAATTGCAAAAATACATCTGCTGCATTTTTTTTTTCTCCTTAATCACTTCTTTCGCTTTCCATCACTTGCAGGCCAATACCTGTTCTTGCATACCTCTCAAATGTAACTGTGGAACTGAACTCAACCAGGCTTTAGTGGACTGAAAGCTAAGTAATTTAAGGGATTACCTCCCTCAGGTGGGAGTTTTTTTAGACTAGTCTGGTTTGCCTTGCACTGAAACACTGTCAGTAGCACACAACAGGAGACCACCCGCAGTGAGATAGGATGTATCAGTTAAGGGAACTTGAAGGTCCCTTGATTCTCCAATACTTTGCAACCCTTACTCATTTGAGTACGACTTACTCAGACAAGGGACTCAGACACTTGCTCACTCACTCTTGCAAGGAGTATTTGCAGGATAGGGCCTGGCTTATCTATTTTAAAAAGACCTGAATCATCAAGCTGCAAAGCAACCGTTTGACCACCGTGATGGTAAATGCGAACTGAGGTCACGCAGCATCTGTCAAGGTTAGGTCCTACACAGTAATAAGATACTGTCAAGGTAATAATCCACTTCACTGTGATTATTCTGCATGAACTGTCCTGTGAAGACAAAGGCTAACCCAAGGCAGCTGGAACTAATATTCCCTATATAGCAGGGACAGAGGATTGAGTACTCCGCGCTAGCAAGGAGTGAGGATAGTCTCCACTCAGCAGCACAAAGCTTGTACTCTGTGCAAAATGCATTGTGCTGGTCCAAAGGCCTGCTAAAGGACAAATTTCCCTAACTCATACTAACATGGACCTCCAGTTTTAACAGTGTTGGAGTGGTCCTGTTCTCTGCACGTTTCTGCATGCATCTGGCCCAGCTGCTCCCTTTCTCAAGCTGCTATTTTAGCATAATCCCATTTCCTAAAAGGGCAGCCTATGAAACCAGGGATGCTGTGGCATGCGACACACACTTCTTCCAACTGCCTCTTCTACAGAGACAATGGTGCATTTGGGAAAAGGGGTAGTTCAGATGAGATTACTTGTGTCTTAAATCACCGTGCTTTGATTCACATGGGACTTGACTGCAAAAGTCTTTACAGTCCACATACATGTAATGCAGTCATGTTTACTACAGCTTGATGAATTATTAATAGCTCAGACCATTAGCTAGGCTGTGGTAACTGATTACATGTGTATATTTAGTTTAAACCAGGGTTGCTGCAGTTCCTGCCCTCCTCAGCCTCTTGCTGCATGGTCCCACCTCCTGCTATGGAAGGACAAACCATTTCAAGCCACTGGGGAGCTGCACCCCAGCTTGCTCACTTAGAATGTGTTAACTTTTACCACAACGCACTGGGTCAGTTAAACCTGTGAGCAAACAGTTGCAAGCACCAACCTATAGCAGCTATGGCTCATCAGCTAAGCTTTCCTGCATGACCAGACTCATGCTTCATCCATGCCTGTCACAACTTTGAAGTAAAATGCAGTAACTTAAACCGTAAGAAGGCTTAGCTTATAGGTGGTAACTCAGTCATGCTGGAGCACCCGAAAGTGTACAGACAGGATGGGATTAATCTTACCGACGTGGCTACAAGGCAGAGATGTCTAAGCTAGTCACTGCAGACTTTGTAGTCAATGGAGAAAAACAGGCAGTTTGAGGCACATTTAGGCTCATAGAATCATTTACATTGCAAAAGACCTTTAAGATCATCGAGTCCATCTGTACATCATCTGAGCTGCCTGAGATGACTGATTTAGGGTGAGAGGGATCTTATGTAACTGCTTATTTCTCTCCACTGGCTACCAAGAGATTTTAAGGTAACTAGCTTCACGGCAGACATCTACACTGAGCCAGGCAAATTCTACTCATGGGCTTGGCTTGTGGGTGATGATCCATTAAGCTATGGTAATCAATCACAGCTAGATCACTCACTCAGATCTTAAGTAAGAGTGATTTAACTTACATTAAGTTAAAAAATTAGATTCAACTGAACTGAGAGAAATGATTCCTAAAATGAGGTTATCCACACAAATGAAATCAATTTCAGGTTCAAGTTTTACTTAAATTATTTTGGGTTTGTGTTAAAACAATGCTTAGTACTATTATTTATATGCTATTGAGCACTAATAGTGGTCAAAATAGGAAATTCTGAACAAAAAGACTGGAGCAAAAAATAATCACAAAGCATTCTGTCTTCCTTAATTTGTTAAATAAAGTTGAATATCTATCAGTGTTTGTTGCAATTTGGATTTCTAACTAGTAGTTGCCCTGTGGGTTGTATCAGCCTCCATGTATTAGAAGAATGGAACTGTTTAAAGGAGATTGGGTTTTTCATCTGCATTTGTTTTGCTTGGATGATACTATAACAACTCTTTTAGGGTGTGTTTGAGCAAAATCTCTCCAAGTATACTTAAAAAGGAAAGTATGAAATTATGTAACAACCAAAGGGATCGTTTAAGGACAAGAGATTCAGTTCCTAAGGACGAATTTGTTATCTTTGAGCTGTTTACCATAGTAAAGCTTGCTAAAATATATTGGCAAAAGAAAGCTTTGCTAATATAACATACACCGGTTCCTTGAAGAAAATAAGTTCCATCACAGGTAATGCTCTTTAGTATAACTGCATCTACACTGAGGGCTTACCAGAAATACATTAGAAAAGACACAAACGTAATACTTAATTCTTCTCTGTTACTTAGTATCTTTTGATATACAGTGTGCATATTTAATCATCAGATTTCCTGTTTAGGTATCTCTGCTTCTTATCTTATATATGCTATCACTCTGTACCTTCCCAAAGGTGGCTGAATTTATTTGACACTTGGAATATGGACTGCAGCTTTCCACATACAATTCATATAGTAGCCAACGGGGTATGGTGCTTCCTTCACACAAATAGAAATTATCAGCTATCCTTTAAAACAAAAATTGGTTTATGTTAGAAGAAAGAATAGTTACCTTGTGATTTTAGTAGCTCAAATTAAAATCACATATTAAAGTACATATTAAATTAATCACATATTAATATGCATTTGCATATAATTATACGGGGCATTTCTACTTTTCTTGTTTCCAAAGTGTAAGAGAGAATCTTGTGGTGCTCTGCTAAGGAAGTAACTAGATCTCATAGTATTTAATAGAAAATTCCAACTTAGCAAATATCATTGTAACAGTAACACCAAAACACTAAGTATTGGCATCTGTCATACGAGAACTGTTGTTATATCAAAGGATACAACTCTGATCTTCTAATCAGAAAGGTCTCCACTATAACAAAGCTAATAATGTGAGCATTTTTCCATCTAAAATGTGCAATATGGTGTTTTGGGACTGAGAGCGCACAAACTATGAAGGACTAAATTCTGTTCTCATACAGCCTGACTGATTTTAGCACAAGTTTAATAGGAGAACAGAAATTTAATTTTAGTTACTGTGTGACAGAACTGCCAGGATTGAAACTGGTTTAGGTGCTTAAATACTCATCCTATGGCCAAATCCCTTACTCATGCTACTTACTGGAATGGCCGTAGTCAAGTAAATGCAACTACTTGCATGAATAAGGTGAGGAAGATGTAAACTTGGTTATTTACTGGTCTAAGTTTTTACCTTCACCAGGAAAAAAAAATAAAGATCTTTAATTATGAGATAATGCCAATGGTTTCAATGTCAGAAGATAATAGCCTTCTGCAGTACAAATACATGAGCAAAGCTGGAGCAAAGACTCAGAGAGATTAATTTCCAAAGCATGACATGCTGATCGTCTGACGATGTTTTCTTATTCTGACTCTGCTTCTGTTATACCAAATGATTTATGCCTATATAATTAAATTATCAGCTGAATGCTAGTGCAGCACAGTGCCAGTTACTCACTGTGTCTTTACTGATAATCGAGTCGGTTGGGAAAGCAGACTTTTCATAATCACCAGGTGAGATAAGCCAGCTGGATTTTAAATCAGCATCCTCTCTTTTATTAGTAGCCTGATTTCAGGTGACCCAGCGTTTATCTCTCTGTATTAGTTGTATTGGCAGTAGATAGTGAATAAGGTCTCCAGCAAACTGGCTTGCTACAACAGACTGAAAAAGGTGGTCACTGTGCAGCCTGATGATGAATGCCTAGCTCACCTTTTGTTCACTTCTCCTTCCCTTTCTCCAGGGAGGTAGGCTGACTGCCTCCCCCAGCAAAAGGCCCCATATGCTTCACTCTTACCTCATCGGAGCCCATCTTCTCACCCACCAGACCAAGAGGCTGGTGCTGCCAAATGCTGGGGCTGAGCTAGGCTGGGTTCCTGCCAGCTCCTCACCACCAGCCATCAGCAAAGGATTCACAGGTAGGCATGAACAAGAGCCTGCACCAAGGAGTAGGGATCTGCTGCCCTAATGGGGTATTTCCCATCATGGGGCTGGAAGGTAAATGAAATTTATTCTAGATAAGAGTCCTGACTAAGCTCTGCCTCTCAGCAGGCAGAAATGCTTGTTTCTTCTATAGCAACCATCTTAAAACCCTCCGTAATTGAGCAGTCCCAGAGGAGATTAAATCCAAGTCCAAATTCATCCTTAATATAATACCACAAGAGTCATTGGAAGTGCAGAGAAATTAATTCATGCTTCAGTAGTTGGTTTCTGCCAATAATTTAGCTTCAGTACTTAACTATTTAGTGACAAAATATGTGGGAATTTCATTTTATTTCATTTTATTGATATACTGAGTACTAAACTGCCATCTTTTTTCAAATAATACATTCTTAGTGCTGACAAATGATACAAAAATACTATCAGGAAAAAAACCCACACAGAAAAAAGCACGGTGCTCATCTTCCTGCCTATTAGCCCCGAGGTTCTCAAAACCTGAGTGTTTATGGCATGCATCGAAACAAAACTGTTAGTAAAGACAACAAAATCAAAAGGAGAGAGTGGTAAGGGAGGAAGATGGAGGTTAAGAACAGCACATGGGGAAAGACCTTCTCCATTCATCTACTACCTCGAGACCTTCTCCATCTATCTACAACCTTCTATCCACACTCTCTGTGAGGTTTGTTATCTGGTCAGTTCTCAGACCTCACATGGACTCCAGGGTTTTGGGGTTTGAACCCTTGGCAACCAGACTTGCAAATCTGCTGTTAAACCATTCCTGGACCAAACTCTGGTCTGCTACTGTTAATGCACCAACCCTAAAATGAAACTGAGTATTTAGACATTTTCAAAACATGAAGAGGTGATTTAGAAAGTTGTTGCGATTAAAAAAAAAGGAAAATAAAAGAAAACATGAGTTCATCCTTGCCAGGATTGATATGATTCAGTTTTGTTCAGTGTCTCAAACTTACTGGATGGCCTTGGCTAAATCTCTTCCTTTAGGTCCTTTTAAAATGGGAGTAGTGTTATCTATATCACAACAAAAACACAGACTAATTCCCAGTTGCCCAGATATTACTGAGAGGGGGAATAAAAAGATAGATTTCTTGCAGTCAAGTTAAAAGGTCATGTGTATGTTTAGTTACTGTTTCACACGAAAGCTTCAACGCTGTTTACTAGCTGGACTCACCCGTGCTTGGGGACAGAAGGAAAGTAACACTGGTTTCCCTTTGGCTGTCACACGTCAGATGACACACATCTCAAAGCTCAAGAAAATGATGGTGATAACCTTTCTCCACCCCACCAAGTAACTCACTGAGTTCAACCTTCACCTCAAGGAAGCATCACCTTGGAGCACATCAAACATAGCATCACTGAAAGCTGGCATACCTCTGGCTGTGCAGCACCAGAGCAACCTGTGGTGCGCTGCCAAAGCACACCAGCCAGCAGTGACCCAGCCAGGAGTGGTCCCACCAGTGGTCCAGCCAGGGGCAGCCATTGCCGGCTGCACTGCAGCATCACATCAAGTGGATGGCAGCTCAGGGGCCAGATGCCCATCAGTGGGTAGGCTGAGACAAAAATTATTTCCCCCATGTAAACCTCCCTCCACGTCAATGAGACTTGTATTAGGAGATGGACTTTCAGGGACATTTCCCTGCTTTTGTGGCACTGTTCATGCACCACCGTGATGATGGAGCCTTTGCAGCAAACCAGACTTGTCCTATGAAACGGTGATAGGGATTAGAAATGGGACTCCTTTCCTTCCTGTAGCAAGCTCACCGGGCAGGTCCTGCAAGCCCCCCGCCGTGGGTGGGACGCACATGAGCAGCTCCCCCCTCCCCTGGTGATCCCCTTCCCCTCCCAGCCATGGTCCCCCCAGCAGTCCTGCCAGCCCCATCCCCATGTGGGAAGGCGGCTGCACGCACCAGTGGATGACGGAGAGATGCAGGAGGGAAGTAGGGCTGCCCTGGGACATCCCGGTGGTGCCTGGGTAGGGCCAGGCAGGGCAGGGCCGTTGGGTACCGGCCGTTGGGGTGGCGGGTGGCCCGCTCCCCACCCGGCCCCCACCCACTGCCCTGCCTGCCCGGGGCCCAGGCCCGGGTGCTCTGCATCCAGACATGAGTTGTATAAGAACTGCAGGTGGGAAACGAGTTATACGTAAAGCAGGAGGTGCAGAGACGCTGGGAAGAGGCCTAAACGTGTGTGAGTGCTGTCTTAATAGGCCTTGCACGCCTTCAAAACATTGTTTTCAGAGTTTTCTACAAGAATGCTGTGAACTCCCATAATTGTTTAATTTCTCTTTGATATAGGCAGATGAAAGGGCTGTCTGCTCTGCTGAAACCCTGTAAGCACTTTTCCATTGCAAGTATCCATTGTGCAAAATGAGCTTTACGGCCATGTGACTGGTGGAAATAAATTATGTATGGCTGGAGCGTCTAAAAGCTTCCTAGTGGATGGCATTGGGTTACATCAGAGCTCAGCTTCTCAGAAACTCCTGTAGCTTCCTCATGGTAATTAGCTGCTGAAAGCCCAGGTATGACACAGGCTGGCTTCCTTGCTCTCTTATGACAGCATGACCAACGTGTCAGTAGACCGCAACATTAAAGAGGGCTTGAAAGGAACTAGGAAAGAGATATCGGTGGTGGGGGGATGCTGGTTTTGTAGTCCCTCAATGTAGCTTGCTTCTGAGGAGCAGTGAGCACAGATGTCATGTATAATACATGTTGCTTTTAATCTGTAAAGCCTCGTGCTGAGTTGAGAAGCCCATGGGAAGATGCTATTCACTCGCAGGCCCCTGAACCAAAGCCTTGAAAATGTTGTCTGCCCAAAACACAGGCTAGTACACACATTGTAACCAGCACAGCCTGTCATTCAGTAACTGCGCTTAACAACCTACTGCGGAAGCTTCCGTCAGTTTTTGGTCGGGATTCTCTATGTCCGCAGCCCACTGACCTTCTCTGTGGGACACTCAGCTTACACTGCAAGCTACTCCTGCAAATATTAGAGAGTGAAAGCTTTCTCAGGTTACTTTATATTAGCTGTTGTAAGAACCAGCAGCAGTGATACTGTAGCAACCATGAGACTTGGGTGGTTTTGCCATGGTTGTCGCAGCCTGTCGATTTTCCTAGCGTCTCAGCACTGCATCTGGAGGGGCCTTTTTACAAGGGCATGTAGTGACATGACAAGGGGTAATGGCTTTAAACTGGCAGAGGGGAGATTTAGATCAGATACGAGGAAGAAGTTGCTCACTGTGAGGGTGTTGAGGGGCTGGCGCAGGTTGCCCAGAGAAGTTTACATTTACAACTCATCTAAGACTTTTAAGTCTATGATAAATGGACTACTTCTCTGCTGACAGACTGAAGCAAGGGGGGTTGCGCAGATCAGAAAGTCCCTGGACAACTCCTAATACTCAGAGAAGTTTTTATGAGAAGCAAACTCTGCACAAAGAAACTGTCCAATTATTGTCCATGGGTTGAAGTAGGTCACAGAATTCCTCTTGCCCAATTTCCGGATCGGAATAACAAGACAGATGGGCTTGCGTGCTGTTCAGCTCTTGGTGCTACTATTATTTGATTAGGGTTTTTCAGAAAATGCCTCTTTATCCTTTCAAATGCCTCTAACACTTTAAAGAGATGGGAGGGAAGGGGGGGCTCTGATTTTAAACACCAGGATGCTAGTAGAATCTGATTGAAAACCTGAGAACTGCTTCTTCAAATTAATCCAGTCAGATAGGGCTGGGTGGATGTGTCAAGCTGTAGTAAGTCTTTACCCTTGCATAAACTGAAAGTTGCAAAGCTCTTTATTGCTGTCATGGATCTCCTCCTGGCGTAAAATGAAAGAGTATTTAATGAACATGAGCTTGGCTGAACAAAATTTTGACCTAAAATTAGGAGTATGGTTGTACTGATTAAAAGGTGTGCTAAAGAACCTCCTCTCCTCTGACTTTCTTCCGTAACTAGGACAGATTTAAATCGAAGTTGAGGTAACACACATCTCAAAAGTGTTGCAATTAGTGTGTTTTGCACAAAATTGCCTCTTCAGATTACTGAGTCCCACTATCCCAAGTTGCCCTTCCACCACGTTCAAGGGAAGATTCGGATACCTTGTGAAGTAAATAGACCACGTAAGAGCTCTTGATGGTGACTGAGGTCCTGTAAAGGAACAGTAAAGTGCTAACATCTCTCGAATACTTGAAATATTTAAAATAAATGCTTTATAAGATTTTTAAGCACTTAAGCTAAAGTATGCATCAAACAGTAATGAAAGCAAGGGAATCCACTGATGCTTCCATTACTGCCAGCAGCAATGAAAATAAATGACTAATAAATTTTATGTTCCCTTGGAGTTAAAAAGGCCTCTTATGACACCCATTTCATTCATTCATTCTTATGTAGAAAGAAATGGGTAAAAGAGGTCAAAAAGTAAAAAGAAAACCCCAAATCCCTCCTTGCCACCCACCAAACCAAGGCCCTGGAGCAACGTACTATCAAATTTTCAATATATAAAGCCAAAATAATTTGGTCAGTGTTGGAACTAAGAGTCCCAATGGACAAAGGTAAATATCCTGCTTTGAGAAATCAATCTTACATTTTGTTGGTTTTCTGGGTGGGTTTTTTTTGCTTGTTGTTATGTCTACCAGTTGACCTACCAGGGATGAAATGACATCTGTGCAAAGATTTACTTTTTTTTCCTTCCTTTGAGATCAGAACTAGTGCCGCTGAGCAGGCGTTACCTTGAACTGATCAGTTTACTGTGAACAGAGATCTTCACAGTCAGAGTTACATTTCAAACTTGAGCTTAAAATAAATCCTTTGGCAGAATTCAGAAAATACAAAAGATTATATCTGGTTGTGTCCTGACATCTTGAGCAGCAGCTAAACCAAAACAGGGCTGCAGCCACCTTCTCCTTGAATATAATGCTTTGACATTAGAGAAAACTGTCCTTCACAAACCACTCACGTTAGCATGAATGCACATAAGGAAGAGAAAGGCTCCTCTCCTATGTGCCTATGGCAAGTGAACTCTTCAGTGCATGAAAACCCAGTTCAGCAAAGCATGTCAGCATGTGTGTGACTGCTTCATTTCAGCAAAGCATTTAAGAATGTGCTTAACTTTAAACTATGTACTTAGCTGAATTGTTTTGCCGAGTGGGGATTGATGACTGAATTAAGGCATTAAACATTAATGACAGAGCTGGGAAACGCAAAATAGTATGTAAATTGGGATGTGTTGGGACTAGAATGAACTGATTCAAACAATGCAATCATTGCATGATTAAGATCTCCTGAAAGATGTGAAGTCATTAGAAATTCTTAGGGTCTGGTGACTTGAGATAGGGGGACAATCACTGACAATGGCTCCAGTACTTATACCTTCTCAAATCACCTGGTTTTGGAGTATCTGGTGGGTACATCTGGTGGACATCTCTTCTGTACAGTAAATGAAACACATAAGAGTCAGTTAGTAACATTAATCCTAGATGTTGCCTAGGGCAGTGTTGGCTATTGCTCTGCTTTTGACCAGGATGAAGAATGAGGGTACCATGACAGCATTTCCAGGTGTCTCCATGTTCTTTGACTACTTTTGGTCCTGCCTTGAGTACTAGCAGGTTCTATCTGAGGAGCTCTGTTCGCTCTTGTCCTGAGGGTCTACAAGTGCGAATATTTCCTGCAAGGCTCTGCTGGTGGAGCTCTGTGCTTCCTGTATATGCAATGCCCCTAGAAGGATGACTGTGGAGCTGAGGACTGCGGTTTCCACCATGCGCTGATGACACCAGCTCTTTATATCTCTCCCTCTTTAGACCTGCTCAGGGCAGCCAAACAATTTATACTGGTGACTCATGAAGTTGGAGATAGAGATAAAAGCCTATCTGTCCAGAAGTGGCTGAGGTAATGCTTGCAGGAGAAAGCAACTGCTTCATTTCTGCTTGGCAGAAGATACTGTGTTTGCTTCTCAAAATTTAAATAGCATTTTATTGTGCTTTGCCCATTCATTCCTTTTGTGCTTTTTGTTTTCTGCATCATGGATGTATACTGGAGTTAGCTTTCTACTTAATAGGGAAATCCTATTGTTAACAGCTGTGTTATAAACTCTGAAATGGTGATGATGACGGTTTGTGTGTTTCAGAATTTGAACAGAAACAAAACTATTTTTTTCTTTACAATAAAAGCAGTGGTGAGTCATACAGAAAAAGCTCAACCTATCTCAGAGGCTACTGGATCAAACAGGAGCTCTGCCATTAGCTCCTGTGCCTGATTTGCAGACACATGCAGACAACCCTTGACTGTGTTTGTGCATCAGGAATGTTTGCTCAGTGAATCAATTAGTTTTGAAGGAAGGAATGGCATTAAGGGCAGCTTTGAAATATGTTCAAGTGCAGCTACATAAGTTTTGAGAAGAGAGAAAGCATCTCCCTCCTCCACCAGAATAAATACAGACTTCACTGTGAAAAGAGATTTTTGTATTTTGGTTGAAAACGACAGGTGAGAGTGTCTCACTTAGTTAGATTAAGAAATAATTTTCTTGAAAGTATTTGTTGAAAGCCTCAGCATAATATGGTTGACATAAATGACTGATGGAGTTAACAGTTAATCTTCTCTGAGAATGACTTCTCTTAAAACAAATAAAAATCCTGCCTCAATTAGTTCTTTGAAGGCAAAGCATGGATTACATGACTGGTGTAGTTTTATCTTCATGCCTTTTGAATGTCTTAGACCAAAGTGACATATCAAAGAAATATTGTGTATATGTGGTGTCAGAGGTGATATGGTTAAAACTGTACACAGCTGTATAACTGCTCTCAAATTTAATATTTGCAAGCCCTGTATTCCTTATTATTCTTTTACAGCTCTCAGTTTATCCTTCAGACTAGAAAATATAGCAGGATATAGCATGGTTTATGCCTTGCTTATAGTTACATAATTGATATTTTTATTTAATGCTTGTGTCTGAGACTGCCAATAAATTCAAGAGAAAAAACACCCTAACAGACTTAAGCATTGCCAAATAACTGTAGGAACAAAGAAGCCTGAACATCCCAGGACCAATCCAAGTTGCCCGGATCCAGTAGGACCCCACTTTGAGGAGGGAGGCAGACTGGACAACCTCCAGACATCCCTGGAAACCTAGTCGATTCCGTGATTGCTGCACGGTCTCTTTAATTGCCTCTGAAGCATTTGTGACTTGTCTATGTTTGGCTTTTGTTCAAATAAGCAGAATGTTCCTTTACACTGCTAGCAGTAGCATTGCTGTAGCTGCAGCAGTGTAAAGATATAGCCATGACAAACTTATAAGGAGAAATAGTATACTTTTCTTAGGCCAGCTGATGAAGGTAGAGTAGATATAGGTATTGTGTTGGATCTGAAGCAAGGAGCAAACATGAATATGAATAAAGGTTGGGAACAATTGCTCTGACGGAATGAGTGTTTTTCTTTTTCTCAATTTAGCAAATTAGATTATACTAATATGGTTCAGAATGAGAAGACGTCTACTATATTAACTTGTATTCTCTGTTTTCATGGGAATAAATCAGAAAATCAACCTTTGGGAAACATTTATTTGTGAAATGAAATCCCTCTTTGAGCAGCTTGTGCATTTACACTCTGGCTGCAAAGCTCTGCATTGGCATGAAAGTGCTTGGGGGGGCAGGGGCTGGAGTATGAGCAGCTGTGGTGGGTTTCAGGACCAGACAACATTCTTGATTTATGGTCCTGGTTTGTGGTCCTGATTTTGAACTACACTCCATCATTCCTGACACTTGCAAACACATTCCGTACTACTAAGCGTTCCTCAGATGGCTTACATTAAACATTCCCACCACTGTGGACATTTTATTTCACCTGTGTGCTATTTGTAACATGGGTCTGTCACTCTGGTTGATACTGTTGGAGTTTTGCATGAGTAACGACCAGAGCTGGATGAATAGGTACTTTAAATATTCATTTGCATTCAAAAGGTAACTTCTATTTAACTGTGGTTGTGATCCTTTCATATTTATTTTCTATGAATATGTGATCATGCGAGCTTTACTCACATAATACTTGCCTGTGAGAGTTCCCATGTGACTTACTCATGGGAAGCAAATGTTTAATTCAAATGTCAGGTCACCAAAAGGCAGTTAAGGATTTTCTATTGACTTTGTTTTGATTACTTATTAAAATTAAATGTTATGATCCTTGGGGATAAAGCAAAACAAAACTGGGCAATATTGTAGTCAGTGGGACAATTAACTGTCACATTCTACTTGTCAGTTTAAAAAACTTTATCGATATAGATCAAAATATGCATGAGGCATGAATTAATATAACTTGTTTTATTGCAGAAGACACATCTCCAGCTGAAAAATTCAATCTGGATTACAAAATTCATAAATGAGATGATCTGCAGACCTACAATTATTCACTGAAGTAATTAATTTACAGTTTTGTAACAAGCACATTTCAGACATGGACTGCAGATCTACAGGTGATTTGAGGTGAAATCTGCCAAATAAAATCCTCTGGTAAGACTGTTGCATGTGAGTTAGGGATGCAGGATATGGTTGCTTAGTTACTAAGCAGGAGGCTACCTGGAGAGCACAGTGCCTCTCCACTTCAGAGTGTGGAGATGGGTTTTGCTCTTTGCTTTTGAATGACATTACTGATGAACGTTAAAATCTAAAACGTGGAACCAGGCAGCTTTAATAAACACTCTGCTCTTGCAGTCTCATTGCAGCTACAGCCAGTGGTAGTGTGATCATCCTTCCACCACAGGAGATCGAACCATGGGCAAAATAATAGACAAAACTTCATTTAAAGAGGTGTTTTAGAGAGTGTACCTCATCTTTTTCTTGCAAAGGCACTCCTACTGCCCTCAGATAGACAATTCACAGTGCTCTGTTGTTTAGTATATTCAATGTATCCTTGGATTATTTTTTAAAAGAATTTGTTAACTTCTTAAAATGAAAAATTATAAGTTATTAACCTGTAGCAGTTGAAGTTATTTTTTCTTTGAAGCTCAGCCTCGACAGAAATGGCATTGAAAAAGTTTCTGAAATTTGCCAGAATTCGTTTATAAAAGAAAATATACTTCCTACTGCTGCTTTTGAGTTCAGACCAGGCTTAGTGACTTCCAGAAGATGAGAAAAATGGGAAAAAGCTTGGATGTGAGGATGCGATGAGGATGATAAAATCTTTATGGAAATGTGAGATGGCTCTTCAAAATGTCTCAGTCTACTGTATTCCTCATGCAGGTGACAGAGAGTCAGCCTTGAAGCATGTTTCAAACCTGCAGTAATGCTTACTGCTTCCCCAAAAGGTAGCTTTTTTCATCTGAGAAAATAAGATGTTTGCTGAAATAAGAATGTGGAGATAAGTACTCAAGAACAAAAAGCATACCACTGGTGATTGTTTTTCTGTTTTGCCATAAGTTTTTTATACAACTATACGTATGGGCAAATATTTGCTCTCGTTACTTGTTGTGATCTACCTTTTCCAGAAGAAAGAAATGTTGTAAACTTCAATCCATACAAAATAATTTAGTTTCTGAATTTAAAGCTTTTAAAATTTTGTAACTTTTAGAACTGATTATGAAAGTCTTTTAGGGTACAGTGCAAGACAAGTCATACCTCTTCATCATCCTCATGTTTGTCAGTTTTAACGAGTTTTAAATTGCAAATGTATCCTAACCTGCTGTACAAAAAAAATCTTCTTTTTTCCAAATGTGCTGTATAAAAACCAAAACTGAGTGAACATTTAAAGATTTTTCACTTATAAGGTACAGAGGTACCTAGGTATAGGACCTTGCACTTGTCATGGTTCAACTTCATCAGGTTGGCATCTGCCCACCTCACAAGCGTGTCAAGGTCCCTCTGGACGGCATTCCTTCCCTCCAGCATATCAACCGAACCGCACAGCTTGGTGTCATTGGCAAACTTGCTGAGGGCACACTCAATCCCACTGTCCATGTCACTGACAAAGATGTTAAACAGCGCCTACACCTGAAGAACACCTCTCATCACTGGTCTCCACTTGGACATGGAGCTGTTGACTGCAACTGTTTCAGTGTGACCATGCAACCAATTCCTTATTCACCCAGTGCTTCATTTATCAAATCCAGGCCTCTCCAGTTTAGAGACAAGGATGTCATGCAGGACAGCTTCAAATGCTTTGTACAAGTCCAGGTATATGGTGTCAGTTGGTCTTCCCTTAAGCTGTAGCCCCATCATAGAAGGTCACCAAATTTGTCAGGCACAATTTGCCCTTAAGTGAAGCCGTATTGCCTGTCACCAATCACCTCCTATTTTCCACGTGTCTTAGCATAGTTTCTAGGAGATCTTCTCCACAATCTTGCCAGGCACGCATTGAGACTGACTGGCCTGTAGTTCCCAGGCCTTTCCCCCCCCCCCCCTTTTTTAAAAATGGGGCTTATTTTTCCCCTTTTCCAGTCAGTGGGAACTTCACTGGACTGCCACGACTTCTGAAATAGGATGGATAGTGGCTTAGCTACTTCATCTGCTAGTTCCCTCAGGACCCATGGATGCACCTCATCAGGTTCTAAATAATCTTCATATCATTTTATGGCACACTTTTTCATGCTTCTGCAGCTGTCGTCTTTTTCTAATGTTCTTATTTCTTAGCTACAAAACAGATTTCAAACACTTCGTAAAAGTTATCCTGGAATTATTTTATCACTCACACCATTTATATACATTAGTGTATTTAAGTATTCAAGTAGTTAAGGAAGTTCTGCATAAACTGCAGTAAGCGTTGCATTGGTCTACGCACAAAAATGCACAAATAGATCACAAATATGATCTATTTCTGAGCAAATTCTAGAAATTACAGAGCGTCTTATTTTTAGAGTTTGCATCTTAATGGCAGTTTGCCATCACAATTACGGCCACAGCCTGTGTAGAAATGTAGCTTGACCAAGTAAAAATACATAAATAATACACAAAGACAACCTTACTGTGGGATTACTTACCCATGCAACACCCATTTCATACCTAAAATGCAGATGCTGCTTTCCATACAGGAAATATTTACCCATGTAAAATGCATGGGAAGGACCTCCAGTCATAATCTGACTCTCTGCTGGAACAAGATGTGGTGGGATATATCAGCATCCCCTTGTTTTCTTCCCCCCCCTTCTCTTTTTGAGGCTTTCTTCAGCTGCCCTCCTTCATGAACAGTTCCTAGCACACAAGCAGTGTAATACAACAAAACCATATCAAGGTGAAGCCTACTTTCCCACAGACTGCTGAAGCCTGTCTGGGCCTCAAGAACCAAGAACCTCCAATAAGAGTTCTCCTGAGCAACAGTGGGCTACCCAGCTCAGTCAAGACACTGAAGCATCACATTAAAATACACCAGAAGCCACTGGCAAAGTTTTGTAGTGTTATTCCTTGTACCTCATCTCCTTCGCTCAGTTTAAAATGTATAGGCAATGGCTGGTATTATGTCATATTTTAACAGGCAAAAAACAAAGCCACATCTGCAGCTCTTACTTCAGGTGAGCAATTTAGCACAGCTTCAGAACTACATAAAAAGACAAATTGGCTTTTTTAAAGCTGTGATTAATTATTATTGTAATGCTAACTTTTGGGGGGGCTGAATTCTACTTTGAAAATGAGATTTAATCAAGAGTTACTGTGCTTAGTGTTGCTCTGCACAGGTTTGATTGATCGATTCAATTTTCTTCCTGCTCATGCAAAAATGAATGCAGTAAGACACAACTTTCAAATTAAAGAGTGGATTATCACCTTCAGGGAGAAATCAAAGGAATTAGGAAGAACTTCAAGTAAGGGATGCATGAACATGTTAATGACAGAGGGGTTAGTGTTCACTCTGCTAGCTTGAAAGAAAGAAAGATCATTTGACGAAGCTTTTCTGTCTTCTGAAGCCAAATTTGTTAACCATTAGTGCATGCTAAAAATCCTTAGCCCTTTGATAAAAGGTTAGGAAATATGATGTACACGGTTAAATTTAAAGTAATTTTTCATTATTAGTAACATTATTAAATGTGGTATTTTGCCCTGTCTTTGTTGGGTAGGTAGCCACTCATGTTCTGCCAGTTAATCCTGTTCTTTTGTGTTGTAATTACAAAACACCTAATAATGTGCTGCTAATAATGACCGCTTCTAATAAAATAAAAATATCTGGATAAATAGAGAGGTGGTATTGTGTATTAGGTGCAATATCCAGGTTTGGTTAAAACCAAGAAAGTCTGCTTGAGCTCTTAAAGTAGAAAAACTTCTCTGCAGCTTAACACAGATGTAAAAGACATGCTCTAATCTTCAGCAGAGATGCCTGAACCAAACAAAACCCGGGAAGTTTTGTTCAGGGGCAGAAATAGCTAGCACACAGAATATCCGATTTGGACTCCTCAGCCCTCATAAATACTGTGGCTGATTCTACATGTGACAGTGAAGGGTATCTTCAGGCTTGTGAGATTTTTACATTTCACCAGCTCAGTGTGGTTTAACCACAAGCTTTGTACTCTGAGAAGAACAACCCATTTGTGCATTTCCCCAAAAGCAAGGGCTCATATGCCTCTGAAGCAGAGGATAAAGAGCCTATGCTGTGGCCAGTCTCAGTGCTTGCCTCATCAGTGGTTCTGCTGGTCATCCTGCAAAGACAATGCAGCTTTTAGTCACATGCTGCTTACACTAACTTCTGATAGTCTTAAACAACTGGGACTTGCCCTGGTGTTTTTAATCAGGCACGTATAGTTGTCCTTTTCCTCTTACACAGAACTCAGTAACTCTTAGAGACTGGGTTTAGCCAGGGTGAGGTCTCAGCAAAACTTGGTTTGTTTGGCGCATGAGCCACAAGAAAACTTAGCTCTTTGGAAAGCCTCATCATCAGTTATCTAAGTGTGGCTTTATCATTCTACATCAGGTAACCTTTCTGGGGACACAATCATGGGTGAAAGTACTGAGCTGAGGAGAAAAAAGGATCAAGAGAAAATGTACTACAGTAACCCTTTATTAATGAATGAATGCATACTCATGCATACTTCAGCTATCTGCTTTGATATCCAAGCACAATGGAGCTATAGACTAGGCTCAGAATTTGACCTTCAGTATCTTACAGCCAGGCATTTATTCCTCAACTGGTTTCTTTAGTCTTAGGATGTTTTCCTAATCTGTGCTAAGTAGCGAAGAAGCCTGGTAACCCCTGCTGTGCTGGAGGAGATTGGGCCCATCCAGTGACCACGGCTTAAGACTGGAAAACTTGAGTCCTATGTTTCCTGACAATGCTTCTTCATCAACAGAAGCTAAGCTTTTCTAAAGAGCTTTGGTGATGGGATAATGTTTACTTCTGTCTGTCAAGACCTCTCTTTTAATGGAAGTACAGGAGTGATTTGAATAGAATCTAGTCCCTGTTAGCCATGAAATATGTTGTGAAGCACAGATTGTCTTTTGAGACCAGTGGAGGAAAACTAAAGATTGCAAACACAAAATTAAGGAGTAGGAAGTATTTTTTTCTTTGATCAAGTATTATGCTGAGCACTACTCCTTTGCTACATATTGAAAGCCCATGCACCTACAGAACATGATACTGCAGCTTTGAGTAGGGGAAATTAATTCAGTACACATGAGGCCCTGATGACTACAAACAACTCTCAGAACTTCCCCTCTAATAGTAGGGGTAATATAAGGATGTCTTTTGGGAAACTCCATAGGTCTGTGACAGATGTCAAGTGTTTTAGAAAGAGAAAAGAGAACTTCCCTTTTAGGAATGGTAGTTATGGGCCTTCCCATAGGAAAGAATGTACCCAAAGCTGACTACACTACTATGTGCTTGAAGGGCAAAGGCAAGATTTCTTCACTACTGCATTGTCAGTCCCAGGTGTCAGTAATACCAGTTCTCCTTCACCCAGGGGAAAAAGCCAGGGAGAAAGATCAAAGCTTTGCAAAACTATCAATCAGGCTTCATTATCGCTTCCAGTGGGGCTGGTGGCATGCAAGGCTGGCCAGAATCAGTTCCCATAGCTCCAGTACCCCAAGAAACAGGGGAAAAGATGGCCCTAAAAACCAGTTACACAAAGAGAGCAAATCAGTTGGAGCCACACAATGCCTGCTCCTGTGGAGTGAAAGAAAACTTCAGCAGACTTCTTGTGTCTAGAAGCCATCCTTGAGGAAATAAATGCATTCACACATCATATTGGACATTTTTGAGCTGGATTTGTCACTACACCCATGAAGAGGCACTACTTGTCTAACATGTCCCTCCCCTTCCCCGCAGATAAGAAAGATAACGGACAATCAAAACTCATGCAGCATAGAGAAAAATGCATTAGTTACACTGTGCTTTCTGAAGGAATGAAATAAACATGTGGTTACCACTCAAGGCTGTAATCACAGGGGTACAATGATGTTACTACAATATAGCCATCTTCAAAGAGAGCTTTTTTGGCTGGAATTTCAACCTCAGGTCTCAACACGTTATTTCTTCGCAAAAGGGGTGACAACTAGTAGCAGCACTGCAGGATGCCAAGTGATCTCCTGTGACCATCAGATGACATTATCTTTTCTAACAGTTATAATAAATTTACATTTGCTATTAAAACACATGGCAGAAAAGCTATTACATTTTTTTGTTCTGCTCTGAAAGAAATGCATTCCTATAATTCGTTATCAATTCTGGCTAAAAGACTCTGGAATGGAGCTTGTTTTGCTGTAGACTGGAAAACAAAAAAGAAAAAACATCTCTTTGTCAAGGGGACTTAAAGTTGTCACAACCAAAAATCAAAACTTCCATGTAAACTGAAATGACCAAGAACATTTTTAAATCCCACTGTCTTTTGCTTGACCGGCAGGTCTCCATCCATGCCTGTCTTTCACCTTCTTTTCCTGATTTTTTACAGCTGGGGATCAAGAGCTCTTGCGCGCTATAGAAAGCATGTTTAAAGATCTGCCAGCTTTCCTCTGCTCCCTTGTGCCTGTGGGGAGTTTCCCAGGGGGTCCTATTGGCTAACACCCTAGAAGAGCTGGAATTGCTCTTTCCTAGAATATAGGGTCCTGACATAGAGGCAACACCTCTCTCCCTCCTTCCTCGCCTGTCCCTTCTGAACAGCCTGTAGGCTGTCATAGCCACACTCCAGTCATGGAATTCGTCCCACCAAGCTTCAATAACAGCAGCTAGATTGCAGCAGTATGGTGGCTTCCAAATCCTGTTTGTTGCCCATGTTGTGTGTATTGGTATAGAGGCACCATCTAAGAGGAACACCCCTTAATTCCTTTGAAGCATTTCACTGGTGTTTCCTTGTTGGCTCCTACTACCTCAGAAGCCTTTGGCTCCTCTCTGTAAGATGTTAAGTGTGCTGCAGTGTAGCCAGCATGTCTCGAGGCAACAGGCTAAGGGCCCTCTCTAGCACCCCATCCCTCTAACCTTGGTGTGTCATCCCACAGCTTGTCATAGTCAAGGCTGATATTACCCCATTCCTCCTTTAAGCCTAGATTAAAGCTTTATCAATAAGCCCTGTTAGCTTGCAAGCAAAGACTCTCTTCCCCCGTAATTAAGGGGGGAAAAATGTAAGGCTTAAATTTGGTCACACTTGGGCATTAGGCTGAATTTGACCTTCAGCCATTCAAAGCAATTGAAATGGAAGCTCCAAAATAATTGGGTTTGGGGCTGAAAAAGGATTTTCTGGGCAGCATTTCTGAATAATTTTGGTGTGGTACAGCCATCTTAGTTAATACTGCTTTTAGCAATGGAACTGCTTTGCTTTGGGTAGAACTCAGAACTTCTCTGATTCCTTAGAAAAAATCAGAATTGTGCTGATTTGTATTTTTTCCTCATGCAGGCTGCATTTGTTTGCACACAAGACATGAGTAATGAAGGAGTCTACAAGATTCAGTTGGCAAAATTCTATCAGAGTTTGCGAGAAACAAAACAAACACGAAAAACAGCCCATCAAGTAAAAATGGCTGATTGATGCAAAAGGCAACACAGATGGAGGTAATGGGGTTTCAAAAGAGGAATTAGAGAAGATGCGCAGCAATTCAGCTTTTCCAAGAACTGCTGTGGGAAATCCTCTTTATGGGAGATACCTCTGTGCTGTAGTCACCCATGGGAGCTCTGCTGGGGCAACCACAAGGAAAGCATGATCTAGTGGTGACTGCAAGACCCAGCAATCAGCATTCCTGAGCCCTGCCAGGCTGTGCTGCTGACTCATGCAGCAGCCTTGAGTTAGTCACTCATTGCCAGGTGCTTTGACCTGACCTTGTCGAGGTGCAGCAAACAAGGAAGCAAAACAGACTCAGCTTTGGCAACACTGGCAAACAAGTTTTATCATGTTTCAGCTTCCCCCATGCCACCAGGCAAGCAGCGTGGCCAAGGAAGAGGCTTTGGGTCATGATAGGAGGGCTGAGGGCTGCTGCCTTGGCATGGTAGAGCCACTAAGGAGCTGTTTGTAGCAGGGGTGGAGAAGGGAGGCTCTACTGTTGCAAGAGAAATGTGAGGAATGGCTCAGCTCAGCTGAAGGACTTGTCTCTCTCTGTACAGAGGCTTCCTTTAGGTCTTCCACCAAATGGGAAAATCACTGGTCCTAACTGATGAATGTGGGAGGGCTGCAAATCTGGAGATTGGCCTGGTCTGTTCCATCAGTTTCTCACCAGAGGAGGGCACATCGCATTGCTAGCCTGGGAAGGGCTGTCCTTGGTGTGACAGTGTTTCTGCCCCAAGGAAATTGTTGTGACATCCTTTCTCTGCTACGGAATCAGATGTGAGGAGCCTGATCTATGTTAGCAAAAGACCATCGTGAGTTTCTGAGACACTTTCACTTGGGGCTGGGTTTTTCCTGAGGGTTTCCCTCTGTAGTGCCTCTCCACAGTATCTCTTGTACCACTGCTAACGCTGGGCTGAACTTACAGAGATTTGACCTAAACCTGACTGGCAAAGCCTGCAAGAGGAGCTGAGACCTGAGTGGTACTTGGTCAGACCTGCAAACCCGGGGGAGAATGAGCTGTATTTGCCCTTCTCCCTGTCAGAGATTCAGCCCTCCTCACCTCCCAGTGCTGGCTCTGGACCAAACTTCCCTGTTTCATGACAGGAGATAACTTTGTCATTAATCACATTGCTGCATCCACTATTTATACGTAGAAAATTCAACCTGTATTCCAGAATATAGAAAATCCCTACCACGTGCCAATGGAGGGTTTTGGCTACAGCTGCCTGGATCCCATTACCGGTAAGGATCCTTACCTATCAGCTAGGAGGGGAGTTTTTCAAGGAGGTGTAAATGAGAGGCTACAGTGCAGAGCTGTAATTTGGAGTTTGGAGTCAGCTCACATATACAAGAGCCATATACAAGTGCCATTAAAGTCAGTCTAGGAGCTCCTGCTGCAATAGGCAGGTTAGACAAACACAGGTGACAGAAGGCAGCCTGAGCCCTTTTCCATGGCTTCTCACAGGCTCTGTGAAGGCTGTGAAATGCTGGAGGGTTTGGGAAGGGTTTCAACTCTGCTCTTCTGGGCTGAGGTGGATAAACTGTTGTAAGCCGTATGATCCCTATTTTCTACTGCTATAACCCTTCAGTGACACCCAAAACACTTCAAGGAGTGATTCATAAAACTACATTTAAAACATGTTAGCTGCATTAATGGGGCTGTAGGAAGAGGTGGATAGAAGTCTTCACAGGTGTGGGCTAAGCCCAGCTGCGTACCAAAGGCAACACAGAAAGCTGCCCTGAACTGTTTGTACTAACCCACAAGTCAGGTTTTATTTTAGGAGGTAGGTCTCTACCAGACTGTAGAATCTCCTTGGCACTCCAGCAGCCACTCAAGGAGGTGGTGGCAACCCTTTACATGAGGTCTCACCGTAACACCATGAAGCACTGCGTAAGGAGCAAGCCTTCGTTCAGGGAGGGAGAGATTTCGATGCAGTAAGTGCCTCTCTTGTTTCTGCTCTGTGACTCTGTTCGAAAACCAGGCTAGTGAAACACATTTGCCAATTTGAATCCCTGGATAGCACAGTGAAGCCTTATGTCCTTTGTGATGCTTCCAGCTACAGCATTGCTTTCCTAAACACATTAAGTGTTAGGATTTTTGTGCTCTCTCGGTACAAACAGATTAAAGTAACACTTACTCTGGACCTGGCCCATTTGAGCTAGTGGAAAGTTGAAAACTCCCAGTTGTCTTTGAATAGATACATTTCAAAGTATTGCTCAAATGCTCTGGAACAATATTCAAACTCCTTATTTTTTTTTTTTTGGTGAAAATTTTATTTGATGTTTGCAAAATATTTGATATCTGCAAGCTATTGGATTTGACTCTCAGCTCATGTTGGGTGCTAAGCAACGTGCTTTAGGACTGCAGGACTAAAGCTTCCCTCCCGACAATGAGTGGCTTGCACACCACTCTGCTTCTTTTTTGAGTTTTCTGCAGGTAGTTCTTGCTGAACTCATGGAGCATTTGCAGAATGGCTTCTAACCACCAGTAGTTAAGCCATTATGTTATCTCAGAAGCTGCAGTAAATTAAATTACGCAGGTTTTATTTGCTGTGTGCCTAAATGCTTTATTTACTCTTTGAAAAGAGCTATAAGCTAAATTCCTTTTTCTGAAACTATTAATGGGCATATTTTCTGTCACAGTTGGAGTTGCATATGTATAACGTGACAAGCTGTCTTGTTAAATTCCTTTGAGCAGATCTTCATTTAGTACCACATGTGCAAATTATTCTGGAGCCAGTAGGAGCAGCAAGTGTGAATCTGAACTGCGTTTTGTCTGTTGAAACAAATAGCTGAGCCCATCAGATGATCCCCCAAAAGGGGATGAGGAGAAAGATGTGAGCGATAAATTTGGGTACCATTAATGCACTGGTATGCTGGAAGGATATAGAGGGACATGCCTTTCTGGACACATAATCTCTTTCCAGTGATGAGGAAAGCTGGGGAAAGTGGGGGCATTTGAGAAGCTGGGAAAGAGATGAAGCAACTGAAGCAGTGGGAGAGCATGACTGTACCCACTGTCAGAGTTTCAGTGCACCAAAGCCAGGGTGCCTCACCCCATAATGACACAGCTAAATGGAAAGATTTTGTTTCTTTTGTGCCTCCACCCAGTTAGATAAAGGTACAGCTAACGAAAGCCAGGTCACACCTGTCTGTCTACTGGCACCTTTTACTCTCTCATTACGTGTGTTACCTCCACAGATAGATTTATCTGGGAACAGAGATAATGGGGGCTCTTTTTGTTTGTTTTCTGTCTTCGTTTTAATTTTAGAGGAAGCGTCTCACACCGGAAAGGTGCAGATTACAGCTGATTTTACGTTCTCTAGGATTAACTCTGGTGGCAGGATGGGTGCTGCTGAATCTGTTATGATGGTCCACTAAAGAATAAAATATACATCCTTCCAATAAATAAAAAGTTTATGGCCTTCTGACAATAGTCAACTGAAATCCATGAAATGAAACCAGGGATATCTTAAGCCATCTCATGGAATGAAAAATAATTATGATTCTCACGTATATTTTTACCTTTTCAAATATTATGATTTGATTCACCTCGAAATACTTGCTAACGCAATGGAAACGTTTCACTATCTAGTAGAGTTGGTTCTAGACCAGCGTCTTTCATCAATACCTTCTCAAAGGAAATCCTTCTTATTTCTAACAGATAACCGAAATCAGGGTGACAGAACTTGACCTACCACACATTAGGGATGCAGACATGGCTTGGCTGAGAAAGCACAGGTTTCAGTTAATCATGGAATCATCTGTTGTGAAGCAAAAATCCTTCTTGAATAGAATATTTTTTCCAACTTGAAGCCTCTAGCAGAATGAAAACTCTTCAGGTTGAAACTTTTGCAGGTGCTTCATGCAACACTGGGTAAATTACTCTGGAGTGAGTTTGGCTGATGAGGAGTGACAGTACTTTTATTCATTACACAAGCACATCAGTCAGTCTGTCTGCTCAGGTTTCTGGAAACCTCTGTGGTCTGATTCACTATTTCCTTACTGTTTGTTCTGGGACTGGGAGTAACTATGCAAACATGATGTTGATGCAATATTGTAGGGAGTATCTAGGCTAATCCCTACATTCAGCTTCTGAACATGTTTCTTGAGAACAAGGGGTTGGATTCCTTACTGTCTCCTATCCTGTACTGTCTGTAAGCCTGTGGAGCTATAGCCACACACAAAGAGAGTTTTACACTTATTTTCCAACTGTAAATCACCATGCACAAGCCAGTGAAAGACATAATTTCTAGTACAGAGTGGACAAGTTCTGACAGTTGGCATAAGGACGTAGCTAGCACAAGAAATGTATTATCACACTTAAAGTGTTTTTACAAGTTGTCAGTTTCTGAGAAATCATCTTTGTCTTCAAAATCATCTAAGGTAGTCAAGCTAATGCCTTGGTTTTGGTATTGATGACTAGGCACTTCCAGGGAAGAATCACAATTTGCTTCCCTCCAGATCTGCTTTAATAAGCCCACAGATTTAATTGTTCTACCAGGACTCTTCAGAGTTCAGCTGGAGGGCCAGTATAGGAGCCAGGGTCACACTTTTAGAGATCTGAGACACTTTTTAACATGCATTTCAGACAGAATCCATCTCAACTAACACTGAGCATCTCCAGTGTAGACATTACACCTGAGCTGGTCCTGTATGTCCCGATCCAGCAACTGTGAGAAACATCTGACCTGGTTTAGATATTTACCTTACGAGAAAAGATAATAGGAAAGCCTGCTTCCCTTCATCAGCTGTGAACGGGATTCATGCAGTGCACGCAGATGTGGCGGACTGCAGCCAGTTTGGCCACAGGACATCCCTCCCTTGCAGCTGAGCAAGAAGCAGGATTCGATACAAGAAGTAGCTTATTTACAGTAGCAGAGTGTGAAGAAAGACAACCCAGCAGACCTTCCAGACCTGCTTTCCAGTTCCGGGTTCTGCAGGGAGTGTTGTGTTGGTTTTGGAGGCATTTATGAGGGAGGAGGATTTAACTTCACCTTTAAGGACTGCGAAGCTTTTAAGAGCATGGTGAATAGTGGTTACACGCCTTTTTAGGAAAGATCAACCTCTGTCTCTCTGCAGACACTGCCACTTTTAGTTGCAAAGCAGTGGTACGGAGATCAGAAAAGCTTTCTGTTTAATCTCTCAGCCAGAACTATAAAGATATGAACCATTCTCTAGAAGAACAGTTGGAAGATTGCATTTCCTGTCACTGGCTATGTAAAATCGAATTGTAGGTGGATGTGGTGTTTTGATATTGGGAACTTTACATGGCCTGCAGACAGGCAGGACAGAAGTCTGTGGTACTTGGGGCGCATCCCAGGGTGCTGAGGGAGACAGCTATGGCTTTCTGCCATCTTTGAAATGCTATGGTGATTGGGGAAGGTCTCCAGTGACTGGAAAACTTGGTTATATCGGAAGGATGAGAAGGGATCCAGGGAACTGCAGCCTGGTTGGCCTAACCTGGAAAGATTATGAGCACACCTCTGGAAGCTGTGACCGGGCACATGAGGAACAGGCAGGTAACTGGGAACAGCCAGCATGGGCTTAGCGAGGACAAATCAAGCCTAAACACCCTACCTGCCTTCTGCGCTGGATCTGTGAACAAGGGGAGGGCAATGCTCATTCACAAAGATGTTAAACAGTACTGGCCCCAGAGCTGACCTCTGAGGGAGGCCAGTAGCAGCAGCTGCCAGTGGGACTTTGTATCCCTGACCACGAACCATAAAGCACAGTGATCCAGCCAGCTTTCCACCCACCGTACAGTCCACTCACCTGTTCCAGCAGGTCGGCTCCAAGAACGCAATGAGAGGTTGCAGTAAAGGCCAAGGTCAAGTCAGGACTCAACAGGCACAGGCTGTGACAAAGGAAATCCTGATCAGATAAAAGGAAAACCCAACCTCACAGTGGGTTGGTTGCCTGGTGGGACTGTGGAACACCCTGTCCTTGGAGATACCCGTAACACAGCAACCCAAGGCCCTGAGCAACCTGATCTGTGAGAGCCCTGTCCCAGTGAAGGGACGGATCAGATGGATGAGAGGCACCCCGACAGGTTCCTTCCAAACTGGGTTATTCTATGATCTATTCTGTGGTGTATGTATGTGTTAATAGGTAGGTGTGCAGGAGACTTTCAGCACCATCTCTGGCCTTGCGTGGGAGGCTGTTTTGTACCTTAACTCAAAACAGTCATGTCTAGCTTTCTCCAAGAGAAGAGACAACCTTCTGAGAGCTGCTGGTTTTGTTTCCACATCTGGATCACCAAAGTTACCACTGTGTGCAGGCCTAATTATTACCTATTTGCAAAAAGGAATATGGGGCTGTATGGCCCTCTTACAAAGTCAAGCGTGGAAGCTGTTCGAGCAATCGGAGGGAGCCTGTGCTATCCAACAGAGCAAGGGCTCCAGGACAGAGCTGTCAGTCTACTGTTTATCGCCTCCAATACACATCTCCATTTTGTGCGCAAGTTTGTTGTTTGTTCCCCCATGCCCCTGCTCTAACATTGAAGATATCACAAATCTGTAACTGTATTTCAAAATGGCCTTGCCAAGCAGAGGCAACTAAAAAGAATTAACAGCAAGGATGGATCCATAGGGAACAGCCATGAGAGGCAGTCCATACCTTCTCTGTCCTCCGGATGGGAAACAAGAATAATCTTTAAGGGCTCAGCCAACAGTAAACATTTTCATTACATCATCAGTATTTAATCTAAGAAATTTATGTTAATATTGCCCCCAGTATCATGATAAAGGCAATGCCTGTGAATGGATAGGAAGGCTCCACATTATGGGGCTGCATCCCCCTTTGTACAGTCAGTAAGGATCTAGACCATACAGTTAGCATAGTCTGGAAAGCAATTAGGATGACCAGATGCTGGGGTCTACCTCAGAGGAAGGAAAGTAGCTTGCTAGGGTCCACTGACCATGTGGGCTCAGTCTTCCTTGGCTGCTGTGGGAATTTAGGCTGTATCTTGCATCCAGGCACTATAATTTAGGTAATCTAAATCCCACCCATGGTGACTAAAAAGAGAAGAAATAAATACATTTACGAGAAAAATATGAAAATTATCACTTTGTGTTAAACATTATGATTTTCATCTGATAAGTATAGAAAGGCAAACGCTTTGTGGATATTTGAGGTTCAGTTGCTGTGTCTGAACATGCAATCATGCACTCCCAGTGTATTATATTATATGATATACACTCTCACAAAACATATCCTTTGTTTATAGTCACATGGATTTACAAACACTCCCTGGAAGAACAAGAATACACTCATTGTATACAATATACTTTTGCTTCTGTAAACTATGAATGTGGAACTATAAATAATAGTTTTGGATATTTTGCATATGGTTTCCTGCATTTTCTGATACAATCTCTACGAGGAGTAAATGAAAATATTGGTAGTGTATAATGATGATCTCTTTTTGCCCAGTCTCTTCTGCTCTTCTACAGTATTGTTATATCCTCCTCTGTTGCCATAGAAATGATTGATATGTCCAATCCCAGCATTCTTGCCATACCCTTGCCTCTACGTATTATGTATCTTGCTCTTTAAACCAGACCCTCACTTGGCTTCTTGATATTTTGGGTTACGTTCTAAAAAAATAAAATAAAAGGAAACTTTGGCTTTCAGAAAGCTGAAATTAATCCAAAAGACAAAGTTGCATACGCTAATATTGTGAACCTCTGTGATTTTACTGTAGCCTTGTGACATTTGGTATTTTATTAACCCCTGACTCTGGCAAGCAATGACTTTCAAAAATCTTAGCATCTTCTCATGCAAAGCAAGTGTGTGCATTGCTTGAAGCTTCCCAGCTATGGAACGTGAAAACACAAAAGCAAAGTTAAAGAGCTGCCTTTTGGGGGGTGTGCTGATTTCAGAGGGAATGAATAATGATTTTTGCAGATTTGGGTTTCCCCCTTGAGAAAGCAGGAAAGAAAAAGAATTACTCGAGCTACTCTTTGACATGACACAACGAGTAGCGGTCAGATTGACCAGTTTAATTTTGCTTCACATGTTTCAAAACTTAGTGATGCAGGTTGGCTACTTCCAGACACGGATGTCCATTCCACAGCAGTTTATCACCCTAAGAAATACCCTGGGGCTGCCTGGGCTTCCTTCCTGCCGACCTTCCCCTTCCCCCCAGCAGTGCCTGGAGGGATGTGGCACCAGACAAACCTCTCCTTCTCCTGCCTCTGGACAACAAACCTTTTTTTTTAATTATTATTATTCTCATTCCTTTGCCCAGAGCTGCATGAGGGTCCCTGTGGAGTCCCACGTACGTCCCCTATACAGGAGAGAGGGATTTCTGTTCATCCAAGGCAATTGCAACACGTGCTTTCAGCTTGGAGCAAAGGAAACCAATGCAGGGGAAGCCAACACAAGCCAGGTCAGGAAACCAACAGAAGCTGAGTCTTGGGAAAGGGCATGGCTTTGTAGCCACAGCTACCTCCCATTGAGACACTCTGCATTTTGTCCATGCCCCAGAGGATCCTTTAGGAGCAGGGTGGCTCAGCCAGCAACAAAAAGAGCTTTCAGTGCAACTTAGGCAAGGCATGGATGGACCATAAAGCTGCCACTAAACCTCTTTCTCAGTCTTCCTTTTTTGGGGGGCTCTGTAGCCGGTGCTGCCTCTAACACTGATTTGCAGCCAATGCCACTAGGTGGCTCAAGATTGAACAAGCTGCAGGCAGCAGCTTTCAGTGGGATGCGCGTGTGTGGGGGGGAGGAATTCGGGAATTATCCTTGGGCGGTAAGCACCACCCTCATCGCTTCTGTAATTTTCAGATCTCGGTTGTAGATGGGAGATGTAGAGGAGGGAAAGGGGCATCCCAGCAAACCCGCTGAAATGGGAACGAGCTCGTTCTTATTTCTCATGTGAAATGAAACACTGGCAGTTTTCTTCTGATTTATTCCCTGAGAATCGGGACAAGTGATAGCCTGGAGCCTAGTAGTCCTCCCTGGAATACCAGTCACGCTTCTCCCCCCCCCCCCCCCAAAGAAAAATGTGTGTTATTCTTCTCTTTTAAGCTTTATCAAAGGCAATTGTTACCATCCTCAGGCACTTATTTTGACCTGAGTTTGCCTTGAGAACACACCATGCATGGGAGGTCTGAGTCCAATGTACCGGAGGAGAGGAGGGCTTCCACATGCTCAGCAGATGACAAGGGTGGTCTCCACAAGGATCACTTTTATGACTGCCCCTTTCTAATCTCTTTCACAGGAGTGCTCTGAAGGAACTGATTATTCCCCATTTCTCGTTTTCCCCCATATCAAACCTCTGCGTTTTCTGCCCATTTCTATTCACTCTTACTCCAGGGTGCTCATTGAGTTGCCTTTCTCTCCATGCATGGGGCTTTATGTGTTTTCCTGTAGCAGGAACTCTGCAGGCATCTCCTTCCCTCCTCTTCCCCAGAGTGCAATTCCAAGTTCCAGGAGGACTCTGTCCCTCACCCTTTTCCTCATTGATATTTGTCTGGGCATCAAATCTGAGGGTTTCTTTGCACACCCCCTGTGATGGTGGTGGTGGCATCTCCCACTGCTCTGTCCTACCTGCCACCCCGAGCTTCTTCACCTGCCCCGGGGGAGGTGTGAGAGGATGCTGTGGGGAAGGGCTGGGAGGAGCAGGGAAGCCGGGATGCAGAGCACAGCCTTCCCTGGAAAACCTCACCCTGCTCCCTGGGGAGGCCAGGGCTGAGCTTGTCAGGGCGTCAGCACCTCAAAGGCGAGGAGGAGGAGGGGGAATGAGGAGATAGAGGCATTATTGAGCAAGAAGGTGCAAGTGGGTGCCATCAGCCTGTTGTTTGAACTATAAACAATTGCAGAGATGCTGGAAGCTGTAGCTATGCTAACCAGTTGGCCCAT
This sequence comes from Myiopsitta monachus, assembly GCA_017639245.1. Taxonomy (NCBI): domain Eukaryota; kingdom Metazoa; phylum Chordata; class Aves; order Psittaciformes; family Psittacidae; genus Myiopsitta; species Myiopsitta monachus. The sequence continues at coordinate 40,758,756 of CM029927.1, forward strand.
CCCCCTCCTGTGGTGTTTCCATTCCCCTTTCCCTCTCTCCCCCACAGTCAACAAGGTTTTGGCAAGAGATACCTACCCTGACATTTCGGATTTGATTAGAAAGCAGCATATATCCTATGACACGCAGGCGGGCAAGCACAGAAACACCATCAAGTCAAGCGTGTGGTCTCACAAGCCCTGACAGCAAGTCGAATATCTCCCCCAACCCCCCTAAATTCTTCATTTAGGGCCTGAGACAGCAAAGGCGAGCAACACCAAAGAGCTTTGCGGTGGAGTGTGGTGAAGATTTCATTTGGCTTCTGCACAGCAACTACTGGAGCTCCCGCTAACCATCGACAAATTAGGTGCTTATTTTAAAGTGTAAAAATATACTTCTGCTGAACTTTGCTTTTACTGAGAGAAAAGGGATGGAAAATGAATTCATAAGCCCCATCTAAAGCCTCTTCCCCAAAATTGGCTCAGCCTCTGCTCCTCTCTCCACAAACACTACCTGCCTGCCTCCCCCCCAGAGGGCTCTTCCTGTCTTCCTCGTTCTTAGGGTGGAGGCTAATAAGCCTCCCCAGCCCTGGTAAGTCAGGATTAATTAACCTGCAGATCCCTGCATGCTTCCAACACCTGCTAGCTGAGAGAATCCAGCCAGGCTCTCACGGTGCACACAGGGAGCTTTCACACCTGGAATAAGGGAAGGTTGCAAGCTCTGGCTTTGCCTGGGTGCTTCACGATGGAGAGGGGAAAAAGAAGGCAACGAAAAAAGGAAGGGGAAAAAAGAAGAAGAAGAAAAGAAGACAATGTTTTGTAGGGTCTTTGCTCTTTCTTTCTTCTCTTTCCTTTTTTTTTTAGGCCAGCAAGCTCTTTTGCATGGGAGGGGCATCTGCTAGCAAGCAGCTCGGTTTCATGCCATTACCGCCTTTCTGAGGCTGGGGGAGGCACTCTTAGCTGAGTTCTGCCGCTCTGCTAATGGGCACCCCTCTCTCCTGGCTGGTGGCTGCCATCTGTGGCAGACGCTGTGGAGCGGGTAGTCAGGCACTGTGGGATGCAGTTATCTGACGCGACTGAGTTAGGACCACTATAGTAAGGACAGTTGGAGCTAATTGGATTTTTTTCCCCCCAACCTGTGTTTCCAGATGTGACAGGGCAGCATCGCTTTATTAACCCAGACGCATTCACCCATGCTCCCTGTTATAGAGGGAAGGATCTTTTTTTCCCCACTTAGTGTTGAATCACAGCTTAGTGGGGGTTGTTTCTTGCTGGTTCCTGAACAAGAGCCAAGCGGCCTTGCTTGCCTGCTGGAATTTTACAGTATGCACTGAGCAGGGGTGCCACCCTGCTGAACGCTGGCATTTTTTATTGCAGTGAACACTTATTTTTACTTCCGCTAGCAACTGACTCATTTCAGTGCGCTGGGCAAACCAGAAACAGGAGAAAAAAATTCCCAGCAGTGTTCCTCAGTGACTCATTCAGGTGGATAAAGCTGTCACAAATGTCCCCTCATCCCCAACAGGACACTGGCAAACAGCTTATGCGCAGAAGAATTAACACGGTGTTTTGCTGAGGCTCTTCTTCTGCAAGAGCCTTGGTACTCCATGTGTGAGTTGCCACCACCCAGCCCTTCCCTGCCCAGGCCCTTGGCTCTGCCTTGGTGCCAACTTTGGTGCTCCCCAGGTACTCCCGCAGCTGTTTTGTCGCTATGACTGGGTGGAAACACAGAGCTGTTTTCTGATAGTGCTTTAGCCTAACACTTACTGGGCCGTGAGGGAGGAGATACGTCCACCTGGTTGGCAAGGTATTAGATCAGCATGGAGCAGCAGCAGCCCTGGCTCATGTGTCAGTGCCACTCACTAGCCATGTGTTCTCTTTCACAGCACCATTCTGAGAGAGATGAGAAATAAAGGCCCAAGGAGAGATGAAATCACCCGCCAAAGGTCATAATACAACAAACCTAGCCTCTCTCACAAGTTTTGCTTGTGTGGTGTACCAAAACATCAAAAAATAACTTGTATGCTGTATTTGTATAGATAAACCCATGCTTTAGATAATGGACAGCTTGGCCCCTCGGCGCTGTGATCTGCTCATAGGGCAAAGGAGTGTGTTTCAGAAAGCAGAAATTATTTTCTGTCATGGCCATTGGTCCTTTGTTTTCTGCATTTTTTCCCTGAGGATCTCTGCCGGAATAAGTGCTCTGTCTTTATCTGTCCTAAAGGTCTTTAAGAGAGGCTGAAGGCTTGCTAGTACTGTGTGCAGTATCACTTCAAAGCCAGAATGGAGATCACCCTTCAAAACATGGTAAATCTTTGTTCCCAACAGTTCTGGGAAGAGGCCTTCCAACACAAGTGGCTCTGTCAAGATCCTGTGCTTAAAAGGACACTCCATCCACCTGCAAACAGGCATGGCAATGGCCTTGAGAAATGCAGTTCTGCCCCAAGAAGGACCACATGGACAAATCTCCTTTTGTATGAAGACTGGTACCAGAACAGTGGTTCTCCCTACAAACTCCCTACCTGACCTCCTCACATACAGTTTGCCTATGAAGCATCCTCCCTAGCACACTGTGCTTGGCTTGCCTAAAGGCTGCAGCCCTTTAACTAGAAGACAGGCTTCTGGCATTCTTGGGAAGTGAAATTACAGTCATGCTGGTAGCTACCCTCCGTCTCCTGAAATAGCTCAGGATGATCCCAGCAGCCCCTACACTGCATTAGGAAAAAGCTTGCCAGTGGTCAACGGAGATGATTACTTGCATCTCTCCAGCACTGGTAGATGTATCAGGGGTGCTGGGTCTAGTTCTGGGCTCTCCAGTACAACACAGACAGGAACTTTCTGCAGCAAGTCAGTGAAGGGCCATAAAGATGACAAAGGGACTTGAGCATCTGACACACAAGGAGAGACTGAGAGAGCTGGGACTATACAACCTGGAGAAGGCTCCAGGGGGAACTGATCCAAGTGTATGAACACCCAATGGAACGACTAAAGAAGATGAATTCTCTAACTGTTGGCCAGTAAAAGGTCAAGAGGCAATTGGCATGAATGGAAATACAAGAATATAATTTCAACATGAACAACCCCCCCATACTTCTCTACTAAAAGGATGACCACCCAGACAGGATGTGGAGTCTCCATCCTTCAAGATACTCAAAATCCAACTGTATGGTCATCCTTTGCAACCTGCACTAGCAGCAAACTGCTCTGAGCAGGGGTTGGATTAGACAATTCCCAGCCTCAACCATTCTGTGATCCTGCTTGCTGACCCTAATGCCCTGCAGTCGAGTCCCACTACCCTTACTTGTATTTTCACTCAACCACCTTGGTGGAGTAATGTTTGACATTCCTGGATGAAGGGACAAGTTAGCTCTTCTGCAGCAGATGCACAGAGACACCTGGGCAGCTGACATATGCATACCTAATGGGGAAGTACATGAGGAAAAAAGTCTTTCTATATGGTGTTAAGTCCAGACAAGCATGTGGGATTGAACCCATCTAAATCCAGACATTTGCAGTGTAACCATTTGTGCCTGAGTTACATATCTAGGCTCCCTTTTGAGTCAATACAGAGAAACAGCCATTTCTAGAAAGTGATTCATGTGACCTATTTTATATGAGATGAATCATGCCCCAAAACTGCCTTTCTTTCTCTGCTGACTATTATGAAGAGAGAGAGATGCGAAGAGGTCAGGTTTGGACTTCTACACTGTAGACATCTTATGGCATTTAGAATGATTCCCACCCTGATATTTGTGCAGAAGTCTATCTGTTATTGCCTGGAGTAAATTTTTACACACCATAAAATGCAGTCGAAATTGATGAATGTCTCTTCACCTACAAATAGGACTAAACAAGCAGACAACTGAAAAGGACAGGCAAACCCCAGAACACTGCAGATTAAATTCACACAAGGAATCTTGGGGCACGCTGGAACCCTGCTTTATTCTTCCAAGAATGGGTATTTCAGGGGTACAGCTGAAGGCGATTTTGAGTAATGGGACCTCATCTACCACACTTGTGCCAAAGTCAAGGGCCCCAAACCCAATCCTAGGGATTCCTTGTGTGGTTGGGCTCCTCAGTCTTGAGTCCAGGGGAGCCTAGAGAACTGGTTAGTTGACCAGTCCATGTTACCATCTCTGAGGCGAATAGAGGAGAGCTGTGGACATGATGGCTCAGTAAAGAGATACCTTAGACCCTCCTTTGCAATTGTTAGTCCAGATTCCTTTGCATATATCCACCAAGAGAATATTACTGGGGCAGAAGATCTTCACCTTGTCACGCTACTGATTGAACTTTCTTACTCATAAACTACACTTGGTCTGCAATGACAAGCAGCAAAGAGGTAATGTACATCTTTGGCATGACAGGCCTTATGCTGGAGCATCAAATGCTTGAAGGGCACTGCAAGATGACACAACTTGTCTTGTTTTGGTTTTTGAAATATGATGAGGCAATGTAGCATAAAACTGTTGTCCCTTTTTGCATTGGCTGGCATGCATCTAGATAGCATTTGGACAGCATCTGGACAGCATCTGGACAGAAGACTGGTCAAACTTGGCAGAGGTGGTTTGGGTATGCACAATGATGCCTGCACATGCTATAGGAAGCCAGATTGCATAAACACACTATGGTGGTATGGCTGCTGGGGTACACTGTGTTCCTGGGTGCCTCAGACAATCAGATTAGGAGCTCAACCTTAACTGTTGCTGCATGGGTTCTGTGAAAAGGCAATAAAGCTTCAGATTTCATCAGGCAGGTAATCTTTGGACAAGATGCTTAGCCCAGGGATTTTTCAAGCCAAGCCACAACTTTTAGAGATCTGCACTGCTTTTTTTGGACGTCAGAATTGTCGAAAAAGAAAGGATTGAGAAAGAGTATATAAAGTCAACTGCCAAGAAGAATGACATGCAAAATGTGAATGAAAATAGTTCATCTCTGCTGCCTGATGCAGGGATAAGGTTGGTATTTAAATATAACCTTACACCTTACCAATGTAAAATTTCATCAGCAAAAAATCATAAAGTGTTCCCATCCTATGCTACTTTCACGGTAAAAGTGACTAACTTACAAAATGCTTGGAAAACCTGGCACTAATGTAACTAGCCCTTATTTAAAACTCAGTAATTTCACCCACTTGGCATTGCATTTTCAATGGTATGAAAATATATCTAGATGTTATTTCCCAGCAGAGCTGGGTGAACAACACCAAGACAGGGCCTTTTTCCCTCCTGCTCCACAAGTGTCCACCTAGTTGGAAATGCGTATCTCCACCACTTCTTGCACCGGTACAATTCCATGGAGGACGAGAACATTCTGGTCGCAGTGGTTTTTATCCCCAGCCTTTTCAAGATTCAAGTGTGAGGAGAAACAATTTCGGCAAGCTCACATTCATCCTCAATGAGCAGAATTTCAGCTCCTGACACAGTGTAAAAGTAGTCTTTCTCTCCTGGAGGAAATCAAGGACTTGATCAACAAGGGGACTGCAGGCAGGGTTTGAGTACAGCTGGCAGTGTCCTGGGGAACTCTGCAAAGTGCTTTTGCAAAGTACTTAGAATCTGATCTGGGGGAACACCCTTATTCAGAAGTATTCATTTGCATGTCATTAACATCCCACCACTTTCAGTACTTAAGCTGTCTTCTGAACTGGGACTTCCTCCTGTGGTGTACCCTTCATCTCATCACTTGTCCCTGTGTACTTACACCTAGCTCCAATAACGGCTCCAGTCTGGGCTTCTGAGAGGAGGGAACAATAATGATCAAAGCAGCAGCAGAAGTTTTCAAGTGTTGTTGAGAAATCACGTGCTGTTTTTCTATTCTTTGTATAAACCTTCCTGCTTTTTCCATTTCAGAGCTAATTATGCTAAGGGCAAATTGCCTATTCATCACTGCCTAACAACATATTGTTTCTGATGATGACTGCTTATAGTAAGTATTTCAGTCTTAAATGGGTGGAGTTGGTTAACAGAGTACCCCTGCAGTTTCACAAGAAGAGCTATGCTAATTTGCAGCAGTTAAATATCTGTCCCCTTGACTTCACTTTGCTAGTCAAATGGGTAAATAGCTTCCAAAATACACAGGACTGCACAGCTGAAAATCTTAAAGGCTAGCATTGAAAGCATAGGAAAGAGCATTGACCAGCTGCATGGGATTCATTGCATCAGCCTCAGATGTCTTCAGCATTGGCTCCTGCATCCAAACGCACCATGCCTTCTTCGGAGACAGTGCTAAGATACCATTTCTCTGAGCTACTTTATCTGTCTGTCTTAGGATGAGATGAACTGTACCTTGGGGGTGCTTACTTCTTTCAGTCAACTGTTAAAGGAATGCTTAGGTGATCATCTTAGACATAGCCATGCAAAATGGACAGGTGAATCCTATGTGTTTTGTCTGGAGATGCTAGCTCTCTGTAGACCCTCTTTATTCAGAGTTTCTGTTATGTCCAGAAGACCCTTAAAAGTCTTCACATTCCAGAAGATAAAATAATTCTGTTCATTAGGAAGTTCTTCACTAACAGTTACACTGAGGTGCTTTACCAAACTACTGTGTCACAGCAGCCCTGATATTTGGTTTACTTAAAATCAGATTGCAGAGTATCATACAGAAGAGCCATTTGGTAAATCAACAAGACCTAGAAGAAAACAACACAGAATGCCCTTTCAAGCCAAACTGTGGCTAAAATACTTTGCCTTGCATCATAACCCAGCAATGCCCCATAACATTCAACCTTTCACTATGTTTTAATGACAACGTTTTGTTTAAAAAAACCCAAACCAACAAAGCCAACAATACCTGGAGGATTACGTTGTGTCAATCACTGGCCCAAGGGTGACTAATACTTTTCATTTCAACCATCTATTACGACCAGTGGGAGTCTTTTGTTAAATTATATACTGCACGGTGATGCCTAAAGGCTTTGTCTCTTCCCACGGACCTTTCCCTGGCATTTTTGTTGACATGTCAGCAGCAGCCCCATGAGATCTTGACTTTGCTGTTGGAACTAACTTAAGAAGTTGCCAACACCATTTCACCATTTCTGTCTCCCACATGCTCCTCTTTGCTATCATGGCCTTCTCAGTGATGCCACTGCCAGAAAGCAGAACTGATTCACTTCTTCTGGGATAGTGTTATTCTTGCTGTTCGGCCCTGCAAAGTCTGGTTCTGGAAACAAGAGCAGCCCACAGAGAGGGCAGTGCTCTGCGGTGTGAAGACAGGTCCGAGGCGCCGGGGAAGGGAGGAGAGGGAACATTTTAAATTAGCTTCACTAACAAAGCTAGAGTTTCCTGAAATTATGGCTTCTGTGGACCTCATGCTGTATAAAATGAAAGGAAAACTCAAACCAATTAAGCCTCTGTATTAATTGTGGAAATCCTTACGTTTCCTTCAACAGCTCTGGGTTTTTACTTTTCATTCGAAAGGACAGTTAATTCTCACCTCTGCTTTTTTCCTCCCTTTTTTTTTGCATTTTGGTGATAATTCACTCTTCATTTTTGGAATGTCTTTCAAGACATAACTCCCTACTCAGTGTAAATTATAACACAAAATTAAAATCCCTTCAATATTCAAATAAAAGTCACTTGGAAACCGAAGAAGAAAGCTTTCAAAGGGCAGACTTCGGTAGCCTTTATGTTTGCTTAAAATATATGCTTTACACTTTAATTTTGATTTCTATAATTTACCTCACTTAAGCCACAGTCCTCAAAGATTTATGAATTCTCAGGGAGTTTGCACAACGCATGAAGTTCAACACGAGGATAAATGCAGAATTGAAGGCAGCTGTACTCAGACAGGGGCACTGTGAGAATTTATGCTCTCACAGTCTTCTTGCATAAGACCAGTGCTGGAAGAAGTGCATTGGCTTCATTCTGGCAATGGGGCAACTTCTGCGCCAGCTCTGGCCATGGTCACATGTCGGTTATTACCAGATCTGTGCACTTTTTGGGATCAGCTTGCCCTGGATCAGATACAAGCACACAATTAACGTCTTTCTGTTCAGATAGCCCAAGTATACAGAAATATTTCTGTGCCAGCTTATGCTTTTATACCAGGCTTAAACTGGCTACAGTACCTGCTCCATCAGAAGATGTTCTGGGATAAAAATGACTCCTTCAGAAGCTTTTGAACGCATGTGAATTGATAGAGTAACTCTATACAGGTTCAGTGCTTTGCATCATGCTGTTGTGGCATATTTGACTCAGTATGTGGCACATCAAGACAACGTTCAGGGCCATGTCAAAACCTGGCTGAAGTTCTGGAGGAATAATCACCACCAACCCCCTCAGGAGCTTGTTAGGCTTGCAGACTCAACTTGAACTGCGCTTATACAAGCTGGTTGCCTATGAAAGAGCAACCCAGCCACCTCCATGCTCACTTCTTTGCTTGTTTCTGCTCTTTTCCCACACTGTGAGCGCAATTGAGCTGGATAAAACAAAATGAAATCTGAAAACAAGGGTTATTTCCAATGATGATGTTTTTGATCACATGGCTGTGCAAGTAAAAGCGCTGGCACAACAAGGGCACTGCCATGACAGGAACAAAAGTGCAGGAGGGAAAGCACAGGATATGTGTCCATGTGCTTGGTGGAGAAGGCTTGGGAAACCCTTACACAAGCACTGCCTGTAGAGAAACGCCTACAGAGCCACAGCTGCCATCACGCTGGTAGAGCAGCTTTCCTTATGCAAGGGTACAAATGCAGCATGAGTGGGTTGTCTCTATGTCTTGCTCACCATCCCGAAGCACGGATCTCAAAAACTCTGGGTGAGCATCCCCAGGTGCCCCTGGGTGAGATAAGGCACATCAAGACGAACATGAGGAGGGAAAATTCTGACGCAGACAGGGAGGAAAAAAGTTTGCTCATGGCAGCTACAGATATGGCTCAGGGCCCTGTATAAGAGGTGAAATAAGTGTCACAGTTGGGTCACGAGAAGATAACTACAAGCCAGCTTAGCTACAAGCAGAGATAGCTTGTGAGAGCCAGCCACACTTGGTAATTGCATGCTTTGTGTGATAGATAGCAGAACCAGAAACAGATAACTTATTAAAACTTAGGGCATGGGCAGTGTCCAAAAATATACCCCGGATTACAATGATACCCTTGTAATCGCTGATTACCCCAAGCATGCAACAGTATTTTTATGCGGGGTTTATGCACTTTTTTTATGCCAGCTTTAAGCCTGTCTCTAGGACTTACAATTCCCAGTGTGATGTGAAGTGCAAGGTCCAGTGCTGTGCTGTGAATTCAGTCTGGGTTGATCTATTTGGGGTCTGGAGTCACAGAAAGACTGTGGCAGCATGAAATCACCCCTCCTCGTCCTGTTCTGTTCCAGGGAAGGGAGCAGCTTCCTGGCAGAGGCTGTGGCTCTGCGGATGTAAATTGTGTGTGGGCATGTTCAAAACCAGGTTCAAAATGCCCCAGCTAGGTGATGCGAACTGCTGAACTTTGCTGGTTTGGATTCGTTCACAGACTTTCCTGGGAGCATATTGTCCTGGCAAACCTCATACCATTTCAGCTATCAGCTTCTCATATCCTAAGGTTTTTGATGGACCAGGTACCATGTTTCTTTACCACATCCAGTGTAAAAGCATAAGGAAGATACAAACACCCTATAACATTATTTTGATAAGAACGCTGTCATATGCTCACTTGAGAGCTGGATTGAGTTAGAACTGCTGGGTGTTCCAGTACTGCACAGGTGTGATAGGACAGGACTAATGTTAACTTGTCTCCCCAGGCTATACTGCAATGCCATGTGAGGTAACTCATCCCAAAATGACATTTAGGACATAATTTTGTGGTACCTAGATCTCTGTGCAACAACCTGAGGAATTCCTGTTTTCACATTACTGCCCACCACTCCTTCAAGGCAGGGTGTTAATAAGAGGTAAAGCAAAGCCTGCAAAAAATGGAGGAAAAAGGTGTTTTCTCTTTTGCTAAGACCAGCCCAGCTACCCGACCATAGCACAGGAGAGCTGCACTGGCACAGCTGAAAGAACAGCACAGATGCGGAGCCTGGCAGGGGATGGGGAAAGGTGGGAACCTCAGAACTGCTGACAGCGCTGACAGTGCTGTGCTTTTCTGCCCAGCACCGAGCAGCCGTGGGAAGTGCTCTGCTTTGCTTTGCCACTCTTCCTGCGCTAGCAGGAGTGCTCTATTTAGGCAGCCCCTGTGCTCCAGGAGTCCTCTCAATCCAGTCCCTTAAACGCTAACAGAGGAAGCCAGGGGGTGGACAGGAAGCTGGTGGATGGACCCAAAGCATACAGCTGGTGGAAAGCTGCTCCTTTTGGGCCCTGTGCAGCTCGGTGTCACCTATAGTGTAATTTACGTGTGCTTCCCTGTCCTTGGGTCCAGCTACATGCCTCAGCCTTGCCTGCACGCCAGTATGAAGGTATCAGTCTGAGAGGCAAGGAAGTACTGTGGGGGTGGGGGAAGCAGCAGGATGTCAGCAGCAGCAGTGAGGGCACAACTGGGCAACCTAGCTGCTGGGACATGTCCCACGTCCACATGACATTCAGATGCAGCATGTAAGAACCTGGGTGTGCCAGCAGTGCTCACACAGAGCAGCCCACACGTGGAGGCGTGAGATAGTGGTGGTGGAAGCAGCAGAGGAGTATAAGCTGGAGTAAGGCTGATTGTGTGGCACCCTTCTGTATGTGCTCTGCTCCCCGTGTGCCTTGTAATCACCAGCACGGGGAGAACTCACCCAGCATGAGGAGAACAAGCAGTCTTTAAAGCCTCCCAACCTCCCTCTGGTCTTGGGAGCCCGCTTGCAGCAGGAGAGCTGCACTGTGCAAAGCTTCAGCCAACCTTGGTTGCTAATCTTTCCTCTGCTGTTCCTCACCCTAGCCTGAGACTTCCTCATGGACTTCCCTGGCCAAGGCGAGAGCCATTTCCCTAGACAGTACAATAGGGCACATGTCTAACACTTCACAGTATCAAGGAGGTCAAAGTCACTCCCATTTTCCACACAGGGAAAAGGAGCGGAGGCAGGAAATGAGATGCCCCAGGGCTACGGGATGAATCAGTAGCAGAAGCAAAATGAAAACTCAGAACTTCCTGTCTCTTTACTCATCTCCTTGAACACTGTTGATGATTAAGCTCTTAAAAAGTTAATGCAGTTGATGACCTCTACATCTCTGGTCAGCGATTAGGGCCCCAGTGTATTAAATGTGGAAAAGAATAAGCACAGTTTCAAAGAACTGGGAGGAAAAAAACAGAGAACAAGGAATTTCTTTTGTGGCTACAACATAAACGTTGGGTTCCCATTATTCCCACAGTGCCTCTTCCAGTAAGGAAGGAAGTTGCTCCAGTTCTACCCCTGTGGGTCCACCGAGATTTGAAATCGGCTTAAGCCACAGCTATCACCAAGAGGCAATGCCATGGTTACACTTCCTTCCCTGCACATAGTTTCTGTGCTCCCCCCCCCCCCCCTTCCCTCTCATCAACACAACTGCTCCAGCAGGCATACGAGAAACCAGCCCAGGGAACTGATCGATAGTAACATCAAAAAGTCTTATCCTTTCTCCTGGGCTATTACTGCATAGCTGCATGAAAACTTATGCTGACACAAGGGATGAGGTGCCAGAGGAGAGGAACAAAAGGCTGGAGAAAGGAGCCTCCTGGAACTGATAAGGAAAGTTCACCTCCTCTGTTCCACTGGCTACTCCGAGCTCAGGGAGCATGATCAGGTGCAACCGTGTCTGAGGGTGACAGAAAGCGGCACGCCGGCCCTGCAGCTTTCTCTTGCTTTGCTCCCAAACAGATGGAGCTGACTCAGATTTTTTGATGCTTCTACTTAGTTTGTCATTAGAAGACCGAGTCGTTTACTGCTCTGTGTGTGGGGTGACTATCCACAGGGCTGAAATTGCCTATCCTTGCATTTCATCTGCATTATGATTTTCAATGGATGTCTCAGTCTGTCTCCTTCAGGGGCGCTGGTTTCACTCCATGAGGAAGTCCAAACAGACCGCACATCTTCTTTCCAGTGGTTTTAGGTTTGGGCTTTTAACCTTTAGACTTTCCAAACTTGGCTAAGTATGCTGTGCTGGTGAAGAGCATGATGAACATGTGAACAGAGTGGTTTTGGCCACAGCCAGAGAGACTTCTTCCTGAAGAAAGCAACACTTTCATCCCTCTGCTTGTGTAGGAAGGAAAAGGAAGGTGAGGTGGCACGGTGCTTCACCCTGGGAACTAGCAGGTAGCTCTCCTGGGGCATTTACTGCTTTTTGAAAACTGTTTCTTTTCCTTAAAATTAGGGGACATGCCAATTTTCAAGGATTCACAATCTTGTTAGCACTTTTGCTTCTTTTGTGGTCTTCTAGCTTCTTTTCGTACTGATACGATGCTGACACAAAGCAAAGAACAAAACTCACTGTAGTAAAATAAAAGCTCAAAGATGAGCTGGGACACCACAGTGTAGCCACGTCAGAGCTATAATGGTGAAAATGTGTATTTGGGCTCAGAGTTTCAGCTCTAAAAAACCTCAGACTGCATTTTCAGGGGCACAAAGAAAGATGTTAGTATACATACTGAGTATGGACAACTTGAGTTCAGAGCCTGGGCTTGAAAATCCTTGTTTCACCCAGAAGGACACAGCAACAGACTCTGAGGTAGTATGAAAAGGGATTTTGGCATTACAATAGAGATGTTCCACAGGAATGACATCTTCATACTCAACAACGGCGAAAAAAGGGAGTACCAGGAGAGGACTAGAAACCAGGACATCACCATGATGCTGCATGGGGAACCCACTATGAAAATGATATAGAAAATTCTTCCCTTGTATTAAAAAAGAAGGCATTAGAACTAGAAATGGTCCGATGAAGGGCAAGTACGGAATGGCTTCCATTCATGGTATCACTAAAAAGGCCAGAACGTACTAGCTGGCAAAAAATCAAGGGGGAACACAACAGAAGTCTATTAAAGAAAAATGAATGTAATGGAAAAAATTAATAGGAAGTGACTGTTGTCCCGTTCAACACAAGAGACAGCCATGGATCCTTTCAATCTAGCAGGTGACGGTTCAAAGCCAATGAACAAAGATGGTCTCCACAAGAAGCTAGCTCATCTTTGGAACTCCCTGCCAGGGGACACTTTAAGAGCCAGAACCACGTATGAATCTACAAAGTAAATGGGCAATCTAATGAAGGCAAAATCATCAAAGGCTATGAAATGCGGTGACAGCAAACACTGCCTAAGAAGTCCCTGGGCTGCAGAGAACTGGGAGGATGCCCCAGAGAAGTATCACTGGATGGTTAACATATCCCTCAGCATCCACCACTCGCTTCTTCTGGAGACGGGAGGACGCTGGGCTGGACAGGCAATGGGGCTGACCTAGCAAGGCTGCTCTCATGCATAACAAGACAGAGTTAAATTAGCCATGTATTGCAAACCAGGCCAAAGATAACAAATCTTTGCGGAAATCCACTTTTTAAAACTTACTGCATCTCTAGACCTGATCCTGCTACTGTGTGCATGCACTCAGATGGACCCAGCACTGAGCCCATTACAAATCAATTGCCTTCTTTATGCCTATAGGTTGCTGTACAGAGGAAAACAGTTGTCTGGTCCGGCCCTGGGTTTCCTTTCTTAGCAGCTGCAGTTTGAGTGAAAATGAAGCACACCATTAAACTGTTATGGTAATTTATCCTCACACTTTCTGCTCAACAGGTTTGCTTTGTTTTAAAAGTATGTTTCTGTGATACTTATAGCTATGTATATGTAAGTTTGTGGTTGAAGTAGAAGAGACAGGAAAACCTTGGTTCCCACAGGAAACGTAACTCGACCTCTTGCAAGCAGGTAACACTTTTGCCATATTGGTGTGATAAAGAACTTCAATGAGAGACAAATCCTGCCAAGGTTTACACCTGTGTGCAACTGCCTGATGTGACTAGCTTCAGAGTGGTTAATGAGATTTTTCCATGATTCAGATGCTGCTGGAGGATGCTTTTGGGTGGGAATGGGGCCTACGACAATTCTGGCTGCCAGTAAATGGTGTGTTAAAATCATAGCACCACCTTAGCAGTGCTGGATCTGGCTCTGGAGGCTAGGGTTTGCCTCTGTGTCTGCAGAGGTCTCTGATGGGGCAGGAACGTTCTTCCTGCGGGCCTGCGGTGTTGGGGTGGGGGGCACAAAGTGAGAGCTACAGCTTTGTGTGTGGGGAGGAAGAGATGGGAATGGAAAATACCCCCACGCCCCACCCCACGGGCAATGCCTGTCGCGACTGCCTAACACTGACCCTGCCGTCCCCCTCCGAAAACACCGGGGGCCGCCTGGCACATGGTCCCCTTCCTCGCCCAGGCCTCGGGGCAGCAGGCAGGCTGGGGGGCCCACAGCAGCCGGCCCGGCTGAGCCCGTCCCGCCCTGTCCTGCCGCCTCGCCCCACGGCCCTGCCGCGGACACGCGTGTCCTCCGCCACACACCCCTATTCGACCCGGCAGGGCTATTGTTGGATTGCAGACAGCGGCCGTGGTGGGGACAGCGCTGCCGCGGCCGCTCCCCTCCTCCGTCCTCCTCTCTTTCTCTCCCCGCGAGTTTACCCAGCAGTGCTTTGGTGCGGGCGCGTTTCCGCCGGTTTTTCCTGTTGGAGAAGGGAAGGGGGAGCTGTTTTCTTTCTCTCCCTCCCTCTCCGCTCGCAGTATATTTTGTATCCCTTTTCTCCTCCTCCTCCTCTTCCTCCTCCCTCTCCTCCTCCTCTTCCCCGTCTATCTTTGTCTGGCTCGCAGCACCCCACTCCAGCCCCGCGCCCGTGCCCCGCCGCCGCCGGGACGCGCAGCCGCTGCCCGTCGGTGCCCGGCGCCGTTTCATGCGAGGGCAGCGCCGCGGGAAGGGCTCGGAGGCGGCGGGGGCTCCATCGCGACGCTGGGCGTGAGCTCTCCCCAACCCCCCCATGCAAGAGCGGGGCCGCAGCCGCCGGCTCCCGGCGTGAGCGCCGCCGCCCCGGCCGGGCCGAGCCGAGCCGTGCCATGCCCGGGCAAAGGCTGCACCGTGAAGCTACCAGAGGCTGCCGGCCCCGGCGCCGCTCCTGCCGCCGTCGCCGCGACATGGTGTGAGCCCGCTGCCGCCGGGCACCCACCGACCGACGCACCGAGCGAGCGATCGGCCCGGGCACCGCCGCCCGCCTCGGAGGGACCCATCCCCGCAGTGCACCGCGGGGAGACAGACGGACCGCAGCACCCCCTCTCCTTCCTTCCTCCCTCCTTTCCTTCCTTCACCTCCCTCTCCCCCCTCCTCCTCCCACCATCCATCTATCTATCCATCATCCCCCCCGCCAACCCCTCCCAATGCTGAAGAGTTTCAACCCGGCGGGGCTAGAGTGAAGAAGGGAAGGGCGGAAGGGAGGAGAGGAGCTCCGCGCAATTCACAGCTGCTCTGGGGAGGGGGGAGCGGCGGCCTCGCTATTATTTAACGGAGAAGAAAAAAAACAAGAAGGAAAAAAAAATACACATATAAAGGAAGAGACGGGAAAATGGCGAACGATTCTCCTGCAAAAAGTCTGGTGGATATCGACCTTTCCTCCCTGCGGGTGAGTGCCGGGGTGGGGATCCCCCCGGGGCCGGCGCTCCCCTGGCCGGGGCTGCCGGGCCGGTGGCGGTGGTGGTGGGAGCGGCCGGATCCGGGGCTGGGTGCGAGTCCAGTGTCGGGGCGCGGGGGGCGGGCGGCGGTGGCGGCGTGCGGGGAGCCCGGGGGGGGGGGGGGAGCGCGGCCCTGGGCTGCTTTTCCTTTGTTTGCATGTACTGGCATGTGCGTGGAAAAACAGGGCGCAACAGCTGCACGCCGCCAGCAGCCATCGCCTGACCAAGTGTAACCCCGCTTCTTTTCTCCCCCCCCCCTACCCCCACCCCTCTCTGCCCCTTCTGCCCCCCAGGACCCCGCTGGGATTTTTGAGCTGGTGGAAGTGGTTGGCAATGGCACGTACGGGCAAGTCTACAAGGTTTGTGGCAGCGTTTCTTCTCCTTTTATTATTGCCGTTTGATCGAGACGGTACCCGGTGGCTGTGCCGGGCTGAGCGCTCGGCGGAAGGCGAGCCACCCACTGGGGTTGGGGGTGATAAAACCGTTGTCCTTGTCATTGTTACTGCCCGTGACAAGTTTGGCAGCCTCTCGGCTTCAGCGTTTACAGCGGGGCAGGAATTACTCTCCCGAGCGCACATCCTGAAATGGTGAAATAGTCCCTTATTGTCCTTATTCCCCCCTCCTTCTCCCCAAAGAACCGAACGGGGAGGATGCTGTCGGAGTGTGTTGTGGTGGTACAAATAGGTCCATGGGCTTATTTAAAATTGCTGCTGGAAGTCCTCGTGGAAGTTGCTGCTGCTGCGGTGACTTTAGACAAAGGCATTGGCCCTCATTAAGATTGTCACCCGGTTTCCTTGTTGGAAAACCTTCAGAGTGCTGAAGCTGTGGAGTCGGGAGTGAGCGGTGCCACATCCAACCCTGCATGGTTTTGGGGGGTCAGGGTGACAATGATAAGCAGTCGAAGCAGGGAGGCTTATTTTGTGAAGATCAGAATTCCTAGAATAACCTGTTTGGCAAGTGTATGGCTTTAAAAAACAGGAATCGGAGGGTGCCCATATGGGTATGAAACGGGCCTACCCTTTTTTTTTTTATCCCTCCAGTGTGCAGTCAGTGGAACAAACAAATCTTGAGATTCCATGACTTTGCAGTGAGTGCTGGCTACCAGGATGACTAATTATTCACACAGTCTTAATACTTGGTGAAAGGCTGAAGGCTCTGGCCTTAAACTGTGTAGAAATGAAAGGCAGAGGGAAGGAGAGGTAACCGATTGTGCCTATCTGCTTTGGCTTTATTTTGTTTTCTATTGTATTTATTTATTCTTTTGCTTGTAAACAAGGCAGAATAATTGGTGAGTTTCCTTGATGGCAAAAGACTGCCGCTTGCAGCTCCGGTAACTAAATAAAGCACTTTGGTGCCTCTTCAGCAAACAAAACACATGTCAGTTTGTTTTGAGGGCGTGAACCTCAGCCTTAGTACTGATGGAGAGGTAGTCTGCCCGCGCCGCTGGAGTTGCATGTGAAGACTGGAGGTGGAGTAACCAGGCTGCTGCTGTTGGCAGAAGGCTGGGGGAAAGGATGTGGCTCAGAAGGCCAGAGAGAAAGGGGGAGATAAGTGAGAAGCTGTACTTCATAGACTCATGGAATGGTTTGGGTTGGAAGGGACCTTAAAGCTCATCTAGTTCCACCTCCCCTGCCATAGGCAGGGACACCTTCCACTAGACCGGGTTGCTCAGACCTGACCATTCATTTTTTTCCCCCCTAGCATTTAATTTCTGACAAGTTAAATGCCACCGTTTGTGTATTTTCTGTAGTCCTTCTGCTCCCAGAGCTTGCATCACCTGAACCCTTCTTACATAAAGAAAAATAAAAGTGGGGCGTGAATGTGTGATTTGAAACTCTCCTGTTAATTACTGCAATTCGGTGCATTGTTTCTCAGCTTACTTGTTAATACTTTGACTTGATGAGCGAAGTCCTGGGTGGTTTAAGAGTCTTGACAATAGAAATCTTAAATTTCATTTTCCTTGGGTATGCTAGAACCCTCCTGGAATAGTTAGCATTAGAAATGAAACTCAGCATATGCCTTTATTGACTTGGAAGAGTGAATGACACCTAAGGTCTGAGGGGCATCCCTGTCGCTCTGATAACAGGGGGAGCATGAGGCGGGTTCTGTCACGGCAGTAGTTTAAGTGTGTGTCTGATGAGGTTTCCCCTGCCCTTCCTCATGGTTTCTTCTTGCCTGGTGACTGAGGGGATGGTGCTTTGGGTGCCAGGGATAAAAGAAATAGGTAAATACTGCTTTGCTATGGTGCCTGTTGGACGGTAATGGGTTGTCAGCTGTGTAAGTTTGGATTGGCACTGCTGCTTCTTATGCATTTGTCCGCCTTTGT
Source organism: Myiopsitta monachus (assembly GCA_017639245.1). Taxonomy (NCBI): domain Eukaryota; kingdom Metazoa; phylum Chordata; class Aves; order Psittaciformes; family Psittacidae; genus Myiopsitta; species Myiopsitta monachus. The sequence goes on from CM029927.1 coordinate 40,776,625, forward strand.
GTACAGAGTCTTGACATGTGGGCCCCTAACAGGGTTGTATGTAAACAAGAAACACGAAAACAAAAAACTTCCTTGTTGTGATTAAACCTGGTCTCCTAAAAATAGTTCAGTTATGCAAAAACCCCATAGATCAGTGCTGTAGGATTTAGCTTTTCTCAGCCTCTCTCCTGTTAGGAAAAATGCTCCAGGGACACCCAGAGAGGAAACTGTGCCTCTATGTGGTGAGGGCTTTTGGGGGAGCTGCATAACCCAGGAAAAAGTGTGGTTACATTGTGTTTGCTTGTTGCTTCCCGTTTTCCTCCTACCCAGCAGCCTCCCCTCGGAGTCCCTCTTCCCAGATGGTTTTATTTCCCTTTCCAGCAGGCTGTCATCCCAAGGGACTGGTGGGGGGGAAGGATAGGTAGGTTGTCTGTGGAGCTGTGAGTGCCCCCAGATGTGTGGGGCAGTGTTAGTTTGATGTACTTCCACGCTGGTGTATCGGCATTGGTGATGATGTCACCCGGGAGCGGGATTGGCTGGCTACCTGCCACTGCGGGAGGACGGAGGGAGCGGGAGAGGGCATGACGTTATCTCTTTGTCTAGCTCATAGACCCCGGCGATGATACTGAAGGTCGTGTGCCATGCTGGGGAGTCTGCTTTCCAGCCCCGGGTGGGAAGGACGCTGCGCCGACCTGTTGAAGAGCAGAAAATAGTCCTGTTCTCCTCTCTGCCTCAGCTGGGCTTGCTGGAAATAGCTTAGCTCTGCCAAACTAAAGATATTTCTATACATAGTCCTACCATAGCTATTTATTTAGCTTTATATAGGTGTATTGATGTATATTGGAACATGAAATGCAATGGCAGGCCTTATTTGTTTGGCATCTAACTGCAAGTGGAGTTACACCCTGTCATGGAGCAGTGTGGATCCTCTTGGGATTTTATGCCATTAAATGGGTTGGCTTATGTGGAGTGTGCTGTAGGCCTGGGACCTTGGTGGTGAGGTTTTAAAAACACCAAGTTTTCAGCTGCTGTGCTTGAAGTCTGTGGAGTTTGTTATTTTCATCTTCATAACCTGGCTTACAGCTCTCCTATGCAAAGGAGCCTTGTGTTTCAAGAGGAGCTTATTGCACAGCAGTGAATGGGGGAAGCCTGAGTTCCCCAGCCCCGGGTGCCCAAAAGAAATGGGGTGTTTTGGGGAAGTCTTTGTGCAGGAGAAGGGGCTGTGGCAGGAGTGTTTTATTCATCCTAGGGCAAAGCAGAGCTCATCCAAAATCTTGGAGAATGGAAAGCCAGCCTGGAAGTTGTTCACCCTTTTGTAGTCAGTTCAAAATCTGGGAATAATGACACAGAAGAAAGAAGGAAGGTGCCACAGATTGCATCTCTTGTAAGTTAGAAGCAAAGGGTTACGTGCTGCAGAGCAGAGTTCCCTCCGAAAACACCCGGCTTCAGAACCCTCTGAGTCCTTGAATGCTTTTAAGGAGCCCCATGCCTCTGCTGGAGTTTGGAGAGGAGAAACTGCCCTGCAACAGGTTGGTATCAGCTGATGGGAGCGAGAGGCATGTGCCGGCTTGTCCCTGCCTGCCCTCCTGCAGCAGGCAGAGCTGGCATTGGAGCTCACCTGCCTGGGGCCGGAGCCCCTGAGCTCTCTTTTAACCATCAGAATAGTCATGTGCCGCCTTTAAGCAGTGAGGTGCAAGCAGAGGTGGTGCCAGTGGCACAGAATTCAGCAGAGAAACGGTGATAGTCTGTAACTGTGCTGTTTTGAGCACGATGCTGTCTTATGGGCTGGCTGTGCCTCCAGTCCCTGTCCCTCCTGAGCTCTGTCCTGCTTCACCTGAGCTCTTCTGTATAGCTGGAACTTGCAGCCAGCTTACTGAATGACTGGCTGCCTTCAGGACTTTATATCTGATCTTTTGCAAATCGTGGAGGAGCATTTTTAGCATTGCTGTGGTCAGATTTTAGTTTTTCACATCCAACAGTAAGCTTAATTTGAAGTTTGGCTTGCACAAAATGAAAATGCTCCTGAAATTTGCCTTGAGAGAAGATTCAAACTGGGTGTTTGTTTCCCTTCTATTTTTTTCTAAATGCAGAAGTGACCTGTGAGCTAAAGGTATTGGTTAATACTTTGCACATATTAAAATCTCTATCCTCTGATTGTTCGTGTAGGCACAAGTATTAATTCTGTTATTGAGACTGAACTGTGTGAGGCTGCTCAGTCCATTTATTTCGGGGTGTGCGTATGTGTTTTTAAAGACAGTTAACACGTTGAGAGAGCTGTTGTGAGTGTGCTGTTGTATCTTGCAGATAGCCATCCTAATTCTCTTCCAGCAGCGATGACTGGGAGGAAGGCTGGTTTTGTGTGAGTTCTGAGGCATCGCAGGAGTGCACCAGGAAGAGGAGAATTAGGGATGATATTCCTAATTGCCCTCAGCACAGGCCGGTGTGGCTTTGGAAGAGCCTTGTAATAGTTAATTCATAGTGAAGGCTTCTTTTGTTGATTTATGTTGCAGCCTTCCAAAACTGCATGTAAATGATGTGTATTGTCTAACTGCTGGCTCGTAAAAGGAAATGATGTAAGTTGTGATCGTTTAAATGCTGATTTGAAAAGAAATTAAAACTTGGATAAATGTTTTCCCACGCTATGGATACTCTATTTTTGTCTTAATGGACTTTCTGTCTTAGAAGGTGACCGTGTTGGGGGGTAGGAAAAGAGGACAGTGCTTGGTACTCTCTGCTAACTCAGTTGAATTTATTTTTTAGCCCTCCCCCCCCTTTTCCTTCTTTCACTGCTAAAGGGACATCATTGTGGATTCAAATGATTTTGTTAACACGAATACAATTCCAGTCTTATCGCTATAAAGACAAACTGTGCTGAGGATCAGTGAGGTCACTGGCTTCCAGGAGCTGGTTCAGACCAGCTCTCTTAAGTACGAACTACCCTTCTTCCCTTCCTCCTTGGACTTTTCGGGGGTTGTATTGCAATGGGGGAGTTTGCTGTTGGAGAAACCAGGAAGGGCCAGGCGGTGGCTGGAGAATACTGGCATTTCTCTGGGTCCTGCAGCTAGATGTTTGTGCCCCTGTTCCCCCCCAAATTGGCTGAACTTTTTAGCAGTTCTGCATCACCCAAATCCTTCTTAATTAAATATACAAAACCTAGGCAGGTGGCCAGTGGGGATTGCTGATATTTACTTTTATTAAATAAGAAAAAAGAAAGCAACCTGCTAGTTGTGGGTAACCACGTGTCCCTCTTCTTCTTCCTCCCCCAGTCCATCCGTCTGTTTGTCAAAACATCTTTTCTTTTGTATCTTGTCTTAAATCCAATTGCGGACTCCTGGGTTGGGACTTCTTATTAATCTTGAATAATCGTAAGAGGCACTCTGGGACCTGGCTGCGTGCAGGGATTCAAGGCGGTGGATGTGACAGAACACGGGCTTATGCTGACTCCGAGGAAATTTTCTCAGCTTTCTGCAGGGAGATTTTTTCTATTGATGAGGGTAAAATTTCAGTTGAAATAGTCTTGTACTCTCTCCTTGCTTTTTATGTGTGTGTGCTCCCGCCCTGTTGGCAATGGTAGGGGTCATTTCCCCTGGCTTGCAAAGGTGGATGGTTTTCCCCATAAAGCTCTGCGCACCTCACTCTGGGCATGGAGAAGTGAGCTTTGTTAGTGAAGGCCCAGGGCAGGGATTGTTTTTAGTTTAGGGGTACTGAAGAAAGAAGGGGAGGAAGAACAGAACGTACACCTTCTGTTCCTTGCTTTAGTTTTGCTCTCTCCTGGTAATGGAAGTTTTGGTGACATGTGTCAGCTTCCAGGTACCAGAGCATCAGCAAGAGTGTGCAGAAATGCTTGTTTTGGCCTCTGTGATGATGGCAGGTCTGCGCCTCCCACCCTGGGGGATGATATAGAGGAATGTTCCACTAAGGGAATCATCATTACAAGAGCTGTTCACCCTTTGCATTTCCCTGCCTTCAGCGTATACATTTTTTAGTATAAATTTTTGGACTAGAATGCCAGCTGACTTTTCTCATGTGGTCTAGCATGTGTTTTTGGAAACACATTATGTTCTAGTCATCCTCTTTTCAAGTGGTACTTTCTGTTGCAGGAGTGATTTCAGCCGAGTAGGTTATGTACCTCCCTTCTTGAGATCTGTTTTCCTTGGAGGAAAGTGGTTTTTTTTGTTTTTCCCATTTTACATTTCTGTCTGTACACTGGCTCCGCCAGAAGTGTTTCTCCCTGCCTTTCGATGACGTTCATATTTAAGCTCAATAGCATTGACTTGCACAATGCGAGCTTGACTGTAGTCAAAAGTTACAGTCAGATCCTTATCTGCGGCGTTATTTTAGGTCGCAGTCCAAAGAAAGTGGTGGAAAGAATTTGGCTTGCTTGAACGAGAGGTGGATTTGGGAGGGGATCTCATAGCTTTGCACAAGAGTTTTGTTATCAAATACCTTACGCTTGCAGCATTATGGGTCCCTGACTGTTTTTTAGGCCAGTGCAGGCTCAAGGAAAGGTACTGTTGGCTCTAAAATCAGGCCGCTATGGGAAGGGGGAGGAAAAAACCCACAACTGTGCATACTTCTTGGGAACTTTAAGGTAGCTTTGAATGTAGAGGACTTGGAGATCTTGATGTTACGTCTCTGTATTACTTCCAAAGTGTGTTTTCCGCCTTGGATGCGGTGTGAAACACTTGCACAGAGGTACAAAATACAGCACTGATTACAAACTGCAGAGTGCTGCCAAATGGTCAACACGCTGCTGGGAAGTTCACGATGCCTCAGCGCAGCCCTCATTCCTAGTCCCTTGTCCTGTCCTGAGCAAGGCTTGCTGTGTCTCCTTCTGAGTGGCCCGGGGCTCAGCAGTCCTAACTTCTGCGGTATTGATTTCAGTGTTAGAGAAAGGACAGAGCAGCTTTCTGAAAGAGAAGCGAGTACAGACAGGAGACATGGTAGTCCTGCAGGCAAAGCAGTCCCTTGCTCTCCTGGTCTTTGCTGTCCTGCAGCAGAGTGAGATCTGCTGCTCTGAATGTAGTGAATAACCACAATTTGACCTCAGTGGTGGTGGTTTTAATTTGCTGCTGAAGAAGGATAAAATCACAGAGTCTGGGGAATGCAGATGCTCACCCTTGCAGAGGACTTGCACTTCTGAGGCACATAGGGACCAAATAGATGTGTGGATAGAGTAGGCTTTTGTCCCTTTCATTTGGAAGTTGGTGCAGCTAACTCCTGTCTTGAGTACCCTGTAGCAGGCATGAAGGGTGTTGGCACCTCCCTGGGGTTCTCCCATGACCTCCTCTTGCTTGATCTTGCATCATACTCATAAGTGAAGGAGCAACTCTGTGGGAAAATGTGGAGTTAGGAGGAGATAGTGGGACAGCTCGGGGAGAAGCAGCCTACTGAAGGTGAGTTTACAGAGGAAAGAAGAGGGAGCAGAAGGAGAAGCTGGCTTAAATAGGAAGAGTGACTTGATGGACTATTCATAGTTGAGGGAAACAAAAAGTAGTGTGGAGCCAGAGGAGTGCTTAATACAAGAAAAAGTGAGGGACAGCTTGATTGTCAATAATAACTACATTAGCGTATATCATTCCATATTAAAACCCATATATGTTATGAAAGAGATTAGCTTTTACCCATGGCAGGTCACTAACCACCAGGCTTTGGGCTTATGCAGACCAGGGGAATGTTTGTTGACACAGGTTTTTTGTGCTGATTTCAGCATGGCCCTGGCTGAGGAGACCGCCCTCAGCGCACCACCTCAGTGGTGGTGTGACCACGTGCCAGAATAATTGATGTCTTCTGGGGGAGACTGTTCGACACTCCTGGCAAAATCCTTCTTTCCCACCAAAGCGGCACCTCCTTGGGCTGCTCTGCCACTCTGGCTGTCATTACTGCTGTGCAAACAGGACACTGCAAGTGCCAGCAGGTCCTGATCAGCCTGTCTAGTAATAAAACAGCTAATGTGGTAAAACTGCCAACGTGGATGCAGTTATACTGGTATTGTAGTGCTTATCTGGTACGTCTCCGTCACCTCCCTTTGGAGCTGTCCCACGGCATGTTGATAATCCCTACTCTGTGTGCAGGGATCACAGTGACTCATGGTACCTGCGGCTGAAGGAGCTGCATGGGCTGTAGGCACACGCTTCCTGGAGCAAGGCAGCGCTGCCCCTGGAAAGGGTGTGCTGTGGGCTGGGGTCAGCAGCGTGGCTACTGGGGCTGTTGGTGGTGCATTGTGGCTGTTTGTCAGCTTCCTCCCCTGCCCCTCTGTGCTGCCAGTGCCCCAATATCTCCCTGGCTCCAGGGCTGCTGGGGCGGCTCACTTGCCTAGTGCTCTTTCCATCACCCTGGCCAGGGAAGTCCTAAAAGATCCAGGTTGGATGGGCCTTTGAGCAACCTGGTCTAGTGGAAGGTGTCCCTTCCCATGGTTGATGGTCTTTAAGTTCTCTTCCAACCCAAACCGTTCTACAGTCCCTTTGGGAATCTTGTGTTTGCAGCTTTGGAGGCATGGGTGCTGCCCTGCTCTGCACCTGCCTCTGAAAGATTTCCTTCTTCTAGTGCCACTCTCCACATGGAAATGGTGGTCGTCATGTCCATACATAACACCTGTCTGCTTGGTCTTTGGCTCCTTACTCTTTAATGTACTAACCCCAAATGTGGCTTTGGCTTTCAGTATACTTCTGGAGTCCCCTTCACTTCACTGGACATTTTAGGCCTCTCAAAATCGGGCTGGTTTGGCTTTGAATGTTTGAGTTTCCATCTTTTTATGTTGTACCAGCCTGTGGTACGGACTTGTTGGCTCTGGTTCCTGCACCTGGCAGCTTCATCAGGGGACGTAGGTGAAATGGGAGGGCTTTACTTTGGCAGGTAAAGGAATGGCAGCAGCTTGAAATACTCAGTTGCACCAAATCTGAGTTTTACTGTCTTCCAGAGGACTACTAAGGCAATAGTTCACTCCTGCTGGTTTACCTCAAAGCTGATGTGCTTTGTTTGGGATTTTTTGCAACAGTTAAAAGTTACTTTAAGTCTTAAAACCACAACAGTCAATTTCAGTTAAGCTCTGGTAGGTTTCAATGGTTTCTTCCCAGGATTTTGTGAAAGTAGCTGTAGGGGATGGCAGTGAGCAAGAGTTCATGATTCTAATTTAAACAGTAAGCTCAAACCAAAATAAACTTGTCTCAAAACTTGCCCCCTGCGCTTCAAGCTATCTAATGGTATTGGGTTGTTCTGTTTTCGAACCCAGGAAATAAAAGCTTAATGTCAATGGGCCTTAATGTGTCACAGTAAAGTATACTATGGTGTATTTGGATTTATGTGTCTTAAAGTCCAGGACCCCCCAGCATTATTGCAGTTCATAGTTTTTCTTCATTTTTGTGCTTCACAAGGAATATTCAATAGAATAACTAAAAGGAAGCACAACTGTACCCATTTTGCAAGGCTGCTGTCCAGAGGGAATACTTGTGCACCAGTTCCTGCAAGAGTTATTATGACTATTGCAGTAGCACATGTTAGTGGACTACCGCTTAGGGTCCATCAGCATTTCGATTTTCTTTATGCATCCCTTACCTACAAGGGTGTGTAACTTGGGTACCAGTATTCTTTGCATTTTGTAATGAAAGCTGCAGATAGAACATCTGGTCAGTAGTTTACAGCTTGTTTCTGAGCACTAGGCTTGGATGGTACTTTTGAAAGGTGCTTAAATAGGGTCTGCTGTAGGCCTATTGACCCTCTGCTGTCTAAATCTGAGCTGGGTGGAGAGAAAGAGGACAGAGGAATGGCCTCAGGAGATAACTACCCTAAGGATGAGTTCAGTTGCTCTTTACCTGAGTCTTTATTAATTATAACGGAAGCTTATTGTGAATGTCTCAGTTGTATGTCTTCTAGATGTCTAAGATTGGCAGATTGACACCCCCCTTCTTCCCCCCATACCATGCATGTAGTAGCTCCTACAGTCTGTTGCCTTTGTGAGATACATAGTAGGAGTGAAGATGCCTCTATACATGGATATGCAGAAGTGCATAGCATATAAAACCCCTCTTGCCCATCGCTGGGAAGAGAAGCATCCCTTTACCCAGAAGGCTCATAAATAAGTGACTGGCTTTTGCGTGCATTTGCCAAAAGGTGAATGTGCTTTCCCTCAGTATCTCTGCACCTTTATATGAAGGCTGGGAACTTAAATGTAGATGGGTTTATTTCTGCAGAACTTCTGAGGTTTCTGGTTGAGAAGAGCTACCAGTGTGAGAAGTCAATGTGTTGTATCTCCTCTCGTGCTCTCTGCAATAAGGGCTGAGGTCTTCCTTGTTAAAATAAATTATATGTCTACAGAGAATTCATTTGTTCTAGGTTACCGTTTTTCAGGGGAGAATTGCAGAAATACTTTTAAACTCTGGATGGTCTCAGTAGGGGTTGTAATTAAGTGTCTGACATTCAAGCTGTTTTTTTCAAAGATGTGTTTCTCTGCAAGGTATCCTTTCCCAGCAAACCTGTGTGGGTTTTTGTTATTTATTTTTCCCCAGCCATGCCATTGTATTGCTTCTCTGTAGCTGTGAGCTCGGCTAATAAATTCAGTCTGGTTGGGATTTTATTTTTAAATTTCAGCCTGTTGTAAATCCAACCCTGATTTTTCTCTTAACGCTTGGGGCTTTTTTGAGGCAATATAATGTGTGTTCCTTCAGTAGCGAGAGTGGACATTCCTGAAGTACTTGAAGTTTCATATTCCACACCAGTTTGTTAAACCGAACTATCAATTGCATGGTAATCTCCCGTGTAAACACAGAAGGAAGCGGAGCTCTTTCGTGCTTCTCTGATACTCAGGTTATTCACTGTGCTTTACACCCTCCTTGGGTGAGGATGTGTGAGAGAAGCACAGTGGGGAGCTGATGTAATTTATTCCCAGCCATCCAGGAAATATGTGACAGAGGTACACTCCAAATCTCTGGATGCGAAGTTCTGTGCTTTGACCAGAAGAGATCCCTTTGTTGCCTTAGTGATAGTTGGGATCAGCTTTCACACTTGCCCATGCCAAAGAGGGGGAACACTTTACATGTTGACCCCCTGGTCTTGTAAGAGCCACTCAGAGGAAGGGACTGAATGTTCTTGGGCAGCTGAGCGAGCCTCATGGTACCCCTGCTTGTTTTACTTGTGTTTGTGGTGGAACTGTTATGTGCCTGTCTTGCAGTTGTTGAGGCTTCTGTTTGTAAATGGGTTTTGCAGAAAGGCCTGAACTGAATTGCTCACATTGAGCTGTATTGCTGTCTGTAACAGAGGTGAGGCGGGTATTAGGATATTTTATTATGACTAAACAGCAGTGTTAATACCTTTAAAATTGGTATATAGATGTTTATGAGCAGATACCACATGACAGCGGTAGCTTCAGGGGCCTTCTGCTGCGTAAGAGAGCTCATGGTTGGTTTAGAAAGCAAATAAATAAAATTTAAAAAGCCACCCTAACACAATGAAGCACGTTAAACCGAAAATGCAAAGTGATGCTCTATGCTTGGCTTATCCTGCAAGTCCGCTGTTATTTCAGCAGATTAAGTTAATGATGTACTGTCACAGGAGAAGGAACAAAAGGCGCAGCGTTGAGAGCTGCGGGGAAGTCTCGCATGTGGAGGGCCCCCCTGATTTCATGGCATGTGTTCTGTACACCAGCACCATACCTCACACCTGATGCTCTCGTTCCGGGGCACTTTTGGGGGAGACCCTGTGCCGCAGGGGTTGGGGCTTTGGCAGGTCTGGCACACCTCCAGGCTCCCTTAAATTGTCGCCTTCGCCTGTGTTTCTGGTGTGGTCTTGTGGGGGAAGAAAGAATGTCAGGCTATTAATAGTGACTGCGCAGGCTTTCTCCTCTTCATCTGTTAAAAAACACTGGAATGCTTTGAATAACAAATTACCAAAAAACCATTTTTTTTTGGTTTTTCAATCTGAGCAATGGGAGGTGTGCTTCGCTCCTTACTTTCCCCCATGTGAAGTGCAGCAAAATCCTCTGATCTGGCTTGTCCTCGGGGGCTATGGAAAATGCTTTACACGGCTCCCTCTGCGTATTTTAGGTTCTCGCCAAGAGTCAAATTCTGGAGTGATGACAAGTGAATATGGAGAAAATGTTTCAAGTCATGTGAAAGAAATGTTACTTGCTAAATAACTTGTGTGTTAAAAGAAGGGATGGGAAAAGCTTTTCCTAGGCTTTGTGGAAGTCTTATATGGCAAGGAATGAAAATCTTTAATATTGACCTAATTTTATTTGTATTTAAGATCAAAGAGCTCTTGTGAATGAGTTGCTTGTCTTATATGTCACTGGCTTTATGGTTTTCTGAATGGCTTGAGGCAGTAAATCAGTCCTGAGCAATGCTACCTTTCCTTATGTTTCCTCTGAGGTAATGGAAGAGCTCTCTGGTTTCCTCTTCAGGAATAAAAATATATTTGTTACTGAGCAGATTTCTTTCTGGTTCAGTTGCTGAGTTTGGAGGTGCCTCCTCATGGATCAAGTGTTGTGGCAGCGCGTGCATTGGGTTGTGGGAGAGGAAGAGAGATGGGCAATGAAACCACTGTCATTGACACTGCCACTTCGGTCGTAGATCAAGTCCTTGCTGTGATAGGGGTTTGACTTTAGGAGCATCCCCTTCTGCTGCTGCTCTGCATCTCTTACCTTTTGATAACAAAGCGTGTAGTCAGTGTGTGCTGTTGTTGTGAGGCAATATGTTTTGAACACAAATGGTGTGTTAGCACTGGGCTGTGTGGGAAAGGGGTAGGTTTTCTTTTGTACTGCCCACCAGTAGGATTTCCAGTTGCGGAAAGGGGAGGGGAAGGTGAAACAGACATCTGAAACACCCTGGGTGGTATCTCCTTACTTTATTCCAGCGGGGAGAGGAATCCCACTTGCTAACATGGTACAGGGCTGTGCTGGAGGTGCCGGGTCTTAGAGATAGCTCATTCTCAGTGGAGAATCTTTCTCCCTAACTCAGATAGGAGAAGATATGGAAAGGGAATGTGGACAGCATTTCAGATCTGCAAAGATGGCAACAACTTATTTTGTAGATCCTTGGGAGTTTGGAAACAAAGCCAGTAGGCTTGGGTATTAAAGTGTCACGTTACTGTTAATACCCATTCGCCCTGCAGGGTCAATATGCTTCAGAGAAGAGATGAAATCTCTGTGGGTGCCATTGTCTGAACTGTTGACAGATGTGAAATAGCACGTGTATATGAAAACCCATTGAAGAGGTGTGGGTGGTACAGTACTGCTGAGGTGGGTATTTGGTCTGCTGAGCTTTGACTGCTAGTGGGTCTGTGTCAGTGGTGGTGGATGGTGCTGACATGGCCGAAACTCGTCTCCTCTGCTTGGAGTTGCTGTTCCTTGTGAAAGTGAGAGGTGCCCAATAAATGGGGATTCTTGTAAAGCCACTTGTGTTGCTGAGCTTTACCATACCTGGCTTTTTGTCAAGGTTAGCTGGAAAGTTGGAAGTGCGTTTTCCTTCCAAGAACTCTTGGTTTAAAGCGCCATTAATTGTATGTCGGTTACCATATGTGTTACGATAATAACCAAGAGTGGAAAGGACTAGATTTATTTCAGAAAACATTTCACCTAGTAAAAATTTAATAGCTTGTCCGCCTTCAAAGGCCATTCCTTTTTTATCCTTTGCAGACTGTGCACCCAGCAGCAGTACAGAGTGTTTCCCAGAGAGCCGTGTTTATAACCTGACCTTGAGATGCTGCTCTTCCTAAGAGATGGGGCTGTTCAAGGATGCTCAGTCCTGAGTTTCTTCGCAAGGCACAGATTGGGTTCGCCTCTGCTGTGCTGAATTCTGTGGGTTTCTTTTAATAGTGACTACGGACAGCTTTGAAAGATGATAAAACCAGCACGCTGAAATGACTAGGGACTTGCGTCTGAATCACAGCTGTCAGCAAAACCACCTAGTTTTGGGAACTGCTCTGCATGATGGCAGAAAGTCTTGTGAGCGCCCGAGCCAAAGTTTTCTTTGACAAATATGTGGTTTGATGATTTGAATGTTTTGAGGGGAGAGTTTTTGAATGTCTCTGCTGTTTTAGGGTGGTAGGAATAATATCCTTTACGGATTATGCAGACTACCTGTGTATTTATAATTCAAGAGGCATTGATGTCATCTGAGAGAAAAAGAAGTGTGTTGGAATAAGACCATGGTAAAGGTAGTCTTTCTTCTGCAGTGTTCAGGTGTATATTGGTTTGGTTCAGATTGCTTTTCTAAAGCTAGAAGTACTTTGACTGTCCAGGGTCAGGTCCTGTCTGCTGGAGTCAGTGGAACTATACTGGGTATCCGCCTCGTTGCAGCTTGGGATTAGAGCTGTGTGGGCAAAGGCTTGCACATTTTGGTTTGAGACAATGTTCCCTCATCAGGCTTGAGAGAAAAAGGTGTTCTTTCTAGAAATCTTTTTGGAACATGAGGCATTTTTCAGAAGTGCCTCATGACTGAAACTTCTTTGCCTTATTCTTTAGTCTTTTCCCATAGAATGAGTTTTTTATTTTTGCTCTTTTTTATTTAGCGGTGGCAGGTTTCTCTCCCTTTCTGTGGTTCGTTTTGTCCTCGCGCTCTTCCCTCATCCTCATCTGATGTGGGTGAATTCCTCCTGCTGCTCTCCCTTCCTCTAAACTCGACACTCATCATGCTTTGCATTTCTTCCTCTAGGCTTGTCTGTGGCTTTTTTTTTGGTATAAAAGTAAGTAGCGAATAGAAAGGATATGGTTAAATCCGCATGACCTCTGGTATTGGCTGTAGTTCTGCCAAGATGAGTGAGGTTTGTTTGTATTTTCATTAATGTGTTTCTCCACATGCATTCTGTGCCTTCTTTAGATCTTTCTTTTTTTTGTTTGTGGTCTCTTTTCACCCTGGCCTTCCAAAGAAATGAGGCTCCATCCGTTTCACCCTGTCCTCAGCACTTTGTCAACCTCAGGGCTGACTTCAGCTGTATGTTGGTTTGGGGTACGGGTCTAATCTGAAATCTTCCCAAGTTTCATGAAAAATGGATGACTAGGTAGATGGGAGCGAGAGAGCCTGTTGTCTCTTCTCCTACCCGTCCTTCCCTGTGGAGAAAGCCTACTGGCCTCCCTCTATTGGGCACTGGGAAGATGCATGCCCAAGGTGAAGGCTTCAGGTTTATCTCTGCTTGCATCACCGGCTGTTTGCTGAGAGGTCACAGTTGTTACCTGTTGGCTGAGCAAGAAAAGAGAAGGAAAAGGTCTCAGGTCTGTCTTCTGCTCCGCTGGGTTATTTTATTATTCCTCCCCCCATTGTCTTTCGGACAAAACTGTGGTGCCATCTCCTGAAATTAGGGGTGTCCCTGCTGGTGGAGGTGGCAGTCGGAGGAGCTCTGTGGGGATGCTCTCTCCCAAGAGCTCCTCTTTCTGCCGGGATTGAAGGAGTGAGGTTTGTATATGCTAACTAAAGTGCATTGAAAGTCTTTGTCTAGACAAGGCACACTGCCCTTGACACATGCTAAGTCAGTGTAGTTAAAGCCTCAGGTACTTAGCGTGTATGCTAACCTCGGGTGGTAAATCCAGGGCTAGACAAGCCCCCTGAGGAGGTGGTGGACTAGGTGGGGATTTCTTTGCATTAGTCTTTGCTTCAATCTCAGCTGGTGCCTGAATACAGGACTGCTAATAAACAGTTGTAAACCCTGGGTGCTTTGCTCTTGTCAGCTCCTGTCTGAATAGGTTTTTTTTCATGACACATGCTTGTTTGCTCATGTTTCTTTTTTAAGGAAAGCAGTTAAACTAGGCAATAACCCCCAGTAATTCAGTGCTCTGTTAAGCATGTAATAAACCAAGCTCCAAATCCCTTGCTCTCAAGCCATTAGAAACTGCTGCCCTTTGTTTCTCCCTGTGGGGGAAGGAGGGAATAAATGGGGCACAGCCCACTTGTTTGATGTGGGAAGGACAAAAGGGTGGTCAGAGAGGGGAGCAGTGCCATGCATTACCGTCCTTCCCAAAAGACACTGGATCAAAACCTGGCCTTTGCTCTGTGCCTGTGATGGCAGGTTTGTTTAAGGAAGGGATTGCAGCTCTTCATGGCTGGGGATGGATGAAGCACCGGGTCTAAGCTCACCTCCCTGAGCAAAGCTTTTTGATGCCAGTGTGGGTGCAGAGTGGAAACAAAGCAAAGGTTTTAACCAGTGTGTGGATGTGTTCAGGACAAGTGTCTTACAGAGTTCTGGGAAACAAAATTAAGTGCCTTCTTACCTCTGAATTGCCCTTTTAAGCCTCAAACCCAAGCTCTGTGAATCAGTTTGCTCTTTTACAAGGACAGTGGTTTCATGCCATTTCTCGACATTATTTTGGAAGCTGCATTTCCAGAGAAGAGCTTTCTTACCCATATGCAGAACAAATTTTAGCAGAATGTTTCACTTCCTTCTAGCTTCAGACTTAGGAAAATGAACTCCATCATGACTTTTCAAAGTGTGGGTTTAAGCAGAAGCTCTCAAGGCATTTCAGTGCTGCTTCTGATGCAGCTGTTAGTTTAAGGAATCTCTTTTTAAACTGGAGGTGGCTGGTAAATATATTGAGGAGGGGGAAAATGCAGTATTGAGCTGAATAAACTGTGGTTTAGCTGATACTCTGAGGCTGGTGGCAGGTAAAAGAGACATCCTGTTGGAAAGATAAAAGGAGAAGGACTAGTTTAAATTTAAATACGTCCAATTTTTAACAACCTTTCTTAAAGTTTTCTCCTTCTGCAACTTACTTTACCAGCACTGCCATCCAGGAGAGAACCCTCTCCCTGCCACCCCACTTCAACTGCTCTGTTGTAATGCTTCTGGCTGTTCAAAATTTGATGTGACATTTAGTGCAATTCACTGTAGCACATTTAGTGTACATGAATTTTGTTTCCCAGTCTGTTACGTATAAGAAGGTACCCAGTGGCTCTGTAAATGCCGAATGGCAGTGTGTAAGACTGTATGCATGAGGCAACTGGTAGGGAGGGGCAGGGGAGCTGAGGGAGGAGAGCAGGTCGTCCCCAAGGGTCTGAGTTCATCTTGTTGGCTTTCAGCTTCCATGTAGACTGTCACCGCATCCTGTCTCTGGTTCTGCGGGTTAGCCAATGCGATTGTCCCCCTGAGACTGTGTGGGCATCATGGCCTTAAGAAATGGTTCATTTAATTCATCAGGATGCTAATAACATTTGGTGGGGGAAGCTTTAAATGTGGAATGGCTGCCCTTGAAACCTGGAGCTTAGTCACTGTTTTACTTGCTGGTTGTGCTTCTCCTTCCTGAGTGTGTCTGGGGCTATCTGCTCGCTGTGCTGGAGCGATGCTCTTCCCTTGGGAGCCACCTGCCCCTCTGCTTTGATTCAGGCTGTGCTGCCCAGGAACCTCTGTCAAAAGAAGCAGAGCTTGTGGGAGAGCTGTGGGACACGCCAGGCTTATTATACCCACAGTTTCCCAGCCTGCCATGTTCACCAGGTGAAGTAAAATTGGTTATCTATTCAGATTTTTCTCACCTTGTGAATGAATTGAGGCGTGTGTAAGAGTGTCTGTGGCCTTGTGCCATGTTGTGTGCAGCGGAGGATGAAGAAGAAGCTGATGTACATCTCTTCTCCAGCGTTATCCGTGCTGACTGCTGCTGTATCCTTATTCGGTCTTTCAGGTGCTGGGTAATAATGCAGTGGTACCTCTCGTAGCAGCAGGCAACAAATTCTAAAGATCAAAACTCTCCCACTCAGGTAGCTGCAATTTTGAATGTACTCACATAGCCTCCTTTTTTCACCCAGGAAAACCATGATCGCATCTATTGCTCAAGCTGTTTTTTAAGGTTCCCTCCTCCCCTCCCATCCCCTGATCTGCAAGGAGGTGACAGTTGTGGGAGGATTGAGCCAAGTCTGTTTTTTAGGTATTAGGAGGTCCTTAAAGGAGTTTCTGTTGAGCCCCACCATCTGGCCAGAGATTCGTTTGCTGAGGAGCTGCACTGGTTCCAGGGGAGAACTGTTCCGATACAGTGTGTGAGGTACTAGCAGGCTAAAAAGGCAGTAAGGGGAAGGTGTGGGCTGCTGTATGGTTACTTGACAGTTTCTTAAAGATTTAACTGGATAATAAATAGCAGGTAGGCCAGACAAGTGGGCAGATCTGTTTCTTGGAGGGATTGGTCCTGACCTCTGTAATGCACTGGGTAGGCAAAAGGCTCTAGTCATTGCTCCTGTATGGCAAATTCTGTAACAGTGTAGATGCCTGGGTACTTGGGAATCACTTACTTCCCTTCATTGGTCTAGCCCATCCCATGCAGGAATTGCTGAAAGCAGGTTATGTTCTTGGGAAGAGTTTGGATTGCAGCAGATTTCCAGCTTGACCCCTTGAAGTGTTTGGATTGCTAGAACAAACTCAGGAGAGAGATGCTCTTGCCCTCGGACACAGATCCTGTTTGTCCTGCTCTGCTGAATTTAACGTGCTGCCTTTCATGCTCTCCATGCTGGAATTGATGGAAGATTAGAGCCAGGGGGACACGACACGCACATCCCGCTCTGGGGGCAGTGCACGGGGAGGGGGGTTCATGTTTAGGCACCAAAAGGATGAAAGGGTGCACTTTGGAAAAGATACTCCTTCATCTTACTGATAAGTGGCACTGGGCAGGCGCAGGGACAGGAGGTTAATGCCCCTTTTACCCAGGTCTGTTTAAAGAAAGTCATTTAGCTGAAATATACATCCACAGCTCATTTGTGTTTAAACTGAAATTACTGAGTGAAGAAATGCATCCTGGGAACAGATTAAGCCATATGTTAGGAAAGGAGCACATTCCTCTCAAGCTGAGTTGACAGCAGCACGCTTAAGGGTTTTCTGTATTAAATATTCGATAAATCTCTACTAGACTTGAATTCTGTGTGGTTTTAATTACTTTTGATTTTTAAGCCTGTGGGATTCTGACATTTTTCTTCATCGTTATCCTGTTTCATTGTGGAATGAGCACTTGGGTATAATTACCCATAGCCATGTCCTGGTGATGGGCAGAGCTAACCCTGCAGAGCTACATAAGGCTGCATTTCCAGCTCCTGGAGATCCAGAAAGCTCTGGTCCTGAAATTTGTTGCTTCAGAAATACTTGATTGACATCATTGTGTTGCTGTGAGGTTGGGCTTATTGCTACTTCCTATACTTTATTAAAAATCTATTATTAAAAGCACAAGCATGTGTGTTTGCTGCTAATGAACCCCTCCTTTCTGTGCTATTGGCAGCAATTTGCTATAGTGTTGTTAGCAGCCGGTGCTTCCAGGGATGGTGGAGTGGTAGGGAGGCATTTGCTCCTCCTATTTTCCTTGAGATTTTATCTTATTTTATTTTGATTTTATTTTATATAAAAATATTTAGAGTTAGGGTTTTCTTTTTAGGCTGGAGAGAGGCAGATTCTCCCTGTGCATTTTAAAGCAGAGTTCTGGATCTTCCTTTCCCATTGAGTTGTGTTTGGAGGATTTTTGCCTGTCTATGAGCTGTAAGTGTGTTGATGCCGCTGGCAGCTTTGCCTGTTTGCTTCCTTCCCCCCAACTCTGAGCAGGGCAGAGGTCGAACCTTTCACCTGCTCCCCTCTTTGCATTGCCAGTGTTTGGATAAACTTGTCTTGCCGAGGAGCCACAGGCACAGGCAATTTCTGCAGGGCAGATGCACCCGCATTATCTCCCGGTGTGCTTTATGCTGGGTAGTGTGGTGGTGGTCTCAAAACACTGAATGCACACAGAGGTCGAGGGGAGAAGAAACACAACCGAAACCTGGCATAAGCAGTTGCTTGTAGTTGTTTCAGACAGTCTATTCTTGCTGTTGCTTTATCACTCACGTGTTTTGGGCTGGCAGACTCTGGACCTCGGAGGGTAAGGAAATAATAGATCCACTCTAGAGAGAACTTGGTTTGCTTAGTCACAGTACGGGTATCTTTCTTAGCAAGAACATCAGTTTTAAGGGAGAGCACTGG
Source organism: Myiopsitta monachus (assembly GCA_017639245.1). Lineage (NCBI taxonomy): Eukaryota > Metazoa > Chordata > Aves > Psittaciformes > Psittacidae > Myiopsitta > Myiopsitta monachus. The sequence continues at coordinate 40,794,502 of CM029927.1, forward strand.
TCCCATGTGAGCAGTTGTGATATTTTGTTGTGAGGAATCAGTGCATTCCTGTGCAAAGCAGAGCTGTTACAAATACTTTCACCTGGCTAGGGGTGCAGGCTGGGGGTTTAGTTGACAGTCTCCCTGTTTCTCCTTATTTTGACCGTGTCTGCAGCTCTTTGCATCTTGAGAAGTCCTTTCTGGAGATGTTTTTTTGTGATCCCCCCCCTATGGTATCTTCTTGGTCTCTCACTTTCCATCCTTCAGAATATTACAGACTTGGGAAATTAATCTTTCTTTGTTATGTTTTCCAGAAGGTTGTAGGTATTAAAGAAATGCTGGAGACATCTAAAACGAAAGACCTCCCCAGCCAAAAAATATAATACAAGCCACCTTAATAACTTGGTCTTCTCCGTCCTCCTGCAATCAATCCTCCTATTCCGTCAGCCTCAGGGCCTCCCTGAGGTCTTTCCCCTCTGGATTTGCCAAGTGCTCAGCTGCATGTTAATCGCCAGTAATAAAAAGCATGCTTAAGATCAGACGAGTGTCTAAAGATGCTTGTCCAGGCTACATGTCTCCTCTGTCTCTGCAGCTCTTTCCAACAATGTGCGGGTGGAGTGATTCAGCCCCCTCAGCTGCAGTGCTCACTTGCGGGCACTGGCTTGGCCATTTCCCTCTTACCTCCTGACAGGTATCAGTGGGATCCATGTTTCTCAGGAAAGAACTGGCAGGTTGCGTATGATTGAGTAGAGGATGTGTTTGCTTTGTGGAAAACACTGGTGAAACTTCAGCTAAAGGGCTCTGGCTCATTCTGCTCTTTACTCTGAGACCACATGTGTTCTAAGAGGACTCCTCCTATGGGCACCTAAGGTGAAGATGCTACCGGCATGGGTACGGTCATAAGGGCATGGTCAAATAACTGATTAGGGTGGACCTGCATCAGGGCTTATGTTAGCCCTGGGTGACCCTCTGGCTAACCGCAGATTTGAAAGCTTAAGCTCAGGTGGGGGAGCCTGGTGGTGCTGTCTTTTCCTCCATCACCTGCCTCTGCCAGTGCTTGTCAGCACCTTGGCGTTGCCCAGTGCCAGTTTAACTCCTTGTCAGTTCATCTCTGTTATACAAGTCATCTGCTGACAAAACAAAGATCTGGGTCACTGCTCTTAAAATAGATGCAGCATTGGGCAAATTGTTCAAGGAAGCTCTCCTTTCCTTTGAGAAGGCAATGTCAACCCAGCCTCATAGGTATGCCCCTAACAAGCACGGCATCCTTCCGCAGAGGCCCCGTCAGTTTAGCAACACTTGCTTAATGCCGTTCTAAAATACAGTGTCCAGCTGTTTGCACAATGTCTGACTTGTGGCTTGCAGGGGCATGTTGGGGGTTTTCTTTATATTAACACAGATCTATGCGTCAGTATGAACTGCTTTTTTTGAGGTGGTCTTTGCAAATCTTTGTGCTTTGATGCCTGCAAGTATGGTGTAGTTAACTTTAATGCATAAAAGCAGTGATAAATGGTATCTGTACAAGCTGGTTGTTGCCCTTGCTTACAGGCAGTTTACTGGTGCCAATTTCATCTTGGTAATAGTCACCCAGTAACTGCTTTGAACACCCTGTGCCCATGTATGGGTGTGCAGCCATTCAAGGTTAATTTACTCATGAAATCCAGTTTTAAGGTCACAGCTGGGCCTCTGCAGGCTCTGATCCCAAGTTTAGAGGACTTGCTGCACCACATACCTTTCTGCCAAAGTCCTGCGAACTTCTTGGACCTGGGCTGCAAAATGTTCTGCCTGGTTGGTTTACTCTGCTCGTCTAGGGGATTTCTGCTCTTCAGAGGGCTGCTGTCACTTGGAGTGGGATGGAAAACACACCGGTTGAAAAAGGGGAACTGGAAAGTAGGATGTTGGTTCTTTTTACTCATCAGAGTCCACCTCTGTCTGTGTGTCCTGACTTCACTGTGGGCATGGAAAGCATGTAGCCAGTGATTTGATAAATTGGGAAGTCTGGGTGGAATTTCCAGTTGTGAGGCAAATGGAGTGAAGTATGGTTTGGTGTCCCATGAATGGGTTCCCTACTTGACCCTGTCCCAGCCTGGGTTGGGAGTAGCAGAAAAGTCCATCTAATGGTAGGGGAGGTGTCAGTTTTCTACCAATTACGGAGTCATAGAGTCATTGTGGTTGGAAAAGACCTTTAAGATTGAGTTCAACTGTTAACTTAGCACTGCCAAATCACGCCTTGGAGAACATGGTATGTTTTTGAGAGGCAGTGATTTGGCAGCATATGCCCTCATAATTCTTTCCCTGCCCTTTTCCTATTGTTATATTTGTAATATCTGCTTTGTGTTTGCGTTGTACCCCAAGGAGACTAGACAAGATTGTGGACGGGGTCTTGCTATCGTGTGAAATCATCAGCACAAATTGTGCACCCCCTCAAGGCTCTAGGGGAGCAGACGCCTTAAAGATGGATCTGACAAAACCAGACTACTGACCAGAGAGCCATGTATGCAAGCAGGGAAAGTACTGCTGAGAGTTGTGTGCATGGGGTTGTAACTGGAGATTGAGATGTACCTTTTGGTAACAGGAAAACTCTCTCTTTGTGAGGATTCTGTAGCCATGAAAACAGCAGTGACCACTCGCGTCACAAAATATAGGGAATGCTGATGGTGTTTCTGTAGTGTGTTAGTAAGAGCACTTGGCTAGCTAGGCACTGGGATTCAAGCTCTTTCTCTGGGATGTTATTCATTGTCTCCTGCCCCCAAAGGCTAATCCAGCTGCTGTGCTGTAGGAAAGTCTTGGTAGAATTGATACCTCTCTCTTACTGAAATTGTTATACTTTACACAAATAAATGATTGGTTTGGGAAGGGGATGATGCGATTCATATGGCTTTGTGTCATATATCATCACATACAGTGTTTTGAGTCCCAAATCTGCTTGTCTAAAAGTATTAGAATACTATGTGGGTGAAAAACAGGATGCCCCTTCCCCATGATATATTTGCAGGAAAAAAAGAGTGCCTCAGCACTGCTGAGGATGAGAGGGGAGGCCAGTCTGAACTGAGGAGTTGCTGTTGATAGGTACCAGTTTTACCACCAATAAGGAACAGAGGATGTCGAATACCTCTGTAGATACTGCGCTCAATGGGAACAGAAAGCTCCCTCCTTTATCTGGCCTGTATGTCCCCACTGGTTTGTGAGTCCAAGCCATCTCTTGCCTATCAGCTAAGAACAAACCATTTCCTTTCACAGACTAGAGGAAAAACCAAGGAACAGTGTGGTAACTATTAATAATGTTTCTCTACTTTCCTGTGATAAAATGTTGGCTTTGTTCCTTTTTCTCTTGATGATGAGAAAGAAGAAGTGCCAGGCAGTGATTTTAAGCTGCCTGCTCCAAGGAACACTGCTGCTTTGGAAATTAACTCTTTCCCCTTGCCGTGCTGCCATTGGGGTTAATCCTGACCTGGAGCCTAGCATTTGCCTTTTCATTTTGGATTCTTCCCACTCCCAAATCACAAATCTAATCAACTTAAACAGAAATTAAAGATGCTAACTGGGAGAAGGCTTTGTAACTGCTTTCCTAAGGAGGCTGGTGCTCGTCCTGCTGTAGCCTTTTGTCAGGGATGCATTGGGAGCACAAAACCTGTTAGCTGTTTTCTGCCTCAGATCATTGTGAGGAAGATGGACTGAAGGAGTGTCAAAAATTGTTTCAGGTGATTGTCGCCCTTTTTATTTCAGCTTTTTCTCAAGTTTTGCTTTACTGAGCCCAGCTCTAAACCAATATGACCTTCAGCTGCTTCTAAACCCTCATTTGGGAGCCAAGCTTTGGGCTTCAGTGCTTGGTTGAGAAAGGCTGAGGATTGGGACAGGGAAAGATTTGATGGCATGTGAGTGTATTTATGAGATCAGGCCCAAAGTAATCCACTTGACAATACTGAAATACTGCAATACACAGAGTAGCATTTTTCAGGGCGATGCTGTACACTTCAGTTCGTTGCTCTATCTTTAGAAAGTAGTTCTCTCTCTCTCTGTTCAGTATTCCTTTTAAAAAATTAAGTTGGCCCTGGAATGGTTTCTTTTTAGATCTAGGGTGAAATATTCACGTAGGCTAGGAAAAAAGCAAAAAGGAAATGGGAGTTTGCTGGAATGCTTCTTGTTGCGTGTGCTCTGCTTTTAGCTTTTCTTCTCTTTCCTGGAAATGTTGAGCTAAACCTTAAACCAGGGTTTGAATGGTGAAATCGCATGAAGTGCTAATTTGGACTCAAAAGGTAAGATTACAAAAGGAAGATGAATGGAAGGGTGGATGTAATGCAGAGAGGTTGAATTAGTATATTGAGTTAAAGCCATGTGTGGAATATTTTCACTCAAGCGTTTCATGCAACTTCTGACCAAGAGCTCTCACTGCTATGTCATTTCTTGGTCTCCTCTGTGTCATTAACCATGAATTTTTCAGTGTATGAGAGAACTGTGTGTGTACTGCACATCAGAATAGTATAAATCATGCATGTTAACATACTAAAGAGATAATGCTAACTGTTCTAGCTGTCTGCTAGCGTCTTGAAAATCAGGACTTCTGGATCAATGCCCTTCCCTCAATGTATGGAGCTGTGACAGCTGTCCCTTGGATATATGTGTATGTATTGCTTTTTAGTTCCTATATCAATCAGTAGCTTTATGCAAGTCTTGATCAGGTTGATAAAAGGCAAAAAAGGATCCTGTCTAATACAGCTTATGGTGAAAGTGGCACAGTAAGTTCCTCGTGCATGAACAGCAGTCCTCTGATGCATCAAGGAGACCTGATTATACAACAGGGCTAATCAGCTCTGGATGCTGCCATGAATTATGGGTTGGCTTAAGTGCTACGATACACGTTTCTGCCTTAAATTGACGGCAGAAGCAAAACAGAAGACCAGAACAGAAAGCCCAAATGTCGACAAGGCTTATCTTCTTTACGTCTCGATCAGGGTTAAAGAAGTGGTTTCCTAATGTAATTATAACCTTTCTCTTTGATGCAGGCTAGCAAGAATAAACCAGGTTATATTGAAACTTTACTGCATAGTGTTACACAACCATGCTTATTTAAATGTGGCTATTTTCATGATATGCACTGAGCCTAATGTGAGACATGGATTAAGAGTGTTGACCCACTGAAACATAGCTGAATAGAGGAACAACGTTTGTAGAAGTCACAGTGAAATTTGGAAATTTTCCAATGTGTTTGCACTTAGGGCAGAAAGAAAGGGAAAAATAATGAATGTTAGGAGAAAAAAAATCCTATCTGCCTGGTGTGTTGGTGGCTTACCTTAGTGGCATCTATGGTTGAGAGTGGAATAGGTGCTTCCAGGTGATTCATCTGATCCATCTTGAGACCCTGATCAAAAAGTGACTAGCTGAAACTAGCAGATAGGTGCCCTGAATTAGGACAGATGTGTTCCCTCCCTCCATCTCCGTAATTTCCCAAACTCAGATTGCTTGTGAAGATGAGGAGGGTGGCTTTGGTCTACCCCTGGTAATTCCCAAACCAAGTCCACAACTATTTAGGTGAGTTTGGAGGAGAATTGTGCTTGGGAGGTGATGGTTCAGATTGAGTGGCTTTCAGAAGTATGGTACAGTGCTGGCTCTTGAGTACTCAGCTGTTTCTTAGATATGCAAATCCGCTCCCTCTGATTTGGCTGGGAGAGCTGGGTGTCTGCACCTCCTCATGATGAGATTGTTTGTTTGTTTATCTGTATGGGGTTTTCAACATTGTAAGTTCCCAGTATAATTACAATAATAGATGGCATGGTTATTTCACAGTGTGCCCTCTGCCGTGATCAGCTGCTCCACTCGAGAGCATACCTGCCTGTCCATGGCTTCCTACCCTCTTGCCATCTTCGTATTCCAGTTGTTCCAGCTTTCCCCTCCTTGGAAACAGCAGAAGTTTTCACACACGTAAAAAATGATAATAAAGGGACATGCAGAATGTGATCTAGTGAGGAGGAAATTATTAACACATTCGTAAGAAGCAGCGCTCTGTTGCCTTATGGCTGGGAGCACTGGGTGACACAGCCCCGTGACGTGCTAGGTGTGTCTGTGGAGGAGAGCTGGCACTTACCTTGCAAGTAATTACAGCCTAAGCAAGCTTAGAGAAGGGGTGGAGTGCAGGGAATAATTCGGTTTGAGGATTCATTGTGCAAGGAGGTTGGCTTTACTTGCGCTCACATTTAATTTTTCTTCCAGGGTTTTACCCATGCAGGCTTCAAGTCACACAGTCAGGGGACACTGCCATCCTTATGCTGTTCTTGGGATGGGACTCTCAAACTTTAACCCCCAGCATTTAAACGTGGCTGTTTCTCAGGCATTCCCTTCAGCAGAAGCATCAGCTGGAAGAGCTCGGCTCTTCACCTCTGCTGTGCTGGTACTCGCTAAGGCTCTGGGTCAGCTGGAAACTGTTAGCTCTGGAGTCGGAACCCTTGGAAACACACAAAACCTGGGTTAAAAATGTTGGGGTGGGGCACTGAATGGACGTCCCTCAGGTCTCACCTGCACTATGAACACAATCATGTAGGTCTCTTTCCCCGGAGTACAACTCGGCCTGAATGAATGGTTGTAATATTGCTGATCACAAACACCCCACGGCTTCTTGGTTCCCTTGAACAGGCCCACAGGGCTACACTTACAGACGCTTATCAGCTTTGTCTTGAGAAGTTTCAGTTGTATGCTACTGCTCTTGAAGAAACATCACAGGGCCCAAAAGGCTGTAGGAAAAACTGTGCCTTTTCTTTTTCCTTCTCCTCTCAGCCTGTGTTTCTGCGGGACAGTGGATGTACTGGCCAGTGCAATACCAAATTCACTTTTGATTATTGTTGTTGTGTCTTGATGGGAGTTTAAATCGAGATGCGAAAGCCCCACATCAGAAAACTGATAAATCATTTACCCAGAGGCTGTAGTAAAGGTGTTCAAGTTTCTTGATAGGTTTTCCCCTCAGATTGCATTTTGGCTGTGCAGCCCTTTTATTTGTTTGAATGAGGGATGCTCCCTCCTTATGTTTGCTGCTTTTTCCCTTTACAAGCCGAACATCCCTCAGGTGCGCAGCTGAGCCAGCCTTGGGTGGGTGGGATGGAAGGCAAGGGGAGGACAAGTGTATGCAGGAAAAGACATATTCTAGATTCCTGCTGTGGAGGTGAGTAATCGCTGGAGGATAAAGCAAAACAAGAGAGTTACAGACACAGTTTTAGCTTGCATCCCTTTCCCCACCCAAGAGCTGTGTGCCTTTTTGTTATTAAGGTCTAAAGAGCGGAGCCACACGGTTGCAGAAAAAGCTGTGGGCTGCGTGTTTTGGTGGTGTTGGGAAAAACCTTGCAAACTGCCCTACGGTTTTTCTCTTTTTGCAAAGGTGATGTGTAGCCAAATGGCAGATACGGAATTATCTGTGAAAGGGATTGTATCATCATTGCACAGGAGGTGAGGGTATTTGTGTACTGTCTGGGTATGAGGATATCAAAAAATCATAATGTGGTTTTGTAGGTCTGAGTATGTAGTGCTTTGGGAACACAAGGCAGAGCAGGAGCCTGCTGGCACAGTCCCCCAGCCTGGCAGTGTTAAAGGTTTTGTGTATGAGGCCATGAACAGTGGCTCTAAATGTGATGCTATTGATTTTCTTCCCTGCAGTGTTTCATAAATACTGTTCAGTTTAACTCAGCTTTTAACCTTGCGCGCAGGTTGAAGCATGAGGCTTCTCCCCTTGCATCAAGTTGCTCACTCAGTGGAAAAAAAGCCAACAAAAATCAAACCCCAACTGCTCTACAGCCCAAATCCCATCGGTACACGAAAACATGCTCATTCTGCTGTCAAAAGGGGTGGAAACCCTTCAGGGTGGTCCGTGTGAGGTCTTGCACCATACCGTGCTGCCTGGACCCTTGGGCTGCAATCTTAGATGGCTTCATTTCTCAACCTGGATCAGTATAGCATCTGTTTGGACCCAGAAGGGCTTTGTAGTACAGCCTGGCTCTGTTGAGTTGTAGACTGCATGAGGTACTTGGCGCTCGCCTTGAAAGGTGGCTGTAGAGTGCTCTGAATGGAAATCTTACAGCTAACCAAGAATTGTTTTCCACCACAAGGTTACTATTTCACTGAATATTGCATTGCATATTCATTAAAAAAAACATAAAGTCCAGTGTGGGAGGTTCATACATTCTCCATACTTTTGTAATGTTCTGATTTTTCTGGGCGTGCAGGTGTCTCATTTACATTCCTAGAAACATGTTTCCTTTAAAGTCAGGGCTTCTGATTTGTTATACTTAGTTAGCTTAAGGCAGCCTTGGCACCACTCAGGAACACCTTTGAGAGGGGATTGTTTCACAACTTCAGGAGCTGATGTCATGGCAGTATGAGCAAAAGGAAAACCATCGGAAGTGTCACCGTGTGAGCTCCTGTGCTGTGTCATTGTGAGTGTGGTTTTTCTGTGTGTTGAATTTCTGTCACTGCGTGTCTTTACTTGCGTCCACGTGTTGTACTCTGCCTCTTGTACAGCCAACCTCTTGCGCAGGTTATTGTGCAGTTTCTGCTCCCAGTTGCATAGGTCTGGATTTGGTTGGTGCTACACTCCCCTATCTGATTTATTAATTGCTGTTTCATATGGACCAGCTAATACTGAGGAGCATCCTGGCTGCTTCTTGCCTGTGCCTTGCCTTCTTATAGCCATCTGGCAGCTGGAGACATTGTGTGTAATTAGAAATATCCCAGAATGGTACACCTCAAAGTGTAATTGGGGTGCGTGTAGGGGCAGTTGGAACATGTGAGACCTGTGCTCTCTGCAGACTGACCCACATAAAACAGAACTACAAAAGAAATACACAATGTGGAAGTTTCTTTGTATTTTACACCTCTGCATGCTTACACTTCTGCTTAAGGTCAGGTTATCGGCACAGGTGTCTAATTGGAAGCATCGCTAAAAGATTCTAATATTGAATGTGACTTTCTAGTACTCTAATACTGAAGTTGAGCTCCTCCAGGAGCCAAATTCTTTCATTTTGTGACGGAAAGATTTTAAACAAGGGCAAACGCTGCGTATGTTTGTGTCTTTTTTTATATTTTTTAGGAAACTTTTTTTTTTTTTTTAAAAAGTGGTTCTATGTAAGTTAAATGAAAAGTAGTTCTATGTATGTTAGTTGTAGCCATTAGGATGCTGATAGGTTGTTCCTGTGCTTCCAGACAGCGTAGCCATGGTCCAGCCGTTGCACTTGAATTCTTTGCATTCTGGCAGCGCTTGCAGTTCAGCTGTTGGGATCCTTTGGTGTGTAGAAATCCACACGGTGGGAAGGCATGAACGTGGGTTCTGTGCTGAAAAATCATTCAATCGATTCTTCTCTCTTCCCCCCCCATCCTGCCGTGGAAAAGTGCAAACATGCACTTGTGATGGCTGTTTGTTTGCTTTGCAGAGGTTCAACTGCAAAACCTGCTCTGAAATTATGTTCCTTGAAAGCCTTCTGGAGAATGGTGTGCTCAAGCCAAAAAGGTTTTGTTGTTGTTCTTCCTGCTTCCATGGAAGAAATCGAAGTATAGAAAAAATACAGCTTAAATGCCTCAGATATTTATTTTGCCCTTTCATTGCACAAGCCTCCCTTCCCTCCTTTGGCTGGGAGGTCAGGGCATGTTTGTGTGTGTGTGTGGCTGTGCTTTAGGGGAGAACCCTGCTGTACGGGCACTTACGGGCCTCCTCTGGGCTCTGGCCTCTTTATTATTTTAACAATTAATCTTTCACCATTTTTCATGGTGGAATAATATATATTAATGTAATGTACAATATAATTAATGTACAATAATAAATACACCCTTCTCTCTTCCCTCCTCTTCCCCCCCCCCCAGATTCTCAGGAATCTCTGCTCGATTACTTATCTCCAAGCTTGCACAAATAAGTCCTCCAGTGGTATCTAGCCAATGAAACGTTGGAGGGATGTGTTTGACTTTGGTTTGTGCAGTCACTGTACCTTACCCATTTGTCCTGAAGACAGAAAAGAATGTTGACATTCGCAGTGTGAAAATAAATATTTGAAGATAGGTTTTGGTCTGTCAGCATAAATAAAATCCTTCTCTTGTTTGCGTTTTCAGGGTCTATATTGTAGCCTTCACAATACTAGCCTGTATCATCGAGAGCCTTTCATAGGACACATTTTAAGTTTAAAGTTAAAACCAGAAAACAAACCAGAAGTGAAACTCCTCTGCTCCTATAATTGCTTGTATTCCTTTCTTCCACCTAAATTCCATATGTTTTTTTTTCCTTTTATGTTTTTTCTTATCCCCACTATGAATGGGATGTTTGCTGTCCCACTTGGTAGCTCAAACCCGTGCCCCAGCCCGTGCTTTCTTGGGAAGCTTTAGTTTCAAGTAAAATCTGAGAACTTCTGTAGGCTGCTAAAGGAGAATCGGAAGGCTTGCTTCGTGTTAGAGCTCCCACCTTCTTTCTTAGCTGTGGAAATAAATGGAAGACTTGTTTTGGTGACCTGATGTGTTTGCCTGAATGCCTTCCTTTTCACTGATGGATAGAGGGACAGACAGGCTTGTAGCTCTGTGTTAACAGTGGACCATGGGAACACTAGTTCCCAGAGCAGGACTTGTAACAGCAGGAAAGGAGCAGAAGCCAAAATATCTACATTTTATTCCATGTGTGTGCATCTGCTCCAGGAAGCTTCAAGATGGGAAAAATCTAAGATTCAAGGATACCGAGTTGGTAGCTTTGTTCTTGCATGTTCCTAGGTATTGTTCAGCTTTCCTCTCCGTTCTTTCTCTGCCTTGTTGGAAGAGTGTAAGCCCTTGTCTTAGACCATTCACCAACCAGTATAACTACCTAAGAAAGTAAGAAATAGCATGGTGAGTTTGGACTGGTCCAGATTTGTTTGCCTGAGGCTGAACAGGGAATCATGTAGTGGGCTCTAGGGGAGAGACCTCTTGCAAAGAAAATAGTTCCTCAAGGGATGGCACTAATTTCTCGAAGTTCAGTTTGCACCAGACAAGGATATCTGTACCAGTGAGGTGCAGTGTCTCCCAGGCACCCAGGAAAGGTGTGCCAATGGGAATGGGCTTTCATGGATGGAGATATGAGTGCCTCCCCAGCTCTCCAACTAGTAGTGCAAAGCGTCTTCTGGAGTTTTGCTTTAAAGACTAAAGGGGACCAGAAACATTTGGCATTGGGTCAAAATGCTGAGATTATTGTTTTACTTGCTGTGTTTTTATTTTATTTCTAAAGCCAAGGTGAGATTGGTGCTGCTCTGTAGTATGTTGTCGGTTGTTTTCTATGTCCTTCTGATGCTACTGTACCTGCCAGTACTGTTGCAGACCATCAGGATTCTGTTAGCTCCAGAGAAGACTATAAAAGAGCAGTTGTTGGTATTGATTTGTGCACTGAAGAGTTCTCTGTCAGTCTGTGTTGCATGCAAGGACCAGATCTGTTTTTGATCTGATTAGTTTGGTTATAGCTTGAGGTGGAAGAGCTGAAAACTGCCTGGAAGCCTCTTTGGCATCATTTGTTTTCCTTGATTGCTTCAAAATACTGTTGCTTTTTCTTGGACTTTATTGCGCGTCCTTTCCCTGCCCCCTTTAAAAGGGGCTGCTGTGTTTGGTGCCGTGTTTGTGGAAAATCTAACGCTGACGGGCAGTAATAGATTTAAACAACTTTCCTTGAAACCTCTTTGTCATCCTTGGCCTTCCTGGCAGACTGATTGTATTCTGCAGAGCAGAGGCCTGGAGTCAGATTTCACGTTTTGGTTAATTTTGCCGATCATTTAGAGCTAAGGGTGTTGCAGGGAGAAGACAGCAGAACTGTGTGAAAAACATGGGCTTTAATTGCTTGAGGTTTTTTTTTGCTTATCCAGAGGAATTAGTTTTCCTGCCTTTCCTGCCTTTTCAGTTCATGCCCTAAAAATCACTGAACTCTCAATGAAGAAGTAAATGTGAAGTCAACAGATTTGGCTTCCTTGGTAGTGTTTGTTTGAAAGAAAGTTTTCACTTTTAAAGGTTTAAGAGGTGAAAGTGTAACCAACCCTCTGCAGTGGTACTTCCACCTCCTCACTAGCGGCCTGTATCCCGTGGTGTCCTACCCAGAGGTGGTCCCCTGATGGGACTAAGACCCTAGCGGTGGCTGTTAAGATGAAGAACGCTCCGTGTAGGGCTCCATATGTCCTACAGCTTTGCTCTAGTCTCTGTTCTATCTCTGTTCTGGCAATAGTAAATAGTTAGGGTGATTCCTCATGGTGTGAGAGGCCAAAGAAGGCACCAGCTGCTTTCTGTTCAGAGTACAGATCACCTACCTTGTGGGGCATATGCACTTTGAAATGCTAGCACCTTAAACTCACACCATGTCTTTTTTGCTTACTCTGCTCACTATCGAGGTGGATGCAAGGCACAAAAAGTAAGCACCAAGTTAAGAGTTGTGATTCAGTGAGGTTCTTTGTTCCTTCCTGTGCAATATTAACCTTGTAATGGTCTTTTGGGTAAACAGTTGCTGGGAACGGTTCAGGAGTCTGATCGCTTTTGCCAAATCTGTGGTTGGAAAGAATGACAGACAGGAGGATGGAGCTGGGGTTTGCTAAGCTGCTTTGGTTTCCTGGAGAACGATGCCTGGTTAATCTGTCACTGCTCTGGGGTGCCTGGGTGTCCCCCAGTGGGACTGCAGATGGGGTACAGAGGGTTCACATGGATCACCAGGCAGCAGGGCTAGAGCAGGATGGGTCTGAAGCAGGAAAGCCTCTGCTCTGAAACAGTGGCATCAGGGTGGCAGCGCTTGGTCAGAGCTGCATCAGTATCTTACTGATGTAGAACATGGTCCCTTTGAGAAGAGGCAGGAGAAGGCTTATGTGACAGCATTAGAGGCAGCAGTTAGGAAGGAAAGACTGACAAATTTGCTTTTAGTCAGCTCGCGCCAGGAAAAGCCATCATTAACTATTAGAGAAGCAGCTGGTTCTGAGCTGCATCAATGGCATGTAGACCTTTTTTCAGGTACTGGCAACTCAGCCTGCTGGCTCACTGGTGGAGTGCAGTCCATTTTCCTGTTGCTCTCGGGTTTTTCTGCAGTGTGGTAACGGGCAGAGCCTGGGGTAAGTTGAAAACTGGTTGTTGGCCAGTGAGATCTCGCTGGTGCCATGTGTGCTTTTGGCTTTTGTCTGCGTGGGTTTCGGGGCTCTGATTTGACTTAGGGAAGACAGATTGAATCAACCTGCGTGCTCTTTAAAGCACTTCTGTGTGTGGCTGTAATTTGCTTTTCCAAAAGAGTGAGTGTTGGTCCATTTTTGCCTGCTAATTATTTTTCCTTTTAGTATAGTGCCGGCCTGAGTTTTTCAGAACTAGTCCACTGAGAGGAAAAAAAAATGGAAGCGTTTAGGCAAATGGAAGGCTTCAGCAGCTTAGTGCTTGTCTACATGGGGAAGTTAGTGCGCAGTAAGCTAGGGTGTGAATTTACAGCACGCTAGCTGCTCTGCACTAACTCCCCCTGTGGATGCTGAGTGTGCACTAAGAGCGCCTGTTGTGCAGGTTAATTTAGTCCGCTGAGAGAAAGTGTGCTGAAAATTCACACTGTCGCTTCCTTCACCCTGACTTTCCCATGTAGACAAGCCCTTAGTGAGTGTAGGCTAAAATGTCCTTGTTCAGAGGTCTGGTTTGAATTTTTTTCTTTCCCCCCTTTTTTTCTTTCTTTCTTCCTCTCCTCCCTTTTTCTTTCCTCTCTTTTCTCTCATCAGTGCAGATTAAATGTTACTGGGGCTTTGTCATCCTGGTGAAGGCTCTCTGTACATATGAACTGGGGGGGAAGGAAGGAAGGAATGACTTCAGAGGGAGACCTGAAGGGGAGTATCACCTGCAAGTGTAAACTGTTTCTGGACCAGATGCAGAAAGGAGCATGTCCTCCAAAGCATGAGGTGGGTTTGACTCAGCCAAAACAGCACAGCCAAAAGCTAGAAAGCATCATAATTTGGAGGAAGGTACTTCCCCTTTCTTAGAAGATGAGGAGCTATTTATGCATGAAACTGTAGGTTTTGTAGATTTATTGTTAAATATGTTTAATCTTCAGCAGTTAGAGATCCCATAAAAAATTCTTCAGCAAGCAGAGGCAGTAATTCTCTTACTGATTCCTGAGATACCGGGGTAGATGAGTGTTGTGGAAACAAATTGATTTTTTTATAGGTTGTACTCACTGATGGTTATTTCCCTCATCACATCTCACTGCCTGTTGTCTCAGTTCATTTCCTCTTGGGAGGCAGGAAACATGAGAAGGAAAATTGTATGATCTAGTACAAAATGTAGAGCCCTCAGTCATTTTGATTTTTAGATACAGGCTAACATAGGAAATTGTGGCTATGTCTTACTGAGATTTTTCAATCTAGGTTTTCGAGAAATAGGTGGTTCTGACTTAGACGGAATGGAAATTGGCGTTTCTTCCTCTTAGCTGGGAGGGCAAGAAGGCATGGTTACACACCTGTGTGAAAATGAGCCACTCCTTTTCAGCTCATCTCACTGTGCTAAAATAAGCCCAGTCAAGTGGGTGAAATGGGTCAGGTACAGTGTTATGCCATACTGGCTCTTTGTATGTGTATTCTGATTCACAGTGGAGTTTCACAGATAACTCTCCCAACTTGTCTGCCCCAGTCCTGATGAGGAGGGATGTACAGACTCTTCCCTTTTTAATCCCTCCAGTTCGTGAGCACTCCCATGCAATTCATGCACACGTCGTCATACTGGATGCAGCCCCTTTCATCCAGTGTTTCCAAATGTGAAGGAGAATGAGCAGTTGGGAGGTGAAAGAGAAATGCCAGGGCTGTATTGGTTAAGAGATCATGTTTTAAGGATGCGCACAAACATTCACTGAACTACAGAAAACATAGGCTAGGTTTGGGGCTTGGTTGTGTGTTGGAAATCCTCCCCACAGGCCCCATCAATGCTGTCTTAATGGTCCACCGCTGTCTTAATGGTTCACCGCTGTAATAGCCTGGAGGCACCACCACAGGGGATGAAGGATGTATGTTGCTCATCTTCCCCATCCCTATTGGTACAGTGCTTAAAATCAAAGCAATTATATCAACCTCTTTACAATGGAGTCCGTGTTGTTATTGATGTAGTTTGTCTTTAAAGCACAGAAATTACAGTGGTGGTTTCTGCTTGGTGTCCTGGCTGATGCAGCCCTGAGTTTCTGAAGCTTGCTTTGGCCTCTTGTAGCGGAGATCATGAGCTGTAAACAGGAGTATGCCACCACTTTGGGGTGTTTTGACTTAATTCTTCCTAGCACTGTTTCTTGTCTGCTGCAGTATATCAGCCGGTGGTTTGTCAGCCCGTAAACATGTATTTCTTTATTTTATAGAGAGTTTATAAAACACAGGAAAAAGTTCCTGTTGGGTTCAGGAAGAATAAACCAACCCTCAACAAATCTCTGCAAAGGAGCAGGAGTTGTGGCTTATATTGTAACTGTAGCATATTGTTGATGGATTTTATTTTAACAATAAAAGAAAACCCCCAAACCAACAAAAAAAAAACCCAAAACAACAAAACATTGCAAGCTGGTAGGTGGTGCAATTTCCCTTCCAAATTAAACTGATCTATGCCCTTTTCTCTTGCCTGATGTAACCTCACTTAAATTGCTTTGAACAATTTTTGTTTTCTTTTTTGAATCTGTCTGGTCATTTCCTTTCTTTTCTGGCATCTGTGGTGGGAATATGTCTCTATTTAGCCCCTCCTCCCCTCCTTTCCATTTTTGGGAGACCCTTCTCCTATAAATGTTCCCAGTGCTGGCTTCCCTGGACCGCCGCTCCTGGCCGTGCCAAGCAGTGAACAAAGCTGAACTTTAGCAGTCTCTTGGCTTTCCAGTCGCCTGTCAGCTTCCAAATAGAGGCTGGGGAGACTGATGAGGCACTGTTCGCCTCCCTCCTGCTTTGTTGCCCTTTGGCAAGGCAAGGCCGCCCACTGGAACTGTGCCCTCCTGGACTTATAAAGACATTACTCGCCTTCTTTTAGCCTGGGTTTGGGTTTGAGTGACTCCCTTTATAGCTAATGTGGCACAGAGGTAGGATTGTGCTGTGGCTGAAAGCTCAGGCTCTGCTGAGATTGGGGTGCTTGCACTGGGGGTCCTCCTTGTTTTTATGGGTGGGAAGAGTCATTCAGAGCATCGCTTCTTCCCTTTGAGCATCAAACACCTGAACACAAGTAAGCAGGACAGGAGAAGGAAAATGGGACCCTCAACTTCCGTAGGTTTCCTGCATGTAGCTGGGAGGTGCAGGAGATGTGGAGCAGCAGGAGCCATGGCAAAGCCTCACTGTGTGGGGGACCGGCAGCTCTGCGTGGAGGGAGGACTCGAAGGTGACAGTGATAAGGCTTGGATCCTAGTAACCCGACTAATAAAGGACTTACTCCAGCCTTAATAAGCTCCTTGGACAGATGGATTCTGTTGGACAGATGGATTTAATCTGGGAAAATGATTACATGGCTTTTGTGCTCATTAGTATTTCTGGTCTTGGTATTTATGCATTAATATTCTTGCAGTAGGTAGGTGAAAATAGGGTTGTGTAAACCTGAACTGCTTTCTGCTTGCAGCAGGGGGGCAAGATGCTTTTGTGCTCCCTTTCCTACCCAGTACATGGTTAATACATGTGCTCGTCTGTATAGAGTCTATATATTCCTGGGATTCTTGCAGAGTGAGGTGCAAACTCTTATTTTGATATGGCTGTGAAACCCCATGTCCCCTGAAGGTGCAGCTGTGAGTGATTTTCCAAGCAGGAATATTCTGTCTGCATCTCGTGTGCAGCCACCCTTTTGAAAGAGACTTAGTGGCTCTTTGAGGTAGAGAGGAATGTCAAAGTTGGGACTGTTGGGTTGTCCTTATATTCCCAGTAATATCATAGGCAGCAGGGTGGACCAGAGGGTAGCTAAATAGCTTCACTGTGTTCATATAATAGAGGAAAGCACTTGCACCAAAGTGGGTGTGTAATAGGAAAATAATTAATGTTAGGACAGAGGGTGCTAATAAGCATCAATCTCTCCCTCAGTTTCATTGAGAGTAAGAAGCTATAGAAGCATAGAGTGAGAAAGAACATGCCAAACTGTTGGGACTTCTTGTTTTCATTGCTGTAAGTGAGAGGTACTTAATTTTAAGCACTCAATTTTCCCATTATGGATGGCTGTCATTTGCAGCTCTGGACTGGCTGGGGATGTTTGAAATAGCTGGGGCATGATGAAATTTTAAGTGAAGGCAGAAACCAAAACTTGCAGTGGAAACTTTCTTCATATATTTCATTTTTACCTCCAGAGCCAATGGAAAAGGGCTGGGGGCAGAGGGAAAGGGAGGAAGAATGATTTTCATAGATTGTTCCGTGAGTGCACGAGTGGGTGTTTTAATGGGGAAAAAAACAAACAAAAAAGTTTATTTCACAAGGTTTATAAACATACTCAGCTATAAAACGGAGTGGTGTTTGCCAAATATTTATTTTCTTCCTCCTCAGCACTTCATTTTCCTTTAAGTGCTTTACCAATGCTACCTCTTGCACTGGATCAGCTCAGGGGTTGTGATCCCAGTTTTGCTGGCTTTGGAGGAACAGCCATTCATGGCGGGAGGCAGTGGTGTGACTTGCTGTGGAAGTCTGGGCTGAGTCGCTGGCAGTGTGGGCATGATGTGGGGCTGGGTGATGCCCACCCTGTCAGCTCTCTGATGCAGGAAATGGGATGGGCAGCTTCCCCCTTCTGTGACTGCCAAGGGGGGATCCGCTTCAAAATACCTCTTTCCTCGTGAAGGCTTCTGCGCTTTTGGTTTTCCTAGGGAGCATGTTAAGGCTGAAATGTTAGTGTTTAAAATGTTCTTGTGCTTTCTCGGATGTAGCCTATCCCCTCTCTTTTTCCCATGAGTAGGCAGGAATGGGTGAGCACAGGGTCCAGGTTGTGCTGGTGCTTGCGTGGCTTCCCTGCCTCTCCTTGCCATACTGCAGCAGGGTAGTATTAAAATAACACAGACTTTTGGGTGGAAGGTGTGCGTAGTCGATGTTCTGATTTATTTTTTCGGGCGTCTCTTATGACTTGTTCAGTACTTATATGTCTAGACTTTCTTGGTGTTGGAGAAAACCCAGCGTGAAAGACTCCAGAAATGACGTGCTTGTGTTTCAGGGACCTCAGAGCTGTTGTGGTGGCATGCTCAAGACCTGGTTGCTTTGAAAGGGGGTTGGGGTTGTCAGGCAAAGAGCAATTAAAGAGTTCTTTAGGGAGCAGATGATCCCAGTTGTGTAATTAAAAATAGCGGCCTGCTGCTGTCAGTGATGTTGGGTTTGCCATTAGAAGCAGAGCTGAGAAGAGCAGCAGGCTTCTACCCTTTCCAAAGCCCAGCGGCGGGATCCAAAGGCCTGGGTGCTCAGTTGTTCTTCCTTCTGGTACCCTCTTTCCGCACTGCTTTCCAAGCATATCCTCAGAAAAGCCCCTGCTCAAGAGCGCGGAGGCAGGTCCGAGTTGCTGGGCACGTGCTGGGATGCTTGTTTCTGAGCAGCCTGCTTCATAGCGCCAGGTGTCCCAGTGCATAGAAAACCTGTTCCCTGTGTTTGACTGAGTGCTTCCTGAGCTTTTCTGAAATAACAAAAAAAGGGCTAACACAAGTCTTTAGTTACAAACAGGAGTGCAACAAGGGCTGTGGAGCAGCATCATTTATACTGGCTGACAGTGGGTCTTAGAAATCGATTTTCCCCAAGTTGTGGAGTTTACTTTTCTTTTTTGCCTTTTTTTGTTCACTGCTGTGGGACTGTCCACCATGCAAATGGTTTTCCAGTGTACTGTACTGCCTTATATTACTTGGAAGTGTTGGATGGGGCTTTGAGCAACATGGTCTAGTGAAAGGTCTTCCTGCCTATGGCAGCAGTTGGAACTGGATGAGCTTTAAGGTCCCTTCCAACCCAAACCATTCTGTGATTATAAATTGCATTAATAAAGCAGCTCCTAAATGAATCCCTTTTTTAGGGAACTCAGCTTCTCTCCTTTATCTTTTTAATGATGGTTTCACTCTGCTTTCTGTCTGGTGCAATGAATCATGTGGGTGTTAATAACTCTCTGTCAAGGTCTGCTTGCTTACAGAATTCAGAAGGGGAACAAATGATTAGATGCCTCTTAGATGAAGAACTGCTGTAGCTATATCATAGGTTGAAAAAGAAACAAAACCCCTCTTAACCCTGCTAGCATGAAGTTATTTTTCTGTGAGGAAATACGATTGAAAAGACAATGGGAAAGCAAGTCGGCGTAACTGTGACCCTCCGATTCTTTGTCTTATCCAAGTATATGAAGGAGTGCAGATGGCATTGGCCTTTTTGGCCGATCTTTTATTTGCTTACCTATCTTTAAGGTTCTTTAAGGATATTTGCCTCCTTTGCCTGCAGCAAACCAGAATTTGCTTTTTTCTGGTGAGATTTGAATGATACAAGGGAATTTCTGCCATAGTTTTATTTAAATTCGAAACACCTTCTGATTCATTACATGAAGAGGGATCATGTGGCCTGTATGCTCTGTTTTGGTAGAAAAATTCATGTGCTTCCTATATTCAATGTGAAACAAGCAGTTGCTGGTGTGCTGAGCTGCTGGTTCTCCGTTGTAATGGATGGTCCAGGGTTGCAGGATAAAGACCTTTGGACTCCTGACTAAATTCCTGCACTCAAGTCATTGGCAAAGCTACTGACTGAGCTAGCATTTGTGATTGCCTTTTTAATTCACTTAAATGCACAAGCTAACTGAGGTACAAAGGAACAGCCAGACACCTCTGTAAGTGGCTGCAGATGAGCTGGGAGCAGACACCTGGGACGAGGCAGACCTTCAGCTACCACAGAACAACCAGCCAGAGCTG
Source organism: Myiopsitta monachus (assembly GCA_017639245.1). NCBI lineage: Eukaryota > Metazoa > Chordata > Aves > Psittaciformes > Psittacidae > Myiopsitta > Myiopsitta monachus. The sequence goes on from CM029927.1 coordinate 40,814,288, forward strand.
ATCTGTTTTGGCTCCATTAATAACTGGGTCATGTTGACAGAAATGAGATGTTATCCTCCACCCCACAAAAATACACAAACCCCAAGTTACTACGTTGAGTATCTTTGCTCAGGAGTAATAAATTGGTGGATGCACAGCTATTCTTGCAGCAGCTCCTTATGGACATCCCTGCTTTGTGTAGCTAAAACATGCACAAGTGGAGTGTGATAGTACATTATCACAATGCTAGTTTGTAGGGATGAAAGAATAGTCTCAGAGGGGCCAGAAATTGCGTCCAAATATTAGGTAGCTCCAGCACAAAGAAAAAGGTTTCTACCATAGGTTTAGGGAAAGGGATGGTAAAGGTTTTTCATTTTTCAGCAATTGTAAATTTGTCTGGCTTTGGCACTCCTTAAAAAGTACTGTTTTTTTCACAGCATAGCTGTCATACACTTCAGTTTTCTTCTGGGTCTTCAGGCTAATCTTGCTCTCTGAAGGATAGGTATGCATTTATTATCCAACTCTGCTCTGGGTTCTACAGGCCAAATCCTAAATAATTCCCAGATTGAATGAGATCAGAATCCCAGCCCTGGGATTCAGCAGTGGGTTACAGGTCATGTGTAAACGTGCTATATACTGGATGGAGCTGGAAGTTGCTCTTTTTGAGATGCTTGTGCTTAATGTTGGTAAGCTCTTTGCCCCCCCATCGCCTGCTCGCTGTTTTGGAGATGACTGTACATTATTGCTCTCCTTGGAGATTATTTATAGCAGTTGAAGCTATTCTGATTGCCACAAGTTAAGGCTGTCAGTAAAGTGTGTTATTTGGGGTGCCTTTGTCGCTAAAAAACAAATAAAAATAAATATTTTTATCCTAGCCTGTATTCTTGGTAGCTGCATGCACACATTAACCAGTCTTTGGAAACACCTTTTTGTGGCAGGCACTACTCAGTAAATACTATAATCTCCGTTAAAAGTGGCAATTTTAGTCTCTTATTCCTTCTCCCTTATATTTCTCCTCCCAATGTTTGTTCAGCTTGATTGCTTGGAAGCATGTCTTTAGAGTCGTGTATGTAGAAGGCTGCTATATAAAAAGATCTTTAGTTTTGGATGGATATACTAGGGCATTGATACGGAGGAAAACACTGACGTGGTGTCAAGTTTAGGTTCACAAATAATTTCATTGAGTAGGGGCCTAAAGGGGGCAAATTATTCCAATTTATTAATTAAATTTTTGTAATCGTAGTTTCGAAAAGTTTCCTGTTTGAATTAGATGTGTCACTAATGGGAGAAATCTGCGTCTAGTTTATTTTACTTATCAAAGAGCCAGGAACAGTTGGGTTTGGGTTAATTAGAGCTAGCAGTTTTACCTGTAGCTCTCGGACTTCATCTTGAAGAGCAGATTCGTCACTGTGATTGAAGGTGACATGAAAACTGAGTCATATAGTCAGTCCCATCCAACACTGGCATATAATACATTTTAATTACTTTTAAATTTGGAATAAAAGTCCATCTCATGAAGGTCTTTATTTTTATGCTAAGAGTGTGTTTTCTGATTTCATGGCAAGACTGCATTTTGGCTGATTGCTGTGTGGCATTTTAGGATGGTTTTTAATGAGGATTTTTTTCTGTAGAAGCTTTGCTCTGTATTTTGGCAAAAACCAAATAGAGTCTTGTATTTGTAGTCTAATGTAGAGGATAATAAACTGAGAGATAATTTGCCTTGTCTGTTTTCATGCGGTGTTCTTATGCCCTACCTCAGTTTTGAACAACATTACCTTTGGGTACGTGATGAAGTTGATGACAGGTTGAAGGCAAAGTCAGGCTTAATTTTAGTGTATTTTATACTCGGGAAGTTCGCTAAGTTCTTTTTTACAGTCTGATTCAAATGCGTCTGTTAGTTGCTTAACCCATGTTTGAAGTGGAAGGAGAAACTTCTGCGCAGGGCAGAACGTGTAATCATGGCAAGTGAATAGCAGCTTGTGATTATGGAATTGAAACTACTGGTGAGAAGTTTTATAGTGGCATGTAGTTTATATAACTAACCAAATTAAAATTTAACCATATGTGAATATCTTTCCTCTTATGGAATATGTTTACTTAAAAAAAAAACAAACTCCAAGAAAATAAAACCCAAAGGAATCCAGCAGTTACACAGGGGCACTGCATTTGATCTCCTACCAATCTTTTGCTAATTGTATTTTAGAATATGAATTTAGTCTTAATGCATACATAATTCTTTCCTATTTATACTTGTTCGATTTGGACTGTGAGAACAGACCAGCAGCTGATGTCCATGTTATCAATACCCTCTTCCACACCACTGCCTCCTCGGGGGAGAGCTTTTGCTTTCAGAGCAGTGTTTCAAAAGAACTTCTCTAAGCTCTGCTCCCAGGCTGGCTGGTCCTGAGGGAAGCAGAGGACCATTTTAATTTACCTGCTGCTTCTTCCATGAGGAAGAAGATACCCGAAAAATGGAGAGGAGTAGGGAAAAAGAAACCATCTGCTTTTTTTCATTGAGCTGTGCAACTCTACTTAGCCAACTTGATATTAAATCCCAATAAAAACAGGAGCTTTTTCCTTTGCTTATTGCTTGATGTCAGCATTACATCTCCTCAGCTGCACTTAGTGCTGGATCCTACTTCTTGAGATGCCAGTGAGCTGCCGCTCTTGATGTAAAAGCCTGTTTCCAAGAACTTAAGCTTTTTCTACACAAAAATCTAAGTATATTTGGACTAGCCTAAGAACTTCCATGTGGGATCAGACTACAGGTCTGTAATGTGTAGGCTGCTGTCTCTAATACTTGCCAGCAATGGAGAAAAGGATTAAAAATACATATACAGAGAAAGAGAGAGAACTCCCATAGGCTATATCAACCTTTGGCAGCTGACGGTGGGGGTGCAGGGTGGGTGCTTTCTTTTTTCACTGACCAAGGTTGCACCCAGTTCATCCATGCTTAATAGCCCTTATGGTATAAACCATGTTTCCACCTTTGGCTTCAGTGGCATCCTGTGGGAAGTATTCCGGCTGTCTAAAAAAGTACTGGTTGAACTCACCGCTCTATAAACAGTGGTGGAAGCATGGTGGCGTGGCTCTTCGAGGTGGATTTCTCTGCCTGGGGAGGAGCACCCAAGAGCCTTCTGCAGCCGGCACAGCCTCATCTTTCTGCTGTTCCTCTCCCCTCATTGTGAGATAGCAGAATTACACCTACACCTTGGCAGCTTGATGACCTGTGGATTGCATTGCAGGCGCACACAGCCCGCTTCCATCTGCCAGGCGTTATTAATGATACATGTGTGTCTGTCTGTTAGAGTATCAGGCTTGTGTAAACAGTCCTTTTTCCTTTGGAAACACGGCTGCTCAAAAGCGTGCTATCGCCAAATTGTGGTTTTTTATTTTAATCTACAAGTGGGAAAAATATGTTTTTCTGATTTATTAGGTTGTCAGGGCTCCATAAGTCAGGCCCAGAGCCTGCAGTCTCCTGCAATCTCAGCTGGGACTCCCTTCCGAAACTGCTACAAATCCTGTTTTTGCTGAAACACTTAGATGTGTTCTACAGTTAGATGAAGAGCACTTCAGATGAAAATTTGTCTGTTAACAGTGAATTTGAGACTTAAATAAATAAGTTATTTCAGCTTTGAAAATGTTCTTTTTAGCTGTGAAAGAGATCTTGTTCCTGAATTTCTGCAGCTCCTTTCACACTTCTCAACAACGTACAGGATGAGTTTTATGAAGAATCAAAGCAAGTTTTAGGCATTGCTTGCCACATGGTGTTTGTTGGCTGTAGTTTCTCAGCTGTAGGGTTTATCTGCTGTAATTTTCTAATTTGGCTCTCCAACCTGTGTTCTAAATTTATGGATTTACACATAGGTACACATTCAAATGTTCATGTATGGAGTTTGGTCCTTTAAACTGTTCTTAACCTTTGTGTTACATGTAGAAAGAGGAAAAAACCAAGCAAAAACTGCATAAACATTTCATGGTATATTCTTGTGTTCACAAACTCAGATGTTCATCACATCAATAGGGAGCAGGAGTTTTTTACAGTTAACGGTGTCCATAGAGAAATAGCTCAGCAGATTTGAATAGCCTAGGAAGACAGAAACAAAAGGATGTGACTCATGCAGTGTATGTCTTCCAGAGAGACCAATGAAAATGTGAAGAAAGGCTGAAATTTTGTGCATGTTGTTTTTGGCATCTGTTTGGACCTGCAAAACCCTCCCATTTTTATGATGAAAAATGGTTTCGGGTATCTGCTTCCGTCTCCCAAATATTTTCAGCAGCCTCAGAAACCAGCATTTTGCTGAAAAAAAGTTTGGATTATGAATTCCTTGTTAGCAAAGGGTGAGAATTATTATGTTTGACTGTAATAAATATTTTCAGGATATAATAATCTGGAATGAAATATGGGATGCAATGAAGGTTTCCCAAAATATGGAATACATTTTTCATATTTTTCAGAGGGTATGTATTTTTTTTTCCCCAGGATGGAGATTATTAAAAAAAGGCTTGCTTTTTTTTTTCCACACCAGCAGTTGGTGACATAGTTTGCCGAGCATGCAGTATATAAACAGATGAAAGCTATTTTTGATGTGTCATTGTCTCAGCAAGATGGGAATTGGCAGCACCGATGAAATGACAAGTACTTGGCGATGTCGACTTCACCACATGGCTGTCAGTCTAGCGATTAAAAAGAACTGGCAGGCAAGGATTGCTGTGGTTGAAGCAGAGGAGCTGATTTTTTTATTGCTGGAGCCTGATTCTGCACATTTTGACTCATTTTATAGTTCTGAAATCAGGTGACTTGGCTCGAGTGAGGCAGGGGTTGCTCGAGCATCTTGCAAGGTTTTGCTCCTCAGGACCAGGTCGGCTCTTGTGCAGGGCTGCTGGCACACATGGATGTGTGGACACACACATAGACATGTGCGTGATCACTGTCAAGGTGTTGCATTTTGAGCCAGAAGGGTTCAGGCCCTCTATTGATCCTTGGGCAAAAATCCTCCATGCACCTCTTGACTCTGAACTCTGGGCTGAGGTTGTATTTGCCTTTAGAACATTGCTTCTGGTTAACATTGGGCTGAGGAGAATAAGTTGTTTTTCACTGCAGTGTGTATCTAAAATAACTAACTGCCCTCTTCTAGGTACCATGCAGGAGAGATTTCACCCCTTAAGTTAGCGAGTTAGCCGAACACTTGGAAGAATGAAGATTTTGATCTTCATGTGGATGGATGTAGGGGGTCAGACAGAATGGCTAAATTGAGGAATTTTCTCCCTGGGCAGTTGGGGGTGCATGTGCCCCAGCCATGTCACTTTGTGTGGCATGGTGAAGGGGTAGCATTGTTGTATAAAAGGGGTTTTTTTACTCTAGTGTCACAGTTTAAAGGCTAATTGGAAGGATACTTGTCGGCTGTGCAGAAATGCTTAAAGGGCTCCTTGTGGATAGCCCAGCAAAGGGCCTTTGTTCAGTGTGCAGGCTCATGTGATGGCAGCGAAGGGATAAATAATGACAAGACATGTGCAAAGCAAAGGATTTACTTATCTTTACAGCCCCCACCCTCCCCATCTCCCCCATCCTCAACTGTGCTGCAGGATCTTGGCTGATGTTTGTTGTTGAGCGTGATCCAGTTCTCTCTTGTGCAGTTAAATTTGGCGTGGAGAAGGGGGAAATCTCCATCCGAGTTGAGATGAAGCTGCCAGTGACTTAGTGCTGCAGAAAGGGCAGTTCTCCAGATGTCTTTAGGGTTTTAATGAGCGTAGCCGATGGTTCGGTTCGGGCCTTTCTTTCCTTTTCTTATTTTTGGCAGATTGCTGATACCCATCCAGGAAACCCTGATGCAGTAATCATTCATGGCTGTACTGTTGTCATTGTCCTCTGTCTCCCTGGATCCAGCTGTGCTCACTGGGGCTGCGGGAATTGGTTGGTGGGACCTGGGTTTTCTGTCCTGACAAGATGCTGCACACCAGTCCTGCTGACAGCCCCGCTTGCTAATGATGTGGACCTACCCGTGCCAGCAGATACCTAGGGGTGGTTGATGCTGGTGCCTGTGTTTCAGAGAAGTGTTCTCTACCAATGCTCCATGTGAGCCATCTGTCTTTAATGACCTCTCCAGCAGGGTTGGGGTTTTTGTGTGGTTTTTCCCTTCTCGGCAGACAGGAAAATTTTCGGTATTGTGCCTGTTGGTTTCACATTACAAATCCTCTCAGCTGGTTTCTCCTTTTATTGGCCTTTTTCCTGACCACCTTGTGCCGGCTGTAAGGAACGGAGCGAAGCCGCTCTCCGGGGCTGAGGCTCAACTGCTGCCTCTGCAGTTTTAGCCTTTCCTACTTCTCCTTCTGTTTTTCAAGCTCAGTTTTAAGTCCCAGGTGCCAAATGCATGACACAAGGTGGCTGGACCTATTCAGACCTGAACTCACTGTAACATTTTAAACTTAGCAGAACTGTTTTAAGGGATTTAGAGCCACATGGCCTTTTCAGAAGTGCAGCAGGTATTAATTCTCTGAGCTCCATCATTAATCTTTACAGAAGGAGCTGGACAACTGCACATTTTTGACCTTTGTTCCCTGTATCCGATGAAAGGAAGAAGGGGTAAAATACAACTTAACTGTTGTTTATTGCAGGCCTCTCTGCTTTGTGGGGACATCAGGAAAGAAATTGGGAGTGACACAGAGTTACCTGTTACCCTTTTGAAGGTTGGAATAATACACGAAGGGAATGTGAATTCTTGGCATTGCCGGTCTCAGGCTGGCGATTGGCAGAGCTTACAGCAGCTTCAAACAGCTACAGGAATGCATGCTTTAGGTTATGCATGGGTTTTGTTTTTAATCCCTTTTGTAGGAGATGAGGACATGTCTTTGTTTTAAGGAAAAAATGAGTAGGCATCAGTGGTCAGTCTTTCCTGCGTTGCGTACTTAAGCAGCTATTATGTAAAGCTCCTTGTTACTGTCCTTTTTAATCAAATGTGAGGTTCAGCCTCTCCTACCCCTGGCTTACAAGTTTTCCAGACATTTGAAAGGTATTACCTATTTCAGATACGAGTTGAACTTACTGCTATGCTCCCTCTTGGAGTATTGTGGTTATCTTGCTCAGTGCATCCATCTCCTTCTTCAGGTTACTGGGCTTCAGGGAGATCCTGAGCTCACACAGCTCTGGTGATCCTTGCAACCCTGCCCTGAGTTTTGAAGAAAACGGGCCACTTTCACAGCTTTATGTACTGAAGTTTAGCCAGAACTTCTCACAACTTAGGCTTTCAGAGCTTTTATTCTTATGGGAAGGTTTTAATGTTTTGGGGAAGAAAGCAGGCAGCCATCCCTGAATGTTTTATGAGTGCCGTCAGAATATCCTCTATGTAGTCATTAGCGCCTGATACTGCCAGTTGTTACAAATACTGTGCATTATTATCCCTTGCCAGATAATAAACCTTACCTTGGTTTGGAGGGGCGTGGAAGAGACAGACCGAAGGAAGGGGTTTTCTCTGTGTGTGTGCGCGGCTTTGACAAGAAATCTTTGCGTCTCTCACATAGGTTTCTAAATGAATTCCCGGGAGGTGTGGGGCCCGCAGCTCAAACTTTCACACGTGAGAAGCGTGACTGTTCACTTGCCCTCAATTCCTGGGAGGGCTTAAAGAAACTTGCATTTTGCAGTGTGCACTGTATCCATCTTCCAAAAATCTCTGGCCTCTTCTTGCTACTTGTTTATTTCATTTAAGTTCTTACTTTTTAAGTCACATTGCTACTACTCGGTCTTCCACAGCGCTGATGCTAATCAAATGCCGTGGCTATTTTGATACCATTTGCGCTGCTGGCTGCAGAGACAGTGAGGTTTTGCGGGTGATTGAGGTGAGGGCAGCAGCTTGCTCTCTTGGCTTCCCACCCTTCCCACTGTGCTCTTGCTGGGGCTCGTGGCTTGTCCTTCTGGACTTTATCTGTCCTGCCATGGAGAGGCCCCTTTGTTCTAGTTCCTTAAGAGGGTGGCAGAGGTTTTGGATGCCCTGGAGGGCAGCAGAAGACTGCAGGGGTAGGTAGCCCGAAGCAGACACACAGGATTTGCCCCTGGGTACCTGCCTGATAGTCACAGGGCCTTGGTGACCCCTGATGCTCTGGCATTGCCCCCAGCAAGGTTACAGATGGTTCTGTGGTATCAACGCATCTCCCATTGCACTCGCAGTCACAGCTCCTTTTTGAAAATATCAGACTTCCTCTCCTGACTTGAGCAAATGTCAGGCCTTGTTCCTAATCAGGTTTTATTTCTTTTTTTTTCCTCCCACTCTTCCTGTAAGAAGTCCCTGTGCTAGCCTCAAGAAGTAGATCAGCGCTTGAATTCTCATTCCTGTAAGCACGGTACTCCCGTGCACTGACTTAGAAATCCCATTGAAGCTCCTTGTGCTGTTATTTGGTTTTGAAATGTTTCAGATAGGCTCTCATTGTCTGTGGCAGCACGTTTGTTTATTTTCTTACTTATCCAGGGTGCCCTTTGGCCGGCTGAAGGGCTTCAGTCATTTTTGGCCGCACTTTGGTGGGTCTTTCAAGTGTGGTTAGCAAGCATGCTTAAGCACGGTTTAAAATTCTTACGGCTGAGCAGAATTACAGCGTGCTCCTGCCAGCACTGTGGTGGGAGCCAACTGGTGTCGGGGCTGTCTGGATAAACACGCTTCGAGATGAGGGAGAGCTGTGGCAGAGACAGGGACGCCTGGCTGGACTGACCTGTGTTACAACCTGGGTTAGCCACAGCCACGTAGGAACCTCACTTGAACCTGCTAGGCTCCTGCACCATCGAAGGCTCCCAAGGGATGTCCTGCCTCTGTTTGGGGAGAAGGAAGCTTTGGAGATGAGGCATGAGTTGATGGAGAAGAGGCAGGAGGATGGGGAAGAGGGGCTTCAGCATTGCAGGATGGAGTGTGATTCACAGTGCTGGGCGCAAGCCGGGGCAGGAATAATCTGTATGCATCTGTGTCATCCTGCGCTTTCAGTAGGCACTTTCCATAAGTGTTTTTTATAATAGCAGGTTAACCTTCCTGAGGGAAAAAAATTGCCCAGTGGTTTAAGAGTAAAAGTCTGGCTATTGCAAAAGAAAATATGTTTGTAGCACAAATGGGTAATTATCTCCCCGAGTGTGGTCTTATCTGTTCTCTAGTCTCAAAAGGATCTGATGATACCATCTCAGTGGCATTTCCTCAGGAAAGTTGGTAGCTCAGATCCCCGACGCCACCCTGGCCCTGCTGGTAACAAAAGCCTCAGGCCTTCACTGGGAAGGGAAGGGGGAGAAGGGAGAGCAAAACAGGCATGCTTTTTGAGGGAGACAAAACAGGATTTATTGCCCCCTTTGCCTCCACCTCACTCCAGAGTGCCCCATGGAGCCCATCAGCTGTAGTAGGGTATAAGGGAGGTTTGAGCACACGTCTCCCTGGCGCCTTTCCATGGGCAGCACGAGATGCATACGTCCAGGCGTATGCGGCTTGCTAATCTAATGCATGTGATCCCACCTCTTTTTGGTGTCTGGCCTAAGTTACTTAACAACCAGCAGATTAACCTTAGGAAGATTTCCTTAGGCATGAGGGGGAAGCCTGTTGTTTTCTCCCTGAGCAGGGGACTCAAGCCTTACATAAGAGACCAAAGGTGTTGGTTGACCGCAGTCCTTGGGTATGGGATGCCTGGCACCGTCTTGTGTCTCTGGGATTTTTTAAAGTGTAAATCATTTGAAGGGGTTTTGGGCTGTTTTCCTTTTCTTCCCAGGCAAGATCAGTCACAGCTGCAAACTGTATTAAGGGAAGTAAGTATGACATCTTCCCGTGCCCCCAGATCAATAATTTATATGTACATGTTTGCATATATCATGGAGTCATAGAATGGTTTGGATTGGAAGAGACCTTAAAGCTCGTCTAGTTCCAACCCCCTGCCATGGACAGGAACACCTTCCACTAGATCAGGTTGCTCAAAGCCCTGTCCAACCTGGCCTTGAGCACTGCCAGAAATGGGATGTATATATATGCACACACATACATGCATACATATATATATGTATGTATATATGTACACATATATGCAAGTATAGATACATAATCCACTCACATAATTCATTCATATGGAAGAGTCTCAAAGAGTTCATCCAGTCCTGTGTCCCAAGACTGGATCACTTTGGTCTGTCAGGCTGTTCCTGATGGGTACTTTGTGTAGCCTGTAGTATTATGGAGCAGCATTATTAGACAGCCTGTTTCCATGTCCCACTAGTTCTCCTTGTTGATGGTTTTCCTATTGCCACACCTGTATCTCTCCTGGTCAGTCCCTGATTTCTGGAGTTACCTGTCGTCAGTAAGGAGGACCCTGTAGCCTGCAGCAGCAGGCCCCCTGATTTCCAGCTGATATGTGAAAATCAGTAAGAGTTTGTGTCTTATCCTCAGACACTGTTTTTTGTCGGAATGCCACCCTCATTTCAGAAAGTCCTGCCCCCTTGCTTGCTGACAGCAGGCAATCAGCCTCCCAGAGCAGCAGCGCCAGTTTTGCCTCTGAGCAGTGCTCCTGGCGGCAGCAGCTAACCCAAGCCATATCCCCAAATCAGACACACAGGCATCTGCTCAGGTCTCTGCTGAGTGAGGTGTTAACTGTGGTGCATTGGTGGTGGGGCGAAATGCAGGTGTAAGCTCTGGCTTGTAGCAGAACGGTCTGCCCAAGGTACATGGGCTTATTTTGACAGCAAGGGACTCACAAGGTATTGGTGCACATAATATGGGCCTCTTGACCCCACTGCTTCCACAAACCTGCTTTCTACGCAAATTCTCACATGCTTTCTTACTCCTGGCTTTTGCCCATTTTTCACCTGTTCCCTCTTGCTCACGTAGCGGCTTCCCTGCTTTGCCTCCTTTACTTCAAACAAGGATGGGGACTAACTTCATGCAGGTTAGATGAAGCTGCAAACAAAACAGCCTTCTCCTAAACACCCACTTTTTCTTTTGGTGGGCAGGCAGTAAACCTCTTTGAAAGAGCATTTTCACCACTTTTGCTTTCCTCTCTGGGGATCGATATCTCTTTTTCCAAATCTGCCTTGGATAAGTACTGAAGGTGATCAAATCACCCATGACTTTTTGCAAGTGATCCTGTACATTTAGAGCTGTAACTCCTAGCAATCTAGACCTTTTGGTTTCCTTATGCATTAAAAAGAGGTGACTTGTTCTTCCCATAAATAGAAACTAACCTTTCTATTTCCCCAGCTTTAGCTGAAACGACGAAGTCAAGCTAGGAAAAATAGTCCTGCATTCATCTGGCTAATACGAGAGAGCCTGCTTTCATTGAGGCATGTTTTGAAAAGGCTTAAGTTACTCTTATGTTGTCCTCAGAAAACAAAATTTGTTTTCATAGCTGAGGACAGAATAAATGGAGATCTTTAAATGACAGTATTTTTAGTAAAAATGTGGGGAGTAGCGTAGTAATAAAATTGTCTGCAGCTGAGATAACATTTTATTTTATTATCTGTTTTTTTTACTGGTTGAGAGGTAACATAAGGCATTGTCATTGCATGAGCACAGCAAAGAAGCGAAGTGCGTATTGCATGTTCTCTAAGAAAGGGACAAGAGCTGGAGGAGCTTCACTTTGCTGGTGAACTCGTGGTCTTTATTAGCAGCCTGTGTGTGCTCACTCGCCTTGGTGACATGGTTTTCTTCTTCCTTACCATGTTACAAGATCATCCATCCATACTTCCGGACTTCTCTCTTCCCACTGCAGACTTACCTCTTCCTACTTTCTTTGCCGGATTAGCTCTCTGGTTCCTTGGTCCTCCTAACTGAAGAGTTCCCCTTGAGTTCCAATCCATCCGTCCATCCATCCATCCATCCATCCATCCATCTTTGAAGTCTACAGATGTAGTAACAAAAGCAGAAGTAATGGGCTCAGGAGTCTGCCTCAGTCTTTCCAAATTACTTTTCAATTCTTTGGCACCTTAATGAATACCCCCTAAGATATGGCTGGGGAGAGGTAGGTGTTTTTCTCCTCCTGATGGGGTTTGTCACAGCTCCAATCACACAGCACAGTGGTATTGTGAAGCTGTGCTGAAAGTGATGTTCTTGGCAGTGGTGAGTTTTTCTTGTTGAACTCTTTGGCATGGAAGTGGCTTTTAGCAATCAGTTCTTATGATCCTACTTCCTTAATTTATAAATATTAAATTAGATGAATTAAATGTCTTCTGATTTTAGTCTTTAAGCTAATGAAAGTGAAGTAAATCATGGCTATGGATTGACTGCTATGTAAACTTGCTGCCGTAAAATACCCTGCCAGATAGGATTTACTTTGTTATAGTATTCTATAAGCCCAAAGCTTAATTATTGATCTGATTTAGACATACATACAAATGCTAAGAAAATGCTATAAATTCAGGGTCTAGTCTAAGTTGTAATTCAAGTTGTAAAACAATTTCCATTATAAGCCTCAGATCGGGGACTCTCTAACTAATTTGTTTTTCTTTCCTGTTTTGGCTGAAAGTTTGCATCTGGCTTGTTCTCCTTAGAGATTGCTTTGGATGTTTGTGCTCTAGTTTTGTTTGGGCCTTGGAAATCCGAAGGGTGATTGGAAGAATTAGTTCCCTTCATCTGATTAAATTCTAACCTTTCTTTTAAAGTGAACTATAGCAGATGTTTTAAACTAGAGAAGAAATTGGCATAAGGGAGATTTTGATGGCTCTTGAGACATGTAAATGTTCTGAATTCACAGAGCAGTCTTTCAGTGGAAGAGTGAGTGCCCTGAGAAACTGCCTCCAACAGGTCCTTTCAATATTTTCTTAAAACCAAGAGTGTAAATAGCACAGACCCTGTAGGTTAGAACTGTGATAATTCTGACAGAATCACATTTACAGGGAGACATTTCATAGTTGGTAAACACAGTCAAAATTTGGGCACAGAAAACCTCCTTTAAGCAGACTTCAAGGCAAATGCAGGTTGAGTTGTTTCAATTTCGATTTCTCTGTAAGAAGTGATTTTTTGGGGGGAGTTTGTTATACTTTGTGTGTGTGTATTTTGTGGGTTTTAATGTTCTTAATTGTGCCCTCTTTTTCAATACCGCAGCTGTGTCTTGACCTCTTTAGAGAACTTTTTAGAAATCCTCAGCAGCACCTCAGGTTTTTTCCTTCCGTCTTACCAAGGATCTGGGATTTTGGAGGGCCTGATCATTGGACACAGCACAGCAAGGCAAAAGAGCTGAATTTGCTGCAACAGTTGCTCAGGCCAGGCCTTTTCCAGACTGGCGTTTCTGCCACAACTGGGCCAGGATTTAACTCTCGGAGTATTTGCTCTCTGGGATAGCTTGGGTGCACATGCTTTCCTGAATGAGGACATTGGCTTTCGAGCCATTTGGCTTAAGCGCTTTGCTGATGTGGGTGGTTGAACAGTATCTAACACAATGCTGCTTTGGTCACGATTTGAGGCCACCGAGTGGTACTGCAGTATAAATAAGAAATAAATTGTCACTGAGCCGCACTCCCACGCTGAGCCTGTGTAAATCCATTCAGTCCCAAGAGGCTGTTGTTCCAACTGTAATTAGCATTTGGCGTGACCTTCCCCCAGTACCCAGACCATGTCAGTAGCTGGTGGAGAGGCTGCAGACTTCTCTCTTCCCACTTTCTTTGCAGAATTAGCTCTCTGATTCCTTGGTCCTCCTAACTGAAGAGTTCCCCTTGAGTTCCATTGCGCTTGGCCTCTATGTGCTACCCTGCAATGCTGTCTGCCTGAGCTCTGGGGATGCCGCGAGCTCCTTTAATCTGCCTGGATAATGGCTCTTAGGGAACGGCTTCGGCTTCCTGTGCTTCACACTGGGTCTGGTCCTCAGGACATGGTTGGTGGGGAAGTTGTGTGGGCTGTAGGCTTCCTTCTTCCCTGCTGCCTGGATAACACTGTCACTGTCTGGTTTTGGCTGTTTCCCATTGGGACTTGCTGGTATCATGTGTGATGCAGAAAAACTGCCTGGCAAACACAGCCTTGTTCAGTTATTCCCATGGATGGCTTGTACCTTGGAAATAACCTGCAGAACATCTGCGTGCAGGGGTGTGTTTACTCATGCCTGAGACACCAGCTATGAAGTTTCTCCCATATGTGTCTCTGCCTAGACAGCTTAATTTAATTCTTTTAAATAGCTTTATTTTGCCATGAATTTCCCCCTTGCTCTGCTTTAACTGTTGGTGTTTGTACGTACTAATATCAAACAGATGACCTGGGGGGGAGTATGAAATAGGTATTTATAAATACTGCACGCGCAACTTCAGCATTCCCCACAACATCTTGCTGTAATCTTGGCCTTCAAATGCAGGAAACTGAATAGTTTAAGAGAAATGGGATAAAGCGGGTTGTTGGTATCAGACCCAGTTTCGGAAAGAGACGAGAGGAGGAGCGTGGGGAGATATCACACTTCACATTTGCATGTGATGAGAGGTCAGGTATGCATTTGCACTGGATGGTGCTTTGGTGACCTCCGTCATTCTGTTGAATGACTAATCAAATAGATAGTTAAATGCCTTCCAGTCTGAGTTGTTAGTCCTCCTATTCTGACAAAGAGAAGAATAACACAATTTTAGCCCACTGTGCTGCTCCCTACTGTGCTATAGTGTTGGCCTTGCAGAGGGCTTTATTTGAAACTTGGCATGGGGAGAACATAATTGGACTGTTGCGCTTTTTTTTTAACTGTTCTGTTAAATTCATGATGCACTTCCCTCTAACTGACGCTCATTATATGTAATCTTGTAAACTGCCCTGCTAAAGCTGCTAGCAGCTTGATTATCTCCAATTGTACCTTGGTAATATTCTAATGAATTAGAGGCACACAAAAGCACCAGACAGAGGGTGAGTTTAGGACCCAATTAATGATGAACTGAATGTCTGCCTCCCCTAGAGGAGGTGGGTGACAAGTCCTCAGTGCTGGATGTGTGGTGCAGTTTCTTTAAATAGCCTTAATTCCCGCATCTGAGCGAGGAAGGAGGATGAGGATGTGTTCCTACTGATGAGTCATGGGAGTGGTCAGCTACACCAAGGTGCTTGGGGCTCCTCCATCACAATAACTAATAAATCATGACCTGGGGGTTTGAGGATCTTTTGCTTTGGAGGAGTTCCTTGGGGGTGCCACCTTGCCATGCAAAAATTGCCATTTGAGGAGGAGGGGTTAAACCAGCAGCGAAAGCTGGGTGGGTTGTGGGACGCAGGAGAGGGTCCCTGTGGGTGGGGAGTGCTGCACAGCCCCGGGCTGCTCTTCATTTCTGGAACCTTCTTCCTTGGATTTGCAGAATTTTAACATAATTTGGCATAGAGTGAGCCATCAGTTGAGAAGTGTGGGAGGAACTGGCCTGCGTTAAAGGCAGTCTTTTCTCACCACCCCTGAAACACAGAGCCTTTGGAGGATCCAGTGACTTTTTAATTCTGGAAACAAGAGCACCTTAGATTTGATAGTACACCAGCAGCTCCGAGCCGGGCAAGGTGCGGAAGTGACAGCACTGAAGCAGTGGAGTTTTGTCCTGAAGGACAAAATATCTCTACAGAGAGGGAATTAAGAAATTTATTACATTTTGCTTTGCTTTAAGGCTTATAGATAAAGATCTGCATTTCCTCTACATCAGCAGATCTTGGATTTACAGTCTCTTGAAGATATCCAAATGATGCTGTTAATGTTTGTTCAACAGATCTTTCTGTAGTAGAATAGCTACTTCTTCAAGACACTGCCTTAACCTGCTCATTCCCTTTTGCTGTACTGAAGTGCAATGAAAGAATTAAGACTAATCCTTCCCGTAACCCCTTTCTTCCTTTCCAAATTTAACATGGGAAGCTTCTAATACTCAGAAGCTGAAAGGTGTAACGCATATACTGCTTGAACAAATCACACAACCTTTTCAGAAATAGTAAACTAGCCTTTTTGAATATGCACTCCTCTTTTTCTCATCCGGCCTGCGTTGTTTGCAGCATGCCCTTTTGTGAGGGCTGGGAAGCTGCGCCTGCTGTTAAGCTGCTTGTGTGTGCTTTGTTCCAGCCATGCTGAGGCACTTCCTTAGAGGGGTTCATCCCACTTCCAGGGGCCACAAGCCCAGCTACCTTCAAAACCTGGGACAAGGGGTAATGTTTTTGAACTAAAAGAGGAGAGATTCAGGCTGGATGTGAGGAAGAAATGTTTTACAATGAGGGTGGTAAAACCCTGGCACAGGTTGCCCAGAGAGGTGGTGGGTGCCCCATCCCTGGAGACATTCAAGGCCAGGCTGGATGTGGTTCTGGGCAACCTGATCTAGTTGAAGATGGCCCTGCTCATTGCAGGGTGGGTTGGATGAGGTGACCTTCGAAGGTCCTTTCCAACCTAAACTGTTCTATGACTGTGACATAGGTCTCTCATAGGTCTCTTGCTGTGTTCTGCCTGCCCTGGGATGTCCCACAACGCATGAATCACCCATATTTAGACTGCGCAAATGGAACCGCAGGATGCCGGCAGTCCGGGCTCAGCTGCTTGCTGGAGGAAGGGGAAGTCTGACTCTGTTTCCTCAGTTTTCTCTCAGCACCCATGATCTTGTTGCTTAGCTTTTATGGTGTCGGCTGTTCTCCTCCGGATCTGGTGAAGCACCGAATGTGCCTGGCGCTTCTGTTGGAAGTGTCGGCTGCTGTTTCCTGGTCTCAGATGGCTGCTCAGTACAGAGGAACTTCAAATACTAGTGTAAGGCACCAGTCCTGGTAATATTTAGCCGTTTTTTAATATGTGATCTATCTGTAGAAGCTTTTACTCAGGAACATCAAAGCACTTTTAAAAATAAACATTAGTGGGTTATGCCTGACAACACAACTATAAAGTTAGTATTTTTATGGATTTAAAAAATAACCCAAAACAAAACCCAGAGGAAATAGAGCTACACAGTCAAAATTGCACAGGAGGTCTATGGCTTGAGTGGAAATGTGTTATCTCCTTCCAGACATCTCTTCTTGACATGTGTTTTCCCATCTCACACCATCTTGTGGTAACAAACGCCTCAGATTTGTGCGTGTTCATGAATCTCCTTCAGTGTGCCTCAAGTTGCTCAAGATAATAATCCCCTTGTGAACTTAGTTTTGAAGCTTTGGTTGTCTTCATGGCAAAGCTGGAAAACTAGAGCTGGGTAGACCGGGGGCTTAGTGTCTGGAGTTTATCCTGGGAACTGGCTCTCTCTTGGATCCTGGCATGTGTCCATCTCTGTACTGTTTTCCAGCCCCGAACCCATTGTCAGTATGAGGACCTTTCTCATATTTTCATGTCCTCTTGTAAACAGAGGGTTAGAGCTATGTACTGGGTTTAACAGGAAAAAGAGATGGTTAGCATGTTTTTATCTTTCAGAACAAAGACAAAGATGCAAGTGCATGCTCTTTATCTCCTGAATGCTAAGGCTGTTTCCTCTGAGGAAGTGGAATGTGGTATAAGAAAACCATTGCTTAATTTCTGTAGCAGTAGTCTTTGCAGGATGTGGCTTGAAAAGAGCAGAAAGAAACGTTTGCAAACTGAGAAGATTTAGGGAAGTGTTTGTAAGATTAGAAATACAAGTGCTGTTTGGGTCAGACTGTCACTGCATGCATGAATTGAAGGAAAAAGGGTAGCAGTGCTAACATCTAAACGCATATAGAAGTTTCTCCACAAATAATTTGTATTGAGGTCCTCAGGCACAGCTGCTGGTTTCAGAAGTGCTTTGGCTGAGAGCTCATGGCCTGCTAGAGAGTTATGCAAAAGCATTTAATAGATACTTGTTTCGTAAGTTTTAGAATTTATGTTATTCTACCTTTTCATTTCAGGGGTCTTAACTGTCTTGGTTTTGTAGATTTGGGAAGCACCTTGCATGTTTTGGCTGTTGCAGCAGACAAACAATAGAGGATGTTGGTATTTTTTTCTTCTTTTTCCTCTCTTTGCACATCAGGCCATTTTTTTTTTTTTCCACCACAGTGAAATTGAGGTACCTGTATTTGAATATTTAAGTCACCGCTGAACTGGTGGGAAGGACAAGTGGAGTCCAGTCCTGGAAGTGCCTGCCTCTAGCTGTGGCGAAAAGAAGCATCATTAACTCTCATTAACAGCATCATTAAATGGATAAGCCTTCTTTAAATCTAGCTTGGAGGAACCAAAGTCTCTTAATCTTGTATTGGCAATAAATCACTGACAGTGTTCAGGGAATTTTTTTTCCTTTAGGAATGAAATTTGGTGCTCTGAAGGGAGACTCCTATGTAAAGAGCACATAAGCAGGTTGTGGTGGTGGTAGCTGAGATTACTAAATGCTGGAATTCCCTCATCTTTATAATCTCTTGTGTGCACACTTGTTTCCTGGGCTTGTCTGCTCTAATGGCTTGCCATCACGAGTTGTCTTCCTAGTAATGGGTAGGCAGGGATCCTTTGTGAGGCTAATGGTGCTGGAAGCAGCCCCTTTCTCTTCCTCTTCCTCTTTGTTCCCCTTACTTTTTCTATTCCTTCCAGCTGTCTGGAGTGGGTGCCACCTCTTTATGTCGTGGTATATCCATGAGACAGGTTTCTTTGCCTGAGTTTGAATGTGTAAAGCAAGCGGAGACGTTAGGAAAGAAGCTCTGTCGGTGTTCTGTCCCTGTCCTGTCCCCCTTTCCCCCAGCTGATTTTTGATTGCTTGTCTCTTTTGCCTGGGCATTGCCATTTGTGTCACACGTGATCCAATATCAAGTAATCTTGATTGAAGAAAGAAAGGCTTTGCTCGTCATTCATGAGGTGATTCTAGCTGGGGGAAATTAAATGCTAACAATACTTGAATTTATTAGGTATTCTTCCTTTGAGATCCTGTTCTTTGAGATGAATGGAATCGTCATCCCTGGGAGTGCTGCAGATCTGATGAGGAGGAAGAGATGAAAGATAAGGCTGTACTTGCACCTACATGCCATATCTTCAGCTCCCTTGCCATTGAGCCATCCAGTAAAAATACTCTTTCTTGTTTGTTTGGAGTTGTTAACTCCTATCTCGCAGGGCTCTGCTGAAGCTGTAGCATGGCATGGTTCCCCAGGGTGGCTGTGCCAAGCTGGACATGCAGACCTTCATCCCGGTCCCTTACTGGGGCTCTCTGCCTGCTCTTGGGTCTCTTCCATAGGGCAGCCTGGAGAAATGTAGCCCCAGGGCCCTCCTTTTTAGGTGGATTTCCTTGAAGAAATCAGGCTTGATTTAAGCATATGATGTATCTTCTACTTTGTTTGCTTGGAACATACTGGCACAGACTCGCCTGTGCTTTGAATGATTTCTATCTCTAGGCAGAGCTAAAGCTTGTCATTAGTAAGCGTGTACTTATCATTGAGTGTGTAACACTTTCATGGGAGTTGTAAAGGTAAAACAAATGAACTTCTGCCTGCAGTGAACATGAAAACAAAGACCGAAAGACTGGGGTGATCTACTTTGAATTCACACTAGTAGGATTTCCTGATTATTTCCAGTTGCTTTTAGCGAGACTAAGGTTGACTCTTGAAGTTTTCAATGAAGAAGTAGACTGTTTCTCACTTTTTCTCGCTTGCCACTTCTTGTTGAATTTCACCCACTGATTTCAATGCTAACTATAAATGCAAGTAGCAAACAGTATAATTAAGTAGATTAAATCTCTCTCAGCTACAGACTTATTCACATAGTGGAGAAATGTTGCTTTTCTTTTTTTTTTTTTCCTTTTGCTTTGGAATAGTGTCTCCTGAAATTCTTAAAGTAATGAACAGACTACATGGAAGCTGCGCGTTATCCCTTCTTCGGTGTGTACAGAGGATGGCTTGTAAGCGGTAGTTAAAAAAAGAAAATAGAAAGCAGAGTCATCAAAATCAATTAAAATGAAATCAGGCCCTGGCTAATTTTGCTAAAATGGAGTGGTGCCAGTAACCTGCGTTTGCTTGTTTGCTCTGCCCCAACCATTGAGTTACATATTGAGGAGCCTTTGCTCTGTGCTTCCTGCAGAAACTTTGGATGTTACAGCTCCTCAGTTTTCATTTTCCAGATCTTGGATGATTTAAACTCTGATCCTCTTAGCTCTGCTTCTTTCTTGCTTACACATAGGGTTTGTGGCAAAAGTCAGAAAAGGAAGCCCCTGTAGCTTTCCACTGGTGGCAGGTATAAACGGCTTCCCTTCTTTCTCCTGTGCTGGTCATCTTTCACACTTCCAGCTTTGAATTCTTGTATGCATTTGAACTCAAGCCCAGTCTAACATCAAATTAAGCTTTTGGGGTTTTCTTGATGTTTCAGATGAAATTCATTGGACGCTTTGAGCCTGGTTTTGTTTATTTTCTTTCCAGGCATCTCTGTTTGAGATGTGCTGTAGCTAGACAAGAAGAGAAGCACAAGAGTCCTGTGTTTTTCACTTGGTTTTGGCTAAAGCATTCTCCCAGGCCCTGGCAGAATAAGACCTCTGGGGCAGACCTGTGTGTTTATAAGGATCTGATTGCCCTCCATCAGGCTGTCTGTAGCTGCAGTGGTACCTTTGGGAGGATCAGAAAGCCCTCAGCTTTCCCGTGGAAAGAGCCGGGCATAGGGACTTACCTCCCTGCCATAGGCAGAGGTGAGTGCCAATGGAAAGTGGTTTTTGGGGTATATGCATGTGTGTCTGTGTGTTTTTCACCTTTGGTGACAGTGGAGCACACTGTTACCAAAGCTAGGGCTGCACTTTGGTAGCTGCCCTTGACTGTCTGTTCTTTGATGTCCTGTAGTTTCTGAATGTGGGTAGCTCCCCTGGGTGATGAAGAACCCTTCCTTGCCTGCTGGGATGGGATTCTGACTTCTATTAGGATTTTGTCATCCAGGGTAGGTGATATGGGTGGTAGAGTAGTTATTAGTGCTCAGGTTTAGAGCATGGTGCCATAGCCAGCCCTTAATTCAGTCGTGTATTTGATGGGGCTGCCTCACACTTGGCATAAATATGAATCTGTGCTTGTGCGTGTCTTCAAACGTGGCCCATAATTGACAGCACGTTGCGCTAAATCTTGTCTTATATGTGCTTCTCCTGGTGATCCATTGGTTCAGTGAAATTGCATCAAGTGTTAAGCATTACTCTTGCTTGTGTTTTGAAAGAGAAGCCCTTGGACTTGTTATGAATTCTACTTTGACAACAATTGCAATAGCTGTGCATTGTATAATTGAGCAATCAATTCCAGCGTACTATCTTGATGTTGCAGTGCAGACACATGATTATAAGAAACTGTAATGCTCTTTCAGTAATTAGACGAGTGGTTGTAAATTTAAAAGGCAAACTTTAAAAGCGTTGGGACTTTCAGAAATCCAGTTTTATTACAATTTAAAAAATAATTACTTTGTTTTAGCTCTCCTCTGAGTGCTGTAATGTGGGACAGGCACAGCTGGTGTATGCAGACCCCTCCCCAGCATCTCGGAAATCCAGTCCTGCTGGTGATACAGCATTCAGACTGGTGGAAGGATTTTGTTTTCTTTCCCTGATGTGGAGAGAAAGAAGTAGTAGGGCAGCATCACAGCTGATTTAATTTTGTTTTCAGTGCATGACACTTAATTGGAAGATTGCTTAATTCTGGGAACTGTTGTTCTGCACCACCATACCGCATAATGTATTTAGGTCATGGCTGTAGCGTTTGGTCAGAGTACCTGATTGTGTTTAATGCAACTGTTTTCCAGATTCAAATGGTGATTTGTGTAAGTAGTAGGTAGCTTCTGAGGTAGTGTTGCTCAGACTTTCCTCTGTTGATAGGTTTGCATACATCCTAGGAAAGTGTGACTGAGAAAATACCTTAAAACAGGTATAAGGCTTCTACTTCTTTAAAAATTTATTTCCAACTCCCCTCTCCACTCCTTTTAGTAAGGTTGGAAGTGGTGGAAAGGAGTGGTAAGAGATTAAATTTGGGTACAGCAATCGCATTGTGTATATCTGTTTTTGCAAACTGCAAATTTTGAAGTTTAAATTCTGTGTGGGATTAAGTGGTGTTTTCATTTGTGAATCCTTGGCCAGAAACTGTTCCCTCTCACTGGGGTTTCTGGGTAGTTCCTCACCTGGGTCTGCCTCTGTGCCACAGCAGCTGAGGCAACCAGTTATTTTTCAGACCCACGCGGCAGGAGCTGGTGTGCTGGCTCCAGATGTGCTGCCATCCAGATGTGGCTGGGTGCATCCCTCACAGTCAGCAATGTCTGCTCTTGGATACACCAGAGTATGGGCAGATACGCGGGATCTTTCACAATTGCCTCTTTGGAAACCGCCCAGCCGAGGATGGAAACTTTGGGTGTGTAGGCCACTCCTGAGTTGGGGCTGAATGATTGATTTTCTGGTTTGCCAGGGGCTGGGACTTCAGTCCAAAATGTTTACAGGCTCTCATTTCCATATCTGTATTTAGGGGAGATGAGCTGATAGGCCTGGAGATGGTCAGCCTGCTGTAGTCATTGGCACAGCTAGCCTATTGCCTGCCTCCTTTATGTTGTGCATCTGCCCTCAGTGAGAGAGGACCCTGTCTAGGCTCATGCCGTGTCCCTGCTGCCTCTTTCCTTCACGTCTGCATGGCTGCCATAACACTTGCAGAGCCAAAGGGATGCCTTGCTGCTTGTACCAGGGGATTGTTTGTGGTTGAAGCACTTTACCACCCCCTTATTTCTTCCCCTTCGCTGCCTGGGAAGCTGTGCAGTGTTGGGGAGGTTTCATGGATGGTGATGCTGTGATTAGCTGCCTGGCTGTAAGTGGTTACAAAACCTCTTAGTGGTCCTCCAAAGCTGAATTTTGGTCCTTGCTCATTTTTTGCAGTCCTGGAGCATACTAAGTTGTCCTATTTGTTCCAGTTTGCTAAGTGATTTACAACCAAAAGCTTGGCCTTTCCAACTAACAATTTTTATATTACCTCTAATGACAGCTGTGCTCCAGAGTCGTGACTTGTGGTCTGCTGGAATAACTGGCATTGGATCATAAGCAGGATAATAATACTTTTGTGTAGTGTCATGAGAAAATAGTGTGGGGTTTTGTTTTGTTTTCCCCAAGTGCAGTTTTTAGTAGAAAGCCTAAAAAAAAGTCTACAGTGTATACCCTACCTACAGTCACAAAAGGTATGTATTTGGGATGAAGATCATAAAATCAAGCGAGTTATTAAGGCTGGAAAAGACCTTTAAGATCACTGAGTCCAGCAATTAACCTAGCACTGCCAAGTCCACCATTAAACTACGTCCGTAAGTGCCACATCTGCAGGTCTTTTAAATACCTCCAGGAACGGTTTTTCCACCACTTCCCTGGGCAGCCTGTTCCAATGCCTGATCACCCTCTCTGTGAAGAAATCTTTCCTAATATCCAACCTAAACCTCCTATGGTACACCCCAGTGCCCTTACCTCTTGTTCTATGGCTTGTTACCTGGGAGAAGAGACCAGTCCCCACCTTACTACAGCCTCTTTTCAGGTAGCTGTAGAGAGTGATAAGATCCTCATTGAGTCGTCTTTTCTCCAGACTGAACAACCCCATTTCCCTCAGCCGTTCCTCACAGGACTTGTGCCCTAGGCCCTTCGCCAGCTTCATTGCCTTTCTTTAGACCTGCTCCAGCAGCTCAGTGCCCCTTCTTCCAAAGCTCATCACTCTTCTTTTTTCCTGAGTTCGGCCCAAGCTCTCTGTTCAGCCAGGCCGGTCTTCCCCACCGGCTCATCTTTCAGCACATGGGGACAGTGACAGCCTGCTCCTGTGCCTGGGAGATTTTCTTCTTGAATTCCCAGCTGTCCTGCACTTCCCTGCCCTTCAGGACTGCTTCCCAGAGGACTCTGTCAACCAGGGTCCTCAACAGGCCAAAGCCTGCCCTCCAGAAGCCCAGGGCAGCAGTTCTGCTGACCCTCTTGTTTCCAAGAATTAAGAACTCTTTATCATTTTGTGATCTCCATGCCCAGGACGGCCTCCAATCTTCACATCACCCACAAGTGCTTCTCAGTTCACAAACAGCAGGTCCAGTGGGTGTCTTCCCTAGTTGGCTCCCACACCAGCTGTGTCAGGGAGTTATCTTACACGCACTCCAGGAACCTCCTGGACTGTTTCCTCTCTGCTGTTTTGTATTGCTAGAAGTCCCCCCTGAGAACAGGGGCTCGTGGTTGTGAGACTTCTCGTAGCTGCTTATGGAATATTTCATCTGCCTCTTCATCCTGGTTGGGTGCTCTGTAACAGATTCCCACCATGATGTCTGTCTTGTTGGCCTTCCCCCTGATTGTTGCCCACACTCAACCCTGTCATCATCATCATTAAGCTCTAGACAATCAAAATAGTCCCTAACATACAGGGCTACCTCACTGTCTCTCTCTCCTTACCTGTCCTTCCTGAAGAGTTTATAACCATCCATTGCAGCACTCCAGCTGTCCAAGTTACCCCACCATGTTTCTGTGGTGGCATCTGTGCCCTTCTTTTCCACAGCTGCACAATGACTTCCAGCTCCTCCTGTTTGTTGCCCATGCTGTGTACTTCAGCTTCGGGGGAGAAAACTGTAATTCCCATGTGACCATTCTCAGGTGCTTCCATGCTTTCTGACACATCCATAACCCTCGTGTCTTTGCTGTCACATAGCTCTCCATCCCCAAACTCCATGGAGACAGCAGTCCAAAGGACCTCGCTAGTACATTGTCCCTTAAACACTGGTGTGGTGCCTCCAGGTTTATCTCTAGTGAGCCTGTTTTTATCTCTTTCCTCCATCAAATCCAGTTTAAAGCTCTTTCCGTGAGCACTGCAAACTCTTGTGCAATGAGCATTTCCCCCCTTTGAGATAGGTGTATGCCATCCTTCAACATCGGGGCAGGTGTTGTGTAGACCGACCCATGATCAAAACCCCCAAATTCTGCTGATGACGCCAGGCTTGGAGCCTGGTATTGATCTGATGGCTCTTCCTGCAGAAAGACAGCTCACAAATCCTTTCCACCAAAATAACTTTTGCTTAATCTACATTATATCTGTACACTGAGCGCGCAGCAGGGCAGGTGGGGACCGGCAGCAATGGCAGCAGCACCATGGGCCTGCTTTACAAGTCCTTCAAAGGAATTTCTTTCCTTTTTTCTTTGCCACAACTTGGTCTGTGAAAGCCCGTGGTGTGTTATTTAAGACCGGTGAACGTGTTTTGACTGGCTTTTGTGAGGCACTTGGTGTGTTCTTGAGTACTCGGTAAAAAGTAATAATTGGAGAACGCACAGGCTTCATTTCCTTAATGAATGCCGTCCTTCTCCATGGATTAACCTGTGAGTTGATTACGTTGCATAATGGCTTTTCTGTCGTGTGGCCCTTTCATATAATAAACGTGTTGGCTACAGGCTTTGGGAGCACAGCTTAAATACTAGCCAGGTAGCAACTTGGAGGAAACTGTGCAGTTTGAACCTTTTTCTGCTAAACAAAAAAACAAAGGGCCCGGCAACCTCTGAGGTTGGGGTTTTGTTGCTGACGAGTCTGGTGCAGAAAGGGTTGTTAGTACAGGCATGGATTTCTGAGTCAGGCTCCTGTGCTGACAAAGCAGAAATAGTTTGAGGTCTGAAAATACTGCCTGAGTATTTGAAAATAGTGTTGTGTGGACACAAAGCTGTTTACGGATCACTCGCTGGCCACGTGCCAGTTTCTCAAGGACAAGGTGGGTTTTCCTTTCTTTAGAATCACAGATGTACTTGGCAGGGTATCAGAAGATAAAAATGCTGGAAAGAGCCTCCTGATGCAAGCCCTCGTTTAATTAAAATACCCACGACTGCAGGCTAAATGTGTGTTTTGCATCTTGCAAACAAGTTGGTAAAGTATTTCTTAATTTGCTCTTACATACGGGCCACAGGATAAAACATGGTACCCATTCTTTGTAAGAATGACTCCTCTTGTAGCGCCCTCTCAGCATATCTGGTGCCCTAGAAGTTGCATTTTAATTTCAGCAGTTGTTGCCTTGTAAATTATAGCTCCCTAGTCCGTAATGGTGAGAAGATGTGACTAACTGGAAGCGGCGCTGCTGATGTTTGTGAGGAAAGAGGTTGTCAATCAGTGTCTGCCCTCAGCAGGAAAAGCAGAAAGCCATAAACCACACAGTTCCAGCCCTTCTTTGTTGCGTGTTGTAGCACTGGAGGAGTACTGACAGTTGGACTGGAATTTATATATTTTTATATACACACAGGTATAAAATGTATATTTAACACTTCCTTAACTTTACTACCAATGTTCTGTAATTTTGTAAAGGTTGTGGCTGTGAAATCTTCAGTTTTTACCACGTTGAAATAAAACTCATTGCACAGCTTGACTTCCCTGCTCAGCTTGGCTGTGTTGTTCTTGTGGAATGGTACAAATGAAAATAGCTCTCCTTCCCGTTGCCCCTCATTAATATTAAGCTGTCCAATGATAGCTTCAGGTCCTTCCCACACAGTAGGTTTGTTAGTGTCTCGTGGTGCAGCTGGACAAAGGGGGAGACTCTCTCGGTGGGGTCAGCTAAACACAGTAGTGTGAGTGTTGGGCTCCTCCTTGTCCAGGGGGTTGAATTGACAACAGCAAACCCCAAAACATATTAAAAAGCGAAATAAAAGCAGTGGAGCCAATTGTTCTCCCTTTCCTCTTCCCCTCCAACCAGGTCTTTTGCATTTACAGTGAGGATAGTTCCCCTGTTGGTTTAGTGTACTTGAAATTAAAGAAGTTGATTCTATTTAATACCCCTCCCGGTGCCCTCTAGGGAGGCTGGTGGACAGTTTGGGATGGTGCCTAGGGCAGCCAGGTCCTTGAAGCAGTGTAGCTGAATGCATGCTGTCTGTACCTGCTGGGTACCACCTGGTGAGGGGTACTGTTCCCTTGCTGCCTCGGGGTGGATATTGCCTGTCTTTCAGAGCCGTGCTTTTTGGCAGTAGACTGAATGCAGCGAGACTGGTGGGGTGTGTGTGGGCTTGGTTTTCCTTCTCTCATGGCGTATGACCTCTGGCAGTGTCTTCCAGGAGAGTGCAAGCTGCTTCCAGCAGCATTTGTGCACGGAGAGGCAGGGCCTAACTACGGTTTTGATTTTCCCCAAAGAGAAGTATGTCTTCTGTGTCACTTCTATGTACCCAATGCTTAAATACTTGAAATTTGTCAGGGAAAACTCTCCTTCTCTTTCAGAAAGCACTGAGGTCGTTTCTCAGCAGCTTTTTGGCGGTGACCTGACTGAAATGGGTCCAGGCTTGCCTGGGTTTGCAAAGGGCCTCGGTCACAAGTTGTAAATTGCTCCTTTCGGTCTGGACAGCTTGGATTTGCACTTCGAGGGGTGATGAGTTAAATGTCAGTATGAACTCATTTAAAAAGCAAACAAACAAAGAGAAGCAGCACTGAGCTTCTTTTATCCAGGTTTATTTCAATGTCACTCTGGCAAAGCAATCGGGAGACTCTGCCCTTTATCTGCTGTCTCTCCCAGCTAAGGAGGCACCTGTGTTGTTTCAAAGCCCTTATCCTCCATGGCAGATCAGTTTGGATCATGCTTGGTCTGAGGTAGAAGCATCTGAAGTGGTACTGTGTGGTTGTGGTGATGGCTTGCTTGCTCTGGAGACCTTTGGTGGCCCTTGTGACCTGATAAATACTGGGACTCGATATGGCTGTGCCACCAAACCAGACCTGCCTCTCGTTCAGTCAGTGGCCAAGATCCGACAGAGGGTGTTTGATGATGAAAGCGTCATCTGTATGTGTAGCCCATGTCGTTTTATATCCGCAAGTACATGTTTTATCATTTTGGTCTAAATTCGTCTCTTCATGTTCTCCATCTGGCTTGTTTTCATTTATAGTTGCCAGAAAGAAATGATTCTGCATAAGAGACTGCTGCAGGAGGTCCGAAGAGACAAATCAGTGTTAGGAGGGGTGGATTTAGTGACTGGTAAAGCCGTTATGGTAGGGTGAAGAACTGATTTGAATGACAGCTGGACACAGCAGTTTTTAACTGATGTGTACAGAGGAAGCCAGATGTCGTCTGAGCCAACTGTGTCCACGTGGGAGGTGTGCCTCTACTCTGGTTTCATTCTTTTATTTTTGTTTTAGTTTGGGTTTTTTTTTGTGTCTTTCCGTAGTGTCCCTACTAAATTTCCTATGTATGTTTATAAGCAGAAAAAAGCAATAATAAGGGTAGAGGTCCTTCTGTTCTTGGAGAGGGCTTGGGGTGGGGACTCTTTTATAAAAGAAAATGAATGACTATGTGTTTAGTAAAAATCACTAAATGTGGGCATAGCCTGGTGGTGGCTGAAAGGATGGGTCTTGAAGAGGTTGTTTTCCAGGCTGGGGACTCAAGCTGGTTAGCTTGTGTGTCCTTGTAGAAAAAGCATTGAATCTGGGGCAGGAAGCTGTTGGTGGCTGCTTGCAGAGCAGCAAAGCTTGATGCAGCAGCCAGGTGATGGCTAGGATGTCTGATGGAGGGGCAGAACTGTCTGCCGTTGCCATTCTCTTCCTATCCTCTCCCATCAGGCAAAAACATCTCCTGCTAATCGGTGGGGGTGAGGTGAACTGCTGATCAGGGTGCTGGGAGTTGGCGGAGATGCCTTGAGTGAGATCTCTTGAGTTCTGCCATTGACTTGTTGAGATCCTGGGAAAGTTAGATTATGGCTTTCTGCCATGGTTTTCCCCACCATCCTTTTCTTTTCTTTTTTTTCTCATTCTCTTCCTTTCCTTTTTCCTATTTAGGCAATGAGCTGTTTGAGAGAAGGAAATGCCTCTGATAATGTATATCCAGCATCTTTCGGAGTGGGAAGGCTACCACAAAACTAGCAATTGAAGTAAAAAAATCAGTGTATGGAAGTCTTTATCCTTGCTAGTGGGTAACATCTTTTCACTCTGTCCCTGGAAGTACAGGACTGATAATAACTGCGTCTTTCATACTTCACAGAATGCAGTACTATGCATGAGTAAATTGTCATTATAATTTCTTCAATAGGCAGCTAGTGAGCCTGTGGATATCTAAAGCAGGATAGAGAGTACGTTGTTTTCTGTTCTGCTTTCCAGGCATTTGATGTCAAGAGTTAGACAGAGGGAAAACACAGAATCCTGTCCTTTGTCTTAAACAGTGGGAGTCTTTAATAGCTTCTGGTTGGTTTGAGTTTAGAAATCATCTAACAGGAAGAAAACATTAATGTTGACCTTTTCTTCTTCTCATGTGTTTCTGTGGTGATTTGCTAGGCTTTTGTGCTGAGGTTTTTTTGCTGATTTTTGTTCTAGAAGGAGCTTCTATGCCAGATGAACATTATCCCTCTTTTTACAAATTTATTTCCATCACTAGAGCCTGTGATTTAGCTTACAGAACACTGTATCAGTGGGAACAGCATTTTTTTTGGCTACAAATGCAACTAGGTGAAAATGTCTAAAATACAGATTTTATATCTTGTTTCTTGTTTTTAACTGGGGAGGTTGCTCTCACTTTGTGCCATCCTGTCTTTTTGCCTGTCAAAAAGCCATGTTCTGTTTCCTTCACAAGCACTAGTCGTTTTTCATAGTGTAGACCTGGTCTTTCTGGGGAGTTGGAAGAAATGTCTTATAGAGTCCAAGTATTCACAGTGCAAAGTTCTTTGGTCTGCAGCTTTCTGTGTTGGCAAGTGACAAAAAGAGCTGATGGTAAACGTGTACTGGAATAATAAGGTATCATTTATTGCACTGGTGTGTGCAACTTAATAGCAGAGTATTGCTCCATGGCCTGTTGCCTTAGGCTGGTAGGAGTTTAAAGTCAACTAAATAAGATGGAAACTGAGAAGTTAATTTTGGCATGGGGCATTGTACAGCACTACTAAGTGGTGGTACCATGATGAGTTTTCACTTCATAGAATGTTTAAATGTAGCCTGCTGCTTCTTTGTGTGTTGTAGAAACTGAAATGTGACTTTGTAGATTATTTTTTCAACTTAGTTGCTCTTCTTTCCACCACTGTCAACATAGGATTTTGGGAAGTTGGAGAATTTTTCCAAAGACTTAATTGTGTACAGTGCACAAGGTAATCCAAGCTTGCAAGTCTATGAGTCATGCAGGCTGCCTGCCTTCCTTAATGTGTGATGTTGCCCCATGTTCTACCTCCGTGGCATCTAGCTGGAGAGCAAGCTTCCAGGAGCTGTCCCCCAAAAGGCACATTAATACACAGGCCAGAAACTGTGCTGGTAGGAGAATTACATTACTGTGGAATACATATCTTGGGTAATCAGGGGGGTAGGAGGTAAATGAGCTGATAGGATTTCTTTTGGACTTAATTTGCCTAGTTCTTTGATAACATTAAGGCATCTTAAGGGGGAAAAAAAACCACTGTGAAAAACAGCACGTAACACCGCTTGCCTTTGAACCTTTCCAAAGCAGAAATTTTACAGTAATAATGTGTGCAGAGAAAGAGAGAGGCAAGAAGTAGGTGTATTAACTGACTTTGAGAGTGTGGGTAGGTTTGAAATCTATAATGTTCTGCAGATCTTGGCAGTCTACCAAGGATTCCCCTCGTCCCTCTGCTTTTCAACATGCTTAAAGCCCACTGAGATGAGAAATAAACAGCATATTGCTATCAGACATGACTGGGAATATGCTTAAGTAGTGCATTCAGTTAAAGATCCAGCTAAATGCTGCAGTGTTGCTGTGTTGATGAGAAGAGCTGTGTTTTAAACCGCTCCGCATGTACATCAACTTTCTGTCATCCTCATGAGAAGAAACAGGACAAGATTTGGGGTCAGCAGGCTCAACTGTGTTGACATGCTCATCCCAACAGGCCATTTAAAAATAGAATGTTGCAGTAGCAGTCTTTAAAATATTCTTATGTTGCTTCCTTGGGAGGATTATCAAGTGCTTTAATATGTGTAGATTAATGGAAAGAGGGAAAGAAAGGCAGGGAGAATGCAAAAGAAGCTACAGGTAGTTTGGAAATCTTGACTGATAAAAACATGGTCTAAATGAAGGGAATGTGTTGGTGGGCTCTTTTTAGTGGTGGTGGGAGCCAGGCTTAGCTGACAGTAGCAGTGGTTTGTTGTGGCCCCTACCCTGAGGCTTGGTAAAGGGCAAACTCTCACTCTCTGAACAACATAGCCTTTACTACCTGTTGCTGTTACTATGCAGCATAACCTCTGCAGCCTCCTCAATCCATTGGCTCTGGAGACAGTCATCTTATGCTTAACAAGCTGCATCTAGGTTGCTGTCAACTTCGTTGAATATTTCATATCCATGCTTAACTTTCTGGCCAGGGGACACTTACCCTGTGATCCCCAGCCTCTGGTATTTTGTATCTAGCAGTATTTTAAGAAGCTGCTGTTTTCAGTTAGCATGGGTCGTGTTTTGCAATCTGGTGGTGACATTGTTCAGATACTCCAATGTTAATTGCCAGAAACACAGCTGCAAGAATCTTTGCTGTGCCCTGGGGATGGGTGAGCTGGGGACACCCCAAGGGGCTGCAACTCCAGACAGTGCTAAAGCAGAGGCTTCATTCTGCAAGAAAAATTCTGTCCTGCTGGAGTGTTAGCCAGTGGTGTTGCTGAGATGGGGCCTTAATGGTTACCGCATTTATGAAGTGTCCTGGGAGATGGACTTGAGTAAATTTTTATCCCAGGAGGCTGAATTCAGAGGGTTTCTCCTATCTGCAACTCCTGTAGCTCCTTTGTCTCGTTCAGCCACTTTGTGATTTTGTTATTGTATTTAATGCAGACAGATTTTTCCAAGCAAAAGCTGGCTATAAAAATCTGAAGATCAGTTTCCGAAATAGGACTGCTTAGCCATTTCATGTTGCAAGCAAAATTATAGCAGCATGCTAATAGTTTGACAAGTCTGTTCTTGAGCTGTTAAGCAGATAAACAAACAAACAAAATCTCTGCTCATGCTTATTTGTTGTGCTTGTGATGTTTGCTTTCTCCCTCCCTCTCAAAATGTTTTTAATGAAAAGCATGTGGCTTCAAAATGTCCTCTTCCTTCTCTCATATAAATGAATGTCATGCAACCCCCCACGTATGTGTTGTAGATGCTTAGAGTATGAATGCTCCATACATTATGAAAAGGGTATTTGGAGTAATTTTAAACAATATTCTGAAATGACCGGGGTTTAAATTTGTCCTGGGATACTGAGCAGCCCGAACTTCCCACAGTCTGCAGTTCCCTTGCTTTCCAGTCCCCTAGGAGGGTTATGGAGAAGCTTTTCCCATCCCTGCTGCCGAAACAGCAAAGTGAAACATGAGCAATCGCTGTGCTGTGCCGTAGCTGTCGTGGCCCACGTTTTCATAGGGTCTAGTGGAGGCACCAGCAGGATCTCATAAAGCTGCAGGGAACGGATGGTTGGGCTGATGCATGTTAGTCATCCTGAGTGGGCCAGTCTCATGGAGAGGAACATCGTCTTGAGAATAGCTGTGAAGCTGAGCCCTAGGAAGCTTGAGGCTTCTATCTGGAAATAACTAGCCCACCAGTAGTTTGTAGATTTAAAAAGACAAATAGAGCAAACTTTCCATAAGATATGTGGCATCCTGTGGATGTCTTGCTGCTTCGTTCTCTGTGTCACTTTCTCTGCTTGGCTTATGTGCTATCACTGTTTTGGCACCCCCGCTTTGCTGCAGAATTAATGGCAAACCATATTTCACTGTTTCTTAAAATGCTTCTTCTTCCTCAGTGTTCTTCCTCATTAGTGTTGTGAGCTTTTTTCCTCCGAGATGTCCTTGTTTCTCTCTTATCTTTAGCGTATTCATCTTGTACCTCAAACTGTGCTTCACTATGTCCTTGAGCCTTTTAGTTCCTTCCACAGGGCTGTGGAAAATGGGGGCAGAGCTGAGAGGAGGCGTTCTTCCACCTCGGTGTAAAACATTTCCCCCCCTTGCCTTGGTAGGATGTTAAGTCCTGAGGAGAAGACCACAGGCTTTTGTCATTAGGCAGAGATCCAGGGTGGGAAATTGGAGTTGCATCTCTTCTGGGCTTGCTGAAAGGCTTTGGTTCAAGAAGTAGTAAGGTCAAGGTGAGGTCAGTCTTGGCTACTGCACACATGTTACAACCCTGACTTTGTTTCAGAATCGAAACCAGCTTGAGACCAAGCTGTGAAAAGAAATGCATGCACTAAAGAGAGTTTACAGAGCCGGCAGAAGCCTGAGTACAGTGATTTATTTATAGAAAGCATGTGGATTGGTTAATAAGGGGAGAGAGAAGCGCAATGAGAGTTGTGAAAGAAAGAGGAGGCTGTGAATTCTGCAGCATTCCATCCTTTCTACTGCACCAGCAGTATGCCTGCCCATTGCCTTCATGGAGGGAGCATCGTAAGGTGTGAAAGGATCGAGATTTCTCCAAAGAAGCTAGTGGCTTGGGGTGCTTCAGTTCTGGGGTGCCAGTCTTGAAAGAATCTGTAAAGAGATAAAGCACTTTGTCCAAGAAAAAGATACACTATTGATGTCCATCAGCTATACTGCATGCTGTGTACAAGTTTCTGCCTAGGAAACTTAAAAATTGGTGAGAAGAAAGGTAAAGGAACTGTGACTTTAATGCAGTGTTTTGTTGTGTTTTTTATTGCTATTTTTGATAAAAATGAAGAAGTGTCGTGGGCATGCCTCTTGCTGGCAAGCACGACTGATTCAGAGGGGAGCCTTTGAGGATTATGCTTGGGAAAGGTGTTGCGAGACCCGGCTGTTTGTCTGGGAATCTCGGGGCAGCCTGTTGGGTGTTACGTGGGGCGCGGGATAAGACCAATCCTAGGGCCATTTCTGAGTGCATGTTTGGAATAAAAATACAGCACAGCTAGCTGAAACGGCCCCACCTTGTGTAAAAATACACTGGAGAAAGAAAGGGTTTTGTCAGTCAGCTGAGGAGAGTTAGAGCCCAGCCATGGCTGGAGCTAGAGGGGCTTGTGGTGCTGCCTGCCTCCCAGCCCGCTCCAGTCCGCCTCCTGCCAGCTCTGGCTCTGCTCTGACTGCAGAGCAAACCAGTTTAATTTCCTGATCTGCAGTCCCCCACCCCACCCTGCAGTTTGCTTTTTCTGTGTTAACTTTCTGCCATTTCAGTGATCTCAATCAGCTTATCATATGATCTGATGAGTGCCAGAAGGAGCTCAGTGCTCCCAGGAGAAATATGTGACAGGAGGCTGGAGGGAGGCAGGGGAAGGAAGGGTTGGAGCTCCCTGCTGCAGGAGCTGGGATCTATTAATTCAGCTCCAGCTGTACTGAGAAACCATACCCTTATGGTGGCGTAGCTGAAGGGAGACAACGTCTTGTTCTTGTCTAGCTATTGTGAGACAGGCAAAGAGAGCTGTTGCAGGTCTGATGCATCACTTGAAGAAAACACACTTTATTTTTTCACTAGTGAAGACCAAAATGAAGAGAAATGTCCTTTTTGCAACCCCCTAAGCATGCTTGCATTTACCTAGTAATATGTCACCCAGGTACTAGGTGCTGGTGCATGGAAATAAAAGATGCAATATGGGGAATTTAACTATTCTAGCATGTTAATAAACTATCATTACTGACTGTGAGCTTTGCTAAAGTAAATAGAAGGGAAGCTGTGAATGTCATCTGTCTGCACTTAATCTTGGTAATCATCCTTTTAATGTGGAGAAAAAGAAATGAGTTCTAAGATTTGTATAAGAACATTTTAAAAACCCCAAACTTCTTTTTTTAATCCTTCCAGAGTGTTGTTTTTCACATGAAATATCAGAAGGATCCATTGCAGCTGGGGAAAACCCAGTGTTTGGACCTCTCATCTGAATGTTTTGCTTTGTGTATGCTGAAGGGATGGGTGAGATGCTGGCGCTGATTTTTCTCTCTCTTATTCAGGGTCGACATGTCAAGACAGGTCAGCTGGCAGCCATCAAAGTCATGGACGTTACGGAGGTGAGCAGAAGAACAATCTACTTTATTAACAATATGGGTAAAATTTAATAATAAGAGATGGCATATGGCTTACCTCGTATTTATTT
Source organism: Myiopsitta monachus (assembly GCA_017639245.1). Classification (NCBI taxonomy): domain Eukaryota; kingdom Metazoa; phylum Chordata; class Aves; order Psittaciformes; family Psittacidae; genus Myiopsitta; species Myiopsitta monachus. The sequence goes on from CM029927.1 coordinate 40,849,008, forward strand.
TGAAGGGCATAGTCCTTGCATGTGGATGTTTGCTTTCTGTTTTCAGGACCTGACCTCTCCAGCCCATCTGCCCTTTATGAGATTTCTGTTCAGGGCCCTCTGGTCTTCTTCGCAGATTGCTTTGGCTGGTCCCAGGACATATGAGCAGACATAGCACTCCCTTTTCAGACACTTCTCAGGCGAGGGGGAAAAAAGTCAGATTCCCCGCTTCCTACTTTTTTCTCTTAAATACATCATCTTGCTTGTACCGAAAAAGGTGAGGAGGCTGCCTGACGTAAAGGACAGTAGTTCCACTGGTACTTTTGCAGCCTACAAAGGGTATATATTTACTCAAAGGAGTGGGTCCAATAAAGTTCCAAGAAGTCTGAAAGCAGAAACATCTGCAGGAATGATGAGCAGATTGCTGGCAGAATGCAGCAGTGTAAAGTAGTAGTTGTAACTGACCCGGGGGATTTACTGTGGAGCTTTAGATGGGAAAGACGGGAAATTAACCCAGCCAAAGAAATAAAAAATATATGCCTGTACTTGAATCCTTAGAAGTCTTGCAGTTTATGCTGTTCAAAAAGCAATCAGTTTAAATTATGTCTTCAAAACAGATCAGGAAAAGCATGGGTTTTTCCCTGTTGATTCCATTCGTGTTTTCTAGAGTTACATCCACAAACTAACAACAGCTTCAGATTTAAAATCAAATGGGATCCTCTTGTGTGATATCTGCAATACTTGACTGATATCACGCTTCTGAAGAGAGGTTGTGCCTCTTCAAACAAAGCATCTTATTTTTCTGAACTCTTCGATGTTGGATAGATATTAGGGGAAAAACTATGTTAATGCATGTGCATTGTACAGAGCAGGAGGGCTTTGGCAAGCTCATTATATTAAGCAAAACTCCTACAAAGGTATTGTTGCAAAATGTGTTGTAGTTCGGTGTGTGTATAGGTGCCAGCAAGTAAAAATGGCTGCAAAAGGACACAGGCTCCTAGGTGAGTGGCTGGGGAGTACTGGGTAAACAGGCAGGAGAGGGAGGAAAACAAGAAGTTAGGGTCAGGTCAACTGGTAGGACTTCAGTCATATCTCTGAATCTCCTTGTGATCGATGGGCAGTGTGACTGCCCCTCTCTGACTTAAGCCGTTGTGTCTGCCAAGAGCTAGACATTCTTGCTTTGTAAGATGGCCTGATAAAAATCAGTTTTCAGCTGGAGATTTTCAAAGGCTGCCTTCATGAGGAGGCAGTGCTCTTTTGCTGCAGTTAACAAGCAGGCAAACCAGAGAAGAATGAAGGTGTGTTGACACATAGCGAATGTTCTTTGCACAGCAAGCGTTTCCATTTATGCAGTGATTTTACACAGCTTTCTGGACGGTGCACAGTGAAGGCTTCTTCCATAAGATTGGCTGTACTGTACGCTCCCTCTGTTTTTAATAGCTTATCTTAACTACAAACAGTTGCAATGGAGAGGTTGCACAGCAAAAAAGAAACCAATTGAAAAATGCTGTCTATAGTATGGCTGAGCTCATGTTGTGGGAGATGGCTTATGTTTTGAAACTCTCAATTTTTGGCTGTTTTTGAAAAGCCAGTTGTATATTGGCATTGTGTAACTTTTATCTCAGAAGCTCATGCTTTTTTAGGGGCTAAAGGCTAATCAGAGGGAGGAGTTTGGAGATGTTAGCCCCATGCAGCTTGAAAGTGTTGTCATTCCTACCAGTGGAGCTCATGTGGTTTTGCTTCCAAGCAGTGAGCCTGCGGAGGCTGAAAATGTGGTGTAAATTCTGCCAAGTCGTGTTAAGTCAGCTCCAGTTTTTAACACCAGGCACGGATGATACTGTTCCTAACACCAGGCATGAGTGATACCAGTTGCATGTACCATTTTCTCAGTGGCAGATGTGGCCATAGGATATTCCTGTCCATTCTTGCTTGCCTGGTTCCTTGCCTGTTTCCCAACACTTGTGCCGGCACAACTGCCCTGGGGCCAGATGGTGACCTGGATCAGTGAACAGGCTGTGGTTCCAGGTTAAAAATACCCTTGCTCTTCTTTTTCCCCTGGTTATTTATAACCTGGATTGGTTTGCTGATCTAGTGTAGCACATGACATTACAAACAGTTGTGCCGTCGCTATGAAGAAGGTGGTGTGAGACTGGAAAAGAGCTGTTGCCAGGCGTGGTGGAGAAGGGGCAGTAGCTCAGATTGACATTGCTGACAGAGATGTCCATATGATGAAGTTTCATCATCAGTTCCTCAAGGGATGGTGTCATGAAGACCTCCTTTTGCTGGCAGACAGTGCATCTCCATCCTGGAGATGGAGGCTTATGGATGGTAGAGAGAGCATGTGGGACAGAAAGGGCAGTGACTGCTACCCTCAGCACTGCCCTGAAAGAAATGCTGAAGGGCCCACAGCCTCAAATATACCTTCTCCACCTGCTTCAGGAGCTACAATTAGGTGAACTGCTCTTTTCGGCCAATGATAATACTGTGTCTGTGCCCATGGGGAAAGAGGCTTCAGTGGAAACTTCCATGAAACTGAAATTGTGGGTTTTTTTTGCTGAGCAGCTACGGAAGCTTTAGGTGATTTTTGTCTCTGTGCACTTTTCACTGGCAGTGTTATGCCTTTCTGCTTAAATGCAAGCAGTGCCATGGAGGGTTATCAGATTGTTTTGTCTAATCTGCATTGAGAACAGATCCAAGACTTTCTTCTGGGATACCTCTGATCTAGTGCTTGCTTTGCCGAACGCTTGACAAATTAGAAAGCTTAATGTGTTGGCACGCTCTGGGCACACCCCAGATTTTCAGTTTTCAAAGCCCCAGTTCTGCAATTCGCACATTGCTCAGGATCAGTGAGGTTACATCAGTTCTGGGCTGTACAGCTTTGATCACCTGCATGGGAGGGATGTCAAAATCAGAGTGACTGGCTTTCCTGAAAACGTTTTGGTTGGCATGAAGAAAACAAGGTGGTATAGCCTCTGACTAGAGACATTGGAAGAAATAGTATAGCTCTGTAATGTACGTGGTGCTGTGGAAATGCTGTTCATCCTTCCCAGCTTTTCTTGTGGTTTTCTCTTCAGTTTTTAATTTTGAAAAGAATGGTGGTAAGGATGAGAAAAGAGGAGGTGGGCTGAAGATATCAGCTTGATCTTTGAATATATTATGACTAGTTAGTACTGCTGCCTGAAACGTTAGGGGGGTGTTGATGTGCATAAAACTTTCCTGTCTTTTCCACTTTCCTCCTCTCTAAACAAATTAAGAAAAGGCTTAGAAGATTGTGTAGATCTTTATAGATCTTTACATCTGCAGCACTAAAGCAGGCACTAAAGGATCTGTAAGATCTAAAGATCTGTAAGTCTTCCTACAGAATGGTGCATATATAGGTCCTATTTTCACTTTCTGAGGGTGAAGCTGGAGAGCATGTAGGGTGAAAAAAAATTTCACTGGAGCATAGAACAAATAAAAACCCCACAAGTCCTCATCAACTTGAAAGCTATTCTGTCGTTGGAATGAGCCCAATGACTGTAAAAGGGGAACAGTATGAACTATCATATATACACGCTTCAGAAATTATTCTCTGAGATGTACGTATATGTAGGGTGAAGCTCGGGCTGCATGCATGTTACGGAGGGAGGCATTATTTGAGAGTGCTGTAGTCTGTCTTTAGTCTTTTTATTGTCTCTCTTCCTTTTGGGCCATTGTTTTGGAGAAGGCAGTGTTCAGTCCTTGTTGACCCCCTTCCACTCACTTGACCGTGAGCTCCCTGCTGTGTACTGGTGTGCAGCCCCGTAGCACACCAGCTGAGCCGTGACTGATGTTATCAGATGCAACACAAGTACACTGCAAGATTTGGCAGTCACTGTTTAGATAGAAGAATCCATTTTCTTGTGAAACAAATAACATTTGAAACCTTAGCAAAGCTTACTTGGCAAATCTGCCTGTATCTAAGCTGTTAACTTGCATTACAGTCTAAACAGGCGGCTCAACTCTGCTTAACTGTTTTGGAGGCTTTCTGTGCAGGTGCACAGTTGATTTCCAGTGTCACTCCTGTGTTTCCCTTCCAGCGATGCTTTTCTCTTTGAAAGGTTTAGTAACTGATTTGGGGGAAAAACACAATCGCTTCTTTTCTGTTTGTTATAACCCCTGACACTACTGCTTCTTCCTCCTACCTCTTCCCACACACACGCTTGGCATCCCTTGGGAAAGTTTTCTGCATGCCTTTTTTAATAGCAGCATTTCTCAGCTCTTGTGCCCAGCGTTTCATGACTTGTCCAGTCTAGTCTGTGTAAAATTATGCTAAGTAAACAACTGGATACTGTATCCTGCTGATTTATGAAAGACAGACAAGCTTTTAGTGCTTGCCTGTGTTGCCCTTTCTGTACGTGCTCTGCACAACAATTAACAACCCCAAACCAAAACCTCCAGGCCTGCAGAGAAACATGGCCCATCTCCCATACCTAGACAGGAAAGGTTACCCGAATTATTCATTGCTGTCTTCCCGACTCTGCTGACTGCTTTTTTTTCTGTTGCAGTAGGCAAGTCACTTTGATTCTTACGAGTCTGTATCTTATGGCCTGTGTGGTGTTATAAACTGCGATCATGGGGATGATCTATCCATAGTCTGTAACACATCCAATACCAATCTGCAGAAAGACTGCAGATAAATAAAAATGTGTGTGTTCCCACACATGCAGGCAGACAAAATGAGGGTAAAACAAAAATGATAACCACCAAAAGTTTATATTTATATTTATATTTATTTACCATGAGAACCCGGCAACAGTCTCTGGATTTTGATCTTAATGAAAACATTAGGAAGTTGATGCTTCATGTGAAAAGACTGGGAAATGCAGAGCCTCACAGCACTGTGTAACAGAACTGGATTAAGCCAGTCCAGAGAAACTGAATATGGACTGGCCTTTTATTACGGAGATATGAATGTACTACTTTACCTGGCTTAGTGCAGCTGCCTGATAAAGTACTTATACACCAGTCCATGCCTGCACTTACTGCAGTTAGCCAAAGCAAACCTGAAGCCAGTAGAATTACCAAAAGCCCTTGCCATATCCTTCCCTCTTGATATGAACTGGGGAGAATGGATTAGGGTACTGAAAATCTAGATTGTTCGCATGGGGGAGTACTGGCACCCTGCTTGCTTGTCCCTCAAATGTGAGTTCGCTTGCTACTTGTCTGTACCAAATTTTATAGTCTTTGGTTAAGCAGTTACCTGGCAAAACAAAGAGTCATTTTGTGGGAAAGTAATAAATAGGGAAGGTATTTACAGTGTGGACAGCCCTGCTGTCCAGTCCCTACTGAAGCTGGTAAACCTCTGATGTCTTCCTGGGATTAGGTAAAAAAGGAAAAAAGAAGCCTTCTGGGAACTTTCTGTTGCAGTTCAGAGGAAAACAGAGCTGGGCAGAGCGGTCCCTTAAGCTGTAACATCGGGTTTGGGAGGTCAAAAAGAGCTACAATAGTCCTAGCAGCCAGCGGGGCGGCCTTTTTTGAGCTGCAGAGCAGTTGTGTAATTGGCCGTTTCCCTCCTTAATTTGAGCTCCCACAACTACTCCTGCTGCATGGCCTTGCCCAGGAGCTTGGCACAGTTCTTCCCATGCTTTATCATGACCCTGATGGTGGGAGGCTCAACCCTGTGGTGCTGGCTGATGTCCTTGTGGACCCAGGCTCTCCTGCAGACACAGCAGGTCCATGCTGCCTGGCTTGGGCAGAGCAGGTCCAGTCCATCTTCATGGTGAGGGCTCTGCGCAGAGGGGCTCAGGCGTGTCGCAACATCCCTGTCCTTGGGTGGCAGGGCAGTGCTTAGTGTTTGTGCTTATAGTCCTGGCAGAGCAGAGTGACATTTAATTCTGGGGAGCCTTTTGTCCTCACAATCATACTTTATCTCACAGCAAGGCAAATACATCTAACACCCAGCTTGAGTCAGATCTGCAGTTTTTGTGTGTGATCCAATAAACTTTCCTGGTGCATTGCTAGCACCAGTCTGGGTAAAGGGCTGGCTTTCACTGTCTTCATCTGAGTCCTGGAGTGGTTAACAAGACTGTTGGTGGAAGAGCTTATTTGGGAAGGGGCGGATGTCAGTTTTGATGCAGCTGCAAGAGGGAGGTTGAATAGGGAGCTCCACATGCAGTTTGAGTCAGGGCAGAAAGCTGTGGCTGTTACCAAGCACAGCAGCTTGGGAAATGATACGCAACATGGATTGACTGGAGAGAGCTGGTGCCGGGCACCAAGGCTCTGCATTACTGAGTCGCAGCAAAGAGCAGCTTCAAACTGATACTGTGGTTGGTGGGAAAAATTGGCAATGGGGAAACAAAAATGCATGCTTGTTTCTATATTTGCTTTTTTTCAGCACAGTTTCTTCTCAGTGCGAGTTTTTCACCTGAGTGGAAGACTGACTGCATTCCATGCACTGCCTATTGTCACTTGTCCTTGCAGGTGTACTGATGTATATATTTTAACATGCCAGTTTTGGAACCTGACTGTTTCAAGGCTGGAAGAAACAGATGTTTTGCTTTTGCCATTAAGTTTCTTCAGTGCACCACTGCTACCACACCAGCATCTGTTACCTGTCAACAACAGAAGGGCTTTGACTGTGACAGCTTCATGGTGCTCTCTTAGTAGTACTCCTGTTGCATGGCTTTTTAGCTGAGGCCAGGAGATGGCTTCATACTCAAGGTTGATCATGGATCATTGTGTTAGGAAAGTGCAAAGAAAGATGTGTTGCCTCTGCCTTCTCCTCATCTGTGTGCTTATGCCAGGTCTGATGTGCAAGGTTTTTGATCTGCCTAGCAGAAAAAATGCTTTGCCAGTGCTTTGTAAGTTATAACTTAGTTTAGATTACTGGAACTGAATTTATGGCCAAATAAAGGGAACTTTGCTGTAGTTAGGAGTGCAGAAGTATCTTCTTGTTTTAGGGAGACAGCCTTAAAATTTTGCCTACCTGGCTGTCAGAGAGCCAGATAACGATGCTGTAGCGCAACAGATGATGCTCAAGGTTATGCTCCTCAGCTCTGGTGCTGGAATCTGTTACCATCCATCACTTTGTGAGAGCACATGTTTAGTACTGGCGCATAATGGAAACTAGAAGGCTGTGTAGGCTACAGCTGACTTCCATTAGAGAGAGGGCAGGATTGTGTATTAAGATTTCTCTGCAAGCCTTGAGCTCTTTGGACAAGTCTAGACTCTTTCTGTAAAAAGTTCTTTCCTTTGGTCTGATGGTGCAACTGCATTGACACACTCAAAGGAAAGGATAAGTCATCTAGATGAGCTATTGACGTCTGTTACCATCCTTACAATGAGTAGGACATGTGCTTGAATTCCAGCTTTTTGGCACTGTTTATGAGTCCAAGTGGGCACTATTCATACATTTAACTGTAATCCTGTGCCTGTTTTCCTTCAGTCATAAGCTTAGCACCTGCAGTCATCTGGAGACCTGCTGTGAGCATTGACAAGGAAGTCACTAATGACAGTGTGATTTCATATGTATGTGAATGACTGCTAGCATCTTTCTTTGTTAGAGAATTCTGGACCCTAATACTGGCAGTGGTGAAGGCTCAGTGTGGGTCATGTGAGGATGCTTTCACAATCGTGATATTTAATCTACAGGTCACACCTGCACTGACGCGAATTTGAGCAATAGTAGCCTGTGCAAGTTCTGGGGATGGAGCATATCTTCTGAGCCAAGGGGAGCCTTCACGCAGGTGGCCTCAACACAGGCAATTTGCTGCTCCCTTCCCAACCGCTGAGCCCTGTTTGTTTGAGCTGTCTGAGGAGATTCCAGTTCTGATGGGAAACAGAAACGTTTTGTGTGCAGATAATAGCAAGAAGTACAGGGCTGCGTTTTGTATCATTTCTGTCAGACACGCAGCACACCTTAATTTACCCCTGTTGAATCAGACATATTGTCTACTCATGGAAAACAAGGCAACCCTGTCAATACAGCATTAGAGCATGTGTGCTCTTGCCAGTTTGGGTAGAGTAAAACCAACGAGGATTGTGACAGAGCACTGTGCTTTGATTTTAGCGAGTATCTAGGCTGAACCTGTGTCTGCGGTGTATGCCTCCTGCCTGTGAATAGGCAAGCAAGAGATCCCTTGGCCCAGCATGAACTGCTGTCTTGCAGAAGTGCACTTTAAAATGTAGCTTGGGCATTAAGATCAAAGACAGGAGAATTAGTTTTCTGTTTTTGTTAAAGGGGATATATCTGCTTGAAATATAATCTTTCTTGACTGTGTTTAACTGTAGTTTCATAAACTGCACCTGCCTGTGGGCTCCTCCTGTTTTTGCTGCGACATTCCACATTTTTATCTTGACTTCCTAAGGAAATGAGGCTTCTTGGTGATAGTATGTGTGTCCTGCCTTCTTTTCCACCAAATATCTTTTGGACCTGCTGGCCAGCTTCAGCCAAGTTTAATGAGGAGGGGAGGATAAATTCCGAAGATACAAAGTCCCAACAAGTTATGTGAAAGCTGGCAGGCTGTTTGGAGAAGGGAGAGGCTGAAATTTATAGCTTCTGCTTTGGGAATGGTAGGCAGACCTTAGCCACTGTCCGTTATCAGTCAGCTGGCCACTGTTCTGCAGTAAATCAGGAGGGGGAAGTAGATGTTTGAGGGTTTTTTGTTAAAGAAGTAGTTCTGATGCTTAACTTTCAAGTGAGTGATGCAGCGCTAGGAATGTGTGCAGGGTAGCACATGCAAACAACTTCTGAGCGTTTTAAAGTCTCCCTTTGGTTCTTTCTTTAGCTTACTGGCCCACAAATTTACTGTGTATTTGAGATTATCCTGTGTGAGCTCTCTCCCTTTCTTAAGATGTGCATATGTAGATATAAATATAAAATAGCAGTGTTACTCTCCATATTTAATGAGACAAAAAAATGTTTGGTCTAAGTCTCTTGACAGTGCTCATTTTGCAAGATGCAGTTCGAGTGATTATGTAGGGAGTTGGCTACAGTACAGTCTTAAAGCGCAGCTCCTAAATCTAGAGATAAAGGCAGCAAGTGCTAATGCTGAAGGACCTGGGAATTCGTTGTACTCTAAGCTGACTTGTAACCATGATAAATGCTCCCCTTGTGCCTAACAGGAAAGTGTTTTTCTCCCCCTGTGCCCTGTCTCTTGAATATGCAATGGGAAGCACACGGCTGAGCCAAGTGTTAAAAGAGCCTTGAAGATGCTGTGCAAAGCAGTTCAGTTGATCAATGTAGAAGATGCTGTTTTTCTCCTGACCCTAGAAGCATTGCAAGTCTTTCTGACAAGGGACCTGTGGACATTCCTCTTGGTAGGTTTAATCCAAAAGAGATTAAAGCCACCGACTCTGCTTTGTGTAACCCCTCTGGCAGAGAACATTTTCTACTGATAAATAAAAGTGCAGATGTGTTGTTATTAAATTGCAGAGATTCGTGCTTCATAAAAAGCGTAAGTTTTAGTTTTGCTCTCCTATCCTTTCTGTCTTTTCTTAGTAAGACCTGCTTCAAGCATGATTAGACCAATGGGAGTCTAGCCAAGGAGGCATCTTTTTGTTCTGATGATTCCCTGCTGACATTTTTGTGTCAGGCTTTTGTTTCTCAAGCATTTGGATCTGGAAGGTGTGCCTGTGAGAAGTGAGTAGAAGCAGCTACTGTTCCTGCGAGGAGAGCAAGCACATTGGTGGTGTGTTTTGCCTCACATCCACCTGGTAAAACAGTAGTTTCTTTACCCAGCACATCCTTGGTGCAAAAGACGTGATGAGAGTTCAACAGCCTGCTCTCTTTTGCACCTACATGTGCAGCATGGGAGTATTTACAAGTATCCCTCCCTGTTTAGTAGAGGAGTTTGTTCCAGAAATGAACTTCCAGTTTTTTTCCATGTCAGTTGGTGTATGAGGTGCTTCTGCAGCGTTTTACTAGGGCAAGGATATTTTCCGCTGTAGCTCCTACTTCATGAGCTGAACTGAATGTTAGTTCTTACTGGCTCTAGAATGAAACACTAAGTTGAAATCCTAGTGTAAATGCAGCAGCCCACAGATCTTTGGATAACTGTTACTGACCTGGCAAAACACCTTCGTTCTGTGTCCAAGATCAAGAAAGGAGAGTGTCCATAATTCCTGAAAACCATGTTATTAATGTGGAATATTCTACCGAATGGAAACGTAATTGAGTAAAGAGACCAGAGGCAGCAGGGAGATGGAGCACCCTGTGGCTGGCTGCTGAGCTCCCCCAGCACTAACCTGTCCTCCCAGCCAGGGCTGCGGGTGGCCAGGCAGCTGTGAGTCACTGCTGTGGAAACACTGATGCAAAGGCAGCACCATTAGGAAGGCTTTTGTCTCTTGAATATTTCACCTCAGCAGCCTTTTCTGTAGTATTTATTCATGTTTCCTCTCCTTGAGCCTGTAAGGCAAACCCCATTATTTATAAATGAGTTAGTTTTTCACTCTGATTTTTTCTTTTTATTTGCTTCTCTCACTATATCCCTTCACAACAATTTGTTTAAATGTAAAGCCTTGAGTCAGTTACAAAGTGATAGAGGTGCACTGATTTATAGATGAGAGGGGGCTGCATGATCTGACAAAGTCTCCACTCAAATTTGAGGCCCTGAGGGTGATGTTGGTTCCTATTTCAGAATTGCTGCTGCTGGTCAAATTTGGTTATAAGATTTTGGGGAAATACACCTAACCTTGTCTTCATTTGCAACACAAATCGTTAGAGTTTGCACTGTTCTTGTAAAAATGGATAGACGAGCTTGAATATGCAAACTCATTCTCTTTCCCCTGCCTACAAATGTAAACAAACAAACAAACACCCATGTAAATTCAGGAAAGGATTTCTTCCACTGGCAGGAAATAAAGGAGGATCAGTTGCATTTTCTATTTGTAAATGTTCAGACAGCATCCTGTTGTGATAGCGTGCTTTCTTATTACATAGGTGTGTATGGGTTTTCCCTGTTTTCTACTTACTTCTTCAAAGTGTGATTTTACAATACAGCAAAGCCAATTTGATGTCTGGCTGCTACTGCAGGGGCAACCCTCCCTCTCTTCCTCCCCTTTCCCAGCTCCCCTAGGACCACCATCTATCTGGTTCCATCTTTCAGTGAGATCCACTGGCAATAAGGTGTATGTGTGTATATTAATTTATATATATAATGTATGTATATACACACTTTTATTATTGTATCTATAAATATGTATATTACTACAGATTAGATTTCTGTTGTTTTCACCCTGGTAAAAGGTAGCCAGGGGGTGGACAGGAGGGGCCAGGCAGGGCAGGGAGTGGGAGAGGCAGCGGCTGGGAGGTGGCTCGCAGCAGCATGAGCATCTTCTTAGGGTTACAGCCGTGAGGCTGCCTGGGGAACACTAGCCCCAAAGCCAACCTCTTTGCAGCATGAATCTGAGAGGGAAGCCATCTGTGATGCGTTTCTGACAGCCTGGCCGCTGAGGGAGTGTTTGTAGTGCTCCACACCTGCGGATTTAGGAATAAAGGATGGAGTGTAAAGGTCTTCTGCAGGGATTCCCCCACCCTCTGATTTTTTCTACTGCGCAACAGACTATTTTTAGTCCACTTGCTTGCCTCAGAAATTACTTCACTTTCGGCTTTGGACCATTTCCATAACATTTGTTGTGATTCTGAATTCCACTCTTCAGGATAATGTCATAGCAAAGAATTGCTGGGTGGCAAGCTCAGTTCCAGTGGTGTATACAAAAAGCTTGTGCTGAGGAAGCCTAATCTGGTGATCCATGGGAGTGTGGCTTAGGTGAACCACTTTTTGGACCTTGCCGTGTATTTGCAGGCAAAGAACCATGTTAATTACGAGTTTAATAGTGCTTTGGTTAGTGAATGGTAAAAGAAAACAAGCTTTGAGTGGGCTAATCCAGGTAGCTGAAGTAGATCTACCTCTTGCAGACTTCCGTTTGCTTTAAGTGAACTCTGGAATCAAAAGCCCAGCCTGCTCTTGCTGTATATGCTTGTGTGCTAGCATTGCTAATTCACTGGATACCACTCTTTCTAGATACTAGTTAGGTATGATTTAAATCAGCAGTTTTTTTGGCAGTAAAGTGGTCCTAATATAAATAAGGTGTTAGAGCAGACTTCATTGTGGGAAACAATGCTCATTTTAAGGTTGTTGCATATGAGCCATCTAATGATTTGCCATTTTGAGATATAAAAATGTGTAGCTGGTTCTGTAATAGGTGAATTTCATACAGCTGGTTGACAAAGCTGAAAAACGCAAATGAGTGGGTTTGGGCAGAGTGTTAGAGTTTCATAAGGGAAGACCTGCTGACATGGTAGCATCCCTGTCGCAGTGCTGGATCTGGAGAGGGATGTAGACTGGCTGTCAGTTAATAGGAATTTTTCTTAGGAAAAAAAGAAAAAGATGTTTCTTCTACTGGTCTATGCAGCTCAGTAATGCATGGGATGAATATAGTTGTGGAACCTCAAGTATTCAGGAGCTGTATATTCAGTGAAGAGCAGAAATTATGTCTATTGCTGATGCACGATATAGATTAAAAGTTGGATTGCTTGGGATAGGAATTAAAATTTAAAAAAAGACATTTAGTATCATGCCTACATTCCTGTGATTTTTCCACACAGAATCATAGAATGGTTTGGGTTGAAAAGGGCATTAAGATCATCTAGCTCCAACCCCCCTGCCATGGGTCTTGATTAAGAACCACTCATGATGAATTGGTGCTGGTTTTGGATTAGGGTCTAATCCGTTATTGTTCACAAAATACCCATATTCATCCGCCTTTGGAGGACAAATAGCTACTTAGAGTGTGGATAAATGGTCACAAACACTCTGCTTAGCATGGCTCTGTGAGCTTTTATGTACTCCTTGAGACATGGCCATCTTGACCTGGTGCGGCTGGTGAGTAGTGGTTTCTTGTGCAAGTGTTTGTCTACATTTTATCTCCGGGTTGCGCTCAAAAGTGAGTACTTCTGTGACTGCTGCACCTTTGGTCATCACTAGAGGGCTTCGAAGAGAGAAACCTGCTTGCTTTCCACATGATGTCGGGAGCCAGAAGATCGTTCTGGAACCTGATACAATGCAGCATAACAGAGACCTTTGAGTTAAGCTAGTAGGAGGTTATTGGTGTTCAGCGTTTTTCAGCATCTTCCACTCTGAGAACTTGTTTCATCATTATTTTTTTCCTCTTTAGCCTTCTCTTTTAAACCTCTCTACAAGAGGAATGGTAAAAGAGGGCCTCCAGATGTGAGACAAGAAGGGCTCGTGGACAGCTAACAGTAGATAATGGGTTTTGGGGTGTGCAGCACTTCTCTGAAGGGAAGAGGCGGGATGTGCAAGTTGTTGGTGTGCATAAGCATGTGCCTGCTCTCCAGGCCAAAACTGGGTTGTGACTGTTGCATGGCTGCGCGCGCTATGGCTCCTGGGGAAGAGTATCTACTCATGAACCAAAGGCATGAGGGAATAAGGGCTCTATTGTATGAAAGACAACCTTAGCTGGATGTCTTGCTTTGAAGAGGTTTGCCAATGAGTTGGAGAGCTGCCCTCAGCCAAGCCTGCTTTCAGTGGAGAAGTTTTATAGGTCGTGAAAAGCAGCAGTGTCCGTTTCTTCCACCGTGCCTTGCCTTTATATGCAGCAGTGCACATGCACGGCTGTCATCCCTTGCACTTTGGATCAGCGGCTCGGTATTAGCCCAGGGAGAATTGTGAGCGCCTCCAATTTCTCTCCGTGGTGTGGGAATGCTGGAGCATGTAATGGCTGTGATTCAAAGACAAATGCTAGCTCTTTGCTACTGATCACTTTGGCAGAAAACCCCAGATGCCCAGAGACTACAGATGGAGCTGCTTTGGGGTGACTTCTAAGAAAGAAAAAGCACTCACAACCTTAGAACTTGCCTTTTTTTTAAATTATTTTGTTTGCTATCTTTATAATAGCCTCCCTGTTCTTCTTTTTCCTATTCTGCATCCCCCGCCCCTCGCTTTTTAATTCATGCCAGCCAGAGCGCAGCTAAAGGCTTTTTCTAGAGGAGCGTCATTTGTTAGTAAAGCGGCAAAGACAAGCTTAGCCAATTTAACCAGCAATTTCTGAGGCTTTCCTTTTGACTGGGCTTGGGATTTCTCCATGCGCTTGTTGGAGGGGTGAGGCTGCAGGAAACCGCAGGAGAGGAGCCTCCAGCCATGATGGACTTTGTTCAGATGCCTGTAGTCTGGCAGAAGCTGACCTCCACAACACATAGTCTTTCACTTAGCTGCCTCTCTCCAGCTATTGGAGAGATCCTATTTGCTGCGTGTGGGATTTCTGCTGCTTCCATGCTGCTTGGTACTGTTTCCAAACCAACCAGCGGGTCCTTGCCTTGGTGGTGGAGCTGTAGCTGGCAGGGTTTCTGCAGCCTGTCCCTTTGTGCATGACTTCAATGTCACACAGCTCTGCTCTAAGCAAATCCTTAAACCACATCCCCCTGAATTTTGGAGTTCTCCAAACAATACAGGTTTCCTCCTTTGGATGTAAATGCCTCCCCCTCCCTTCAGCCCCCATGCTTTGGCAGGGCTAATTGCTCTTTGTTTGGTTTCAGATCAGTGTGATTAAGGAAGATTTTTTCAGACTGTCACTTCATCATGTTATGGGACTAGCATAGTAAAAAGTTGTAGTATCTGTTGGGATGAATAGCCCGAGCACAGAATTACAGGCCTTTTCCTGCTCATGAATCATCTTCCTCTGAGACCCTGTAGTGATAGCATTACTTTTGTTTTAAGGGAAAAGTCTCTGAGAAGACAACCATTTATTTATCTGGACAAGAGAGGCCATCTGGTCTTTTTTAAAGCACGTAACTGTAGAATTTATCCTTGAAGACGCTGCTCCGGGTGTTCCAGGTGGGCGCAGCTCCCATGTAGATGTTAGCTGGTGTAGGTGTATTGAGGTGGGCTGGGGCCACATCTGGGACAGGAGATGGGGTGGTAACTGGTGGCTGGGAAACCAAAATGATGCTCGTTGTGAGGGGTTAGATTATTCCCATATAGGAGGATTTCAGTAGAACACGTTATGCCTGTGTTTATTTTACAGTTAAGCTGCTGAGTGTTGCTTTTTAACAGCAGCTTGCAGTACGGGAGTAGGCTGTGCCTGTCTGAGAAAGGAGACCCCAGAGCAGTTCCCAGAAAGCTCACAACACACATACATGTCCTCTTTCTGCCATGTTTCGCTTTGAACACGTGCAATGCCCAGTGAGTGGAATAAACAAAAAGTGACCCCCTCAACCAAAATCTGAAGGAGTGGCATTGCCCTTTGCCACCCTGGGGAGGTTGGACAGGATTTTAAGCAACCTAGTCTAGCAGAAGGTGTCCCTGCCCATGGTGGGGGGGGTTGGAACTAGGTGATCTTTAAGGTCCCTTCCAGTCCAAATGGTTCTGTGATTTATTATTTCTACCCTGTAGCCCCATAGGTCCCCTCTGCTAGTCATGATGCAGTTGGGGAAGGCAAGGCAAAGCCTGGCAGGTTGGGGTTGGCAGGGGCCCTGCTTTGCATCATGGAGGCATCAGGACAAAGAGCAGCTGAGACTGACCAGGAGCTGGTGTTGGGGTTGGGAATTAGACTTACGCCCCCAAACTCCTGCCAGTGCTCTCAGGGTTTCAGTTTAAAGAGTGAGAGGCTTGTGCTGAGATCTGAGCTGTTTGTTTTTGAAGTGGAGAGTGAGATGCCATGGTGCTGGGATTTTTGATGTGCCATACTGTTTAATAAATGCAAGCCTGTTCACAGCCCAGCAGTGCAAAACACATATGTACTGTACTATTAGGACCATTTAGATTTTTTTCCAGTCCTGTTTTCTTGGCTGTTAATCATGGTCTCTTTGTCACCTGCCCAGCTAGGGTACATGTAGCTGGGGTGTAGTATTTTCTGTAAGTATTTGTTGCTTGCCTTTATCCTGATGGGGGCAGAAGGCCTTTTCTTCTCAGGCAGGTAAATAATTAGCTGGCTATCAGCAGCTTCCTTGCTTGGAGAGGGAGAGGAATGGAGAGAGGGGACTGTGATGCCCTGTCTGATAGATGGACACTAGCATCTTGTGACTCTGTTCATTGTTAATTCACTCCTTCAGCACCGCTCAGCTGTGAGGTTTCCAGGCGTGCTTGGCAGCGCCGACAACAAAAACATCTGGTCCAAGAATCTAGTTCCCTTCTGCTGGCAGCTGCATGAAAATGATTTTGTACATAGTGGCGTAACGCCAAGTGCACTTACTTGTACACTAAAGTGCACAGCCTTTATAAAGCTTTGGCAGTGCAGGCCTATTTTAAATGCTGTGCATAAGTCAGCATTAATCTACCAAAGAAAATCAAAATCTCAGCAACTGGTTTTATGAAGAACTTGCTTATCACGCGTGCCCAGACGTGGCCGTACCTTTGTACCTGTGTAACAGCTGTTCCTGTCTGAAGGCAAAGGAAAAAGCCTTTTTGGTTGCAGCCCTGGTTGTCATCTGTCCTCCGGAAGGGTTTGGCACAAACACAAAGGGAAATTTGCCCCTCTCAGACATCCCTGAATTCCCTCGTCAGCAGCTGCGTTTGTCTGTTACTGATAGAGGTTGTCTGTCTCCCCTCTTGTTTTAAGAAAGACCTAGTGTGTGCTGAGGAAAATGTTAGCTGTGAATCAAATAGTTTGTGTGTCTCCTGGTAAATTGTAATTGGAGTGATTGGACCTGATAATTACAGAGTCATCATCATCATCTTGTCAGTCAGTTATAAATTATTCCATAATGGATTTCCCTTTTAAGAAAGAGCTGTATTTCTGTGTGCAAGTCTATTTTAGAGGTAAAATACAATATCTGTATTCCATTTCTGCTCTGGAAATCCTTAGTTACAAGTGTGGAACTCATGTGAACAAGCAAGTTTAAGAGAGGTCTGTGATCCAGCAAAGCTCCTCTCAGTCCATATATTTCTAGTGATTTCCTTTCTGTTTATTCCCACAGAGTAGCTGAGCTTGGTGGCGCTTATTCACCCCAAAGTTGCTGTTGGGCTGTAGGTTTCAGGAATGCTGCAGAAGCGTATGGAAGAGCCTGGGTCTGATCTGACATCAGTCATGGGCCTGGGTTTGCCCCTTGCAGAAGGAGCTCATTCCTCCCCAGGAAGAAGCAGGTGGTTAGAGGGCTTGGACAGGGTATGTCAGTGGATGTGCGTAGGGCTGACTGTCTCATATCTACCAACCTGATGTTAATCTTCTCCTCTGTCGCTGCTGGGAGGAGCAGTTCTTACCAAACCAGAGAGAGAAGGACAAGAAGGCAAATTTGGTGGCAAAGGGTGAAGAAGCAAGCCTCCTCTTGCCGACTTTTGAGACAGTGCTTGCTTGTGATGCCAGTGAAGACAAATGAAGGTATTTCGGGGGTATTTTTAAGTTGAAAATGGAATATGACAAGCCTGGAGAGTTGGTCAGATCTCTTCTGCTCACCCCAGCCATCCACGATCTGCGTGGACAGTATGTATTCAGCCTGCTTCTCAAACACATGACAGTGGGCTGGTGTTGCAGCTTTATTTGCAATCCCTTCTGCCCCTCATCTGGTGAGAGGAACGGGCCTTTGAACCTCTTGGGTCCTCCGTGTTCATGCCCAGTGTTTTGCATTTGCAGTACTTTCTCTGCGTAAGGCAGGGGGGAAGGTTGCAGATTACCAACAGAGATTGAGCGATGACTAATATTGGACCAGAAAAGCTAAAGTGTTTAATCTTTAGGCAAAGATTACCTGAAATTAAAACTTGTAAGGACTTGTGCACTTGCACTGTGTCATTCAATCATGTTTGTAAGACACATGTACAGATCGGACGATTCCTTTTATTCCCGGGTAATTTACATATTTTGGCTGCTGCACAAAAGAAACCTTGTGTTGAATAAGTCAGATCATGATCTCACACTAGTCCTTGCTTACAAGGAGTTTTTTTGGAGGCTGTAACATAGCCCCAAATTTGAAGTTTTCCTTTTGTGGGTGTTACACAGAGCGTAGGTTACCAGCAGCACGTACAACGAGTGTTAAACGTGGGTATTAGCTCATAAGCCTGCATATTACCTTCGATGTTTGGGGGTGTGATGGCTATTTGTTAGATGTCGTTTCATCTGCAGGTGTACCTCAGAAAGAAAGAAAGTGTTAAATCTGTTTGTTCTTAGTAACGGGCTATGTGAAATATGTCACTTTATAGAAGTGGATTGGTGGGCTGCAAAAGCAAATGCACTGATTTTGTTTTCAGGGCTTTCTTGGTACTCATTTTGTGACAAAATGCAGGGCTTTGTTAGTGTTGCAGACGGAGTTTTAAATATTTGGAAGGAAAAACTGCAGCACTCGCAGCATTTTAATGAGGAGGGTTTGCTTAATTAAAGCCTGGAAGATTTAGGTAATGTGGACAGCTGAGGGATTAGCAATGTGTTTCAAAGTTGTTCTTCCACCTACCAGTTGATTTGGGTTCAGAAGCCAAAGTCCCTAATAAAACTTGTAGTCTTCCACTGGCTGTTTGCTGGCATTAACTGTTGATGCTCCCGGTGCCCAAAGCCTGAATTCATTCTGCCTAATTTTAATCACAAATCGGTAGTGCTGAAGTCTGGAGCGTAGCTGCCGTGGGCACCCACAATTTCCACTGGGGGAAATGTTCACAAAGGGCTGGAGCATGTCTTGCTGAGAGGGCTGGGGTTGTTCAGCCTGAAGAAGACGACCTTATAACAATCTTCCAGTATCTAAAAAGGGCCTATAAGAAATCTGGAGAGGGGCTTTTTACTGGGGCATGTAGTGACAGGACAAGGGGGAATGGCTTTGAACTGACGGAGGGGAGATTTAGATTACACATTAGGAAGAAGTTCTTCACTGTGCACTCTGAGGGTGATGAGGCCCTGGCACAGGTTGCCCAGAGATGCTGTGTCTGCCCCATCCCTGCCAGTGTTCAAGGCCAGGTTGGATGGGGCTTGAAGCAACCTGGTCCAGTGGAAGGTGTCCCTGCCCATGGCAGAGGGTTGAAATTAGATGATCTTTAAGGTCCCTTCCAACCCAAACCATTCTGTGATTCTGTGAAAGATGTCCGTAAGGGAGCAGGCCTGAGATGGGTCTTTTCCCATAGAAAGGTGAAGGTCACTGGTGGGCTTGTGTCTGCTGGAAGTGTGAGGTACTTGCTTTGTGGCTGCCAGCTGCTCAGTACTGGTAATTGTGGTGGTGCTCATTTGTCTTCCCCCTTATTTTTATTTTTTTTTATTTTTTTTAATTTGATTTTTAATATATGATTAGTTTTGGAGCACCACTGCCAGTCTGCTCTCTCTAGTCCACAAATCTATGTGCTTGCTTTTGGCCCAGATAATATTACAAATGAAGGAGTGCCAAGCTCTCCATCACTGTCAGGTGAAGAAATGGCAGCATGTGATGGGGCTTCTGATTTTCTTTTGTCAGCTAATTCTCCAGCCCCATCTCTTTTTAATAAAGAATCCTATATGAAACAGCCCTGAGGAAATGCCAAAGTGGGATTATCTTTCCTTCCTTTCCTTTGTTCTGTTCCTGTTTGGGTGTTTGTGGTTACAGCATTTGGCTTTGCAATCGTGAAGTATTGGGGTATTTTACTTGATTTTTATCATTTGGGTTTCACTCAATGCACAAAATGTTAGAAGGGTTGTAAATAAATCTCTCTTAATTTACAGTCTTGTTGGTCAGTGTGGGTGTGAGGCTGTGTACTGAATCTGTTGTCCAAGGGAATCAGTGTTTTTGTGTAATCTTAGGTTTTAATGATGTGCATAGTAGAACATTCATGTTATGCCAAAACTGCTGTTTTTTAATGTATTTTACCTTCCTGGCTTAAATTTCTGCTAATGTAGCTTTTATGTGGCATTTGGTAGATAGGAAATCCACTTTCAGTCATTCCAGCCTTTTGTTTTCTCTCCTGTCTCAGATGCTTGCTTTCTGCCTCACCCTCCTCAAACATAAAGCTTAATTTCAAACTAGAACTGTAGTTTCTTGTTGAATCTCTCCAGCTGCATCAAACCTGCAGGACTCGGGAGCCTTTTCCATCTCCCAGGTGCAGACTGCATCCCATCAGTGTCTGGACTGCACATGCAGGGAGGGACCCGTTTGGGAAGATCTGTCCTCCAGGCGGGAATGGCGGAGCTTCATGCTGCCTGCAGAGAGCAGGGGCCAAGCAGTGGGCAAACAACTCCCCTGGCTCTGTTGCCCCCAAAGGTGCTGTTTTCCTTGGCATCAAATGTACAGTGAGATTGGGAGTAGAAAAGATGTGCAACTTGCTGCATTTGTGCTTAGAGCCTGCTTTCTCTCCATCATCTACGTCTCCTATTGTTTGAGCAGGGAGCTTTGAATAAAGGAAATTGTTTTAATTTCTTTCCTTGACACACAGGCTTATTTTTCATATCCACTAGCAAGGGCTTGTTCTGATCACAGAAAAAAAGCCCTGAGACTGGATGTAGAATTGTATCGCAACAGGCATTTTTAGTGTGAATAATGGTCTATGGAAGCAGGGTACTACACCTTCCCCTTTTTATGAGAGCTCTGAAGATGTCAGTACAAGGCTATCTTGTTGCATAACTTGTAAGTAATTTAGGCTTGATGAGGGTAGACAGTTGAATTGTATAGCTGGCATAAACATGCAGTCTGAGCAGGAACCTCTTTGAAGTAATCATGACCAGAATCAAGGGACTAGCCTTGCAAATGGCTGAAGAGATTTACCCTTAGGAGGTTTCTCTCTTGGTTGTCTTAGGAAAAGCCCATGGCATCCTGGGATTTTACTGGGGGAGGTCAGCAGCGGTGCAGTCTCTGTGACTTCAGTGCAGCTCATTCAGTTACTAGCAAAAGCACCAGGAGCACGTCAGGCCAGAAAGAAAATACTGTTGTTAGAGTGATTGGCAGAGGGGGTGGCTTGGGAGGAGACAACAGAGAAGTATTGTCTTCACATGGTTTTTGGCTTCTTCCTGCCTGCACGTGATTCCATCTTCTGTGCTTGCACAATGGTGCTACACAGGCTCCTTCAGGCAGCGCTGGTACCCTGCTTAAGAACTAAGCCCTCCTTGCTTTTTAGTCTTGCTTTTTAGTCTGCTTTAATTTGATTGTTGTTTTATGCCTGCAGTCTCAGAGATGGCACTATTGCGAACAATTGGGCTTGTTTTCTCTCTTGTTTCAGATGGTTCCTTTAGCATGTAGTAAAGAGGGTGTTGTGCCAGGGAGAGAGAAAGCAGCCTCTGTTCTTCATGTGTGTTGGGGAGCGTGTTTCTAACCTGCTTGATGAAATCTTGTCACTGAAGGTAACCAGACGTGGTCATAAGGACAGCACTGTTCTGCCAGCCAGTTCTCATGAAACTAGGGTTTTTTTGTGACCGTTGATAAAGCATCCCAGCCGTGTTCTGCAATCAGTGCAGTGCTGCCAGTCTGCTGCTTCTGGCAGCGTGGCTCTGTGCCGACAGTGGAAGTGGCTTGGAGGCTTGTGGACAGCTCGCAGTGATGAGATGGGCTCCAGAAAGCTTGTAGATGGTAAAGCCCATGAAGGGCTTGCTCTGCATGGGTAGACAAGGGGCAAAGTCTGAGAAGCACCCACACAGTGATGGTGGGGCAGTGCTCACCAAGCATGCTGCTGCTTGATGGATGTTTAGTGCTCCTTCATTGGCACTGAGTGTGTGGCATGATGGATGCATTTTCTTGAGGGAGAACAATCCAGAGGCCTTCTTCAGAAGTGCATGTTTGGAAAGGACTTGACGGACGGTGCAGAGAAATGAACATGCTGATGCCAGGGTGGGAATTGTCTTGTGGGTAAGGGGTCTGTGAAAGGGAGACCTTGTAGATGAAGTGGACAGGGCAAGTGAATGCTGGTGGTGAGAAGGTAATGGAGGAGAGAGACAGAAGGGAAATAAAGTTGCATGAGGTCTTTAGCTTCAGGATAACAAAGCTCAAAGGCTCCATAAAAGACTCTGAAGAAAGACGTGATGTAATAAGAAAGTTGGAGGCCTTGTATGTTAAGATTTAGGAGGGACTGTATATGGACTTGTTAAATGTTTACTGCATGTCTTGATTAAAGTCTTTTCTTTTAAACAGTTTCTTTCCCTCCCAAGAAGCCCAAGTTTGGTATTATTTTTTAAGAGATATTTTATGTCATATTCCCAATTCCAACACTCCACTGTAGCACTGCAGAGGATCACATTTCTCCACATTGAGCTCTCTGTTCTGCAAGTTGCTCTGCTTTACACCAACTTCCTACCTTGGCAGTCACTGGCAAGGACTTGCCTGGCGCTCAGTGTCTCATTGCTCTTGTGGTTAGGTTCCTCCCAAAACTAAAATCTCCTTCCTGACTTGGAGGCAGCACCATAGCTCCCAGTTCTATGTGCAGTACTGCCCCAGCTCTTCTTGCCAAAACATCTCCCTTGTGTGTGAGAACTTTATTAACGAGTGTATATATTATGGATTCCAGCAGCAGAAAAGGTCACCTATTGTGCTAGGCACTATTCAGACTTTCCTTGGCCTAGAGATATTCTGCTCTGAATGGATGCCGGCCAGGTCCGGGCTGCAGAAGGAGGGAGAAGGGAGGATGTCGCACACAAGCACAGTGGTGGTTTGTAAATGTTGGTGTCATGATTTACCCGGGGAGATTTTTTGGTTGTGTTTGGTGCCTTTTAGGATGTTTTATTTTTTCTAAATGTAGGTGGAGTCCAGAAATTGAGAGGGAGCAGAAACGAAAATGAGCTGGATTTCTTTGTGGGCTTCTCCTGTTTTTCTTGAACTTGCATGTCAGGTGGAGACGGTGAAAGAAGGGCCAAGTCATCATTTTGCTGCCTCTGAAGGCAAATTAATTTCCACCACTCTGGGTATCTGTGGGTTAGTAGTCCCAGTCCCTTCCCATCACTGGGCTGAGGCTGTTGCCTGCCCCTCCACATAGATCCCAACTCTCCCATGATTTAAAGATTCCTGAATTCCATTAGCCACCACTGGAGCTTGTGATCCTCAGCAGCTCAGCTTACCCTGAGACCCCAGGCAGAGCCTTGCCAGCTGCCATTCTCCAGGCAGTGCAGCTCCCTGGGTGTTAGGCAGGCAGAACTTAGTGAGCAGCATTCAGAAAGCAAAAGAAAGGAGACTTGGAGGCTTTCCTTTCCCCATCTCCCTTTGCCTGTGTGTTTGGCTTTTCTCTGTTGGGGAGCGGGGGTAATTCTGAAAGCACTTGGTTGTAGCTTAAAATGACTGGATGTGTCTGCGGGGGGACAGCTGAGATTTGTCATCATTTCATTTCTTAAAAAGGAAAGTTGCTGAAGGGACCGATTTGTTTGCTTATACATACTAATTTAGGGCAGCACAGAAATCATCTGGTGAGATAGGTAAACTTGCTCTTACCTTCATCACAGAACATTGTCTTGCTTTATCCTTGCTTGGTTGTATTTTCTCATTCATGTTTCCCATCATCATCATAGTACTAGGGTAGATAGAAGCTTCTGAAATGGTCCTGAGTTTCCCCTCCCTGAGCTGTGCCATCCCCTGAGGGATTATTTTTATTTATTTATTTTGAATTTACCTCCTCAAATAATTTCCTTGTGCTATAAAGCTTGGGGAAACAGTGTTATTCCCCCCCTCCCTCCCCCCCACTCCCCAGGTGTGTTTCTGAGAGACATTCTTGTATGGGTCTCATACCAGTTGCAGTGCTGGGGCGGGTCAGGACTCTTTTGCTTGGTCTCCTGAGGCACTACACAATGATGTTTAGGGAAGTATATTAAAATGAGGCAGGCATGAAGTGATTTTTCTTTTCCTTTGGTTGTGTCCTCCCTGCTTCTGGCACTTCTGGAGCTATAGTTCCCTTCTTCCTCCCTACCACCAGCATTAGTCCTTCTGAATTCCTCATCTTCTAAGAATTTGTACAAGCAAGCAGGATTTTCTTGCAATAACGATGCAGGGGGGTTACCTTTGGAGAACGGCCTGACATATTACCATTGAGTTGTTCAGATTAATATTACTTACATGGATCTGCTCTAGTAGCTTTTGTCTGGGAGTTCCTCCACTGGCAATAATGGTCAGATATTTGAATCATTCAGATACTTAAATCATTGCAGTTTTTTAAATGGTGATGTAATGGAAATGACAAATCACAGAGTTGCCATCTGCATGCAGGAAAAATAATCTGATATTTAGCGTGCAGTGATGAATGGAATAGCAAGAGGAGTTGGGATTTTGCGCTACAGCCATAAGCAAGCTGATGGCGTGCCGCTAGGTGGCAAGCTGAGAGGTAACGTGCCTGGGTTTATTTTTAATGTGCTAATTCAAACGGTTAGAAACAATCTCCGTGTACACGGGCTGGTTTCTGTGCGGGTGTCGTGTGCAGTTTTTAGTCTTACCGGCAAAGTTGTTTTGATAAACAGCACTGCGGTTAGAAATCCCTAGAGATGCTGGCAAATCCATTTAATCTCTGAAGGAAAACGCACAGAATGGGAGAGGAAAGCCGCTTCAAGCTTGATTTAACCACGTGAGTCTTGCAAAAGTATAGCTTACTGCAGAAATTACTGGTAATCAGACATGCTGTCACAAATAGACAGCGAGTGTGTAAGTATAAAACACTTACACCAGCCCCATCACAGTCCAGACAAAGAAGGTTTCAATGGGAGTTTGTATCCACAGATAATGGCTTAAAGTGGTAATTGATGCCAGCTGCATAAAATCACTAGGAAGGGCTCACCAGCTGCCTCTCTCCTCCAAGAAGAAAGGATGTACTGTTGTATTACTTCATGAGAATGACAATCTCTCACCTCAGTCGGTTTTAATTTCTCCTTTTGTGATCCTGGCACCTCTGCAAAAGAAGGGACTGTTGGTGGTGCATGGCATGTGTTGTCAGAAGGAGGTGAGGGACCTTCTGTCTCTGAGGCTGGCTCACGTGCCCAAATCCCGTGATGGCCACCAACACACCTCCCTTCTGCACAGTAGGATCCCCACACAGTAGATCCCTGCTACAGACTGCAGCCTGTCCTCCCTGCGGCACATGTGTCCATAAGGAGACCTGTGCGGAAATGGTCTTATCCGGTGAGATTTTTGGGTGGGATTCATCTCACCCTGATGTGAGACATTTGCAGGATTGGTGTCTGGATCTTGGCTAATGACCTCATCCTCCTTTTGTAGTTAGTGGGGGAGAAATAAATAACGCTAGGGCGTGCATTGTTTGGTCTCCTTCAGATGTCCACATCAGGATGAAATCGGTTGGACCCTGGAAAAAAACTGTTCCTGAATCTGTAACAGAACAATTTTGGTCTGGTCACCTTTTTTTTTTTTTTTTCCCTTTCTCATTTTATTTCCCTTTTCTTTTTTTCTTTTTTCTTTTCTCCTCTTCTCCTCTCTTCTCTTTCCTCTTTCCTCTTTCCTCTTTCCTCTTTTCCCCTTTCCTTTCCCTTTCCCTCTCCTCTCCTCTCCTCTCCTCTCCTCTCCTCTCCTCTCCTCTCCTCTCCTCTCCTCTCCTCTCCTCTCCTCTCCTCTCCTCTCCTCTCCTCTCCTCTCCTCTCCTCTTTTTTTTTCCTTTTCCTTTTCCCTTCCCTTCCCTTCCCTTCCCTTCCCTTCCCTTCCCTTCCCTTCCCTTCCCTTCCCTTCC
Source organism: Myiopsitta monachus (assembly GCA_017639245.1). Lineage (NCBI taxonomy): Eukaryota > Metazoa > Chordata > Aves > Psittaciformes > Psittacidae > Myiopsitta > Myiopsitta monachus. The sequence goes on from CM029927.1 coordinate 40,874,480, forward strand.
CTTCCCTTCCCTTCCCTTCCCTTCCCTTCCCTTCCCTTCCCTTCCCTTCCCTTCCCTTCCCTTCCCTTCCCTTCCCTTCCCTTCCCTTCCCTTCCCTTCCCTTCCCTTCCCTTCCCTTCCCTTCCCTTCCCTCCCTCCCCTCCCCTCCCCTCCCCTTCCCCCTCCCTCCCCTCCCCTCCCCTCCCCTCCCCTCCCCTCCCCTCCCCTCCCCTCCCCTCCCCTCTTATACCAATTGTTGTACCCCAGTGGTACTGCAGATTTTCTCCATGCTGATTAATCCTCAGGGTAGTTCCTGTCGCCACAAAGTCTTCAGGACTCAGTGCCAGGGAGATATCGATCCACACTAAGTAAGTGGCGTCCTCCAAAGGCCTTGCAAAAATTACTGAGTCCTTTTACTTTTGTAGGCTGGAATTTGGACTGGCTTGAACTGTAGGTGAAACGCTGTTTGTGTTGTGGACAAATGCTCAATGACAGCTGAAATAGGAGTTTGGAACCATTATTAGCCTTAGTTAAGGGAGATGCTTGGGGTTGCTGCAGGCCACTGAGCAGGTGCTTTGACACAGCCGCAAGGAGAAACTGGAAAAGCAGTAATTGCCTGCAGTCTTCTGGGTCTGTGTGTACCTTTTTTGTTATTGTTTGGGTTTTTTTGGGGGAGTGTTTGTTCTATTATCTTATTTTTCAGAAATAGATCCTGCCTAAGCATTGCCATTTTGGCTGTTGTTACAATGCGTAAACATGAAGAACCTTTAGGACATCCTGCCCATTGTATTGTAAATGCTATTGTGTTCATGTGCTGAGGGTAGGAAGTCATTTTCATATGAAAATCTCAGTACAAAATAGCAGATTAATCCAATTATGCATATTAACCCATCAACAATTAGGTCCCAAACCAGTAAGTTTAATAAAGCTCTCCTTACAGTTGTTGGGGGCTTTTTGCCTAAATTCAAAGTTCAGTGTGGTAGTTTTGAGCATAAGCATGTATTCATAGGGTCTAAATAAATAACAGAATCTCGCAACAGCAAGGACACCAGAAGCAGCTGAGGAAGCACTGAGTTAGCTTTTGGCTTAAAAAGCTGTTCTGATAACACTTTCTCCCAGGGCTGCTGTTTACTGGGAGCTTTGATTTACAAGGTTATTTTACTATTTTGTTCAATGTTCCAGAAATACACAGTATTTTACTTTAAAGATGCGTCATTGATAAGATTTAAGAATAGTTCATCCCTGGTGCATTTTGGGAATTCTCTCATAATAACTTACGAGTAAGCACTGCATCCCACTGTTAGTGTATTTGAAATAACTGTTTACTTTGTAGCATAGGGTGTTTTCTTCTGCTAAAGCCAGGGCTACTAGTGTGTATAAATAGTTAACATGTACTTAGTATTAACATCTGCATAAATTGTAAGTAGGATATTTGATTGCTAGCATGGTACAAATTGGAAGGAAGTTTAAGGCTTAAAATTTTCTCATGTAATCAGCTTTGACATTATGGGATAATCAAAATATTGATGCTACCGTTTCCATCAGCCAGCTACCCTAGGGAACAGGGGTTTCAGTTTCTTCCTGGAATCAGCTTAAGGTAGACATTTTCCCCCTGGGTATCGAAGGCTAGAAACCTGTGGAGCGAATAAAGATTGTGCCTGAAGGGGTAAACCCAGCTGCCTTTTCATTCATTGCCTTAAGAGGTGCTAGAGGATGGCTCTCGCTGTCTAGGTGTGGTAAGAGAGCTTGGGGTGCAGTGGTGTTGTCCTATTTGGTATCCACTGGCAGCCTGCTTAGACATCACCTCAAAGCATGTGTGGATCCTTCCACGCAACACATCCTACTGTCACTTCAAAACCAGATTGTGTGTGTTTTTAAGGAGTGGTTGCATAGTGTTGCCCGTTTCAGCTCTTTGAAGGGATGACCTCCTTTCACCCGAGCTGCTCTCTGCTTGGCACCTCTCTGAGGTGGGGGGAGCTGGGGGAAATCCTTCCTCTGCCTTTGTGTCCCAGCATCCTGTTTACTGCCCTGGCTCCTGGCCCTCTCTTCCTGATGCACTTGCTCTTCCTCCATGGAGGCGGAGGAAACTTGTGCACGAGGTGAATGCCTTGTCCACGAGGGGAGAGGAATTCCTGACCTCCACCTCTGCTTTCCTGTGCCAGCCTCATGCTGGCACCAAGGGGGGGGGACTCTGCGGTCCCCACTGTGGGGGTACTCCACTCAGAGGGTGTGCTTTGGTGTCCGGCTGCATTAAGCCACTGTTCTGGGTTATGAAATGGTTGCAGTTTTGAAAATCCAAGGAGAAAAAATTGAGGAAGATGGAAATAATGCTTCTCTGTCGTAAATTCACAGATTTTTCCAGTTTCCTAGTTCTCTGGGTTACGTAGAATAAAAGCCTGCTAGCTGTATATTTGCTTAAGGTATTACAAGCAAAGTTTTTTTAAACATATCCTGTCTTGCTCCATTATTGTATGAAGTTCAGTGCATCCTTCATTGCTTTTTTTTCACTATTAAAAACTTGGGAAAGTAAAGGTCTGGTTTAGACCATCTCAATAAACAGGATTTTGATGAATATCTGCTGAGCATGATGCTGGTATAAATTGAACTTTAAAAAAAATCTGCTTTTGTGAAAGATAAGGGGAAATAAATTTGCATGCGTTGTGTTAAACACGTTTTTTGTGTTTTTTTTTTTTTTTCCCAAAGGATGAAGAAGAAGAAATCAAACTGGAGATTAATATGCTAAAGAAATATTCTCATCATAGAAATATTGCAACTTATTATGGTGCTTTCATTAAGAAGAGTCCTCCAGGACATGATGACCAACTGTGGGTAAGCAGATATTCCTCAAGCATGTTCATAATTTTTTCCCTTTTGGATACAGTTTGAGGATGACAGATATATCACATTATGGAAAGACAAACTAATAGAATTTGGTGCTTGCCTGAAATGCATAGATAACTGAATCACATAGGCTAATCATGCATCCTTAAGAGGATGGCTAAACCAAGATTCATTGCTATTAGCAATGGATTTGCTCTTTAAGTAACTTTTCCCCATTTCCCAGATGGATAGTAATGTGTTTCATGGGAACAAGGCAGATGAACTGAGCAGTAAGAATGTGTGGCTGTTAAAAAAAGGCTGCACTTGAGAATTGTTCCCATTACGTTTCTCATCTCACTTCGTCTACACCCTCTAGAGTATTGAAGTTTGGGCTTGAAATGGCAGGGTGCAGACATCAATGTGTGTTCTTCCATAAATAAATGTGAGTTAAAGAAAAAGATGTGTCGCAATGGTGTGATCAGTTTGATTCCTTCAGCATTGGATGTGCTCTTACTGCTGTTGCTGCTAATGCATTTTGCATAGCTGAGCAAATCCAGATTCCCAGCATTAAATTACAGTGATTAAATCAGTCCTTGAAAATGTGGTAACTAATGTGAGACATATTCCATATACGTCTGACACACACACTGGAGACATTTGGTTTGAATCCGTTTTCCAGGCAGGGATGTAAAATAAATGGTACTCTCTGCTTCATGAGGGTTTCCCAAATCAGTGGTGCAACCTGATCATTTTACTTCACTCGGCAGCTGGGAACTGTGTTTAATGTTGGTTGCATGCTGATATTTGTTTTGCAGCTTGTCATGGAGTTTTGTGGAGCCGGCTCTATCACAGACCTTGTGAAGAACACGAAAGGGAATACTCTGAAAGAAGACTGGATAGCATATATCTCCAGAGAGATTCTCCGGGTAAGGAAAATAGTCTGCTCCACTTGAAAACACAGAAACATTCTTGTAGAGATGTAGCCTAGCTTGAGGTTCTGCAAGAAGCTGTTTCTGATCAATCCTGTTAGCTTGGAGAGTACTTGGGAGCAGATAGATGTCTGCTCCACATCATTTAACTCGGTGTGAGTTGTACTGTATTGTAACAGCAGCGTTGCAGAAAATAGCAATCTTTAGTCAAGAGAAGTCAAGGGGAAGAACCAGTGACCTTACCTATTGTAGAAGCTGTGAAACAGCTGCCATAAGACACTGTTTTTGAGGAGCTTAAGGTTGTGACAGCATCGTAACACAATAGGGTGTGGAATGGTCTTTTCCAAATGTGCTTTCAGCCATAAATCACTGCTTCTGAATCAAGTCTGTGGAGGAAGGGGATTGTCGGCTCAGGCCAGCAGTCAGGATTTCTGTACTGGCATGAGCTCTGGTGGATTCCTGCAGCCTGTCTAGAGCAAGCAGCTGCATTGTATGTGGCTGTGCGCTGTGTAGTGCGAGCAGGCAGCGCTGTAGAAGTTTCTCATGAAGAGGGTTGCCACTTGCAGTTTTTCTAAAACTGAAGCTTTAACTGATTACTCTTCGCATTTAATTTCCAGTGGGTAGACCTTAAGTGCTTTTTGAATTGTCATTTGTTTGCTGCACTAAATAAATCTGGTATGGTTTTCCTTGTGCTTCTTTGTAAAACAAATTGCCTCCTACCCAGACCACTACACAGTATGTTTGTTCAGTTGCCTCATCATAAATGAAGTTCTGAAGAGGAAACCACCGCTGGCTCTTGCATAAATCGATGCTGCTGTGGTCTGTGTTGCACATTTGCTCTGCCTTGGCAATTCCTAAGATGGTGAGGGAGGGAGATGTATGATTCTGGTCTCTTGCTCCAATTCCAAATGCTAGGAGAGTCCAGCTGCTGGTGTTTGGGCTGGGTGTTTATGAGGGAGAAGAAGCGTTGAATACCTACTGATGATTATATTTAAAATCAAATAGTATGCTTTAATACAAGAAAAGCTAACTTCTGCAGGACTGCTTTTATGCTTAATTTGAGGACTATGTCACCTTGGAGGTATTGCATGCTATGTTGCATTCATCCTGGGTTCTCCTTATATAAAGTAGTTAACGCTCACTAAAAGGAAAAAATTATTTACCTCAGAGAAGGGTTAGGTGAAAGCTATTTTCTCATTCCTGTGAGAGATTAGTAAAAGGAGCTTTCATTGCTTGCCAGAAGGAACTGGAATATCTGGAAAGAAGGAATGTTAAACTCACATTGCTATGAGACATTGCAAAACCTGAATCGACACCAAATTTGTCATAAAGGAGACAGGTTGTGTAACAGAAAGTTAAAATGACCTAAAGTGCCAAGATCAGTGCAGGTAGAGACAGAGGTGAGGGTCCCCCCAGTTTGAGGGACCTGGGGGCTGCAGGAGTACAGAGACACGCTCCTCTGTCTCACACCAGTGCTTTGCAAACACAGATGTGTTTTTCGGTAAGGCTAGATGGTACTCTGGAGGGAACAAACAATTATCTCTTTGGCTGGGTCGGTGTAGCACAAGGCTTTAAAAAATATCCTATATGAAGCTGTGGAAAAGCCTGCATTCCTGTGAAAAATAAGACCATGCTTAGGATTAGCAACCAGCAAAGGGTCTTGGGGACATGAGCCGTTCACTTGATCTGCTCGTGACATGTGTGGGGAGGAGCTGAGCACGGTGGGGTTTTTTGTCACGCTCATTAACTCTTTTAAAAAAAGAAAATAGCCCAGTGGTTATGTAGGCAAACTGGTAAATGATCATTTAATGAAGAACATGTGTTAGGAAATATTTCTCTACAGCAACCACTACTCTTTAACCTCTTGCAGCTGTAAAGGTTCTATTTCTTTATTTTTCATAAAATGTTAAAAGCCTACGAGGGCAACACGAACAGGCAAGATGATCCCACCGGAGACTACAATTTTCCGAGCAGAAAGCTGAGGAGAAACCAAAATACAAGCAGTTGCTAAGAGGGTTGCCTGTTGTTCTCCCAGTTACATTAGAGAGTAAAATGCAACATATGTCTTCCTCAGCCCTCCCTCCACATGGCTAACGCTCTGGGGCATGCATCCAGGTGCTGTCTCAACAAAAACCACCGTATGCCAGGAGGTTTTGTTTCCTTTGGAAAGTAGAAGGCTTGTACTTCTTTTTTTTTTATTCCTTTTGCACGTGTTTTGGAGCAGTTATCGTGCTTTGTGGCCAGAACTGCAGCTTTGCAGCAGCAGAGCTTTTGTTTGTCATCAGTTGTCCCTTGTCCTCAAGCGTACCTCAAGACAGTCTGTCACCCCTCCAAACCCTTCTTGGGGGTGCATATATGCATGTTCATGCTGCCCTCTTTCTTCCTCTGCTCCCCTTCCATGGACTAAATTCTGGGTGACCCTGTGTGTGCCGGATGTCAGTGACATACACTGACGCTCACGCCATTTACAGTGTCAGTGTGTTTCTGGGAGCTGAACTTTTCTTCGTACAGCAACTGAGAGGTGTTTGCACAGTGCAGATATTGGGCTGTGTTTAGGTACAGCGTGTGTGTAACCTGGGGCCTCTGTCTCTACTCCATTACCAAAAGCTATGTGTCTGGTGTGCTACTACAAAGGTTCCCATGGGTCCCATTGCATCCAACCACTGAGCAAGAGCCCAAGACCCCATGCTATGGACTTTGGGGGTGCTGGGAAAAGGTAGCCTGTCGCTAAACAAAAAACCTAATTCTGAACATCCTCTCCTTGCTTTCTTCTCTTTAACGCAGGGGTTGGCACATCTTCATGCCCATCATGTGATTCACAGGGATATCAAAGGGCAAAATGTGTTGTTAACAGAGAATGCAGAAGTGAAACTCGGTAAGTAGGCATGCACATCCACTCCCTCATTCGTTCAGCCTTTGCTTTTATCATGTTTCCAAATCAAGTTTGTCTTTTAAAAGCCCTGCAACATGTTCTGTAGCATGACTGTCACTGCTCCTATGTGGATTGAGGCCCTGCATGTATTTCCTCCTGCCTCAGGAAGATGGAGAGCAGGTTGTTGTATTTCATTAGGCGAGATTGGCTTTCATGCCAGAATCAGTGTGGGGATCATTTTATTTCCCCCACCAAGCTGTGCGTGGCTTATGTTCGTTCTGATTACCTTTATTCTGGACTTGGGAAGTCATGGGAGTGTCTGTTCTATTTGGCTTTAATAGCACCTACTGTTCAGGTTCTAGACACAAAAATACAATCAGGACAGCACTCTCAAGGGGCATCAAACTTAAAACACAGTTCCAGCTTTGACATGCCTGCCGAAAACCATGCTTCTCCCTCCTCTTTCCCTTCCAAGTGGACATACTCTTTTTTCTTCCTCTGTAATCTGTCTCTTCCAGTTACTGCACACTTTAACCTTCTGAGTTTGTATCACACTGCACTAGCCACCTTTTTTTGGTTAAATATAGAGCCATGCTGAAGCCCTCCCACCCAGCCCACATCCCTTCTGTTTTGCATTACACCTTCCTGCAGCACAAGGCATGGGAAGATGTCCTGGCTGCTGGAGGAGGGAACTCTCAGGAGAGCTTTTCTTCTTTTGGTCCAAAGCGGAGCACAGTAGTTCCCAAACCGTTGCTCCCACTGAACTCATCTAAACAAGTTTGTCAGTGTCACCCAGCTGATGGATGCAGTGAAGCTGACCCAGCCCTCCTAGAGCAGATGCAGTTATTACTATAGAAAGACATATATCACTGTGGCTGTGAACAGGAAGAAAACACTCTTGTAATGTAATTGCCTTGTACTGAAATGAGCATCTGTTCTGCAACCTATGTGTGTATGTGTGTGTGGTTAAAGTTAGCACCTCTTGAATAAGCCTCACCTTCTGCTCTGTGCATTAGAGCAGAGAGCAATTCCCTGAGCAATAGATTATTTTTGCTGTCCCGTTTTAGAGCAGAAAGGGTGGACAGCCGAAAGGGAGGTATGTTCATGCATGTTTTTTTCCCATAGCATGAGAGGTACCTCTGGAAAGCAGCTCCTTCTGTATAGGTAAAGGTGCTTGGCTTCACCATCTGGGAAGGGAATAGCCCTTCCTCAGACTCCCAGGCAGTATTTTTGCAGCTGTATGCTCCCTTCTGCAGAGGCAGGCTGGTGAGAGGTGCAGGAGAGGTGGTCGTATGCTGCTATGTCCCTTGATGCTTGTGGTCCAGGCACATTGCATGTGAACCACAAGGGCTTGGCTGCCTCACTATTAGTTGTCATATTTCTTCTCCGTATGGTTCTCCCATGTGGCACATCCACAGGGTTTTATTTCCAACTCACCTTACAGAAGTAATCATTGCATTATTTTTCACTTCTTATTTTATTTTATTTTACTCTTTTCCCACCCGCAGTGGATTTCGGTGTGAGCGCTCAGCTGGACAGGACAGTTGGCAGGAGAAACACTTTTATTGGAACTCCATACTGGATGGCTCCAGAAGTTATTGCCTGTGATGAAAATCCAGATGCTACGTATGATTACAGAGTAAGAGAGTCCTGTTCACAGGGAAAAAAAAATCCCAACAAACCAACATACAAAAACTATGCAGTTGCAGTATGAACATCCTTGAATGATAGCAGTTTTTGAGACTTCTTACGCTTGATAGGAGTGACACCATTTTGTGTAGGTACATTCTTACTACAGGAGTACAAGGTATGGGTAGTGTGAAATTGTGACCTTTGACAGTTGCTGTAACTTGTATTATCATAGCTTCGAGACAAAAGGAGCATAGGACTTCAGCGTGCTGTAGGTGCTCAGAGAAGGCAAAAAGAGTTTAACTGGGAACGCTTGTGTTCTCAATTTGTATAATGGTTGTAGCTTAAATTGTGTTAGACTATGTCCCAGTTATTGTAGTAACCCAGAAGAACGTGTTTTAGGTGTTGCCTTAAATAGAACCACTAAAATAGAGCCAATAAAATACAGAAGGACCTCTTTAAACTGTGCCTGTTCCTCATTTCAAGATACATATACATGTTGATAAAAAATTATCCATTACAACATTTCTCAGCAAATAATTCTTAATGTAGTTTGCTGCAAACTAAAGATTCAATTGCAGCAAAGCCCGTAATTGACTTGATGGTATTTGTGCCACCATTAAGAATGTTATGTGTGTGTATTTGAAGTTAAATTTCTCAAGTGAAAGGATATTGTAATCTTAAAAATTCTTTTCAGCTAGCCTTAAGGAAAGCACAAGGAAAGAAGAAATGTAAAATACACTTCTAAAAACGGTCTTGGACTAATGCAGTTGTTCCAACTTCTAACCAAGGGCAACTGAGATATCAGCCTGTGATTAAGGCCTTACAATGACTTTTAGAGCTGAATATCAATTAAATGAATTTGCTGAGATTGATAGTGCTGTTAGCTATCAGTATGTTTGTGTATGCCTATTTAAAAAAGCAAGATTATTTGAATTGGTGTGTTTGTACCTTTTGACTGAAATTGATCAGATTGATCCTATTTCTCTTGATTTAATCACTTTTTACATCCATCAGTACATTGTACTAAAGATAATGCTTTATATCTTTGCAGATGGAGTTATTAGGTAGGAAGGGTGGGTACTAAATGATCTAGTAAAGGAGAAGAACTTTCATCAGCGTTTGTTCATGCAGTAGTGATGCGAAAAATAACTCCCTGTGCCCCTGAAGACACCTGTTTATTGTTTCTGGTGGGGCCTGTATGGCTTTCTCCCCCAAAAACCTCATGGTTGAAAGATTTTGTAAGATCATGAGGCTGTGCAGTTTAGCTTAAATGTCTGGACTGGACCAAGAGGAAAGTGCCTTGCTGGATTGGAAAAGGCAATCATTAGAAATACTTCTCTGCTTGTAGTAAAAGAGCTTATTTGCTTGTTAGTTCTGAGTAATTTTTTAACCATCACTCTTATAACCAGAAATGAAGACTGTTTTGCTCAACAGCAGCTCTTTTTCAGCAGCAGCTTTCCTGGGGGGATTATTCCAGTGACTGACTGTTCTCATTGTGAAACATTTTCCTCTTGTGTCTAGTCAGGACCTCCCCTAGAGTAACTTGTGCTCATTACCCTTTGTCATGTCCATGTGACTCTTGTAAACAGGAGTCTTAAATACTGGAGCTTGGTGGTAAGTTCTCCTTGAGCCTTCTTTTCTCAAGGCTGAGCAAACCGAGCTCATTCAGCCTTTTCTCATACAGCAGGCTCCCAGTCCCTTGATCATTTTTGTGGTCCTTCTTTGAAAACCCTCTTCAGCCTGTCCACATCTATTTTTGTATAGCGGGGACCAAAACTGGATGTGGTATTCCAGGTGTGGCCTGACAAGCACCGAGTAGAGTGGGATAATGACTTCTTTATCTCTGCTGGTGATGCCTTTTTTTGATGTCACCCAGCACCCTGTTGGCTTTCTTTGCAAAGCAGCACACTGTTCACTCATATAGAGCTTGTTGTTCACCAAGACCCCAGGGTCCCTTTCCAAAGAGCTGCTCCCCAGCCAGGGAGATCACAGCCTGTGCTGCACTTCTGGATTGTGTTTATCCAGGTGCAAGACCTTATATTTGTCCTTCTTGAGCTTCATAAGGTTCTTGTTAGTCCACTCTTCCAGCCTATCCAGGTCATCCTGCAGGGTGGCTCTCCCTCCCAAAGTGTCCACTTCCCTACTCAGTTTGGTATTATTAGCAAACTTCATGGGGGTACACTTGATCCCATAATCCAGGTCACTTATGAAGGTATCAAGCAGTGCTGGGCTCAATACTGATCCCTGGGAGACCTCACTGGTGATGGATTGCAAGCGGGAAAAGGAGCTATTCACCACCACCCTCTCGATGCAGACTGGTAGCCAGTTCCCCACTAACCACACTGACCACTCATCAAGACCGCAATGTGTCAATTTCTCTAGTAGGAGGTTGTGGGAAACCATGTAGAAAGCCTTGGAGAAATCCAGGTAGACAAGGTCTACCATTTGCCCCACATCAACTGAGCAGGTTACTTTGTCGTAGAAGGCAGTCAGGTTTGTCAAGCACGATTTGCCCCTGGTGTATCCATGCTGGCTTTTCCTAATCATGTGCTTCATTTTACTTGTAATAGCCTCTAGGTGGTTTTTCTCCATTTCTTTCCTGGAGACTGAAGTAAGACTGATGGACCTATAATTTTGTGGATCCTCCTTTAAGCCCTTCTGGTAGATGGGGGTGACATTTGCTTTCCTCCAGTTTTCTGGAATGACCCCCAATCTTCACAACTTCTCAAAGATTATGGGAGAGTGGCCTTGCAACGACATGAGCCAGCTCTTTTAACACCCTTGGACAAACACTGTCAGAGCCCACCTATGTGTAGGGGTCAAGCTTCTGCAATAGTTCCTATACCAACTCTTCCTTCAGTGATGATGGATCTGTGTTTGCATCAACCTGGAGTTTAGTTCCCAAGGCCTGGGACCCAACAATGCTGATAAACACAGAGGTGAAGAAAGTGTTGAGAACCTCTGCCTTTAAGGTGTTATCGGTGATTGATTCACCTTGCCACCTTGCCTGTTCAACAGTGGGCCAGTATTTTCCTTCTGCTTCTGCTTGTTATTTATGTACCTGAATCATCGAATCAACTAGGTTGGAAAAGATATTTAAGATCATCGAGTCCAACATTTCTTGTAGTTTTTGGCATCTCTGGCCAATTTCAATTCTAGCTGAGCTTGTGCTTTTCAAACTGCATCTCTGCACACCCTGACAGTGCCCTTGTTCAGTCCTTTGTAAGCAAGGGAATATTGAAAAATCTGTTGTCTCATAGAGTTAGATTTCAGGCAGATATATTTTTCATTGTCATAATGTGAAAGTATTTTCATATGTTATTTGAAAGGGCTGTTTGCATGCTCTGTAGGGGTATGCACGGGCATTTCTGCATATATATATGTATTATGTGAAAAGTATGACGCTGTTACAAGGAAAATGTGGCTTGTATTGTTTAAATAGCTGTGGTATTTGGTTTTGGTCTCACCTACAGGGCCTCTGTAAATAGTACTGTCTGAATGGGTAAATCCACCTACTAACATATGGTGTCTCTCTTTTTATGCAGAGTGACCTTTGGTCATGCGGCATTACAGCCATAGAGATGGCAGAAGGAGCTCCCCGTAAGTGATACATATGCTTCTCCAGTGGGCTGATTAAGACTGAAACATATACTTGGGAGATGCTGGTTGTAATCTAAGCCTAGTTTTGAGGTTTCCAAAAGTATCCTCATGTTATTTCTGTTCTCTTTGGTTTTGCCTGCCATATAAAAATAAAATCCCATAAATAGCAATGCTTTCGATAAAGATAGGATTGTGTTTAAGCACTTACAGCGCAGACTGGAGTAACTTAATTTCTATAGCAGGGATATTGGGAGCTAATCGAGTGTCAGACTTCCTTCCTATGGGTAGTATATTGTGTTTTGGAGTTGTGTCCCAATTTTTGTATGGCCTGGCCTGGGATGCTGAAACCTCAGCCACGGAGGGGGGCAGTGAGGCCTCAAGAAAACCGACCTTAATGAATAAAGCATCTGTAGCAATTGTTTCTGTGTCGGCTTTCTGTCGGTCTGGGTAATGCTAACATTGCCTCTCCTTTTGTTTCCACTCGTCAGTGGGTGGTGTTGATCTTCAGTGACATGACTCAAACTATAAATCTGCCTTCAACACAAAGTGTTGAACTTAATGCTCCCTGCTTGAGAATCCTTATCTGTTAGGGGTATTTTTGAGAGAGAAACCTGGAAACCAAAAATGCACACCTTCTAATAGCTTATTTTCTGAATAATATAGCTTATTCTTTCTGAATGTGAAGGCAGACAGCAGATATGTGCAAGGAGGGCAGAAAGATTTAAAAAGAAATTAGGCATGATGTTTTGGTGTTTAATGATAATTTTTATGGAAGTCCTTACTGAACTGTTGTTACCCTCGCTCGCAGCCGGAGCTCTGTATTTACAAATAACAGCCTAAGAAACCTAAGATTGAGTTAATTAATTTTTTTCTATGCATAGGCAGCTACCACCACCACACAACAACCCAGCTTGAAACCTTTGTCTTTGAAATAATCAAGTTGAAATGAAGTATTGATATTTTCCTAGCTAAAATATGGACATTTCATTACAGCTGCTGCCTGAGCTTTTTGTTGTTGTTGTTAATGTGAAATTTATAAATCCAATCACAATGCTCTTGTTCTGATTCATGTTTTAAGAGGTCTAATGGTTTTGTTTGTTTTTTTTAATCCCTAATTGCACATTTGCATGAATGCCCATGTGAGAGCTGCTCCCTGGACACCTCAGCCAGCGCTATATTAACAGTGTTTGAGCTACTACTTCTTCACCTCCTTTTTGCCATACCTTTTTGTTTAGTGCATTGGGTTGCCTCGATGGCTTTCAATTAGAAGCTGTGTCCATGGGTTTTGTAAGCCTGGAATTGGACAATAATATTTTTTAATTTCCAAATCAAAGCAGAGCTTGGCCCCAATTTGTGTAAAAGCACAAGAGGGGCATTTGAGAAGTAAGCGAGGTTCCAGTGTGAATTCTGAACAGCTCCTGCCTTGGTCTGTCCTCTGGCATGTGGGCTCTCCCTCCTTCTCCGGTGTCAGCTGAAGAGTCCATCTATAAGCTTGGTGGTCTGATGGGATCCACAGGCATCCAAGGGACTTCTCTGCCAAGGTTGTGACCCCTTATTTCTGAATCCAGAATCCTCTTCACATCAGTCTGTTTCTTCTGAATTTCTGTTGTGTGGAAAACTGTTACCTCTTCTTCCAGTGATTGTTCAGGCTGAGACTGGTGCTGGAAGAGGTCAAGCATAGGAAGATGGTAAAAGCCAGAGGATTTGCTTCTAGTGACTTTTCTTGGGCAGCCTCTCCCTCCTCTCTTGTTTTCCTGTGTTGGCTCTGCCATGGTGCTTTGCTGTGGAGCAGAAGGATCCTTAAGGCAGAGAACCCAGACTCCCAGCTAAGTGTCTGCTGAAATGAATGTGACTTATTTTGACAAAAGGAATGGGTTTTCATTTTAGTTCTGTGGGGAATCTTTTTTTTGATATAAACCCTCCCGTGCTTCAAAACTATCAGGCATCAGAGTAAAGAAAATCTCCAAGTCTGGATAGTAAAAATGAGGCACTGTTCGTAATGGGAGAGGAGGGAAGTTTGTATGAAACAGTAACTGTGTCATTCTTTTCCTTCTGCCATCATCATCTCCCAATATTTTATTAACTGGAATGTAAGCTAGATGACTTGGGGCTGGAGGAGGGCCATGCACAGATGTTCCCATCATGGTTGATTCTGAAGGTTAATCCATGCCTCAATCTCTTTCTCTTTTTGAGGCCACCCTTGGCACATTGAGCTGTGGAATTGTCATTTCGGGCTAATTCCATTTAGCTGTGTTGCTCTCTGTGTCTGCTGCATGTGTGGTCAGGATAGTGAGAATGGTTGTGGAAGCTAAAGCCATGTGGTATTGAAAGAGCAACTAAGCCAACATCTGTATAGTTCTGTTTGGTTTTGTTTTCTTTCCTTCAGCTCTTTGTGACATGCATCCCATGAGGGCACTCTTTCTGATACCCAGGAACCCTCCGCCACGGTTAAAATCCAAGAAATGGTATGTGTTAGTTTATATCTTGTTTGTGGCCCTTTTTGTAGCATGATGTGTTCTTGTGTCTCATTGCATGCTGTTTTGTTCCCACTTCCAGAGAACCGTAAAGCAATTTAAGTTATCAAAAATCACTCTGTTATCTTCTGTGCCGCTGGATCAAAGCATGAAATAAAAAGCATACATTGTTTATTTAGTTCTGTTTGTCCCAGAGAAATTTTGTCTTGAATTGTGTGAAAATAAAAACCAAGCTTTTTTTCTTGACAAAGCAGCATCTGTATTAAAGTGACAAATGGATCCATATTTTTAAAGATAAACTCCCGCAGCACTCTTAATATGCAGTATGTTTTCTCAGATGTATTGTAACACAGAAACAGAACAGTACTATAGTGTTCTAGTTGCTAAGTTGAAAGGAGCTATTAAAACTAATGAAGGCTTTTACTATAATTATTGTAAACTATTGGAATTGAGTATGCGCTTCTTGCCAGCTGAGAAAAATCCATTAGTATCGGAGGATTTCCTCCCAGTTACTGGTTACTGGCACATATGAAACAGAAATACTCCCTAGAAAGAGGTTTCGTATAGATTGAATGTGATCACAGGATGCTGTGATCCTGTCAAAATAATGAAGTGATTTGACTGCCTATTCAATATCAACATCATATAAACTTGGCTTGCTTGCTGGGCTTGGTCTTTGCCCAGATTGACTTATTTATGCACTTATACTGTCAAGGCATCCCTCTCCCTCTCTCTTACTTGCTTTCTGCATATGTTAAAGTAATAGAGATGCATATATGGTATTTGCATAAGCCTTTCATTAACCTTTTTATTTAGAATAATAACACTTAAAGTGTGAGGAATAAAAGAAAACAAAATAAACAACAAAGTTGCCTTGAATCCAGCCTCTTAGATTCCAGGAGGAAAGTGAAGTCATGGATGGAGACTGTTGTTTTTATGCTTAACCAAGGTAGCAGAAGTGTTTGCTGCCTGAGCACAGGAGCAGGTTGGGAGCACCTGTCAATCAAAAAGTGACTCTGGCCAAAGCCAGTGCTGCACTGACTCAACTATTGTGTCAGTGTGCTCATGGCAGGTTATGAGAAAATAGGCTCAATGATGAAAAATGTGGGTTTGAGTATTTCCATTATTGGCATTTTGCAAGGTGACTCGTTTGGTGGCTTCTATCAGGAGGTCCTCTTTCAAGTGCTCAGATGAAGTGCAAATTTATTCCCATACCCTGCCACTTTATGTGGCATGCAGTTCAGGTCAGTTCATGCCCTTAAATTGTGTTGCTGAGAATTTGTCCCCAAGTGCCTGTGTTGAACAGACAACATTGTTCAACACCTGCCTATTGTCTACAATGGTTTTATGCATGGCTCTTTGGATAAAAAATAAAATAATCTTAAATGCTTATAAGTCCTATCTCAGTGAGCCCAAGTGTGTACAAAAGCAGTGCAATGCTGCTTGAGTCAGGGGAAATGTTGGACGTAGTTCTTGCAGCTTTCGGTATGGCTGCTCTGAAGCAGACGTGCCCTTAGATAGCATGGGCAGGTGGAGACACACCAGAGCTGCCCTGCCTGTGCTCCAAGCAAGCTGGATGCTACCCAGCAGAGCTGGGTTTGCATGATTTGCCTTCGCTAATAGATCCTGCCTTTCAGGGCAATTATGCCTGTGAAAGAAGGCACATCACTATGAGGCTGTACCTAAGCACTGCAGGTATGTTGGTATCACCCTGTGTCCATCCAGCCCAGTGCTCAGCTGGAGCACACTCAGCTCTGTTTGGGGGCACACTTGTGGACAGCGCTTGTACCATCCTGTGGGGCACAATGCTTTTCGAGGAAAGGAATTAGACTTTGAGAAAGAACAGAAGAAAAATGTTTGAGCTGAGTTTTACCTCTAGACCTTGCTTTGTTTTGTTTTGTTTTCTTTCCTGCATTCTCAGGTCTAAAAAGTTTTTCAGCTTTATAGAAGGTTGTCTAGTGAAGAATTACATGCAGCGACCTTCTACAGAACAACTCTTGAAGCACCCATTTATACGTGACCAACCAAATGAAAGGCAAGTCCGAATCCAGCTTAAGGACCATATAGACAGAACCAGGAAGAAGAGAGGAGAGAAAGGTATGCAGCTTCTAAAAATCAAGTATTGTGCTTGTTAAAAATATGCATTTTTGTCCTACTTTGCATTCTAAATTCCCACCACTAGAAAAGCACCAAATAACCCAAACCATTGACAGATTCTTTTTTAATTTCATGTTTTGACTATCAGCAAACTTTTAGTTTTTGTTCTGTCCTCTACAGAGGACAATCAACTCAAATGTCTTATTTTCAGATAAGTTAAATTTACTCACTTCTGGGCCTCTTTCATATGAGCTTTAAGCAGTGTTTAGGAGGATATTGGCATATATGGCCTTTTCCTTTTTGATCTGTGGTAGGTTCATTCCTGAAATGTTGCCATAAATCAGACTCACAGGAAATAACCCATCACAAGTGCTATGAAGCAAATGTTCAGCCTGTTCTCTTTATTCAGGTGGTGCTAAGGTTCTCCAGGTGTCTTGTCTTACATATACAACCTGGTGTCATTCAGGAAGTTTGCTGAAAGTCTGCCACAAAGCGCTATGCTGCTCTACAAGTGTCGGAGGATGGGCTTGTATATGTAGAATAAGTTCTAGGGTCTGCAGTAGATCTTCTTACTGAAGAGGATGGGAACTGGTTCACTAAGGCACTACTGCAACTCCCTGCTGTCCTAAAACTAAAGATAAGCACTATCTAGGCCTTTGTTTCTTTCTTGGTAGATGAGACAGAGTATGAATATAGTGGAAGTGAGGAAGAAGAGGAGGAAGTGCCTGAACAAGAAGGAGAGCCAAGGTAATATTTGCTTTTGAGCGGGCTCTGAGCAGTCATGCCAAGTAAGTCTAAAGGTCTGTGACTATAAATCAGGAGCATTCTAAATTTCTGTCTCATACTAAATGCACACATAAGCCACACAAACCACCCAAAGGGTTTGAATACCTATTCTGTGATGCTAAAGGTTTTAAAGCTCCCACTTACATGGCTTAGAGCCAGCGAGCTCTGGATGGAGGGATATTTATGGCAAATATGATTGGTCAGTGACAGAATTGGTCCTTATTTTGCTTGGCCTTATTTCATGCCTTCCACTGACAGCGTGTATTTGACATGCGTCCAGTGTCTTTGCTCCGAAAGAGATAAAAATCTAACATTATGCTGTATTTTATTAATGTTCCCCTGCCTTTGAAAAAGGTATTTAATGGCCCATCAGGACTTTACTGTACAGGAGCCTTTAACTTCCTCTTCTTGCAGTTCCATTGTCAATGTGCCTGGAGAATCAACCCTCCGACGTGATTTCCTGAGACTGCAGCAGGAAAACAAGGAACGGTCCGAGGCCCTTCGGAGACAGCAGCTGCTGCAGGAGCAGCAGCTCCGCGAGCAGGAGGAGTACAAGAGGCAGCTGTTGGCAGAGAGGCAGAAGCGCATTGAGCAGCAGAAGGAGCAAAGGAGACGGCTGGAAGAGGTAGAGACAGGAGGCTGGTGTTCAGAAGCCTTGCTTTCCCTTATTTTTCCTATTCCCATGCCCATTTGTAAAGAGTTCCCTGTAGCCCCAGCACATTCTCAGGAAAGGAAGCAACATGTGCAAATCCAGTGGCAAATGTAGAGCAAAGCACTTAAATCCATGTCTGGCTACTTGAGTAAAAACCACCTTCCTGAGGATTTGAATATCCAGCAGCTCCTATGGAGGCAACAGGAGCCAGAGCTGAGTTGTTTGAAGGTATCTGGGGGAAGGCTCTGTCTTGGTCTCTGTTCCAGAGAAGAGGCAGCATGTCTAGACTTCAGGTAGCTGTAGAGAAGGGGAGACATTAATTATTCCTAGGTGGATTTTTCTCAAGATTACTTTCTTGGAGGCCCATGACATGCTTTAAATTTCCCTTTAAAGATTTCTTCAACATCTGTGTTTGGCACTTGTTCATGGGTAGGTAGAAGCCTAATTTTTAATGTATTATTCTCTCATGCGTAGTAGCATGATGACTATAAAAGCCACCTAGATTTCTAAATATCAGTATATATCAATCGGTCTTAAATTGTAATTCTGCAAAAGTTACAAATATGTAAATGATACTTCTGTGATATGATAAGTATGCAATTTGCATACACTACTGGAAGATAAATGAAAACGAATCTACATATCCGATATTGTTCTGTCATACTTCTCTCCTCCTCAGATGTCGTGTGCGTTTATGTGTATGTAGATGGAACATGCAGTGTGAGCTTCAGAGGTAGGAGGATTTGAAGACAGTTCTTCAGGCCATAGCTGGGTATGACACAGAGCTGAAGTGAAACCAATCCTTTAGCTTCTCAGGAAGTGCAGGGTCACATTCCAGTTGTCCTTAAATGACCTCTTGCTTGAGTCTCTGTTTCAGCTCTTCGCTTAGCGATGATGGAAAAGCTACACCCAGTCTAGTTTCCTAAATCCTGGTAATGTTTAGTGAGGGTGCAGCCAGGACCAAATGTTGATTTGCATCCCGTGATGTGTTTACATAACAAATGATACAAAGCTCCAAATAGCTTTCCAGCTCACATCATGCTCCTTATACCTCTTCTTCAATGTGCAAGGAGGTTTAGTGCTGCTATAAGGAGGTACTGGTAGCAAAGACTCAGCCACACATGAAGCCAGGAGGAGCAGCAAGGGGGAGGCATATAGCTCCATTTCTCTTCCGTTTCTTCCCCACCCTTCTGAGATTGCCAAGCTAAACATCATAGTGCTTCCAACTGGTTTTAGACTCTGTAGCGATCTTTTTTGAGAGGGGAGGGGAGATCATATAATAAAAAGAGGCTAGGAAAGATACGAAAATGAAACATTGATATTATCAAAGGTGAACAAAAGTTGACATACTTCTTAGCCTGTCATTTTTTTTCTTAGTATGAGAGTCAGTGATTTACTTTAAGTGCCCCTTTAATCTCTGAGGTTCTGCTGGCAGTACTTTTTGGTGAGGAAGGGGATTACAATTAAATTATCTAAGTCATTTGACTTTAATATGAAGTGCGACACTTAAAATCTGGAATTTCTTTTTTCAAATAAAGGAGGTGCTGCTGCTGGCAGTGGAAACAAAGCAAATGCACCTTCTGCTGCACAGGGTTGAACTTTTTGGGGATGTTGCATAAATCATAATTTAATGAACAGTTGAAAGGTCATTTACCTGAAAGTTATGTTTAAATAGTCCTGCTTTTGAAAACACAAAACAAAACTTCCACAACCACAAGACGGCATGTGATGTAGGTTGATGCATTACTGAATAAGATTGCACAGGTGAACCATGTAAAGTTTGTAAGAGAAAAGCTTTTACCTTTTATTGGGTCTGTAACCTCAGCCTGGTTCCCTTGGAGACATAAATATGAATGATGAGCTATAAAGTTTTCCTTTTGCAGGTGGCAGGGCAGTCTTATTGTTCTGAAAGTGAATTAAATAAAGGCTTGCATTTAGCTTTCAAAAAGCCCTACTTAATTCACTGGATCTTGTGTTGGAAAAAATGTATGATCCCAAGTGATTTTTATCAAAACAGCCAAAACGAGCTCTTTAATATGGGGGAAGGGTGGTAGGACACATATTTAGATAAACATCAGTGTTGTGACACAGTTGAAGGCCAAAATATTGAAATGTTGTCACTTTGTCCTTAACTCACCCCCCCCCCCCCCCCCCCGTTTTGATGAAGTCAGTAAACAATGAAGAGCTTGGTAGTGTGAGTTAAGATTAGTGTCATACACTGAATCTCTGGGTTTCCATCACTTTGTTGATATTTTTACCAAGCCTTGCTTTCTTGTAATGTTTCCTTGTGTTAAGTGTATGTTTGGATGTACCTGTTTAACATTCTTTGGAAGAATTTTATGCATTAGATAATTTCCCTGGACAAGTTGCTTATACTTCCTCCCTGCTTCCCCACCTCCCCCACCACTTCCTAAATTAAAATTGAGGGCTTGTTCTTACAATGCTGGCACAGAGCCTAGACAGTTTTGACCGAGACTGCAACAGGAATGGTGCTTAGGACATCTGCCAAAATCTGTAATTCTCAGCAGTATATTAGAGAAAAGATTATTTTTTAAAAGGCATATAGGTGACTTCTAAAACTCATTGTTACAGGAATCTTAGAATTTGTGTATTACTGAGGAGGTAGAAATGATACATGGTCAAAGCATAGAAAATGACCTGAAATAGTTCAGGAAGGGGATTATTTATCCTGTCTCTGACCCCCCCCCTTTAAAAATCATACAAAGGCTAGTTGCATAAATATCAGCCATATGGCATATAAGTGTTTAGGTTAAGAAATCTGGCCATTCTAAGATGTGTCTGTGTTTCTGTTTAGCAAGATGGAGACCCCAGTTCTCAGTGTGATGGGTATTGAAAGGTACTTGAATTCCAAACCTGAACCTGGTTAGGGAGAAATTCAGAATGAGCTGTGTTGGAATCCCATTCTGTGTGGACCTCCACAATTCAGGATAACTTCGTTAAATGGTGTGTCTCCCTGGTTACGAGAACCTAAGATGGATGTTTTTGAAGTGGTAGGTTATAGCTCCATTGGCAAGTAGTACGGTCGTGTAGAAGCAGATTTGTGGAGCACAGTAATTAAAGTGCTGAGGACCTAAGGACTTCACTCCACATATTTAAAGACAGGAGGAGTTCCTTTGGACTAGCTGAGGTCTAGACTGCATGCCTGCTTGTGGTTGGAGTGCATGTGCCTTTTTAATTTCATCCAGAAGGAGTGGTTGGCACACCAAGACATCTTCAGAATATGAAACAAAACTGGGTAAGTGGAGATGATTGGATAAGTCACTTCAAAAGAGCAATCCTGATCTGAACCAAGGTGGTAATGTAATTCACCCACAGGTGAGTTTTTTCCCAGGGCTTTGTTTCTTTTACGGGAGAGGAGATTATTCATATCTACTCCATTTGAATTGCTTGAAGTTTGGATTGGTACTGAGTAAGAAGTTCTGCTTCTAGCTTATCTCTAGTGTGGACAAAGCAGAAGTCTCTTTATTAATCTTTCCAATGCTCTTCGTAAGCTGATACTAGGTTACCTAATTCTTTGTGAAAGAAGTAACTAATATATATGTTTATCAACCTTCATCTGGATATAAAACAGAGTAATAAAATTTTATTAATACAAAATTAGTGGATCTATTTTTATCTTCAGCATTTCACTGTATGAACAAAGTCCTGAAGTTGTTGGTATATACCAACTGCATGTGTAGTTGCATTGCCCTCTCCTGGTAAATCATACTCTACTGCATGGTCTTCCAAGTGGAGATGTTGGATTCCATTATGAGATCGTCATTAATGCAACCTAAAACAAGACAAAGAGTTAGTGTACTGACACTTTTTTCTGTATGGGTTTTTGGTTCTTGGCATAGTAAATGCCAATTTTGCGAAATGCAGCAGTTTGAGGCAATTTGGACTCTGTCAGAACTCTGGTTTGGCAGCTCTGAAATTTCTTTGAGGAGTTCCTGCCCTCACCTTCTGGTTAACAGTTGGCTCCTTGAAAATAAGCTTTTCATCTGACATGTAAAAGAAAATAGGTAATACCAGATCCAACAAAAGAAAATGTGGGTATGCATCCATCATTTCAGTGAATTCAGATCCATACCTGCTGTCTATTGGGCAACAGTGGTTTATATCAGGCTTTTTTTGTAGTGTATGATGAAAATTACAGTATCTAACAATCACACTTATTAAATGCAGAAGCCCAAGTTTTACAAACAGAACTGATGTTCATTTTAACTAATGGCTTTCCCTGTCCTGCTCCGTCCTTTGGGCAAGCCTAAGGAACATGGTGACCAGGGCTTTGGTGTGTCCTTGTGGAAGACTTGCTAGAGCAGTCAGGAAGGCAGCCTTGTACCAACAGAGGGATGGTAGGAAGTCAGCTAAAGGGCTGCTTCTAAAGCCAGCTTGGGTCAACGTCAGCTTGCCACATACCAGTTTTGCCATTGCTTTGACAAGATGTAGACAAGGACCCAAGAGACGCTTGTCGCTGTAGGCTTCCTTTCCCTGGGCTTGTTAAAGGTAAATTCCACATTGTTAGCAGCCACTAGTTCAACGCTTAGGTTTCAAAGGCCACGTGCAGAGGAAGCTGAAACCTTTCTCTTATGGCTGGGGCTGGGATAAGTGGATTGTATGGGGTGTTTGTGCAGGCTTCTATACTGCCAAGTGCCACCCTTCCCGCCCGCTTGGCGAGGGGCTAAGGCAGTGTCTGACTGGGAAGGCGGAAGCAGTGCCGAGAAACCCCATCTCTCTGTGTACTTTGGCGCATAGACAATAGCACATTTGTGCTTTGGAGATTTCACTTAAATGCACACTGGTGGCAGAGAATCCTTTTTTAAAATTTCTTTCATTGGGTGATAAATATTTACCATTGATGCTGAACTGGCAATCTGGTTCAAGGTTTGCTTAAAAATCTTATCTTTTAACAATTGATTTTGTTTATTTCATGATGCCATGGGAAATCGGCTCTCTAGGTCAATTTGTAGCTTTCTTTTCTCATGTTAAGTTCAGTTATTTATAATTATTGCTAAATACTTCTGTGTTGATTCAAAAAGCAATGAACTTGTTTCATCCAAAAGACCTAAACTCTGCCCATCTTCCTTATAAGTGAGAATGATGCCATCCCAAGATCTGCAATATATCCACTTAACAATGTCATCACAATATTGTTAGACAGGCTTCATATGTTTAAGAAGTGTTAGAGTTGATAAATGTTCATATTAACCAGTCAGCCGTGTGCTGTCTCTTGCATCCTCAAGGCGACAGAATTACTGTACTTCATATCTTAGTTTTCTTAAACAAAGAGCCTGTCAGACTTGATTAGCCAAGAAGCACCTGAATATATTGACTTAAATACAGAAATTGTTTGACATAGATGTGTATATTCGGAAATAAAAGTGCCTACTTAGTCCTTTTATGGTACTTTAGAAATGAAGGAGTGAAACCCACGAAATGTACTGCGTGCCGTAGCTGCCTTGCAGCACTTTTACTATTTTTGTATCCACATTCATTGAAGAGAGCTTGTTTAAGCAAGAGAGAAAAGGCTGGTAGATGGATTTGGTTGGGAGAGAAGGCACAAGAGCAAGGGAACTGTGTTTCTGAGAAGATACAGAAAATGTGGTGCAGCTAGTTAAACAGAATCGGAAAGCAGCTTGTTTTATTTAAGTGCTGCTAATTCTCAACCATCTTTATTTCCCTCCCCCCCCCCCCCCCCCAGTGTTTCTTTTCCACTGTCGTGTCAATATTGATTCCAGAAGATGGAAAAGGCTGTTGAGCTTTCAGTTAGTTCGTAGTCATGTAGGGTCATGTGCCGAGCAGAGAAAACTTACCCTGTGAAGTAACACAGGGAGTGTAGATTGGCCTTTGCTTGTTCATCTGACCACAGCTATAAATGCACACTAGTAACTGGATTTGTGAACCCAAATAAAAGCTTAGTTTGAGTGCTCTTGCAAGTCTACTTGGAGTGCCTTAAGACTGAAAAGTCTGTGGCAGCTTTTCTTGAACAGAAATTGATGGTCGTATTAACCTTAACCTGAATGGGAAAAAGAATAACTAATATAAGTTTACATTTTCTTGGGATTAAATTTGGGTGTGCTTCTTTTTGTTTAAATTTCGTCTATGATTTTTTAGCATATTATAGACATCTGTCATGGAAGTAAATATTCCCAGTAGGTGGTTGAATGGGAGGCAGCTGAGTCCTTTGACACTTAAGCAGTTGTGGGAGGCTGCCTGGAATTTTGAGGTAGGTGGAGTAACTGGATGTTTCTGTAGAAGTGCAGGAAGAGTTGGTCACAGCTATATGGGCATTTAAAATGTCTCCTCTGAAGTCATTCATGGTGCTGTGTAGACATAAATGAGTTGGTTCATGGTTTCTAGAGCTGTTCTTCAGGTTCTTTTCAGATTTGAGCAGACTTATCAGCACCAGTTGGTATTTGGGTAATGCATGGAAGCTTATCTGTGTGAGTGTAAGACCTAGCTCAGCTGTTTTCCCTCTTTTACATATAGGGTGCTTTTGATGTCTGGGGAGGGCCTGAGGTGCTGCTGGTCAGCCTTAGTCTTCTCTTAGTCAAAGTTTTGGGCAGTGCGTTAAATTGAGCTTGGTTGTTGAGCCAACACGACCAAATTCTTAGCAGACCATGGATTGTGTTAAGAGAGAAGCTGCTTGTCAAAAGCTCAGATAATTGTCATTTGAGTTATAGCTGATTTAGTGGGACTGATGATTCCCTTTTGGCAACATTTAGATAATGTGTTGAAGTCAAGAAAATTGTCACTCTGATTAAAATTTGAGTTCAACAGTTGATCAAAGACTGAGATTTCAGTATGAGCCTCCCTTGAAGGGGAGCAGTGAACTTCCACACCTCGGTTGTAAGGAATATGGTACGTGACTTTGTGTGTGCATGAAGAAACTAGAAAGAATAAGTGAGGCTGCTTTTAGGGACAGTTGTGTGCTGGGTATGAGTTAGTTTCCTGGTGGAACGCTTGCATGTACTGTTTTGTCACTCAGTTGCAGAGCTTGCCAGTCCTGGTATAAATCCCTCTCTTCACAGTAGAAAACAACCCCACC
The DNA here is from genome assembly GCA_017639245.1 of Myiopsitta monachus. Classification (NCBI taxonomy): domain Eukaryota; kingdom Metazoa; phylum Chordata; class Aves; order Psittaciformes; family Psittacidae; genus Myiopsitta; species Myiopsitta monachus. The sequence continues at coordinate 40,899,372 of CM029927.1, forward strand.
TCTTTCTTTGATAACAACAAAAGTAAAACTTTGTGGTTTCTTTTCCCCTTTGTAGCAACAAAGAAGAGAACGGGAAGCTCGAAGGCAACAAGAGCGTGAGCAAAGGCGGAGAGAACAGGAGGAAAAAAGACGTCTGGAAGAAATGGAGAGGAGGCGTAAGGAAGAGGAAGAGAGAAGAAGAGCAGAGGAGGAAAAGAGGAGAGTAGAAAGGGAGCAGGTGAGTCCATGATACAGATATATGTGTAATAGGTTTGTTTCTTCCAAGTTCTAATTTAATTTTTTTAAAATTAGTAAGCCTAAATCAGCTTGGGCAACTTAATGCTGACCCTTTCATCTTTGTTGTCTCTGACAAGAGATGCACTAACATAGATCATAGGGCTTTATGGAAAATTCTGGCAGCCTCAATATTCCCTCAAAAAAAGAAGTCTTGTTGCAGTACTCATTCTAAATTCAGCTCATGCCCCTGGGCTTGGCTAAAACCATCAGAATTGGTGAAATCATCACTGGGGCTGAAAATTGTTTCTAGGCTTGTCATGCTGGATCGGTGCTTCTTGCAGGACATGCCCCGGTTTGGAAGGCCTCCCAGAGAATGGCGGCTCTGTTGTGTGTCAGCTTCTGGCACCCAGAATTGGTCAGAGGCTCGTCATAAACTTCGGAATATTTGGAATTTGAGGTGGAAGCTTTGAGCTGCCAAGGGTTTTCATTCCTAAAACTTAAATATGCAATCTCCCCCTCTTGCTCTATTTAAAATCAGCTCTAATAATGTGTGCCAGTTCAGGCAGCAAATATATCTTAAAGTTGTGTCCTTAATGTATAGAAAGTACAGGTGAGGAACCTTTTAAACTGTGAAATTCAGCTGCTATATTTATGCATGAAATCTGCATGTTTTAAAATCCTTTAAAATCTTGAATCAGGGTGGTAATCAGGGTAAGAATTACTGTGCATGTACTGCAAAATGCTGATCCCAGATAAAAGGCCAGAACTGCTTGTAAATTTCCTGTTAACTTCAGGAATGCTGGTTTTGGCCTGATACACCTTAATTTTATTCTGACATAAAGTACCTGTATTTTTGATCATTGGTGGTTGTGTTACTGGGGAATTTTATTGTGTTTGTATATATTCCAAAAAAAATTTGGAGTCAGAAGGAGAGAAGACTAACCAATGGGAATAAATGTATGGAAAATCTCTAATTACAGCACAGCAATTTGCTTTTGGGCAGACACCGGGTATTCCCCCAGCTGCTTTTTAGACTGTTGAAATGCTAATTACGCACAGTGCCAATAATGACAAATGGTTAATTGATGTGGCCAAGCTGAACCACTCTGGATTTTCAAATTTGTTTATTTTTCAGAAGAAAAGACATGCTCCCTCTTAGAATTTTTGTTCACCCAAACTATGGCACAGCCAATGTGCGTAACAACAGTAGAGTGTACCTCATCAGTCTGTCACAAGACTTTCTATAGCTCCCATCACTGTATCACTGATCCATTAGTTTCTTTATGCATACACTGTAAATGTGTGTGTGCGTGTGTGTGTGCTTATGTGTGTGCGCATGCACATGTTACATACTTCCATTAATTGCATGGTAGGATGTTATCAGCTTGGGTTTGGTGCTTCAGGGTTTTGAGTTCTTCAGGGGGCCAGGCGAAGCAGTGGGTAAACCTCTCGACCTGTTGAGGCTGCAGGTGAAGAGATGGCTAGATCTCAAGTTTGGTCTAATATCTGTTTCCTGGTGGATGTTTGTTTGTGTCATAACCATCGCATAATTCAGCAAGGCTGTCAGTGTCTGCTCAGGACAAGCTTCTGGTAAGGGCAGCAGGGGAGATGGCAGAGCAGGTCACAACTGCACTTGGCAGAGCCCCTCTCGGGGAGCTTGCTCCAAGTCTGCCTACACTATGCCTGGCTCTAGCTGTTGCTAACAGTTCATCGCACCAGTGCAACAAACTAATGTTTAATACAACTTGCATGTGACTTCGTATTGGCTGTGTTGAGTCAAGACTCGCTGTGTTTTAACTTCCCAAAATCTTCAAGTGCATTTTGCTGCTTCTTGAAACCACTTCCAAAATATGGAAATGAGCTCTGGCCCATGCTGGCAACATTTGCAGGAGTGCAAATTTCAGAACAGAAGGGGCTGAAAGCCGATGCTCAGGAGGCAGGGCTTCCTCAATTGTTCTGCAGGCACTAATCCATCCTGAAGTGCGTTTCTCATTAAAGCTGAACTGGGGAAGTAGCGTGTGGTGTTCCACCCAGGGGGTTCTGATGCATTCCTTTTGAATAAATTTATTGCTGGGTAATTTCTATGTGACAGGAGTATATCAGGCGACAGCTAGAAGAGGAGCAGCGGCACTTGGAAATTCTACAGCAGCAGCTGCTCCAGGAGCAGGCCATGTTACTGGTAAAGCACTGTATCTGTTTTGTTCAGTAGCTATAGGATCCATTTATCCGGCCAGTCCTAGGCTTCCCTCAGTCGGGCACAGCTGCACTGACAGTATGACAACGAAGGAGCTTGATTAAAAGGCCATTTATGCTAGCATCGTGGGCTGACAGGCACATATGAGAAGTGCTGTATGGTCACACTGCTTTCTGGGCTGTAAGAGGAGGCTTTATGTTAAAGTAGAACAGCTCTGGTGTGGTGGTCGAGTTTCTGAACAGACCTTGGCATTCAGTGAGGAACTAGAGTGCTTATGTCGCAGATCAAAAGCACACATGATATGTAAATCCACCCCAGGATACAATGGCCTAGTGTTGGTCTAAATCATTGTTTTATGAACTTTACACTGGATTTGGTATAAATAACTTTTTTTTTTTTTCCTTTAGTAAATATCAGTTTTGGCATAACTCTCCAATCATGTCAAGCTTAGCAGTACACATTCAACTTTCCCAACAAAAGACACATGCCATATTGGTCTATCTTAGCTCTTGGGTATACTTTAATGATGATATAAACAAAAAAAGAAAACAACAACAAAAAAAAGCAACAACAACCAGAAAGGTGCATTTTTAACGGGATGGATAGGGACATGTCCACTGTACGGTCAATGTCATGTCTTGAATTACGCATTCTTTCAAAGGAATACAGATGGCGAGAGATGGAGGAACACCGACAGGCGGAGCGACTCCAGCGCCAGTTGCAGCAGGAGCAAGCCTATCTCCTGTCGCTGCAGCATGATCACAGGCGGCAGCAGCAGCAGCAGCAACAACAACAGCAGCAACAGCAGCAGCAGCAGCAAGAAAGAAATAAACAAAGCTATCATACCCCTGAGCCAAAATCCCACTATGAGCCTGCTGAAAGAGCACGTGAGGTAAGTCCTGTTTGTGGGCAGGAATCTGCTGCCTGCTCCTCTGCCCCTGCCTGTTGCCATCATTGTGACTGCAGTTCTGCTGTAGTACAGTTGGAGGCCAAAGGGTCACTCATAAGTGGCAGGGTATTTTAAAATTTAACCCACTGATTTCTAAACCTGAGTGCTGCTTCTGAGTACTTCTCCTGCGATCGTTGGAGTTCAATGTTTTGAGGGTAGAAAGAAATTCTGGAAGGCTGCAGTCTGAGGGAACCTGGTTTTGGAAGTGTCACATCAGGAATTTAATCTCATCTGCACTTCATCAGGCATGTTTTCATAGGAAGCATTGGTGCAGTTGGCAGTCTATGTCTCTGGAAAGTACTGGCAATTGGAAACTGGGAGGCAGTTGGAAAGCCCAAACCTATGAGGGATGCTTGCACATGGTGCCTGTTTACACATTTGGTGCTTTAGCTCATGCTCTTGGAAATTTCCTTCTCATGAGCACAAACCTAAATTTCATCAGTTTCATTTTGAAATGTTAAGTATTGTCTTCTGAGATCACACCTTGTTCTCATGAAAGTCAGTGGTGTTACCTTCTTGGACTTTGAACACTAACAAGTAGATCTGAGATCATCAGAGTGCTCTTTGTTTCAGTGAGTGATCTCCTGTTTTCATTGGTCCACGGTTAACTTTACTAAGCAAGTAATTGCCTCTTTGATGCACCTTTGGCTCTCTTTCAACAGTTTTGTTCTTACGTGTCCCTTGAGCACCACAGTGCCCACAAACCACCAGACTGGGCAATACTGGTCAAAGCTGTTAATAGCATTCATCACTAGTATGTGGGAACTAGGTAAATACATTTTGGAACAAGAACAAAAAAAAATCCTTGGGACTGTTGAACATGATAAAATAGCTTTCAGTCCACCTTTGTCCAGTAGCACTTTATTGCCTTTGAAGTATTGCTGTTTGGGCTTGGTGAACACAAACTCATTTTCTTGTAGATACTGTTGTCCAAGTTCTTTATAAACCGTGTTTATGCTATCTCATCCATTCTGCTTGGTGGTTGAAGTATCTGGTATGTCTCTCTCTCTCTCGGAAGAAGTTCAGACTTGTCCGGTATGTGGTGGTGCAGGCATGGAGCCAGCCCTCCTGTCCTTGTTTCACGTTCCTTGCCCACCTCGGTGAAAGCACAGTGCCAGTCCAGGGCTCCTGTCCAGCCTGAAGGCTGGCTTTGGGGTGATGCAGAAATGTATCTACTCCTTGCCTCCCATTTTCCTTTCATAGTTGAAAAGGAGAGAAACTGCTGAAGAGTCAAAGTGTTACATCCTTCAGCAGAATTGCTGATTCGGCTGGTTTTTCTCATAGTTTTTTTTCTTTTGTGATTGCTCTAGCTAGGAGGAGTAAAGTGAAGGTGCAGAAGTACTGTGTTAATAGTCAGATCCTCCCAGAGATTGCTGTGTAATATTCTTCTTAAAAACTGTCATTAAAGTATAGCCGTAGTATCTATTTTTTTCCCCGTTGCAGTAGCAATGGTGGTATAAGGAAGAGGACTTCTATGGTTGGCTCTGGGAAACAGCAGGGAGCTTAGGGCAAGGAGTGAGGCTTAATGCCATTTTCTAGTCTGAACAGTCAGATGACTGGAACAGGGCCTGTTTTTATCCAGGGATGTGCTCACCGTCTCCTTCCCACTTCTTGCATGGTTCTCAGGACATGTGATTCGTGCAGTTTCTGTGCTTTGTGGAAGAAACCTCATATCATCTACAACTAGCATCGTGAAAGCCTGTTCCTTCAGACAGAAGGACTTGGGGCTTTTCCTTGTTCTATTCATAACAAGGAGTCTGACCTGTTTTTTAAAGGATGGCTCTGTGAAGTTGAACACAGTAGTGAAAATGATTGTATGGTGAAGATGTGTGCCTCCATTATTGTCCCAAGACATAGTGTAGTTTGTATAGACCTGGCAGAAGCTTGTCTGCTTGTTCCCATAGGCAAACTGTTAACTGCCCTCAAATTTTGTAAAGCAGAGGCAGGTTGGGTTTATGAAGCAGCCCGGCTGAGGAGTCCTGAAAACTTGCCGTTGTCTTCTGACATGGCTTATATCAACAGTCAGTCTCTCCAGACCATCACTGCAGGGGGTCGATTAGGAAACCACCCCAATGCTGGTTTTGTGCTCCAGGACACAAGGGTTAAAGCAAATATTGTGAGCAGAATTTCATCAAATGAAGTCAGCCCAAGCTGCTAATATGATTTTTCTTTGATGATGTAAGAAAGTGCTGGGAGTTTAATGTTCCTCAGAGGCAGCTGCTCTGGCAGAAATGTGCACACTGCCCTGGTTGCAGCCAGCAGACCATCTTGGGAAATAGGAGGGTAGTTCCTTTTTGCTTGGAGCCTCCCTCCATCTCTTGCTGTTTGTACTTCTCACTTTGTTCACAATGCTGCAGTCTTGGAAGCAGGCAATGTTTCTGCATGGGGACCTCATTTGGTGTTCTGTTGAGAGCTGAGCACGTTCCAGCTTAGTCTTCCACTTGACAAACTCTCACAGTACATGTATGATCAATTCTAGACCTCCTTGAGAGCAAGAAACAAGCTGCTGGGGCTGTTCTCTGCAGCGTATGAGGCTGTGTTGGGACTGTCTGATAAGAGCAGGATGACCAGCCCTCCAATTTCATACCTAAAACCGAACAGCCTCTAGTATTACTCAGTAGAGAAGCATATTCTATCTCTTTTTGCATTGCTAAAGAAACAAGCACAAGAAAGCAGATATCAAATACCATTGGTTGAGTAAGGACAGGTAACTACAGTAGGGGAAATACACTTTTATATTGACAAGTTGTTTCTATTTTCATCTATCCTTTTCATTGTCTGTGAGGAAAATACTAATGGATACTAACTAGTCTAGGGAGAAACAAGCTCCATAGTGGTCTTTAATCATATCACTTCACATCTTACTAGTGTGCTGTATCCACTCTTCCTATTATTCCCTATTGGCATACTTGCCACTTTGGTGTAGTTCACTTGGTGTTTTACAGTTATGGTGAAAGTGATAGGGAAAAAGTCCTGCCAAATGTATTGGGTTTCTTTATGGTAAACTTAAAGTGGTACTCACCTTCATCTTTCTGCTGTAACTGGTTTTATTGACTCCAGGCTTAACCTCCATTTATTTTGGTTTAGGTGGAGGAGAGATTTAGAAAAACTAATCAGGGCTCCCCTGAAGCACAGTCTAAACAGATGGGCAAAGTGTTGGAGCCACCAGTGCCTTCAAGATCAGAGTCCTTTTCTAATGGAAACTCAGAACCTGCTCAGCCTGCCCTGCAGAGGCCAATGGAGCCTCAGGTAAGTGTCCAGGAAAATCACGGTGAGCCTGGAGCAGATGCAGAAGTCCCAACGTGTTTCTTTCAGATTTGCAGATCTTGGCATTTAGAAAGTCTTATGTAAAGGGTAGCACTGTTATACAAAGCAGCTTATTCACTAAATTTGCTCCTTGTCTGTTTTTGCTTATTGATAAATTGATGGATTTTGGGGTTTGGTGGTTTGTTTTTTTTTTTTTTTAGTTTGGGTTTGGGTTTTTTTTGTGTGTGTTCCTTTTATATAATGTTAGAGCTAGATTAGAACTGTTGTATTCCATTATTACCTGTGTAACAGCAGAGTGGTGGGCTAAACACTGGCAAAAATTGCAGTATACTTTTGCAATTCAGAATTTGATCTGTGCAAAACATTTACTACCACAGAGGGTGCTCAGGAAAGAACTGAGCTTGCTTTGTTTTTCCAGTTCTTGCAGAAAAAGCTAACTAAACAAGTATGTTTTAATAGGATAAGCACTGCTTCAGAGAGATTTACAAAACATGACTAAGAAAAGCAGGTTTGTTGTCTGTAGCCATACCGTTGCTAAATAGAGCTCTGTACCCCCCCGTAAAAATCAAAAAGAGGTTGAAACCACTGAGCTGTGTGGTTGCTGTTCTGTTGTTTTCTAATGAAAAACCTCCAGATCTTGTTATCTGCATTTCATAGGAATTACAACATGAATGCATGAATTTATAGAGGAACCTTTGTATAAAACTTAGATATAGCCCATAAATTCAGAGGGATCTGGATATGCTAAATTAAACTGTGTAGCTCTACATTCAGTTCCTCTGTTTCCATGCAGAATTTTCTTCTCCCAAATTTAAGTCTGCTGATGGCAGTGCAAGCTAAACCCATCCCTCATTGTGACTAGGTCTTGCAACTTTTTTAGGCAACAGGAGAATTTGAACAGACGGCAGAATGAGAAATCAGGACAGAACTTCATCTCTTACTCATTAATTCCTGGCTTTTATTCAAACCTCTATGACTATTTCAAAATATTGGACTTGTCTCTTCATGCTCACTGCGCCAGTTGCTTTTAAAGTCTGGGTCTTCCACTTACATTAAGGGTAATCAGGCTCTTCAACAGCTGTGTGTATTGAAATTGAGGAAATAATAATCACATAAAAACAAATACAACCAGCCTACTGAAACTGGGATCGAAAGCAAAGTTTTGCTTAATTATGAAGTATGAAAACAATGTGTTCCTCAGTTATGACCTTTTCTTCTCCTTAGTGTCAGAAATTAACTCTGAAACACAGTTTTTTGCACAAGGTGGGAGTAGGCTGAAGGGTCAATATGGATTTCAGTGGAAATCCCAATAGGGTTTTAACCCTGGAGTCACTGTTGTGCCTTCTTAGTCTGTGTAACTGAATACGTGTTCGTGTACATGTGTTCTTAGTTTTCGTATAAATATGTATATATGTACAGTATATGGTACATATATGGTGTAAGTATAATATACATTGTACATATGTATACTATATACAGTATATATTGTGGGGGTTTTTTTGTATATTTCAATGACTGTAAAGAGATAACGGCTTTTGCCGTATGGTCTTTGTCCAAAAGTTTGGAACTGTATCTAGTTCCTAAATTTATTAGGTAATGTGATGTCTGTCAGTTTGCACATTTTACAGCATTCTTTAATTTTGTACATTTCTTCGATTGGATATGTGCTTCAAATTTCCCAGCCCACCAGTGCTGCCATGAGACCTGACCAAAGTCCACTGAAGACCGAGGAATGGAAGGCAACTTCTGTCTTTAGTGGCCTTTGGACTCAGGCTCAGGATGCAGATATTAGGTCCCCATTTCTTCTGGGGAAACACCAGTGTATGTGTATGTGGAGAGCGTACCTCACAGAAAATGCGTATGTGCTGTTTTTTCGGTCTGTTACGTTCTTTGGGCGCTTGCCTTGCTTTTAAATGCATTGATTCCACCCCATGCTTACCTAATGCCATAACCAATTTGTCTCTGCCCGCCCCACCTGCCTTTATTCTGTGTTAATTGGAAAGCCAGTTATACTGAGCGCATTGAATGTTTTATGTTTTGTTTTCTTGTAAGGTACAGTGGTCCCATCTGGCATCTCTCAAGAACAATGTTTCCCCTGTCTCGCGATCCCATTCCTTCAGTGACCCTTCTCCCAAATTTGCTCATCACCATCTTCGTTCCCAGGACCCATATCCACCTTCACGCAGTGAAGTGCTAAATCAGAGTTCTGACTCTAAGTCAGAGGTACCTGACCCCACCCAAAAGGCTTGGGCTAGATCAGACAGTGACGAGGTGCCTCCAAGGGTAAGAAGTAGAAAGACAGATGTGTGCTATTTTTCTTTATTATTAATTATTATTTTCTTAAGGATGTGATGCCCTGGGCGCTGTGAAGACCGTGCCCTTGTGCCAGCATTGGTAACAGTATTTTGGAAGACAGATCATAACATAGGTGTTTAGTCAATGGGTTAATGATAATCAACCTTAAGTACAATATTGAAGCTTCATATAAAATTGGCAATTATTTATAGAATGCAGCTGTTTCAGAGACAATTTATTATGCAAAGTTAACAAATCATTACCATACTCAGGAAAGAATATAAAATATCCCTGAGGTTATTGCTCAGAGTTAATTTTCCTCTTCATCTGTTAGCAACCCAAACTATGAATCATACATGTATTTAAAATTGAGATGGAGCTGAACAAAAAGGAAACATTCAATATATTTCCTCCTCCTTTCCTTCTCCCAACCCCCCTCCCATCCACTGGGATTTGCTTCTTCTGAGTATATTCTTGCTCCCCCCCCACCAGTCTTTGCCTTCTGCTGATCCATTCCCAGGCATTTGTTTGGTTCCCCTGAGCTTATTCTCCTAATTCTCATGCTGTTTCAGCAAATTGCTTTGTGCTTCCCCTGCTTCAGTCAGAGTGCCATATTCTTTTAGAATGTCTCAGTAGTTGGAGGGTAGTGGGGCGTCTATGTGTTTGTGTGGTAACTATTAAGCACTGCTTAATGTTAAGACTAAACTTTTGAGTTCTCTTCCAAATGTGAACACCAACCCAGCTAAGGTCCCTTGGTTTTGTGGGTGTTTGTTTGGTCATTTATACTAGCTTGGACTTAGAATTGTTGTTAAGATCTTAAGAATATGTTCTGTAGCAGAAGAGGTTTAATCTTCCTCTTCTCTCTCTCTTCTTTCTCTCTTCTTCATGGATTTAACACAACCTTTTTTTCCCTAAGGTACCTGTGAGAACAACATCCCGATCGCCAGTCCTGTCCCGCCGCGATTCTCCGCTGCAGGGCAGTGGACAGCAAAATAACCAAGCAGGTCAAAGAAACTCCACGAGGTTTGTAAGCCGATATGTCATTGCCTTGCTTGAGTTGGAAGGAAAAGGCTCATGGGAAGCCAGGCATTTCCAGAGATCTTCTGGCATTGTGTGCTGGATGTGAAAGGAAGATGAATTTGGATCCCTTTTCAGCAATGATTAATATTAATTTCCCTTGGTGCCGCACGTGTGCCAACAGAACACTGGCAGAATTTCTTCTTTCTCCTCCTCCTTCAAGTAGCCTGCCCTGTAACTTTAACAACAATTTCAAAATATCCTTAATAGTTCTGAAATAATGTGGCCGTTCATGAACATCTTGCCTTTTGATGCAACAGGTCATCTTGGGCGTACTGTGGGGATTGCTGGCAGCAAAAGTGTTTGTAACATCTGAAGTGAAACAATCTCAGAAACTTTCTGGCCTCTCAGCCAGGGCCAGACTTTAAGAAGGGAAGAAAAGTCCATGAGCTGTGACTCAGCATCTGAGGTCAGGAAGGGAATGGAAAGGGACTGCCTGCAGAGCAACATGGATAGGCTACCGTGGAACTGGCTCACTGACACTGGCTCACAGGGGTGAGGGTAATTCTGAGAGGGACAGGCAGTTATGTCTTTTTGGCTTATGATTGTCTGTCCAGGGCACTTCTGAGCCAATTATAAACCTGCTGCAGCCAGGCTGAGAGAACTTTGGATTCACTTTAGATTGGATACGTAAGAATGGCAGGTAGCCAGTTCCAAATAAAAAGAATAGCTTACACACACCTTAACTTTTTTTGTTTTTCTTTCCATCCTAAATAAATAGGATGATAAATAAATAAATATCCTAAAAAAAGGATAGGTATTTCAAAGGAAGCCACTGCCTGGACTGTGAAGCATCACTGATGCTCTCAGCTCAGTGTTTAAGTGCTCTTTCAACGAAGTTATTAGCAAAACACTGAGGAAAACAGATATTTGAGTTTAGAAATGGGAATCTGAAACTGAAATATGTGTCTTTCCTTCCATGATACAGCAATATAGAGCCTCGTCTGCTGTGGGAAAGGGTGGAGAAGCTCGTACCAAGGCCAGGCAGTGGCAGTTCTTCAGGTTCAAGCAACTCAGGCTCACAGCCTGGCTCCCACCCTGGCTCTCAGAGTGGGTCTGGAGAGCGGTTCAGGAATGAGATGTAAGTCCTTTCCTCACCCTCTGTAACACTGTGTTTCTAAATTTGTTAAGCTGTGAAACAATAGTGAAGATTGAAAACCCTCCCTGGGAAAGACCTTTGAGCATGCAGTACCAGATCTGGGTTAGCTTCCTGATAGCCTTGACAGTATATCTTTACCTGGGGAAAATTGTAGGTGGAGAAGTCATTGTGAAAATGTTTCATTGTTTTTTGATTCACATCTAGTCACTGCTGCATTTTCCTACATGCAAACAGCCCAGTCTCCGTGCTCTCACAGCTCCCTTCCTCCTGTGCAAGGACACATGATGCTTGTTGCTGGTCACCTTGGTGGTGACTGATGGGGTGCAAACTGCTATGGATATGTCTCAGCTGGGTTATGTTGGATGCTGATGCAGGTTCTCCAGCTTGTGGCTACACTCCAGTTACTCTCTTTGATCTACAACTGTGTGACAGTTTACTTTGGCTTCAATCATAGGCCAGCTGCACCTATACAGATCACAGCTTACTGATGGCTTTCTGTGTAGTCCTTCAGGGACAATATAGTAGTGAACCAGTGAAACGTAGGTCTTCCTGTCAGGCATAGGCTGATAACTTTCTCATCTCTCTTGCCCACTGCAAAGTAAAGTAAGAAAATATACTTTAGCTCCCTGCCTAATCTGTTTTGTTCTGTGTTCCTTCTGGGGCCTCGACGCATGCAGCATCATCCAAATCAGAGGGTTCTCCATCGCAGCGTCATGAAAGTGCACCTAAAAAGCCTGAAGAGAAAAAAGAAGTCTTCAGACCTATCAAGCCTGCTGTAAGTTGCATCCACTTTCCCTTGTCTCCCCTCTCTTTGAGGTAAGGCCCACAAAATGTACAGTGTGAGCTTATATTCATGGTGCCATTGGGGGTGAGCTTCAGCTGGAGTTGAAGTTCCTGTCTTGTGGGCCTAGCAGCATGTCCTGGGCTCTGCCATTGCCTCCCCACCTCACAGTGCTTGAAACACTAGAATTTGCTCTGCTTCTGGAATTGATTTCTGCTCTCTAGTCTTCTTCCTTCCTAATCTTTTTCTTTCTCTCTTTTAATCCTGTGCTTCCTCCCCGGGGCTGGACCAATGGTGGTGCTTTTGACCTGAATGTGCCTATGCTGGTCTGAATGGTGCAGGGAGAAGTGGTAAGACCTTGAACTGGTGCTATTTTCTGTGAAAGATTTCTGATATTTTCTTTATCTGGCTGCTGTTACAGTTGATTACAGCTCGATGTCCAGTTGTATCTGGGGAATCATGGTATTTCCAACTTTCCTTAAAACTTTTTTGTTCTTGCCTTTATGATACTGCACTAGCATCCAAATCCGTCAGTTAAAGCTGCTTTCTTAAAGAAACCTAGGGCTTGGTCCTTCACTTTGGATAGTACAGTGTGTGAAGTATTGGCTGGATTTTATTCAACTAAGTAAAGCATAGGTACACAACTTGAGCGCAGACTGCACCTGACTGCAAACTTGGTTTACCCACACTCCAAGCTAGAGACAGCAAAGCAGCATATGTCTCATACTGACACCTATGTGTGACTGAGCGGGTACTAATGAACCTGACTTCTCAGGTGAACTCGTTAGTGTGGATCCATGCAACTAGAAATGGATCAGAAGGTTTCAAGGAGATCAGCTCTCTGTGACTGTGCCTTGGGTGGCTCAGTAAGTCTTAGGATCTTTCTGCTACCTTGCTGCCTGGATTTCTTCTTGTTGTTGCTATTAACCTGCAGAGTTTAGGGAATGAACTGTGACAGTCAACCACTGGGAGAGAGTGGATCCAGGTGCTTGTAAATGTCCTTCAGATGGTATCATGGGATAAACTTGAAGTCATAACCAGGATGGCTGGGATTCAGAGTATACATTTTTCTGTAATATGGCAAGGGCTCCTTAGGCTGACTTTCTTGGTGCTTTAATTTATCAGAAAGTGAGTTTTAGTAACTCGCTATCAAGAATGAATAAATCAAAAGAAACAGTACTGCTGGGGCTATAGAAATGAACAATGTTCAGCAATGGGCAAGTAAGCAAATTGGGCACTGATTCTGTGGGTTTGTCTTGCAAACTCTTCTCTTCCTTGCAACATCAGTTTTTTCCTCCATTTCCCATCAGGATTTAACTGCATTGGCAAAGGAATTGCGAGCTGTAGAGGATGTGCGACCTCCACATAAAGTAACAGATTATTCATCCTCAAGTGAGGAGTCAGGGACAACGGATGAGGAAGATGATGATATGGAACAAGAAGGAGCAGATGAATCTACTTCTGGACCAGATGATGTCCGAGCAGTGTTAGTTCTTCTAACAGTGTTCTATTTTCCCTGTTAGGGGGTTGAAGAAAAAAGATGTTGCGTATTTTGACTTGTATGTTAGTTCCTTCAGCTTAGAACAACTTGTGAGCAAGACATAGTAGTGTGTTCACATTTTCAAACTTGAGGGTAATCTTTTCAAAAAGTAGGCTTCTATATGTTATGCCTTTCCCTCTTCTCCCTTTATTTGTTATAAAGCAAGAAGTGGTGTTTAACAAACTCCTGACTCCTTTTCCTTTTAAAGAGAGAAGCTTTCCTAGGCACGTTATGTAAATACCCCACTCTGGGCACAATATAAATTAATTTTGAGCGTGCCTTGGTGTGGGGCAGCGAAAGCTAGGGAGTAAGTGCTCTTATCTCACTCGAGTTATTTCTTGTCCGGCAAATAGGTCAACGTTGAACTTGAGCAATGGTGAAACAGAGTCAGTGAAAACCATGATCGTCCATGACGATGTGGAGAGTGAACCTGCCTTGACTCCTTCTAAGGAGGGCACCTTAATTGTCCGACAGGTATTGCTTTTCCTTCCCTGCGCAGTTCTGCACCTTTTCTGTGCTCATTAACCCACTTGCTCATTCACCCATGCTGTTTCTACATTATATTTGTTGTTCGTATTATCAATACACAGCTGTAGTGAATTCCAGATGAGCAAGATGTTTGATGCATGCAAAGAGGAGAGTAGCCCTTCACCCCTTGCTTCTGTTTTGCATGCTTTCCAGTGACACTGTGGCAGAACCACGCAGAACACCTCAAAAGTCTGTAGGAGAGAAGGGTAGAAAGGCTGCAGGTGTTTGGAGCAAGTACCTGGAGCAAGAACTTAGTTTGTTTTTACCATAGAACCATAGAGTGGGTCTGGGAGGAGGCTGGGGGGGAGCATTCAGGGATTTTTTAAATAGTTCTGAACCTGTAGCTGAGGGCATACAGACCACCTAGATAACATACGCACACACATGTACATACAAATTCATGCAGCAGTTACTGTGGGAAAATGGAGAAGCAAAGTAGGTGGCAAGGCAGAGAACGCTGGACAGAGCTAGAGTGCTGTGTTGTTGCCTTTGATTCTGAAAATACTGCATTCTTGCGCCTCTGAAAGATAATGATTCCCTGCTTTCAAATGAGCTCGTGTGTTAATGAGCGTGCTAGCTTATAGGAGTTTCCTCAGTAATTGCATTCCTGAATTTCACAACTGAATGCCAATTTCTTAATTGAGCCCTCTGGTTTGAAAATTAAGATTTCATGCTTATTGTTTTCAATAGTTAGCTGAAGGCATTTGCCAGACAGTCCAAGCTCATATCTGTGTAGGATTTAAGTTAGTTTTAAACAGAGCAATAGGGAAAGAAATCCTCCCTTCACCCCCAGAAATGTGCTTGTCCGTGTTGTGGTGGAGGACTTTCCATCACAGTTACTCTTCTGTTAATTAGCGGAGCTGGCTCTGCAAGTCAGCCACATGAACTAAGCTTTTGCCTGCCAGAAGAGGTGGGAATTTGCTGAATTGTAATAGCTCTGCCCACTTCCCCTTTCCATCCAGGCATCAAGGCATGGATTATCAGCTTATTTCTAAACATAAATTAAAAAATAAATGTAAAAAGTTAGAAAGTGAGGGAGAAAAGGAAAGAGGTTGTTAGGGCTGTAGACCTTTAAGCAGCACTTGAGCAAGACAAGTGTGCCTGTTTTTTCTACAGAGTACAGTTGACAAAAAGCGTGCCAGCCATCATGAGAGCAATGGCTTTGCCGGTCGCATTCACCTCTTGCCAGATCTCTTACAGCAAAGCCATTCCTCCTCCACTTCCTCCACCTCCTCCTCCCCATCCTCCAGCCAGCCGACACCCACCATGTCCCCACAGACACCCCAGGACAAGCTAACTTCTAATGAGGTATGTCTTACACCACAGCTGGCTGCTTTCGTAGGGTTATAGCAGCATTGCCTAGTAGCTAGTTTGCAAAGGAACTCCAGCCAATCTCCCCTGCTTTTTTTTTTCCTGTCACCTTTGTTCCCACCCTCCAAGTAACACATTTCAGTTCTGTGTAAGAAGCCCTTAACTCTAGAACAGTCTCACGCCAAACTTGCCAGTTTACTATTTTTGCTTCCTCTTAGTCAGTCATTAATTGCATGGCGTTCGTTTTAAACTAAACATGACTACTGCATTTCCAAGCCAATACTATTATATTTTTAATTCTGTTTTATTCTGGGAGCAGGCTAATTGCAAGCAGTGTGCCTCTTAAAAATTAGCAGTTAATTTTGGCTTTGTCAGTAAAGGTTGAGCTGGTAACTCCGCACGTATGAGGAGCTGCTTGTGGAAACTCACCCTTTGGGAGAGGAAGCGGCCATGGAGGAATTTTGCTCTTTAAAGCTTGCCACATGGGCTGGGTGAACAAATCAGGTTATT
Source organism: Myiopsitta monachus (assembly GCA_017639245.1). Lineage (NCBI taxonomy): Eukaryota > Metazoa > Chordata > Aves > Psittaciformes > Psittacidae > Myiopsitta > Myiopsitta monachus. The sequence continues at coordinate 40,915,139 of CM029927.1, forward strand.
ACCCATGAGGGTTGTAAAAGCCTGGGGTATTGTTGTTTTGGAATAATGAATTGGGGAGAATCCTTGGGTTTTTTCCAAGTATGTGTCTACTCTGAAAAGCAGGTGTGTAAAAATTACTGCTCTCTACCAGTGCTGCTTGTGTCCAGGTGGAGAAGCAAGGCTTTGCTGTCCTGGGCTGATCCTGGGATGTCGCCTTGCCTTACCTAGTGCTGGTGGGCAAGCCTGGTCCTTCGCATGTGTGTAACCCCTTCAGCAGAGGAGATTCACACACGTGAATGATGGGCATCATTTGCCCATTACCAACCCTAGCAGTTGTGTTGGTTCCACTCCCAGCTGGGTGGCCAGCTTGGCTTTTGAGGAGAACTTCTTTCTGTGTGCAAGCAGTGGTGGTACAGAGGAAGCAAAACTTGGTGAAAATAAGCTGCTGCTTCTTCGGGTAGAGCATGTACTGCCACGTAGGCGTGCAAGTGCTATGAAAAGGGAAGGTTGCGGTGAGCTGGGTAGGCTGATGGCAATGCGCGTGTTCGCCACAGGATCAAAAAGGCTTCTGCACCACATAGCAGTAGGGTGGGTGGGAGGATTTCCTCCTGGAAATTTGGTTAGCATAATATTAATTTTCAGCTATGCTTCACTGGTCTTTGATCTTTCTGAAAGCACGCTCTTGTAGGTTATAGAGATCAGTTGATTGATCCAGAGATATGGCTGCTCGTTACTTTGATCTAAGCAATAAATAAGCAGGGTTCAGTTAACTCAGCTTGGGAAATGGAGGCTGTGGAGGTGACTGGTGGCGAAGGAGCCTTTTGGTATTGAGCTGTGCAGGGGAGTGATACACTCCTAAGACCCATTGCTATATTTTCTGCGCAGTAGAGGCTTAGAAAGGTAGAGGCTGAAGATCAGCTGATGATAAAGAAGTGTCTCTGTGTTCACATAAAGCTGAGCAAAATCTCAGTACTGCTTGATATAACTTACCCACATGCACACCCTTTACATACATATTTTTTTTTTCACCTGTCCCATTCTGCTTCAGTGTGCAGTGTTGTCACTTTAATACTAAACTGGCAAGGGTTCTTAAGTTGTTCCATTTCCACTTTTAACAGTCCATTGTTTCACTTGTCTTCTTCCTTTATGTTTTTTCATGTTTAGACGGCATAACTCAGCAAGCACCAGTGATTTTATCCACTACATATTCATAGCTTCATGTCACTGTTTGCTACACCTTCCACACTAATGAGCCCCTTTGTTCGATACAGGTTTAATATGTTGCTTTGTCAGATAAAGGTGGAAGAACCTGCTGCAGCTTTCTGGCAAGAGGCTCAGGTTAAACAAAATAGGGAGAAAGAACAGTACTGGACATTGAAAGAAACATAATCGTAAAAGCGAACGCTTCATCCCAGATGGTACTAATTTTTTTGCACAAGCCAAGAGATCAAGCTTCATAATTTGTTAAACTAGCTCGCTTTAGGAGATGCTTCATAAATTCAGAAGTCATAGGTAGTGGGCAGCTTGCAGATCAGATAGTACACATACATTTAAGAAGATTTTTTTAAATGGTAGACATTCCCTCGCTTTCTGCCTGATTGTAGGGGCCAGTCCTATAAATCTTCACTATCAGCTGAGGTGACAGGGATGACAATTTAGCTAATTACATTTTGCTGTAACATGTGCAGTGTGCATATGTGTCTAGTACAGGTGTGGTGCCTGCAGTGCTTTGTGTGTCTATAAAGGGAGTATAAAAGCTTGGGGAGGCTCTGTAGCTTAATTCTGTAGTGACTTAAATATGTTGGTTTTTGTTATCCGTGCTTTTTATTGTCATTAATATTAATAAAGTTGAAATTTACATTGCAGACTCAGTCCGCTAGTAACACACTCCAGAAACACAAATCTTCCTCCTCCTTTACACCTTTTATAGACCCCAGATTACTACAGATATCTCCATCTAGTGGGACAACTGTGACTTCTGTGGGTAAGTAAAGTAGCTGGAGATGACAATTGAAAAAGGGTTCAGTGATTTCAGTGGCTCTTTAACATACTTACGAACGTTACCATCATGCTTTTTATTTTATTTGCAATGGAGTGCATAATTTTCATTTTCCATTTACATTTCTTACAAAAAGAAGGACTTGCTCAGTATTCTCAGTTACTGATTTGGGTAGTATGGTGTAAAGAATATATGGCCAGAATTTAGCACTTGAGGGGTGTTACATGCGCTTTACTTTTCTTTTTTTCCAGTAGGATTTTCTAGTGAAGCAATGAGATCAGAGGCAATAAGGCAAGACCCTACACGGAAAGGATCAGTTGTCAATGTGAATCCCACGAATACACGGCCGCAGAGTGATACCCCAGAGATTCGCAAATACAAGAAGAGATTCAATTCTGAGATACTGTGTGCTGCCTTATGGGGTAATGCAATCCTGTTCCTCCATTGCCTCCTGCAGTTCTGAGGTGCAGACTTGCTAGTATGAGCTTACAGGCTTTGAGAATGTGCCTCTGAAACCTTAGCTGTTTCTCTGCATTTATTCAATGCTTGTTCACCTCTTTTTGTCGCAGGAGCTGCTTATTACTATGTTTTTCACAGTATGTTGCTTCTGCTTTGATATAATTTCCTGCTGCTGGATATACGCTTCTGATGGCACAATTTAGACTTCATTCAGCTGATCCTGATGTCCTTTTCAGCTCTCTCTAACCTCTCCTAGTACACCTCTTGCAGCTTTTGGGAGCTTGTAGTCATCTTTGCATTGCACACCTGGTACACATGGGTATTTCTTTCGAAAAATAATCGTCTTCTTGAGCCTCTTGCTAAGTATTGTTGCAGAGCTTTATTAAGATGTGTTTTGTAGGATGACTTTCCGTCTCAGTCATCAGTTTATGTAGGAAGGAAGCGGGAAGAGAGAAGGGTAGGAGTGCAATTTTCCAGTGTGATGCTTTGGCTCGGCTTTCGTTAAGAGTGGTTAGTGCAGAGAGAAGCTAGGCATGGGGTGTCAGCTGACCAAGTGTGTCTGGCCTTCTGGTCACAAGGGATAATTTAGGTCAGTGTCAGACAGTTAAGATCCTATGTGGGTGAAAGTCTTAGAGCAGTGCTTGTTGCCTGCTACAGTGTGGAATCACTGCTGCAACACCCAGCAAAAGGTTTTCTCTGCTGTGTCATTTCTTTCTTGACCAGAATCCATGAGGCCACTTGATCCTGTTTTTATCATCTCGATGTTTATAGATAATGTATATTACATACATACTGTGTATATTGCACACATATTTATCTAGTATACCTAAACTTAATAGACTGTAAATGCATATGGGTGTCATCTTAAAAACCATGAAGAAGAGAGTTGGCCATTCGCCTGAGTCACACAAGGATTACATAGGTAATGCAGTGCACTGCTCTTGTCTGCATTTTCACAGCTCTTTCCAAGGCTGTAGTTGCCTTTTGGGGTTATTTCCAGTATTTCTTGTTTCTCAGAACAGCACTGTTGCTCTGTCCTTCTTGCCTGCAAAACCATGTCAGTTAAACAATGTTGGCTCTCCTTACACCTTATCTTCCTGGTAAGAATTTTTAGCCCAATGCTGTTTCTGCCTGTATTCATATGAATAATTCTCTGATAAAATCAAGACTTGTGCAACGTAAACTTTCAAGCTGAGAGAGGGAGAAGGCAAAGAGAAATCATACAGAATCAGTAAAGATGACTCATAATTTCTCTGATCTGCCTTGTTTTGCCAGTAGCAATTTGTGTTAATGGTTTTATATTTCTTTCATCTATGTATTTGACTGTTACAGTGATTTAAAGTACAGGTGTAAAATCCTCGAGGTGTTTTACATCTGTAACAAAGCATTTCCTTGTTGAACATTTAAGGCCAACCTGATGGTGGTTCAGGCTGGTACACATGCTTATTTCTTGATAAGGTTTAGCGCCCTTTACCCTTAAGTAAGTTGAGGCATTGCATGGTGATATTTCTTATTCAAAAAGAGGGGGACTTGCTTTCCTTTGTTTTGCCTTGTCTTTGCAAGTGGTAGTGCCATAGTATCTGGCAGGTTCCTGACTGCATTAGGTCTATAATACTGTTTCTTCTAGTTCTGAGTGGTGAAAGTCAGTGTCATGGATTCAGTAGAGTAGATTTGTACACCCAGCCTCCATAGAGAGCCCATACGTTCTCAGGAAGCATTTCCATTTGTTTGAAGAACCAGAACTGGTTAATTGTAGGGTGGTGGCAGAAGAGCTCTGCTGGCAATGAACAATGGTAGTGCTTGCACTGCTTGCCACCAGCATAGTACTTCATTAGTTTAATCTCAGAATGCATATATCTAAGGGAAGAGGTCGTGGACGGGTGCACATGCAAACCTGAAGCAGAAACAACTGCACCATGAAGGCAGCAGAGGAATAGATGAGGGTGGAGGTGCGAGTGATTGAGCCCTGATGTGCAGAAAGGGGAAGGGACCCATAGGAAACAGTTTGCATGTGGCCTGCCTTGAATTGTAGGCATACATGTCGAAGCTGAATCATTTACAGCTTTAGTCAGTGGGTCCTGGAGCTGCAGGAAAGAGACCAACTGCTGGGCACTTCCTTGGCTGGTTTGGTGGTGCTGCAGCCTGTGTTGATCCCTGAGTATGTACCTTGCTCTCCCTGCTTCCTTCTGCTGCTTCGCATTTTAAGGATGCCTTCCATTAAGGGAAACAGGAGGTGTGAAATGCCCCTGGGGCTCTGGGATGGGATCCAGCTAGTACTGACCCAGTGCAAGGTGCACAGGTAGGAGGATGGCAGGAAGGGGGATGGAGGAGGTGTCAGCAGCAGAAGGAGAGCATGGGAGTGTGGCAGGACCTCTCCCAAGGCAGGCCCTGTGTCTGCCAGCATCCGTGTGCTCTGCTGCCTGGCAGAGGCAGAGGAGGAGCAGAACAGCAAATCTGAGCAAATGATGTGATGGGTTCTGGGGGCTGCTGAGGCCTCTCAAGTTTCCTTACTGAAAAGGCAAAAGAGAGAAAACTAAAGATGTGTGATGGTTTCTAACCTCTCCATAGGCTACATCTGCTTTTTTAACCAACCAGAGGCTTTTCAGAGTGCCCCAGCACCAGTAGCTCAGGCCCCTTCTCCATCATTATCTCCTTCTGGCTGCCAGTTATGCTTAAGGATGACAAGTTTTACATTGTGATTGCAACACAGGAGTTCAATAAAGCAAGTCATGCATTTGCTTTGATTTCCATTCCCTACCTCTGACCTGCCTCTGTACAATTTGTAAGCTCCTGTACTGAAACACTATTGCAAATAAATAGTTAAGAAATTTAAGAGTGACAATATATTAATAGACTTTTAAAATCCAGTCTTATGCATAGATACTCATACATTTATTTCTAAAAAAACATTGATTTCAAATACTAAGGTTTTGAGGACTCTTGGAAAGTGTGCAAGTGCATGTTTGGACCTTTGTATAAAGAAAGGGGCCTACTGACTTTTCTCATCTGCAGTTGCTTATCTTTAGGAGGAATCTGTGGAAATGCAAGATTACTGTAACTCCTCTAGTTATAACATTCTAGATGGAAAAGACTGTTGGGAAGCTGAGGACCAACCCTGGCTCTGTCCTTTTACAGGAGGGCTGCACTACAGCCTGTTTCTTCAGTGTGGACCAAGCCCCTACCACTGCTTTTTTGCAAGTGGCTCTTGTCAAGAGCCTCCTATTACCAGCCCCATTACTGACAGTTACTATATCTTTGGAATACATAAGCTTTCGTACCACTTTGTGCCTTGCCCCCTCCTCCAACATTAATGTGTCATTTTGTTTGGGAACTGGTGCTCTAGAAAGTTCTTACTCTCTTGAACACTGCAATTTGGTGACAGTAGTCACTGCGGCAGGTAATGTAGAAAGCCTCTACATCATGAGATCCTCCAGGCTGCAGGCAGCTGAGACCCAACCAGCAGTGGTTAGACCTGCTTGAAACAGGACAGTTGATATACCAATTACCAGTTCATCAGAATATGTGGAAAATCTGCCTACTGACTTGGATCTTTGGTTTTGTTTCTTCTAGGAGTGAACTTGTTAGTGGGCACTGAAAGTGGTCTGATGCTGCTAGACAGAAGTGGTCAGGGGAAGGTTTATCCTCTCATCAATCGAAGGAGATTCCAGCAAATGGATGTACTTGAAGGGCTGAATGTCTTGGTGACAATTTCTGGTAAGGTTAACTGTTCAACGTATTTTTTTCCCCCATTTAGTATGGCATGGCAGAAGGCTTTTCTTATCAGCCTGTGTGTTGAGGAGAAGTCCTGATTTGGTTGAAGTCAGTGGGTTTTCCATCATTCACCTCTCCGAGTCTGTAGTTTGTTTCTGCAGATGCATAATTTTTCACACTATACCCTGTGCCTGCTTGCCTCCTGATCTTCCTGCTGGGGGGGTGACCTTTAAAAATCCTGCATGGGTTTGGGGGAAACGTCCAGCTTTGTTAGTTTATTCGTGTTTGGGAGCTCGAAGTTACTGCTTTGTGAACTTTGTAAAAATGGCATTCTTTCCCTCTGTCATGGTTACTTTCAGTGTGGCCTATTTCTAACCAAAACATGATTCGCCACTTGGGTTTAAAGACATCTTGCATGTTGAAATCTGTAGGGGAGAAAATGCTTTAATGAAGTCAGGAAATAAGAATGATGTGCAGTGAGTGCGTGTGTGTTGGTAAGAGGGGAGTACAGTGTGTATGTGATGTGGAAGTTACCAGTGTGAGAAGGCAGATCGGTGCAGCATTTGGCTTTACTCTCACTGGGTGCAATTATAGATGGCAAAGCAATGGGCGATGAAGGGTGATGGTGATTGTTGTGTTTGTTTTGTGTGCACTGATGGAAAAATGTGTTTTATGAAGCTGGAGATTCCAGACTCTTTGGCTCCAGACTGTTATTGCATAAGGTTATCCTGCTGTTAAGCAACCTGATGTGGTGCACTGTTAATCTTTCTTCACAGGTGTCACTCAGCCATTTACCTTCCTTTTTTTTTTGGATTGTTTGTGAAATCGGCTTTTGCTATGCCGCATGTGTGTGACAGGGAGAGGATGTAAATGAGGTTTTTCACAGTGCCCCTGTGGCGCTGTTCAGAGCCACCCGAAATTTTGTTGAGGCTCCAGAGCCCCTCTGTGGAGGAGCTCTCTGGCTCTCCCAACCCTTGTGAAAAAGGATACACGCCTAGAAAATATAATGCAATTTAATGCATTAATGGTATTATGCTACTACAGGCACAAAGAACTGTGCTCATGCTGGTGTTTTCAACAGAGGGCTTCGTTTCTGTCTAGAACAAATGTATTTTATTGGCTTGTTGCTTGCTGCATTCTCAGCTACTGCTATGCTGTGAAATCTTTAAAAAGAAAGGATGAATCAAGGCAGATTAAAAAAAACTCACAACCTTCTGTGTCCTTTTGATGCTTAGTGCTGTATGTTAAAATATAAGCTTTTTGTGAAGCACCATTTGATAGAGTTTATTCTATGGTAGAATCTTGTAAACAGGAATATTGTATAATCCAATTTGTGTAAAATCTGTTGGTTTGAAGCATGTCCTACACAGTGATTCAATCCTGGTTCAATTGTTATCGTTTTATTTACGTTTGTGTCAGCCACAATCTGGGTACCCTGGCACATCCATTTTCTTTTCTTCCTTCAAAACTGTTTCTTCCTCTGTGGAGACACGCTACATTAACCCTGAAGAGTCAGCTGATCTTTGGCTGGATTAGGCCTTCATCTCTGTCCCATCTCCTGTGTCTTATGGGAGATTGCTGGAGTGCAAGGCAGGCAAGAGGTATCCCAGCCCACCAAGAGGCAGGGCTGGGGGAGCATACTTGGTGAAACTGTGATGCTGTTATGCCCAGGCTCCCCCTTATATTCCTCTTTTGGCTTCTGCGCTGCAGCTCTTAAAGGAAGCTTCCCTCATGCTAGACTTCCCTTGGTGACTTTTTATTTGCAATGAGTTTCTTCACCTCTTCAGGCAAACTAGGAGCCCTTAAATGAGATTGTGTTTCTGCAAATGATCCATTCTGACAGACTGGTTATGGAGCTGCCCCTAAACTTTGTCCCAGGACTGCTACTGCTTCTCTGGGAGCGGTGTTCTGCTCCCTATGGTGCACTTGGCTGTATGGGGTTTTTGAGGGGTGATGTGGTGATGGTGGTAAGTTTTGAAAGGTGTTACCGCATGGCACAAGAAGTTGCAGTGTGTTAGGAATTTGAGGGGATTGTCACATAAAGTTGTTTTTAATATACACTCTTGAGTCTGAAAACCTGAAATCAATTATTTCCCCAATTTATATGTGAATTACAAAACTTTCTGACAATGATGATTCTGATACTGAGATAATGAGCTGCTGAGAGGAAGCTTTGCAGGTCAAAGCAGAGTAGTTAATCGGTACTTCAGTACTTACTGTTTGGAGGCTAACAGAGTTCTGGCTGCTCAGGTAATGATACAGTGCTGAGAGTCATAAAAATGCTGGAGGAGAGAGCAGTGACGTGTTTACAGAACACGCTCTGCTTATGGCTCCCTGAGGATTTTGCCAGCCCAACTGGCTGATGATGGCACTTGGGGAGGTAGGCAGGGGATGACAGGGTAGAAGAACTGGTTGGCACCTGCCTGCTTAATAATTAAAAAACACAGTGACAATAAAAGCCAAAACTCAATATGGGAAAAGGGACTTTGCATTCAAAATAATGTCTGTGGGAGAATCAGACCTGGGAGTTCTCATAGGAATCACTGGCTGATAAGTTCATTTGATGGCTGGAGCAGATTTTTGTTTCTTGTTTCATAAAAAATGCCATAAAAATTAGACAAAAAAAATAATAAACCCCAGAGAAATCCCACAAAACAAAAGAGAAAAACAGCACCCAGATTTTTGAGAGTTATTTAAACTGTCTAGCAGATATTTACAAGCAGAAGGCTCTAATCCCCCACTCCCAAGATGAACATTAAGAGCAGCAGAACTTGTTTATGTCACTATGTAGTGATATAAACATGTCCATCGCATAGCCATCTTTATATCACTAACTGGTCCTTCTGTTCTCATGCCAGGCTGCTGAAGGGCAGGAGGGATTTCCTGTCTTGTGACTTTCCTTGTGGTCTAGACACTAAAACACAATGGGAACGCACGTGAGATGTTTTGCTGTTGTGTTTTTGAAAATGCCTCTGATTGGCGAGAAATACCCCGGTGCACATGATGTGAACCAAAAAATCCCAACCAGCAACTTAGCCACGTGCTGGGAGATTCCTGTGTGTATTGTTTGTTCCGAGTCTTCAAGTTTGACTAAACTACTGAGAGACCTAAAGCCGTGGAAATATCTGAGAGACAATTTGTTTCCCAGTGGACAGGGACTCGTCATGTCTTTAAAAACATTTGGTGCATTGTACTGACCTGGAGCCCTCTGAGCTCTTCCTTGCCCAGAACTGCAGTGCCTTCTGATCTGGACTGTGTTCCCTGTTTTTCAGTGTTTCTAAAAGGGCCCTTGTGGCTATTGTTCCCAGTATTTTCAGGGGAGGACCTTTCCTTGGTCAGATGTGAGGCTCCTGGGAATATTGTTTCCTGCTCTAGTCCGTTTTCCAAATCCTTAAGAAAGCTACAAGATTGGTGGGGCTTTATTCCTCTATGAAACATGGCTTAATAAATATGAAGTCAGGCAATAAGTCAGGGTGCTCATTTAGTGCCAAATCTGCTGCCGCTTTCGTAGTGGGGATAAACACAGGACAGCACAATTTTACTTCGCATTTCATTTAGTGACATGAGAACAGAGGGGCTTTTAAAATTAAATACCAGGTCCAGTAGTTGAAAATGGGTCTCCAGTTCCACTTTAAATTTAAGCTTAGTGAGCAGATTTTGGACTTCAGAAGTGCTTCCTCTTTTCTCCTGCCCTTCCCCATCCAAGTAATCATAAAAAGATCTTTCAGACTGTGCATCTTTGTAATGGAAGGGTTTGTAGCACTGGAGCCTGTGCAGCAGCCTGTTTGCAAGCTGTGCTTCCCCGTCTGCTGCCCCTGCAGCTGCTTTTCCCAAGGATCCCAGCTCTGTTAGGGGGTCTCCTGCCACCAGGGTTGGGGCTCTGCACCAGCTCAAGGACCCCGGTGTGGAGCTGGTTGGGCACAGCAGGATGGTACCAATGCTTGGGCTTCATCTCCTTCTGCAGGAGCATCCCCTGACACTGTGCACCCATCCCGGAGATGAGCAGCCAGCTGTGAACTGATCCATCATTAGGCATCATGTGAAAACTTAAAAGACAAAGACATCAGCTAAAATCGATAGCTGGATTGGGCTGGCAGTCTGCCGGGTGGACCATCCTTGACACCTCATGGCTTTCTGCAGCATAGAAAATACAGTGTCACTTGGCTAGCCCAGTACTGATTGCTGTACAGGTCAGCTGTCTTCCTCTCAGCTGTAAGGGCTGCAAAATACTGTACACATTCACCTTGTTGCCTCATTGTGGCTGGAGAAGCAGCAGCCTGGAGCTACTCCACTGACAAGTTGGGTCCCTGACAGCATCTCCTGTTTCAAAGGATCATAAAATGGTTTGGGCTGAAAGGGACCTTAAGGCTCATCTGGTTCCACCCCCCTGCCATGGACAGGGACACCTTCCACTAGACCAGGTTGCTCCAAGCCCCGTCCAGCCTGGCCTTGAACACTGCCAGGGATGGGGCAGCCACAGCTTCTCTGGGCACCCTGTGCCAGTGTCTCACCACCCTCATAGTGAAGACCTTCTTCCTAATACCTAATCTAAACCTACCATTCCCCCTTGTCCTATCACTACATGCCCTCATAAGAAGTCCCTTTCCAGATTTCCTGTAGGCACCTTTAGGTACTGGAAGGCTGATATAAGGTCTCCCTGGAGCCTTCTCTCCTCCAGGATGAAAAAGCCAAATTTTCTCAGCCTGTCTTCACAGCCCTCTGACCATCTTCATGGCCTTCCTCTGGACTCACTTGAGCAGGTTCACATCCCTCTTGTGTTGGGGGCCACTTCCAGTCCTTGTGCAGAAACCTCATACAGCCTTATGAAGTGGCTCCTGGTCAAAGAAGGAATATCTCTCTTCCTCGCCTCCAGCTTCATCTGTGACACTGTAATGGCTTTGGGCAGCAAAGCAGATGGAGGAAGAAGGATACAAGCTTTGAGTATGTGCATGTAAAGCCACCTGCTTGCTAGTTCAGCAAATGCTTTGTAGACCATTAGTTGTTAAAGAATCACTGATAAAGTTTATCAGGAGCCTTGCTCTGAATTCAAAGAGCACTTCTCATATTAAGAGTTAGGAGTTCGAGCTGTATTTTGATGACTGTGGCAGATGCATTGTCACTTGAAGATAGGGCAGCCTGGGCAAGTAGATTCTCTCACCTGTGGAGAAGAAACGCCTCTTTCACTTTCTGTGTGCAGCCTGATAAGTATTACACCCCTTGCAGCACAAGGGAAGGGCTGCTGATGAAGCAGGCATCAGCTTTTAGCAAGCAGGTGAAGTTTGCACGGGCTATGTGAAATTCTCTGTGTTTTCAGATATTGTATGTTTCTCCTTACAACAGAACTGGTGTAAAATGGTTCAGTGATGAAATTTTTAGTGCTGCTGTTAGGTAATGCACAATTCCACCAGGGAAACAGTGAATAATTTTAATGTAACTTGACCAGTTTGTGTTAGGATGATGGAAGGAATGGAAATGTCCTGGTCGCTAACTGGGAAGAATTTGTAAAATCCATTTCATCCCCATATTCTTCTTCACTTTTGCTTCCTCCTTCAAATCCATCCTATTCTCTTCTGATAGCTGTGTACATAATTTTGGGCCTCAAATTCCATCCTGCTGCTCTCCTACAGTTTTGTGTGAAAAAGAGCCGTTCTGACTCAGATATATAGATATATATATATATTTAATTTCAGTGCATGACTCTCTGGTGTTTTTGGTGTGGGAGTATTTACCCTTTCTGATAGAAGGTTTTGGGGTCCTAAGAACCAGACAACTGACGAGCTGTTCCCTTGAGTTTGTCATTTTATGTCCATGTGGCGTTACCATGTGTTTCTGTCATTGATCATAAAGAAAGTGTGTGCTTGGGTGGAGTCTGGAGTAAAGCTGTTGTGGATGTAAAAATTGAAGGAGATCTCTGTGGTTACAGCAGCTTTTCCTTTGGTGTTATTTTGGTTTGCTCTTCAGGGCTTTCTGTTTGCTTGGGTGCAGGGTTTTTTGCGCTTCTCTTGCCATGGAAATAAACCAGTCTTTTTCATTTTGTGTCCAGGTAAGAAGAACAAGTTGCGAGTTTACTATTTGTCCTGGTTAAGAAATAAAATCCTTCACAACGACCCTGAAGTAGAAAAGAAACAGGGCTGGACAACAGTGGGAGACTTGGAAGGCTGTGTGCACTATAAAGTTGGTGAGTAGTGAATGGAGTAATCAAACTGTTGGGATAAAAGCTGGCTGGAGAGGGAACCACCGTGTGTGTAGCTGCTGGGTTTAAGGTTTGGTTTTATTTATAGCTGTGTTCCCTATCCCTCGGGGTGAGCTTTTCTGGCAAAGCACCAGCATAGATGGCAGGTTATTGGGTTGAAATGAATATAGAAGAGTTTTCATAGTGGGCTGCGAACTGAAGCGGGCGCAAATCCCCATCTGTCTCTTTCCCATTGTGGATGCAGCTTCCAGGAGAGTGCTAATATGGGCAGTGCGGGCTGGTAATGTTTCACCACCTCTGTTAGACCTTTTAGGTAACAGAGGGACTCTTGTCAACGAGCAGCTGTTCTCTTTACCAGCAGTTTTCCCTTTTCACAGTTTTACCATGATGAAGTCACATGCTGGCATGGAGTGAAAAAAGTCTTTCTTATAATGTATATGTTAAAGATTGAGGGGGAGAAGGGAGAAGAGAAAAGATAAAAAAGAGGGAGGAGAAAGCAAACCCAGCTAGTGCATGAGCTTTGGGGAGGCATCTGGGAAAAGAAACATATGTTTAACTTCAAGATGATTCATTGATTCCCCATAGCTCACAAAATTTCCTAATGCCATCTCAGATCCACCACAGTACACTTATAGGATGAAGTGTGTTTTCATGAGGCAGGTGGCTTTTGAGTGGTTTTAAGTAATTTAAATGGATTTGACTGTAGAAACTTCCACCGAAACTAGTGAAAGACATGTAGCGTTCAGTCAGCAGAATATGCAGTGAGCCTGCTGCCCTGCAGGTGGGGATATGAACCAAGAGCTCTTTCTCTTCTTTCATGATGCATATTAATGGCCAGTGGATGTTGCCTTTGATTTGGTTTTCTTTTAAGAGCCAGCTCAGTTCCTTTCCAGCCGTGTCAGTCAATGCGGGGCAGCAGCAATCGAGTTGAGCTCAAGTCTCCTCCTGTCATGTGTGTGCTCTTGGAAAAACCTGCTAGTGGGGTGTAATCAATAATAATGGCATTAAGTGACTGCTGAACCAGGAGCTTGACCCTGAAAACAATTAATAATGTGCTCCTCTGATCTCCCACCCTGGGTTGTCAGCAGCATAATGAAGTGGCCTGTTAACAATACGGTAACAGATGTTGAAAAGAGGCTTTCCAGGAGGGAAGCATCTGAAACAAAGAGCATTCTCTTCCAGATGAAGAGGGGTTTGTTACCCTGGGCTGCAGCCTGGCACTGAACTTCCCTCTGAACCACAGATGTACAGTAGACTTCTTCAGGTAGTGAGAGGCCTCTTTGACAGCTGCACTGCAGTTCCCAAGAAGGATGAGCTGCCAATAGTTGGACTTGTGGTCTGGAGGCTGCTGCTGAGGCAGCTGGCGCTGATCACTTCCTTGTCTCTTTGATGCAACGGGGGTCTTGGATGTCTGGGTAAAGTGGTATTTATGGGTCTCAGTTGCTTCAGGCAACTTTTGGCTCCTCTAAATGATAAATTGCTCTTTTGAAACTTCGTATTTGGGTGAATTCCCAGATAGCACCCAGCCCAAAGAACGAGAATTATCAAAGGTCCTTTTTCACAGAGAAGGTGGTTTTGTTAGGCAGCCCCCTTTCCCTGAGAAAAAATTCCAAGAAGTCTTGTAAAGTAGACAAGACTGAACAAAAGCTCTGTTTTTCAGTCAGTACAGCTGTGGAGGATGAGAGGCTTTTCTTTGTCTGTTGAAAAAGTGTCAAGTTCTTTAATGCTTACAGTTCGGTAGTCTTGCCTTCTTGCAGAGTAGAAGGAGAGCAAGTAGCAGCTTTGTTTCCCTGAAACAACAACTGCAGGCTTGTACAGTAGTAAGATATCTAGAAGACATTTAAATAGTATTTATTAAAGAAGTCTTCTTCTCACAAGTCTGAGATCCTCACTTCTGCCATGTTTCAAAATCAGGTTTGGAGATACAATGGGCAGAAGGTGAAGATGCATGGAGTTATTAATTGGCTTGGAAAAGTGTCATATTCTCTTAAGACTCAGGGTAAAGATGTTGCAGAAACCTCCAGAGGTTTCTCATTGTCATCTAAATGCTATTTTTTTTTCCTCCCCCTAAAATAGTGGTAGAAATAGGTTAACAAACCCCAGCATTTGGAAGTCCCGTGATCTGCTCCTTCCCAATTCCAATGGCAGCTGAAAATGCAGATCCAGCAACGCTTCTGGAGTGGCCATTTCTAGATTTCATCAGTCCCCTCCTGAGAGCAGTAGCTTTTTCTGATGTTTAATTTAGCCAGCTGTTTGAATGTGGCAACAGTCAAGCATTTGTGGATCAGCTGTGTAATGACACTTTATTTCTGATAAATTGTGTGGACTTTGGTGTTCTGTTTTCAGATGAGTTATCTCAGGCTTTAGGAGCAAAGGAAAGTGCTCCGCTATCAAATCTGCCTTTTGCTTTTGAAACGGACTTGTTTCTTAGCTTTTTATTTCAGTTCCCTCTTTTCCTACTTCCCCGGGGGAATTTTGCCATCAGCTCAAAATGCCACTGCCAGTGCTGTGACTGAAACTGTCAATACACTCTGCCACAGTCATAGGCTTCTTTTATTGGAACTGCCCCTGTCTGAAAACTGATTTTCTTGTCATGATGAGTAAGCACTGTCTAATGTGGAAAAAAACCAAGTGTAAGTGTATACTGACTAGGTAATTTGAAACATGGTGACAGGTTCAGTTACTAGTAAGGGGTTTTTGGTGGCATAAATGTGTCAAAATACTTAACTACAAAGAATTAGCGATCCTAAAATGCAGTATTACTAAATCCAAATGTATGTAAGTATGGAGAAATATTGTAATTTTCTGCTTTCCTGAAGTAATTGGCATGACTTGGGAATTACTGCTGAATTCTCTTTTGTTCTGTTTAATTTCAGTAAAATATGAAAGAATCAAGTTCTTGGTAATTGCATTGAAGAGTTCTGTGGAAGTCTATGCATGGGCACCAAAGCCATACCATAAATTTATGGCCTTTAAGGTAACAGTATATTTCAACCATATATAGGATTTTCTCATAGCTACTTGCAGTTACCCCTTTACAAAAATGTTCTGTCATTCTGTTATAGCCATATTAGAAGTTATTCAGTAAATCTCCATAAACTTTGTATTATTTTTTAATTTAGGAGGGTTTTTAGCTCTAGAGGCAGTACACTTAAAGTTCTAAATTGTAACTGAGCATAAACTAACAATCAAAATGACACAATATCACAGCTCTTTGTTTCGTCTCTCTATAAATAAAGCATGATCCAAAGAGAAGTGAACTGAGTCTAAACATCTTCATCTGAGCAGACCAAGTCATTAAGTAGTACTTGGCATTGCTGGTTTTTTTGAACACTGCAAGAATGAAGTTAGCTGGCTTGGTATAATTGTCAGACTGATTTGCAGACAATCAATTGTTGTTGGTTGTGCAGATTTAAGTAAACACTACTGTCAAATTGCCCTGAACTTTGGGGAAAACAATTCTTACTAAAAAGCCAAACAGACCAACTAAAGGAAACCCCACAGAAAATAGCTTACAATATTATGTGATTGAAATGCAAGAGGTTGCAGAGCAGCCCGTCTTTGTGTATGAGAGACATGTGAGCTTCAGTAGTCGGGTGGATGAGGGGCCAGAGGGATGTGTGGGAGGATTAATTTATGTGCATTAGAGCATGTTTTCATAATACCTACTGTGGTTCTAAGCAGGGAAGTAAATCTCACTCATGGTTTTCTCACAGTCATTTGGAGAATTGGTACATAAGCCATTGCTGGTGGATCTCACTGTAGAAGAGGGTCAGAGACTAAAAGTGATCTATGGCTCCTGTGCTGGCTTCCATGCCGTTGATGTGGATTCAGGATCAGTCTATGATATATATCTACCAACACATGTAAGAGCTACTACTGGGTTTGGGGTCTTTCTTTCTTTCTGGTTCCCCATGCCCTCTCCTACGCCTTCTTCCCCTCAGGTAACCAACATGTCAGGCTGTCCCTGTGGATCGCTCCCAGATGATGGCAGTGGTGAATTGGGTGGAGGGGTCTGAGCAGATGTGGCCACTTGTGCTTAGAGGCTTGTGCCTCTGTCATCTTCTTGTGCTATGTCTCTATGATTGGGAGCTGCCTGTTCAGGTCTGTTTCAGGGGAAGCAGTTAACTGGATTGCATTGCAAATGCCTGGCAGAAGCTGCAGGGAAGGTGGCAGTACAAAAATGACACCACAGCCCCCTGATGAAATTCAACAGGATTAGCAAATCAAGGTGGCCTTAAATACCAAGGTTTCCATTGTTTGGTGTACACAGAAGTGTCAGGTGGGCCTGCAGTGTGCGATGCACCTTCCTGAGAACTATTCACTGCAGTGCAGGTTTCTGAGGTCTACATCTGGACTGCTTGTCCCAGGCTCCCTTTCTGCCCATGGAAAGAAATGGGTGCTCCTACAGAGAAGTTAATCTT
Source organism: Myiopsitta monachus (assembly GCA_017639245.1). Lineage (NCBI taxonomy): Eukaryota > Metazoa > Chordata > Aves > Psittaciformes > Psittacidae > Myiopsitta > Myiopsitta monachus. Next base: position 40,931,904 of record CM029927.1, read on the forward strand.
TCCTGGCTTTAGATGTCTGCCTTAAAACGAGAAGATTTGTGCCCAAGGGTTTACAGGTCTTTGTTGTCACTGTGTAGCATGTCTAGCCTGTGGGGGAGCAGAGCTAGCACTTCTGAAATGAGTGAATCCCCACGCTGCTGTCAGCCAGAATCAAAAATTACCCAGCCCTTTCTCCCAGCAAAGGCTCTGTGGCATTAAAACAGAAGGCTTCCTCTCCTCTTTTTCCTTTGTAGATCCAGAGCAGTATCCAACCTCACGCAATCATCATTCTCCCAAACACTGATGGGATGGAGCTACTGGTCTGCTATGAGGATGAAGGAGTTTACGTCAACACGTATGGAAGGATAACCAAGGATGTGGTTCTGCAGTGGGGAGAAATGCCAACTTCAGTTGGTAAGTGCCTCTGGTGGATCATACATAGCGTGCCGTTAGGGAGCATGAGTGTGTGCACGTGGACTGGAGGGATGCACATGGGGTGTAACTTCATATTCAGAAGCAGTGATGCTGTAGTATTCCTCAAAAACAGCTGTGCAAAGTAGAGAGTAATTATATGGATCTGTTTTCTGCTAAGTTTTTGTGAACCAAATCCAAACAAGCAAGATGTGAAGTTCAGAAGTGAAAAACTCACCAGGGCCTCTATAGGTTGCTGCAAAATATATGCTAGACAGCCCCAAAGTTGTGGAACCTTTCAGTCTAAAGTCATTACCTGGAGTACTGTGACCAGCTCTGGAGTCCTCAGTATAGGAAAGGCAGGGACCTGTTGGAGAGAGTCCAGAGGAGGGCCACAAAACTGATCAGAGGGATGGAGCAGCTCTCCTGAGAGGAAAGGCTGAGAGTTGAGGTTGTTGAACCTGGAGAAGACTCCAAGGAGGCCTTGTTGCAGCCTTTCAATACTTAAAGGGACATAATAAGAAAGATGGAGACAGACATTTTAGCAGGGCCTGTTGTGATAGCACACAGGGTAATGGTTTTAAAATAAACAAAGGTAAATTTAGACTAAATGTAAGGAAGAAACGTCTTGCAATCAGGGTGATAAAACACTGGAACAGGCTGCCCAGAGAGGTGTTAGATGTGCCATCCCTTGAGACATTCAAGGCCAGGCTGGATGTGGTTCTAGGCAACCTGATCTGGTTGAAGATATCTCTGCTTATTGCAGGGGGGTTGGACTAGAGGACATTCAGAGGTCCCTTCCAACCCAAACTATTCTATGATTCTATGTAAGGTGTCAGATGGTAAGATATTATTACGGGTATTTCTATATAGTTAACGATGTATCAATTTGATGTGTTTAAATTCACCTGCAGGTTGCATATCTATCCTAGCATGATAATTCTCCCACGTTTTCCCCCTTTCAAAATAAGGCACTTCTGAAAGTGGGAGAAATGAGTGTACTAAGATGGTCACAGATTTGTTACGGACACAGGTACACACTAGGACCCCTCTTGCCACCTGTGCTGCCGTATTTCAGTGCTGAGCGTAGCATGGGCTGCAGTCACACCTTCCTTTAGTTGGGCCTAGTTTAGTGCTTTGGAATGGACACACGTATTAGGAGGTGACTGCTGATACTTGTTCAAGCAATGCAAACAATAACGGAAAAGGAAATTTAAAGAAGTCTCATGCACAGCTTGTTCACTCCTGTGGAGACTAACTTTTGACTAGATCTAAAAGCAAGCAGGGTTTATGAGCTGGCAAATGGCAGAGCCTTTTGGGTCTGGAGTGCCTGTGAAGTAACTGGCACTGAAGCAGCTGACACCATCCGAACATCTCATCTGACAATTTTTAGAAGCTCTTTGGCCCAGTTGCCACTAGTGGTGTTTTAAAAATAAATAAATTTCCAGTATGATGGCAAATGCTATGCTGTAGGTGTATGTTATACTGCAGTAGATCATTTGATTGAATTTCAAAGAAAATTAATAGGGGAAAAAAATCTATAAAAAGGAAGTGTTGCAAAATTAAATATGTTGCTTGCTAAGAGCCATTGCTCTTCTTTTTATTTTTATGTCAAGTATGCGTGCAAATCAGAGGCAACAGCTTATTCTTCATCAAGGTCCCGTATGTTATTTCTGGCAGCGTTCCTAAGACTATCCATCAAAATGCTTTCTTGAATATACCTTTTCATAATGCTAGTGACTTTTCCCTTTATTTGATTTTTTTACTGCTATCAGGACCAGATTTTTTTCCTCATGCTGCTACTAATCTGTTTGTCCTCAGTGACAATCTAAGGAAAAATGCTTGATTTTTTGCTTTTTTGTGCACAAAGGAAGGCATTATGACAAATAATAGTATTTCCACTTGTAGAGCTTAACAAGACCCTCTTTTGAGATGTACAGGATACTTTTCAGACCAGCTGGCTTTCTCAGGGAGATCAGGTTTTTGAAGTATTACTCCTGTTAAAGGAGGCCAGCTCATTTGGTACTTTCCTCTTTCTCTGTTTTTGCTGACAAGCTCCTTCAAGGAAGGGAAGTAACACCATAAGACACAGAGCTAGTGCTGGGGACATACTGGAGTGGTTTGGCTTAGTGTATTTAAACCTCGAGCTCTGCTTTCTCCTTGTCAGCACCTAATTAGCTTGTCTCTTTGCCAGACTCGATGTTCCTTCCATTTAATTGAAGGCTGTAAAGTTCCCTTTGTGTCATGAATGCTCAAGGAAGAAGTATATAAATAACAAAGGAAAGCCACAGGGTTTTTTTCTAAAAAAAAAAAGAGGTATTTTTCGGCATCATGAAGGTGCTGAGGACAGAAATAGCACTCTAAACATATGTGCAGTTGTAATATGCACATGCATACTTTTAACTAGAGTGTGTCAGGATATTCCTCTGCTTTTTCAGTTCCTCTGTGTTACCCTTTGCCTGTTGTAATGGATTGTGTTTTCTTTCCAAAGCGTACATCCGATCCAACCAGATTATGGGCTGGGGAGAAAAAGCTATCGAAATACGATCAGTGGAAACTGGACACTTGGATGGTGTGTTCATGCACAAAAGGGCACAAAGACTCAAGTTCTTGTGTGAACGCAATGACAAGGTATAATTCTCCCTTCCCCATCTCCCCCCCAGTTTGTTGCTAAGATGGTGAACGTGTACTTCAACTGATTACTTGGTTTGGGTTAACCTGGACCAGCAGCCGAACACCCACCCAGCCTCTCTCTTAACTTCCCTTTCCATGGGATGAGGAGAAAATAAAAAGGAAGATGAAAAGCCTCATAGATTAAGATGAAACAGTTTAATAAGGTCAGCAAAAGCTGTGCATTTAAGCCAAGCAAAATGAGAAATTCATTCACAACCTCCTCTTCACAGGCAGATGTCCAGTCGCTTCCCAGGGAGCAGTACTTCTGCACATGTAACCCTTGCTTGGGAAGACAGTATTTATCACCGCAGTGATCCCCCTGTCCTCTCCTTTTCCCTGAGCTTTTATTGCTGAGCATGATTATATATGTCATGGGACATCCCTTTGGTCAGTTTGGGTCAGCTGTCTCAGCCTCTTAACCATTCTCAGCCCACTGGCCTTTGAGGGGTGTGGGACTGGAGAGACAGCCTTCATGCTGTGCAAGCATTGTTCAGCAGCGGGCAAAAAACTAGTGTGTTGGCCGCACTGTTTAACCACATACAGGCTGCTATGCAGAACATCAACTCCATCCCCACTTGAACCAGCACAGCGCTGCAACCGCACTGTAAATATCAGGGGCAGTGAGGGTAAATCAGAGCCACTGCTTTCCTACCTGTTGAATTTACCAGTTTCTCTTCTTTGCAGGTTTTCTTTGCCTCCGTACGGTCGGGTGGAAGCAGTCAAGTCTATTTCATGACCCTTGGCAGGACTTCTCTTCTGAGCTGGTAGAAGCAGTGGGATTTGGCGAGGAATTGCTGACATCCAGAGTCTGAGATCTTCATAACTCGGAATTACTTTCAACTGGAGTACAGACCTGCACTAATGCAGCACTCTGTGTAAATGTGTGTGCAGGCATCACTGGTGTTAGGTTTCTTTTTGTTTTTCAACTGAGGCTGCGACGCAGCTGGTGCTGTAAAGATATTGCCATCAGGTGCTACAAAGTCTTTGAGATTTGGGGTCACGCTAGAAAGCTACAGGTCTTCTTTTCCTTTCAGCTCCAGGATTCCTAGGCTTTGAAGGACTCCGTTAGTGTTGAAACAGAGATGGGGGGAAATAAAAGGAAAATAAAACAGACTACCATGAACATGCTGTTGAGTGGGCAGGAGGCAGGCAAGAGAAGGTGAGAAGTGGTGTAGAGAGTCAGACTGGCTGAAACAGAGGGCAGATCTAGTCTAGTAATGTTAACAGTGTATTTAATTGACATTTCTTTTTTGTAATGTGACAATATGTGGTCAAAGAGGAAGGTGCAGGTTTTAAGAAGTTAATATTTATAAAATGTGAAAGACAGTGACTAGGATAACTTCTTCTTGGGACAGGGAGGGTGGGAAGGGGCTTGGGGTGGAATTCTTGGGGTTTTTTGTTTCTGCAGTTTTATTTTGGCCTGGCCAATAACTTTAGTCATTTTCTGTGTACCAGGTATTGCCTGAAACATGTGCAGATGATTGAAAAAAAAAAAAGAAAAAAAAAAAGGAAAAAAGGAAAAAAAAAGAAGTTAAAAAATTTTCATTTTCTATAATGATTCTGTGTTAGGCCAGAACTTGGTTATGTCACAGTATTAGCACTGCCTCAGTTAAAGGTTTAATTTTTGTTTAAACCTAGAAGTGCAACAACAGTTTTACCACAGTCTGCGCTCGCAGAACTAAAAAAAAAAAAAAAAAAAAAAAAGGAAAAAAAAATAGAAATAAAATCCAAACTACATATGTTTATTTTTTGTGCCTACCTCATTGTTTTTAATGCATAAAATAAAAGAGGTGGTTTAGTTTATACGTTTTTAGATGAAAACCATTAATGTCTAATTTAATCTTAATACCAAAACTACCAGATTGAAAGGTTTCCGACTGTTATTGCATAGCAGGTTTCAGCAGGAGGAGAGAGTGGTCCGTCGGGGCAATAGTGGTAGCGGTATGGCAGTGAGACACTGATTAATGTAATTTGCTTACAAAATTTGGTGAAGCAAGCATTTTTTAAAACTAGTTTCATCCTTAATAGAAGTCTGAATTCAGCCTAAAACCAGAGGCTTCACTCTGCTAACACATGGGCTTAGTAACAGGCAGGTAAAAATAACTAGGCTAGTTCTATAAACTGTTAAATGTTGTAGGAAACATTTTGGGGCGGTGATGTTTTTCTTTTTAAGAATGCAATGCACTAAAACTCTTTTAAGAATGTAGTTAATACTGCTTATTCATAAAGACAGCGTATACCTGTGTTTAGATGTAAGATCCTAGCTCTGGCTATTTTTGTTTCTTTCTTTTTTTTTTTTTAAGTCAGTTTTATTTTATGAATAAGTTTCTGACATTTGTAATAAATGTCTTGAGAGTAATAATTTGTTTAATGGCTACATGTTCATTACTTGAGAAACCTTGAGTGTATAATAATCTGTTGGTGTTGTAATAATGCACAGTGTCACGATTCAGCCACTTTCCTTTTTGTTTTCACTTTTATTTTTAATTAATTCCTTTAATTCACAGTTCAGCCACTTTCCTTTTTGTTTTCACTCCTTTTTTGCCTTTTTTTAATTCCTTTGGTGGGGTACTTTGTCGACAGCTGCCTTAAGCTGTTCCTTCAGTGAACAGGCTCTCAGTGTTTCATGGGCTTTGTCTTCTGCTGCGGTTAACTTTCCTTCACGGCATGACAGGTAGGGCTTTTTAAACACGTATTCTTCAATTCAGTCAAGCCGATGGCTCGAGCGACTGGTCACACAATCAATTTAAGAGCCACAAGCACCAAGTGTGCAAAGCTCAGACTCGACAGACCCTTCTTTTGGTGTCAAATCTGACTGCTGTAAATCCTTCAACCCCAATCAGCATTGATGCTGAAGACTCTCCTTCGAACATCGTAGACATTTGAAAAGTGAGCGGTAAATGCGCACCGCCGGCGCTTGTGTGTGTGCACACAACACCTTATCCCACCCCCCAAAAAAGAATCACAACTCAAGGAAGCCTTACATTTGCTGGCGGAGAAATACCTAGAACTGTTTTTTTTTTAATTGTATGACTTTTGGATAGCGTTCAAGGTGAAGGATGTGTTCTTTTCGGGCCCGGTGCGGTCAGTCAGAAGAACTTTCAGCCTTTTGTACTATAATGAACTAAAGGGGACTCAGAAATGCAACGTGATCGTAGACGTGGGTGTAATCACACAGCTGCCCTGTAGTGTAGTTTGCCAAAGCTGATTCGATCGAATGTCAGTCTGCGTGATTTAAATCTTCCAGCGCTATGTGGTCAAAATTCAATCTAGTCCTTGAAAGCTGATGCTATTCACCTAGAAGATGCTCCAGTACTGTAGGGATGCCCAGGTCATGGATATGTGCTGTTGAAGTTTTGAGGCTCAGGGAGGGGGAATCTCTTCCCTGTGGTGGGCTGCCTGCCTGGCAGCTTCTGCCTCCACAGAAATGCCAACATGGCAAGGTAAAAACAGTATTGCAAAACCACTACGTATACCAACACCAAACTCTTCAAACAGTGCTTCTGTAAGCAAAGAAGAAAAGAAAAGCTCCTAGGTTTAGTTTTAAGCTTTAATAAGTAATAATTTTCTGTATCTTTAAGTCAAAGTAACCCTAACTTGTATGACTGCAGTGTTTTTATTTTTTATCTTATGCACATGTTATGTTGGAGAAAATGTTTACAAAAATGGTTTTGTTACACTAATGTGCATCACATATTTATGGTTTATTTGAAAGTGATTTTTGTGGGTTTTTTAGTTTTTCGTAGTAGTAGTACACTTTTTGTGATTTATAACCCCAAACTCTGCTGATTATAAGGATGCTAAACAATAATACAAAATGACAAACTGCATTAAAATTACTAATCGTAGAGCTGCAAAGCAGACTGGTGACAAGTAAAACACTCAGCCTTTTTTTTGCAGTGCTATCTAACTTGTCTTCTGTGTATTATGGAAATTACTGTTTTTTCCCCGTTTTTCCTTAAATAAAGTCAAATTGACACCTGTTATATGTGGAAAGTATTTTGAATATCCCCTGGCCGCAGAAATTGAGCTGCATGTTGCCTAATTGCATGTATCACAAGAGCAAAAGCCTTATTGTCAAATCTCGTAATTCTAGAGATTTTGACAATAAGCGTGGGCTTTTGAGGGCTTTTTTTGTTTTCTGGGGTTCTTTTTTTCCTTAAAGCCCTGTCTCCTGGTTAATTTGCTTTTTTGAGAATTATAGTTTTCCTCTTCAAGAAAAATAAGTGAAAAGCTTAGAAACATTGGTGAGCATTACAGTAGTGGTGGTTCGGAAAGAAGAAGTTGCACAAAGGACGGCTTGGGTGCGTTGTGAACGTGCCCTCTCGCCACACTGCTTTCAGGCATGTGGTTTTTGAGAGGTGGTATTTCTTATTGCCAAGAGAGTTTGATGAATGGGATCCTGAGCCAGATTCTTGCATGGCATGAAAGCATGGCTCAGAACAACTCGAGCTTTCCAAGTAATAAACTGTGAGTATTCAGCAGGTTTGATGCAGAACTGCTGTTTGTGCACCCTAGGTTCTCGTTGGCCTTTGCCTGTGTTTTTCCACCATGGGCTGTGTCTGTTTTCTGAAGGGGAGATAAGCAGTAGACATTTCCTTCCGACCAGGCTGGTCTTCAAGAGGAAGAGGAAGTCCGCGGTCCCGGGCTCCTGCCTTTCCTCGCACTTGTATCTGCAGAAGGCGTGGGTTGTGGTGCGAGTTGAAAATGTCTCAGGGTTTCACCTGCTTCCTATCTGAAATCCTTGAGCCCCATGGCTTTTCCGCTTCTGCAACCTTAAACTAGCAGCCAACTGCTGGTCAGGCTCCTGCTGTCTCCACTCCCATTTGCTGCTCCAGAGCAGCTCATTTTCTTCAGTCCTTCTGGACCGGTTGAAAGTTTCCCTCAGTTAAATGTATGTAGCATAGTTGAGCACATTAGCTAGTCATGAAGGCAGAATCAAGCTGTTGCTCATTGTGGTATGTAGTAAGTAACTAAAAGCAGCAACCCCAGGTCTGAGCTTCATATTGAGTGCTGGCAGAGGCAATGGAGAACATGCAGAACCTTCACACTCCTGTGAAGAAAGACACAACTGCAGTGGTTTACAGGAAGAAGGAAATAAGAGAACATTGAAAACTGAGCAGCAGATCTCATTCCTCTATGGGACTTCTACAGGTAGCAGTGGTAAGAAAGGACCAAATCTGTACCTTGTGAGGGTAGGAGGGATGTGTGCAGGACAGAAGAGAACAAATAGTGCAGCGAAAAGAACATGTGCGTCTTCAAAATCACCACTGCAATTAATCAGGTAATCAAACAAGAGAAAGAAATAATCAAACATCAAAAGGAGCATTTGAAACATTTTTTGCAAACCTTTTGAAACTGCAAATTAAATATTAGTAGTAACACCCATGATATTGAAGTAAAAACCCTGTGAATTAGGAAAGGCCCAAGTGCCACCCCTTTTCAGGGGGTTGCTTTGCTGAAAAGGATATGCTAGAACACTAGGATAGCATCGGACCTTATGAATGAGGAACAGTCTAATTTTGTGGGTTGCCACCTTTTTTGCAGACAGCTTGTTAATTCTGCTTTTATCTATATTGCGATCCGGGATGAGAACTGTAATATTGCTAAAAAGAGACTGAAGTTGTTACAGAAAACAGCTTCAATTGTGAGAAGAGACCCTATGGTGGGAAGGGGAGTTGACACTGGTGTGTTCAGCACAGGACTCTGGTGCATCAAAATGGTCCAAGGCAATAGATTTGCTATTATTAGTGTGAATGCATTTCCATCTCAGTGTCTGTTCCCCACAGTGTGAGCTCCAGCATCTCATCCAAAGCTGTTTCTCTCTTCTTCTAACATCACTGAAGACATACCTGCACAGAGTTGTGCCATGTTGCTTGTGCAGTATTCCATAAGCACTTATCATGGCTGGCTCAGTTCACTGGCTGCTAGCTTTTACTTTGCTCTTAAACCCCAAGCATAAAGCAGGGAAGCAATTTTGGGAAGTTAAACTCTGAGAAAATTTCTTTTGCCCAATGAGGAGCGTGCTTTATGGCCAGGATTTCAGCTGCACAGGAAGGGTGTTCCTTTGGGTGCCTGTAAGGCATGCAAGTACAAGGAGCCATGCACCCATCCTCTGTTAAAATGTTGGCTGCAGCTCTCTTCCAGTATGAGCAAATCACTGCTGAGCTCCAGCACCCAGCTGTCGGCCTGTTCCCAACCCATTAATGGTGGAAAGGCTGGCAACAACTGTCTTCCTTTGACTTTTCTTCCCTTTTTAAGAGGTTTTTTAAACACACTGTGGTGTCGGTACTGCTCGTGGAGGTGTGGAAAGGCAGGATCAGGCACAGGTATTGTTGTGTGGGCTGCTTGGAGGTTACTGGTTGTGGGAATTAAAGGAGAACATCAGGTAACTGCAGTCACTTAGTTTTCAGTCTGTAATCATGTGGCTCCACACAGCATATGGTCCAATAAAGGGTAAAAGCTCTGCTCTGGAAAAATACTGACCATCTTACTCCTTCTCCTTGTCTCTGCTTTATCCCAGTCTTCTAAACAGTAATAAACTACAGGAGAAGGAGGGAGGAAGGTGTTTCGTTGTTCAAGAAAATAAATCCCTGACTCAATAGAAGTATGCCCATTCCAGCTGAGGAAATGACGGGGGGTTTTCCTTTGTTAAATTATAACAGGAAATTCACTTTAATGTTTCATTCTCAGGCGCTTGTGGTTCTGTGGGGTAAATACGTAGCATGGGAAAGTCAGATAAAATTGTTCCAACTGCTCAAATTTTACTTGCCTTCTGTGTGAAATTTTTATTGCACAACCTCATATTTGTCACTCAGCGTAATTTGTTCATTAAAAGGCATTGCCACGCTTCCATTTTGATATTTGCATCTCCTGAGCAATTTTGCCCATGCCATGTTAGCCATGGAAAAAAAATGCTTTTTTGGCTGTGAAACAAGCATTGGAATGAAGGGATTGTAAAATGCTGTTTGCCTTGGCTCTTGCCACAGGGACATGACAGACAATGTTTGGTGGAGTCCTGCCTGTTGATACGGTCAGCAAGGCTCCAGCCTTACAAACAAGCAATGCTGAAAGACAGAATAGGGTAAATTATGTGTTTGGGAGCTTTTACTGAGTCAGAGAGATAGTAAGGAAACGGCTTAGTTTGAAGTCTTTTACCTCAAGCATTAAACCATCTTAGCCACTTGGGGTACTGGCATCTCTCTTGGTTTTGATGAAGGCGTCATCATATTTGATGGAGTGTAACTCATACAGTCACTTTCCTGGGCCATATGCTGATACTTGTTAACCTTTAGCAGTCTGGACAGAAAGCTGTTGACAACGCTAGACCTGTGAGATTGCAAAGCAGAGAGGGAATTCATCTTCTTCTGTTCTGTTGCAATGATTTTACCAGATTTTCAACCAGTGCCAAGCGTACATGTGCATGTGGCTGGCATAGAGCATGCTTACTCGCAGCGAGGAGGGGTCCTGGCTTTTGACCCCTTTTTGTGTCTCCTACTGGTTGTGCCATGAGGCAGAAGGTGGACCTGGGTGCTCCTAGAAGAGCCTTGTCGAGAGCCTTGTTGCTTCCACTGAATTTGTTTCAACTTCAAACATAACCTAGGCATAATCTAACCTCCATTTTCCCAAGCACTTAGTTGTGTCCTAAGCTCCACCTAATGCTTAATGTAGTCCCAAACCTACAGGCAGACTCCCTATCCCATGGCTCCTACCATGATGCAGACTACAAAGTGCAGCTGGCAGAACCAGACTTGCATGCCTGTACAGAAGCTCTGGTCTAAGAATCATGTCACTGGGCTTCATTAAGTCCAAAACCTGCCCCAGTCAAATCACAAGAACTTCTAGAAAATTCATATGGAAATTCTCTTGATGTTTCGGTAATGAAATTAATGGAAGGTAAGAAGAGAGCACAAACTGGCATGGAATGTGAAAATGCAAAGTATGTAATTATAGACTCACAGTTGTAATGACTCTAATAGATATCAGAGGCGAGTATAAAAGGAGAATAAATTATTTCAGGGCATGAAGAATCAGTTATGGGTAATTAAGCTGCAATTATCATTACTGTGCTGCTGTGATAGGATTTTTTAAACTAATTTTTCTCAAATGGAATGATGCAAGTTCAGCTTCAGTTCATCTGTTATCTTCCATTCAGATAAAAACATTTTTCTAGTGCCTTTCAAAATGTGCCAGTGGGGCAGATCTCAGTTTTACACTAGTGAAAACACCAGGGATTTTTATGAAGTGACTTATTTCACATTCATGTTCAGTGAAGTGCGTAAACCCATGCCTACTGCCAATCACAGAAGACAGCAACTGGGTTCAACAGTGTCCTTCACATGCTGAAGGTGAGGTGATTTGCTAAGTTAGTAATCCAGGGCTCTCATTCAGAGCAAGGATGGCACAGTTCAGAGTGGCCAAGTACGTTCTTGGTTCAATCCACAGCGCTGAGCTGGCTGACCCTGGAAATCAGCTATTGAAAAGTTTCAGTTTACAGTATTGGGATGAACAGTCATTGGTGTCACCTTGCCTTGAAAGGGCCCTTGTGTCAGGGAGCACCTGATTCATGAGCAGGTGTGGTGTGTGAAGGACCAGTAGTAGTTCTGCTCACGAAACCAGAGACAAGAGATGGCAATGGCAATACAAAGAATGAGCCAGAAAGGCAGTGGGACACCTTCTTTGCATCTTAAGACACTGAAGACTTTGCTATTGGAGAGTAACTCCTTACTGGTACCAATGAACGAGCTTAGAAGGGACAACAAATTTCAGACAGAGGTTAGCTTTGCCACGATTGCATGGTAACCCACACAAAGGAGCAAGGAAATGGATTCTGAGTTTGCTCCTAGCACTGTCTCTCTGTGGATGACCTAAGGTAGTAAGTGGTATTTGTAGAGGGAGTACTCCAAGTCCTTAGAACCTGTATGTCCTTTGGTGTTCTGGCTGGCTTCCAGAAATGTTGGGGTTCCCAGGGCAATGGGGGTGTCTCAGATACTTTGGACATCTGGAAGGGAACTGCATGCTTGAGTTTAGGTACCTAAATCCCATCAGAGGTTTTTACGTGTTTGTCATGATGCTGAACTCCTCAGTGTAGGGCTTGTCACCTATTGCGTGTGTTTGTGTACTGCCTTGTGTAACTTAACCAGTTGATGCTGCAATGCAAACCTTCAGAAAAAGGATAAAAAAAGTGCTGAAAAATTGGAAAATACCGGAGCTTAATGTTCCTAACTTAAACTTCACCCAGACACCTCTTACTACTGCTCAGCATTTAATTACATTTATAGACTCCTCTTGAAGTGCTGTACTACTACAACAGATGGTCCTCACGGGAGTGTTCAAAAACTCTCTTTGGCCTCATTAATTAGTTCTGTCCCTTATGTATATCTTGCTTGGTGTCATCCAAAGTGCTCGTTTTCTCATAAATTATAACAACTTAGCACGGTTCACAAATACTAATGAACTTCTCCACATTCTTGTAAAGTGAGGGAGTGTTACATTTGAAGCAATCTTATTTTCCTGCAATCCTAACTTGAAGCAAGGAACAAAAAGTTGGACTTTTTTAATGAAGAGAATTTAAAAAGTATTTTGTTTCAGAAAAGTCAAAATGAAACATTGCAGTATTTGGTCAAAACTAATTCCTTCACTTCTAATAACTGTAATATTTTGCTTGCTGTGACAAACACCAAGATGTCAGCATATTAACTGTGATTTGAATTTTGAAGGTATTTTCATGTTGCTCCCTATATCCGTCATCCCTATATGTGGTGCTTTTCAAACAGACACCTTCCTTCATGGTCCAGCTCACAGTTTGTCTCCAAAAGAAGTGTGTTGCATCAGGTTACATTTATGTGTTTTGAGGGGTTAGATATATCTATAAAACCACGTGTGCTGAGTGAGAGAAGGTGCTGACAGATAAATGCTTCATCAACTTTATGGCATTGATGAAGTATTTCAGAGTGTATCAATTAAACTAAGTACTCTGTCTTCACGCCACGGCACCCACAGGTCTGGGCAGCTGACTCATGGACAAACCAGTGCCAGTTGCACATATTTTGGGTAGGTGCCTCAGACTAAGATAGTTTTTGTTAAGATGTGGGGTGAAAGCAACAGCAACTCAGAGACTCTGCCAAGCACACAAACCCTTCCTCAAGTGCACTGGAACACAAGCAGAGAGCACGCCCTTTGAGTTCAACCAGCCATGTTTCTAACTCACTGAGGGGAAAGTGAGCTCGTCGTAGATGACTATCAATTGCAGAGGAGGCACGCTGATTGTTTCCTAAGGGGAAACATGTGCCTAGAAGAACAAAGGGAGGTTTAGGCTGAAAAAGAGGAAAAAGGGGTGATTGAGCTGTACTATAAAGCTAGTGTCTACAATGGGGACCTGATTTCTGGTGCCTGTTTCTCGAGCTTGCCTTTGGAAGATGATTTATTCACTGCCGATAAACATGTATTTTCTGTCCAGAAGGGCAAGGTGCATGCCTTGACCTTTCTTTTGTAAAGAAAGTGCAAAATAGCTTTTCCAACCTATTCTGCTTGGGAGCTTTTAAAGAGTGGTTCATGGCAGCTACTTCCAAACCCATCTGTGAGCTCCTCTATGCACCTAGGTGAGGCAGCAGATAACCCCAGAGACATCCCTGGCTGGCTGTCGTGAGCTGTTCCCCCTGGCCGCTCTGCCACAGAGAGTAGGAAGAAGAGCCAGAGGCCAAGAAAATTTACAAAGTGAAACTGTTGATCTCTTTTTGCCCCACTTCTATGAACAGAACCAACCATTTTGGCCTCGGTTTTATTTCTAGTCATGGAGAGTGCTGTGTTCTCGTTTCCATTGCTGAAATGGCTAAAATGGCTCCTAGGTCTTCTTTCTTCCCATTCCTTTGTGATAACAGCACTTTGTGGAGAAAGACGTGATTTCCCACTGTCTGGAAATATTTGCATGGTGAGGGCAAATATGCAAGAGCTCAAGTTGCTCTCTCGACATCCCATGGAGGGGGAGCAGAGACGCCAGGGACTGCATGTCAGTGGAGCCGAGGTTGGATGCTGCCGGCAGCTGTGCCCTAACACCGCATAGTCTGGGGAAGCTCGTAAAGGTTTACACCTGCTGCTGCGCCCTTGCCAAGCTGGGTGCCACCAGCTGCGGGAAGCTCCCTGCAGCATATCCCACTGCTCAATGAGACCTGTCCGTTAGGATAATCCCACACTGGGCTGCATCTGCTGCAGGAGAAGCAGCTTTCTTCCCCCTGGCAACCGTGCCCTTAGGGTCTGCAGGACTCATTAAGTTTGAGAGCCTTGTATTGCATTGCAGCTTTAAATTCAATCTTATTTGGACATGTGTTTTTGGTGCCATTCCCTCCTCCTTTTCCCTGCTCCTTTTTTCTGCTCTTTGTCCTTCCTTTCTTTCCTATGTAACTATCATATGTCTGTTTCTGCCCAAAGCAATGTTTCTCTTACAATATAATGGCTTGAAGCAACACCCTGGAGATTTTGAAAGTGGATTTCAGCAACTATTGTTACTTACAGCAAAGATGTGACTGTGGGGTACTGGAATCGCTTTCCTTTACTGGTGCGTGTAATTTCTGTTACTAACTGCATACACAGTAGTAACTAACTGTGCAGGCATCCCAGTGCAAACTGTCCCAAGATGGGAAGACACGCTACCTTTTAATCACACAGTTTTGGGCTAATATGGAAATTTGTGCAGATAATAGAGTATTTTCACAAGGGGATGAAGCTGCAGAATGTTTCCCACTCTGTGGGAGTTTTGTTGTTACTCTGCAGGTTAAATTCCAGCCTGCTTTCAAACCTGTCCTCTTAGGAACACATTTTTTGCAAGAAGCAGAGATGGATGGACCAGATAATACAAATAAGGATGTAGTTGGTTTTATGTGGATTGGTGACTTTCACATTGTGATCACTCCTCCAAATCCAGGTCAAAGACATACCAGCTGGAGGCTGAATGTTTACATGCAGCACTGTCTTGGCAGGCACCTTGCAGATGCCAGCAGACCTTAAGTGCTGCAGAAACAAGAGGGCTCCTCCAACAAAACTGCAGCTGGAGCATTTGCTCAGCATTAGACATCTAGATGTGGTGATTAGGGACATGGTTTGGTGTTGGACTTGGCACTATGAGGCTTACAGTTGAACTTGATGCTCTTAAGGGTCTTTTCCACTCTAAATGATTCCATGATTCTAAGAGGTTTTGAATCCAAATCTTGCTTCTAAATTGGCCATCTGTTTGCAAAATGTATATCAGCAAATGCTATAATATCATGTACGTGACTTGGTTTTAAGTTGACGGCGGTAACTCTGAGGCTTGACTAATAAAGTTTTGTAATAGCTGTCTTCACTACTTACTCTGGAAAGTGTTGTCAGTGCCAACATTTCTCTAACACCAAATGCAAAGGCCTAGAACTTCCTTTGGATTTGAAATACAGTGCTGTGAAGCAAGTTCATTTTGCAAGTTCCAATCTCACTTCAAGAAACACTATTCTCAAGAAGAGGTGACCATCAGAAAAGTGTGTGAAGTTGCCTTCCAGTAAGATCTGGGTTGAACTCCTATCACTCAGCACGGATGCTGTGTGCCTGCTGGCACACAGGGTAGATTCTTGTGGAAGTTTTGTGCAGTGAGAATAGGTTGGAAGATGCTCAAAGATCTGAAGTTTGCAGAAGCAGTGGCAGTAAATATTATTTTTGAGGTTGTAATGGGTCAGAGATAAAAACCTAAAAAGCCCGAATCTTTTGTCAGGTGTGTAACACTGATGCTGTACATGTAAATACTTCTAATCATGGTACTGTCATGGGTTCAGCAGCAGCAGTCATTTTTTTTCTCCTTGGTGGCTGGTGCAGCGCTGTGTTTTTGACTTTGGGGCCTGGGAGCAGCGCTGATAACACCAGTGTTTTCAGTTACTGCTTGGTGATGTTTTGGTCTGGCCAAGGACTTTCTGAGCCTCATGCTCTGCCAGGGAGGAGGGGAAGCCGGGAGGAAGCAGAGACAGGACACCTGACCCAAACTGACCAAAGAGGTTATTCCATACCACAGCACGTCATGTCCAGGATGTGAACACGGAGGGCAGAGACCCGGAAGAGTGTGGTGGTGGACTGGGGGTGAACAGCATGGTCAGGTTTTTTGGTACTGGGGGGTTCGCTGCTGGGGGTGCACTGGCTGGGTCAGGCTTGGTGAGCAGTTGCATTCTCTTTCCTTGTATTTCTCTTGTATTATTACTGGTGGTAGCAGTAGTGAATTGTGTTATACCTTAGTTACTAAACTGTTCTTATCTCAGCCTGTGCGAGTTGAATTCTTCTGATTCTCCTCCCCATCCCTCCAGGACTGGGGGAAGAAAGAGGGGGAGTGAGTGAGTGAGCGACTTTCGTGAGTTTTAGAGACTTAAACCACAACAGGTACACAATTACAGCTTCTTGCAGGATCTTGACCTCGCTGCCTGCTGCAAATATTTCACAGTATTTTTTCACTTCTTTCGATTGTTTTTGATGGGCACATTAGAGCAGCCAACTTCAAGCCACAGCCTAGAAAGGTTCACATCTCGGGTAAGGGCGGTTTCATTGCTATTTCACATTAAGAGTTTTCACACAGGCCGTAGAGACTCGAAAGTTTCTTGGGGCTGGCGGCTTTTTTATCAGTTTGTATGGTGTTCATAATACGCAGATATGGAGAGGCTGTGAATCTCATCTTGGAAAGTTTTTATGTTGATTGTATTTATTCATAAAACTTAAACATTAAGCCTCCTCTAAAAAGGCCTCCAAGAAAAACAAGATTTCATTTACCCTCAGTTAAAAAGTAGTTCAATTAACTCGAGCACTTGGCATTTCTATTGTGGTTTTCCTAAAGTAGGAAGGGTTTTCCTGGAAGGACCTTTGAGATCTCTGCTGCTTTGTTGATTAGTTCAAGTAAACTCCTACTAATGGATAGAAGAGAACAATCCTTTTCCAGTAGAAATACAGTACATTTTAAATGTACAGTCTTAGCCCCTTAGATGGAATGTGGTCAGCTCCTAACTGTGTGTTTTTAAGATGCATCATGGCAGAAAATTTTGAGAGAGAGAGCTGTTAACCATAGAAACTCACTTGTGGCTCCTTGCTATTATCCCTTTCATGCTGATCTGAAATTGGTGGGTTAATACTGCCTGCAGAAGCAGGTGGGGAGCAGCCTCTAAAAACAGACATTGGGTGAGACTGGAGAGATCCTATTAATTGCTCCTTTAGATTCTTCTTTCTGTCTCTTCAGAAAAACCCAAAGATTTTGTCTAAGTGCTATCATTTAAATGTGTTAGGAACCTCTTTTGGTGTCTTCATCTGTGAAGAGAATAAAGTTCTCACTTCAATATACTTAGAAGCTTCATCCTACTTCAGCTGAGTACAATTTGAGCTTGAGATCCATCCAGCTGGGAAAGGCATGGTGCCTGATTTTGCTGAGGAGAGCAGGCAAGCTCTTGACATACTGACTTGATGTGCTATCCACAGCATTCTGTGGCACCCAAACACTGGCTAACCCTTTCTGCTTCCCTCAGAATGCATTGGTAGTTGGGTTTCTTCATGATTTGAAGCAGATTGTAGTCCGTTTTGCTATCATTTACCAGAAGGGTCCCCTTGAGCTACAATGATCTTGTATTTGGTTACCTACTGAGTCTTTCATCTCTAGGTGTAGTAATCAGCATGACATTTCTCAACAAATGTAAAAATGTGAGTGTATAATTTCACAAGTTTATCTAAAGTAGCACAAGTGTAAATGCCACATAGTATTTTTCACATAGATACATTGAACTTTCTACATTACTTTACTTTTTATAGCTTTAGATTGCCCTTTTTAGTGCAAGAAAACTGATGTTGAGCTTACTTATGATATTCGAAAGATATTGCAGGGAAATTAAAGTGCTGCCAAAATGAACCCTGTCTAGAGACCTAGACTCTTCCTCATTGAGAGAATGAGTCTGAATTGTTTAGGCTGCACAACAACAGCTGGACTTGAACAAACCCGTTTGGCCATGGTTGACTGAGATTTCCCCCTTTTACTGGTGCAATACTGAGACACTGAGTCCTAAGCCAGGGTCAGATTCAGATTTCGTCAGTCCTCAGGTTTGAGGTTGTTTAGGCAAAATGTTCCCACTTGGGTCATGTCTATTTAACAGATTTTTTTTTGCAGAAGGTTGTGTGAGTGTATGGTTACATGAATGGACTTATTTCGGCCCCCAAATCTCTGCTGGTGTGTTGGGACTTAATTAAACTGATGGACTGAAAGTTTGTTATTTCTTCACTGATGGGAATTATTTTTAAAAAGTGATGTATTTGAGACATATTTAAAGAAAGTATGGCATCCTTGAAGTGAACAGTGTGTGATGTGTGAAAGGAGAGGAGGGAACAAGCAGCTAAAAACAGAGCTACTTAAGTTAGCGGTGTAAGTGCCATTGTGCATAGACAGATGGGTACCAGCTGTCTTTTTGGTAGATACTAAGATATTCTGTATGAACTGAGAGAGAAGAATGTACTTTAACTGAGCACCGCTGAACTTGTAGAATAAAAATAGATCAGTGAAAACCTTTGCAAAACCTGGAATTTTTTTTGTTGTTTCTGAAATAGCTAGTGCCAGGTTTGGTGTAAAGTGTATGTTTTTTCTTTAATATTCAAATGGGAAAGCATTTCAAGTTGTTTCAGTCTCTAGTGCTGCTGTGAAACCTCTGGGTGCATGATAAAATGAATACTTATTGTGCATCACAGATGGGGAAGGCAACTGTTATTTTTGGGCCCAGGCAAAAATTATACCTTTTTCTTTTCTTTTTTTTTTTTTTTTTTGGCTGAAATCTTTATTTAATCTTTCACTAAAAGAAAACTGGCAGTGCACAAAAAAAGTACAAAAACACACATTAGAAAACATTAATTTCATATCACATATTCAAACTTGACAAGTAGAGGGAACAGTCTATTTAAAAAATTACAATAAAACAACTCTTCTTTTGGACGAGTGAAGAGCCAGGGCTAAAGGGAGAAGTAGGTGAAATACTGACGTGACAAATTGCACTGTGTGCCCACTTCTGCAGCTGTCTTCCCTGCTGTACCAGCGTTCATTATGTCAGTGTAACAGATGCGGTATTCACTGATTCAATATTCAGAACCTTACCAAAAGGAATCACAGAATATTATATTCCTTCAACTCCAGTTGCTGGAAGGAATGTTGTATAGAAAACTCACTGTATAATTTTTGTTAAAGCCCACAACATTCAGCCTTGATACCTGGTTCTATTGAACAGGTTATGCTACCCACCAGCCTAGCTAACAAGAGGTCTGGGTCATGTTTCGGGCAACATTGTTGTGCCTGCCATTCACATTAACTGTGTCACGGCTCTCAGTACTTTGGTGTAGAAAGCAGTGATAACTCAGCCATCAAAAGAAAACACTTCCCACATACAACAAAATTGGACAAATATATCTTGGGAGCATCCCACAATGTGGAACAAACTCCGTGACGTATTTGTTAGGAATAAAAATATGCAGGTAACGTTAGTCATAACTGATGTCCTGCAGGTCACATCAACAGGCCACATTAAACTTTAAGACTTCAGAAATTATAATGGCCATTTGGCTTGGTATGTTCCAGGTCATATAGATCTGAATTCTATTTGTTCCCGTGTGCCTTCCTCTCATCTAGTTCCCCAGCACTGCTGACTTGCTCCAGTTTAAAACTGGACTAGCTCAACCAGGGTGAGCTTTTTGCTGTCAAGTGAGCAGCAAACTTATCAAAATCAGATTCATAAAGAGGAAGCAAGACTAAGCCTCTCGATGTGTGGCAATTCTTCCGGAACAGGCAGGCCACACGCAATGTGGGACAGCCCCCGAGGACAACAGATCAATGAACACTTGCATGGAGATGTTGCTTAAGTAAACATAGTCACAAGGTCTTATTTCACAAGCATGTCTTACTATTACTTGAGTAGTACTAGGTTGCTTTTTGTACAGTTGACTCTGGGTATCTTACAGCTACCTTATGCACCTAGAAAACCTGAGATATACACTTTCATGAGTCACAGTGCAAAGCATAAGGTTCAGCATGAAATGGTTGCACGGGCTGAATTGTCTTCAAACATGTGGTTGACCTTAGGGACATATCTACTTTTTCAGCATCCCATTTGTGCTGGAGCTCCATACGCTTGCGTGAGTAGTGCACGTACAGTACATTTTGTTCTGCAATCAGTGTCCATAGGTTTCATTTCACTATATCCCATGTGAACAGAGATTGCCAATAACTGTGGTGTGTTCTGGCCAGCCATCCCATCAAGAGTTGCTCCAATGCCATCCCAGAAGTTTCCAGGAAAGCTTTGCATGTTCTGCACAGTGCCCTAGAAAGCGCAGGATATCTTGGGTCCTCCAGTGTCATTCCTGCAACTCCATTGCTGCTGCAAATAGCTGCCTTTATAGAACTCTGCCTCCTTGCATGGAGAGAGCCTTGATGTACTTTGTAGTCTTTACAGTCAGGCATATAAACAAAGGACTGGTGAGTTGCTGAATCTGAAGGTAATGAGGAATACGAATGCCATCAGCTAGTCCTGTCTCTAGAAATGGGTCAACCAAAAGCAGGCACGGGGTGCAGTGCTGGGGGTCAGAGGGATGGGATGGCAGGTAAAGGCCTCCATTACATCAAAAGCCACTTGCCTTGGGCTTGTGGAAAGAGCTTGATGCAACGGCCTGCCAACGTGAGAACTCCTGCATGTAGACTTTGCTCTTTGCAAATTTGCTGTCTGTTGTTTGCTAACCCACTTGGTCGATGGTGATGGTGCATGACAGGAGAATGTGTAATGCCACCATAAAGCACCACTGTCCAGAATGAAATCTAAGTGGCAAATGGGAACTTGTTCATGGCTAGACATGTCTGGACTTCTGGGTCTGCATGGTGCCGGATTCAACTGGTAGGAAGAGAATAAAGGGCACAACAGATAATGTTGTTACAGAACTTCTGAAGTTCAGATTACACATATGTGTAGTTCTGGCTCTTTACCTCAAGTGGGGTATAAAACTACATACACACATCAGCAGCAAGAATGACAGAGTTTCCAGAGCTGTGTCCCCTACAGCAAGGTTAGATACTTGATAGATCAGAGAAGAGTTGGCAGTTGGAGGATATGATTAGGGCTAGAGGCTGGAGGTATTCCAGGTTCATGGAAGCCAGGTGGTGTGGGATCAATCCTTTCTGGAGGCTCTGAAAGACCTTAATTGCTGTTTACCAGAAAATACAAGGGGGAAAAGTGACACTACATGTGCCATGGTCTTACTTCTCCTCAGACATTGGCTGCAGGTTACTGTCAAGATCAGGTATGCGGCTATGTGGCCTTTCAGTCTGCCCTACTGTGACTGCTCTGACATTCTTGTGGTTTCAGATTCCCTAGCTGTCATGCATATTTCCCTGTGATGCTGCAAGCTCTGATCCCTGACTGTTGGGTGGCCTATGGAGTTTCATGGTGTCTTTAGACCCATTACTCTGTTTGTTGAGAAACTTTTTCCCATATGTATATATGTTGCTTTTTCTCCTGATGTCCCAAAGGTCCAGAACATCTTTTACTCTTGGCTTATATAGTGTTTTAGAGCAAAAGAATTTACTATTTCCTGAGCGAGCTGCAGTGTGTACATAGGTGTATGTGTGCATGCAATAAAGCATGCATTTGCAGGACAGAAAAGTAAAGAGAGGGTCTTGTGATCAAGGCTGAGCATTGTGAGAAACATCTTCATATCAGGAGAGATTCTGGCTGTGTTGTGGGCAGCCTTCATGAGTGAACCAGGTACATGACAGGCCTCTCTACAGAGGCACAGTTCTTGTGATAACAGCCTCTCCTGCATTTGTGCCACTGTGCGCTGTTTGTCTTCTCTGTTTTGGCCCTACTTCTGCTCATGATTCACCTTTTTCTGTGGCTATATCAGTAGGTCACTTCCCTCTGTACGAAATAAAGCTTGTTTCAGTAGGAAAGTATAATAAGGTCCCCCATCTAAATATCTGAGCTGGTTATAACAGCCTGGGGATGACTGATAAGGGTGCTGGGAGGACAGAGGTCTACAGAGAGGTGAGAATTATGGAGGAGAGCAGCTTAAGAGCTGGACAAGAACATGCGTCAGAGGCACAGCAGAGCTTGGCTCAGGGTGCAGATGAATTTACATCCACTTTGCTGTAGGTAGGGGCTTGATAATGTGCATAAGATACTACAGGGTTTGCAAACCCTGCATTTTGTTCATTGGACACGAAGCAGCTGAACCCAAAGCAGCATGAATTTACTCATCCTAAGTCAGGCTTAAGCCCTGTTGAAAGCACAGCCTGTTTAGTTCATTATTCCCCCTGTGCACCAACTTCTGATGAAAACCCCTCTTACAAAAACATCAAACATGGCACATTCATAGAATCCTTTCCTCAAGGTGCTGTTTCTTCATCTTCTCAGAAAGCACAGCCTCAAGGAGCAGTTCTGCCAGGCAGTTTTCTTCATTACAACATTACAAGGTTTTGAAACACTCATATAAGAGGAGTATTAAAACCAGTGGCTGTTTACATTATTAAGCAAACACTGCATATCTCCCTTTAGCAGACCACAGTGCCAGAAAATTTCAGACTCTGTTCCACCAAGCCTGCAGAAATAAGAATAATTTGATGATTTGAGGATATAATAGAAAAATCATTCTCTTCTATTACAGCTGTGATTCTGGAAAGTGAAGAAGCAAATTGATCTAAAATGAAGAGACAAGTGGTCTGAGCAAGGACTGGAGGGTGGCATCCTAGTTCTGATGGCTCTGTGGATGCCTAGCTGCAGGGTCCCTGTAAGAGGCTGTCAGCCTCTGATAAACATGGTATCACCAGCGAACTCATTAATGGATTTTGACTTAAAATGACAAACCACTGCTGCTACTGAATGTTTTAATGTTGTAGAACCATATAAAGTAAATACTTTTTAATGTAGTTACTGGGTTCTCACTATGTATGTAAGCTTCACTAAAACACTATTAGCTGTGTTATTAATAACCTTTTCTGGCTGGTGTCTTGCTGTAAAATAGTTTTGAGTTTCCACAAACATTTTCCAGCTTACACTCAACAGTTTTGGCCAGATTACCCTCGTGTCCCCTGTCGAGCACAGCCAGCATCCTGCAGCTATTCTATTTTGCATGGGGCAATGAAATAACAGAGAGCAGAGCAGAAATGGAAACCCTGCAGGGCTTTCATTTCCACCGTTCTTTTGGGGACTTTTGCAATTGGAATACAACTCTTTCCTCCCAGCAGGTGGGAGCCTCTGTATTTCTCCATGTATGGATACATACATGTCTCATTTCTCTTTCTTTGTCTCAGTCGACGTATCTAAAGAGAGTTTCTAATGAGTCTAAAAATTACCACTGAAATATGGTAATTTTTAGGAGTATGTGCCTTCTTACTTATCTTCAAGATTATTCTTGGATATTTAAAACCCAGAAAAAGATCCTGTGACTTCTGCATGGAACAACCCTCTCATCTCAGGCCAGTTTCATAAACACATCATAAAACAGGCAGCAGCTCTGAACCACTGAAGAGCAGCAAGATACCCTACTACTGAGTGCCATGTCCTTGATGTCCATGTGCGGAGATGGCCAGTTGCAACTTCAAGGCAGTCAGTGATGGTTAAAGGTTCCAGATGATGCTGCCTTATCATTATGGTATTACATGGTTAAATTCAGTTCCCCATTTTTTCTTTTGTTCCCGTAACTATGGTATCAAGCCAAGAGCAGTATCAATTATTCATACATCCTGCCGAAAACACTCTCCCCGGGAAGCCTATTCACAAGAACTTGCACATTAATCAAAACTAGTAACTTGTAAAGGTCTTGAGATCTTTCAGCTTTCTGTGAGGAAAAGGGGAATGGCTCAGCACTTAAGAGAAGATCAAGTTCCATGGGCTGTCCTTATAAGAAGAGCAGGTTTGATGAGCTGCTTTCATCCCAGCAGGGCTCTGCTGGGTCCCCATTGAAATAAATGTCCCTGAGATAACAGATTCTGGAAGCAACAGCCAGAAATACCAGCAGGCATCTCAATTGTTGGGAAGAAACCTCTTAATCCAGGTATATTATGAAGGAGAAAAAAACCCCACTACTTTCTTGCAATCTTCCATTAAATTTGCCCAAATTTTCCTGCAAATGGTAAACCCCCATCTTGGTTTCTCTCTACTTAATGCTCTTCCAGCTTGTGATTAAGGAAAACTTGCATAGTAAGGAACACTGTTGTTCAAATCCCTATTTTCTTTCAAAATAGAAATGATAACAATGATTTAAGCAAAAAACATTAGATGTTGCCTTGACTTCCCATCATGTGTAAAATCCTCCCAAAGTCTTTAAAAACCACTTACTGAAATTATGAATTCCCTTTTCAGCTTGTACAGAACATCATGCATTGGAGAAAGGCTTTACGTCAGTGCACTTGAAAGCTGAAATACTCCTAAGATTAAGTTTTGCTGCTCCAAGTGTGTTTGTACTCCCATTAGGTGCTCAGCCATTATGAATATAACAGAACCCTCCAAGCTCAGCTGATGGTAACTGGTTCTTATGTGTTTATTAACCTGAATGAATGGTAGAAAATCATACTTTCTTCAGTTCTTCACAGTGTATGTGCACCAACTGAACAGATAAATAGAAGATAAAAAGAAAGACTAAGCCCTACCTCATCTTTATTGCAACTGACTGTGATCTTACAGCATTGCTTTATGCTGCTCTTGCATTTCTTCTATAACAGAACAATGGTGATGATGGGATCGGATCTTTTTCTCCTGAACTGACTTGATTTCTCCTAGTTCCTGTTTGCAAATACACTGATTACCCCCACCATCACTGAGAAACAGTATCTGTTGCATCTCTTCATTTGTTATTCATTTATTTGTAACCCCCCCTTCCATTACATCACTGATCCAGAACAAGGCTATCTTGTCTTTTTTTTTTCTCTAGCAACTCTTTATGCCAGTTGGAATTGCTGACCATCGTGTCACTAAACGCAGGACAACTACTAAGGAAGAATGCCAAATACAACCGAAAGCTTGGTTTCTTGATTTCTATGCCATATGCACTTTCACTTGTTTTGCACTGTGTCCTTCACACCAGTCCCCGCTCTCCCCAACTCCTGTGATAATGAATTACACATTGAGGTAATGGAGTAGGAAAAATACCATGGGTAACTGTATCTACTACGTGTATTTCATACTCCTGTTTCTTAAAACAAGTGTGTGAAATATATTTGTGTGTCAGTAGGACAGTAAAACCAAGATAAAAGAGGAGATTTACTGCCCGCATTAAACAAATGATTTCATCTTCTTGGTGATACAAAAACTTCCTTCAGGAACATATCATAAAAAATGAATAGTTACAGTACACCTGCAGTAATGTATGAGCCATACCAGTTCAATTTTCCCCTAATCACAGGACATATATTTGTCACTGTTTTTCATAGCTATGAAGTTACTTATTGCCAACTGATTTTAAGTTCAGCTAATAAAAAAACAATTGTGAGCAAAAATTTTCATCATCTGTTTTATTCTTTGCTTCTGGGATGCCTGTTTGATGGATTGGCTGCTTAAACCAAGCACCATAACTGATTTAGAAATCTTACGCTGTCCCTGTTGTTTTGGCTCATGTAACAGTATACAACTTCATGCTCCTCAACGGCACCCAGTTCCTCCTCTGCCTATTGTTATCACGGGCTTTTTGTAATCACTGTTGTGTTTTTAATTCCCACTACACTTTTCACATACAAAACCGCAGAGCACATTATGTTACTTCATATATAAGAAGACCGATCATGATTGCAAGCAAACACTGCAATTTTGGAAGTAGAGAAAAGCTACTCAGCAATCTCAGGTTCGCTTTTTTCTAGCAGGTCCCTAGTGCCAGAACTGACTCACTGCCTGCAGTCTGAGAACATGCCATAGCTGTGGGAAATGTCTGCTCACTGTTCTCCCTGGCATCCTTAGCTTCCCATCAGCCCTGATACAGTGAGTGACCCCGGGCACGCTGCGGCTTTGCCTGAAGCCCTGCACTGAGGAATGGTAGAACATGCTGCAGGCTTACTCCATACAATCCGTAGGGATGGCTGGTAGCTTGGGGAAGTGCTCAAGCTGAGCTGCAAGTTGTGGTCCCCCTACTTTGCCAGATCATCTGCAGATCTGCAGAGAAGTACATGCAGGATATAATGGTGTCAGCATCTGAGACTTTACACTGATGAAGCCACTGCTTGCATACCGTGAAGAAAATTCAGCGTTTCTATACATAATTTTATCCACGGGAGAAAGAAGGGCAGTAAGACATCTTTTTTTCATTTTTACTGCAATTTTAGGGAGGCATCCGGATGCAGTGAAGGTAAGACTGTTACTATTTAGCAATTTAGATTACCTTCTCCAGTGTACAGGGACAGAGATATCATTTTCCCTCTACAGCTTTCAACAGACTTAGCTTTGCAGCAGTCGTCTTTCACTGCTTGTGAACATTGCATCATGTCATGTACACTATGTCCAAGGATGATTTTCTCTCCTAAATAAAAAGCCTGCAAATCACACATTTTAGAAACAATTTCTTTGTTTCATCAGTCTATGGCTGCATGTCTGCACACACACAATTTAATCTGTTGCTGGCTGGCTGTGTGCAGCATTAGTGGGTAAGATAAAGTCCTTCCAGTGTCCCAGGCAGGTCATGCAAACATGGGTGTGATATTTACATTATAGATGACCAATAAAGGGAGAGTACCTTTGGTCAACCCAAATGCCATTTGTGGTGAGGGCAAGTGAGGCACTTTTTGTTGCTTGAAGTACTTCTGGCCTCATTGCTGCTGGATCTGGGACTTTTAGCCATTACTTTGTCCCTTGCGGCCTGTTGACTTCCACAGTGAGGGTCTCCTTCTCCCTGCCCCTTCCAGCTCTTGACAGTGTAATTGCTCTTCACAGCCTGCCTGGTTCCTTGTGCATTGAAAGGGTCTGTGGAAACCCCAGGAGCCTATAGCAGAGAGGCAATCTGTAATTAAGCTGTTCATACTCTGGCTAAATGAGCACTCCCTGACAAAGTGTGTATCTCTTGGCCCATCTCCTCCTGTTTCTCCAAGTCAGACATGTACAACTGCTATATGACAGCATTATTTCTCTGGATAAGCATGCAAATTACTGTATTCTTGACATCTGTACTGCATTGGGCTAATTCCTCTGTTTAGTCTTTCTCTTTCTGTCCCATCTATTTGGTGATTCTCAGAGTTGGATAGCTTCTTTTCTTCCCTCTCCATTTCTATGCTCCCCAAGAGACCATGTGGGAACTGTGCACAAGGACATTATAAATTATTAAAACCAGGTTTGCCTATATCAGTAAGCCCAAGAACATGTGTTGGTGCAATAGTTGTGGTTTACTTTGCGTCTGCTTGCCAGTTAGCTTTCAACATTCAATATTTCTTAATGCCTCATCACCTTATTCTGATGTGAACCAGAGAAATTTTCTCCTATTTTTAATCGCGTGAAGCTGGCTCAGCCAAACAGAGCAATAGAATAAACAGCAAAGTCCATGTGAGTGCAGTTCCTGGTTGCCAAACAGCATCAGCTGCAAAGCCACTTTGGTGAGTTCCTCCAGGACAGATAGCAGAACCTGGCAGTTGCTAGCAAAAGCTGGCATCTTAACAGTCACTTATAGAAATGGTCTTGTCCCCACTCCATGATGCCTGAATTTCCGTTTCCCCTTCCATGGACTCAGGATAATGAACAGACACACCTTGCTTGTAGAGGCTTTTTGAAAGCCTCTGTTGCAAGGAACTGCCAGAATGCTAAATACTACTTAAGATTCTGGTTATTTCATTGGGATGTCCTAAGAGAGCAAAACCCACACGAATGCGGCAAGGAAGCTGCATGTAGCCTTGGTGTGGGCAGAGTGATCTAGTGAGATGAGCAATGAGTGACACATATGGGGAATAGCCTGGTCTTCAAGTTAGGAATTTCACAGCTATGCTCCAGTATCTTGAGCTGTATAAATGAATCATCAGCACAGTGAAACCACAGAATGATACCAGCTTCCCTTAAAGAGTCTCCCTACATATATAGTTGCTAGGCTTGCATATTTCTGTTTATAAATACTGTTATAAATGTCCGCAAAGTGACATGTCCTTCTTATCAGACAGCTCCTAAAAAAAATACAATACTTGTTCTATCTTTCATTTCTTCCTGAGTTATTTTAAACCGAACTTTTGTACCTCCAGATGCGCTATTTTAACTTAAAGGCCTGGTACTGGCGCATGTTTTCTGAGTAAAAAAATATCATCTAGAACAGATCTCTTCTGAAGAAAGGTTATTGAAAACATTGATCTTATTAGGTGTATCTGAGGACATTATGCTGTCTGGGAACTGTACTGCTACTCTGCAGATATTTCGGTTTAGTTTATTTGACTAAGGCAGGTGAGCATATGATACTGCACTATAAACTGACTTTAATCCCTTTAGCCTGCTCCAGCTGCATTTTCCAAAGGGCTGTGTTTTCAAAGAGTCTGGAGTTGTAGTAGTGTGAGGAAAACTGGTCACTGCTGTTGTGTATGGATGGGAAACCCAAAGCGCTGCCTCACAGAGAAGTCAACAGAGCCCAGTCCTTACACATGGTGATGGGCAATGACAAGCTGACTGGTTAGCACTGATGTAATTGTGAGGGAGCCTAAAGATGTGCTACACCTGGCCTAGACAAACTAGTCATGGGCAAGGTGGGAGCAGAGGGCGTTATCTGGGGGGAAGGAAAGGGCTGCAGCATGCTGGAGGTGGCTGCAGTGGAGGGGTGTATGTGTGTCAGGGCATGGAGCACAAATCTCCAGGAGAGAAGGTGATGCTAGTTCTGCTGCTCACAGCTTGCTATTGGATGGTTTTACTCAGTGAACACAATGAATGCGTGTTTGCAGCAGCTGGTAGGTACAACCTTTCCAAAGGACATCAATCCTAATTTCCTGAAGTTTTGCTCTTTCTGAGTCTGGTAAGCTTCTGATTTATTTGTTGCACCAAGTTCTTGTGACCAGTGTTACTATTAAAGACTCCCACATCTATTACATAAGTCACTTACATAGTAATAGCCTGAAGTTAGACATAATATAACAGAGGTCACCCAGCCTGACAGCCCTTCTGCCTGGTGTCATATAGTGAACTGGAAAAGGAAGGACTGAAATAATTTTATAATACATGAGGTGTCAGAATCTCAGACCAGTGGTTTCATAGCCCAGATGTGGGAGTTTAGCACCAATGGAGATGAGTACTTTCTTTTCTTTGAGAGGATGGAGTGCTCCCAGGCAGTAACTAACTTTAGTTGCACTATCAGCCTTTTAGGATTGTGGATAACAGAACTATATCAGGAAAACCAGGCAGCCATGTGTGGGGCTGATGGCTGTAAAGACCCTTGCAATGACTACATTGATCAGGATATGGAAACCGTAAAGACTATTGCAGATTGAAACATGGGGTTTTGTGTTTTGTTTTGTTTTTTTTCTTTTTACTTATTTACTGAAGTTGCTCTAATATGACAGATACTGCTTGCACAGAGGAATATGTGCAACCCAAGCACATAGACCCAATTTTCTCAGCCTGTCTTCATATGGGAGGTGCTCCAGTCCCCTGATCACCCTCACGGTCCTCCTTTGGACTTGTTCCAACAGCTTCATGTCCTTTTTATGTTGAGGACACCAGAACTGCACACAATACTCCAAGTGAGGTCTCATGAGAGCAGAGTAGAGTGGCACGATCACTTCCCTTGACCTGCTGGTCATGCTCCTTTTGATGCAGCCCAGGATACGGTTGGCTTTCTAGGCTGCAAGTGCACACTGCTGGCTCATGTTCAGTTTCTCATCAATCAACACCCCACCAATATTCTTTATACTCCATTGTAAAGAGAGTCTTAATGTAAGCTGTGACACTAAGATGAGTGGGAGGAAAGGGGAATCAACCCATTTGTGATTCATGAGTGATCTGGGAAATCACAAAAGATATATATTAACCATGAAGAACTTGCTAAACCACATTATGTAAGGACTGCAATTATTTAGCTGCTGACTATGCTGCAGGACACCTTTTGTTACCCGTGAGATTTTTTATCTGAGGCAGAGCGTGAAATAGTCATGTGAAGACATGAGTGTATGTGACCTACCATTTGGCAGAAAAAGGGGAATTTAGTCATATATTTGGCATTCATTTCCCCTCTTTTTGGGAAATCCAAATACATATTTTCTCCCTCTCTCCCCCATCCTCAGTCTACGGAAGGAAAAAAAGGTGGGTCTATAATGTCATTTGCTTCTGACACAAATCTGATTGGGCAATGACAGACAAATTTCCGCTGTGTGTTGAGCTAAACCCTATATAAGGTCCTCACTAGCATATTTCAGTCTTCATCCTTTCATGAGAAGCTAATGGCTGAAAGGCTTCTGAAACACAGGTGAGTCTGATTGTAACTTGGGAATAAAACCTCTGTAAACCCCCAGGTTCTGTAGGACTTATGGAGATTGATAGATACTAAAACAAAGGGTCCAGAGAGCTCTGAAAAAATAGCCCATTATTTCATTAGGCAAAGGATCTAATGAGAGAGAAACTTCCCTGTTAACAGGGTATTACATGTAAACTATGGGACTTGTTAATGCCGCAGGTGGAGCCTAGTCCATGCATAACCAAGAGGGCTACCGCTCCATGCCAGTGCCCTTGAAACCCTTGCAGATATAGCAGCAGTAAGGCAGAAGTCCCATGGTTATGAAACAGTATTTTTGAGCAAGAGGTTGGCTTTGTGGTGTGGTAGAGATGACAATAAGATAGAAATAGTATGTTATAGTCAAACTATCAGATGTCAGATAAATATAGTTACTAGAACAGGAAGAAATTTGGATTAAAACCACATTATAGATGTGAGCATTTTGTGATACACAGAAGATGCCTGAAGGTGAGTACCTAAAAATATGACTGCATTATATTGGTAGAAATAAGTTGTTTTGTTTTGTTTTGTTTTGGGTACAAATTGAAGTAGCTGTACAGTCATTTATTGTTCATCCCATGGGAAAATCATAGTGCTAGGCTAACACTGAATGCAGGCAGTTTACATTTCTCTGTGTAAAATGGAAATAGTATGTATCACATGCATATGTGTACTGTATAGCACATAAATACCTTACATAGAACATGAACTGGTCCCTGTACATAGCGTGTTTTATCTATTATTGCTTGCAATACACTGAGCGCATAATCTATCAACTGAGTAGCAGCAACTGAAACCTCATGGCAGACCAGAAAGCATTCAGTCATGTATGCAGAAGCTGTTTTGCCTGTGCCAAGCCAATACAGATGACAA
Organism: Myiopsitta monachus; assembly: GCA_017639245.1. Classification (NCBI taxonomy): domain Eukaryota; kingdom Metazoa; phylum Chordata; class Aves; order Psittaciformes; family Psittacidae; genus Myiopsitta; species Myiopsitta monachus. The sequence continues at coordinate 40,963,272 of CM029927.1, forward strand.
TCAGCGTATGACTGGCAGTAGGTAGTTTTGTTTTCCCTTAGTGTCACTGTCTCTGATTGTTAGGCCAAGTTGCTCAGGGGTTTCCTCTCCTTTCTTAGCAGGGAAGGTAAAAAAGTGTGCAATTTGAAAACTCACTTGTATGCCAATAGGAAGATAGGTGTGCATGCCATAAGAGTCCAAGTTTTGTCCCAGGAGAAATATTGGTTGGAGACTTTGAAAGCTTGACTCTGCCTTATAGCAGTTTGCCTGTAGCCTCATCTATGCTGGGTGGCCTGCTTTGGTAGTCACAGAGGAGAAGATAAAGAGACACAGGATTTAATGAGGGCCATAGAATACTTGAAGTGACTGCTTAAAAGAGCTAAAGTCTATTCCACTGCATCTTTGCTGCTGTGTTCACTCAAGCTACTACACTACAGCTGACTCGAAGCAGCTGGCTGGTGCCTCAGTCACATCTCATTGCAAAATAAGCTGAGCTATATTTTTCCACCTGTAGCTGTTGCACTGAAAAGTTGTGGGGACAGCAGCATCTTGTGGTATGTTGTTTGCATCTCCTAAAATTAAAGGAAAGGGACAGAAGTGATGTGTTCTTGCCAGTCCAGATGCTCTTGTTCTGCAAGTCAGCCCCCAAAAACTAGAGATGAAGAAGCCTTTCTATTTACCAAAGGTGAGCCAAAGCTTAGCATTTCCGGAGGGAGGAAAAGAGCAGACAACTCTTAAGTTAATGTTTAGTATTCTCATTGTATATTCTGTCTTGTAATAAACTTCCCTGTAGATTTCAAAACACTTTTCCTTGATCTTCTCCTTCTGATTTCCTCTGGGAAAAAAATGTACGGGCTCTTCTTTGTCCTGATGACATGCACAGTGGGTGCCTCTGCTTTCAGACTCCAGCAAGTCAAAAGCACGGGTAAGGACATGCTTTTTTTTGACCCTCTGTCTCCCTTTCCCTTCTTTTTAATGCGCCTGGCTGACAGTAATGTAAAAATATCTCTGATTTATATAGAAAACTGCCCACATCACACCGTGTATTTCAAACACTACTATGAACTGCATGGGGAACCTGTGGTTCTGAAATGCCCTTCCCCCAGATACAAACATTTGGATTTTTCTGCCTTGACCCCTAATATCACATGGTATAAAAATGGTTCAAAAACCATGATATCAGGAAGAGACGAAGATCCAAGAATATGGGCAAAAGGAGACTCCCTTTGGTTTTTACCAGCAATGTTAGAAGACTCAGGAGTGTATATCTGTACCAGAAGGTGGGTATTTAAAAGAAAATCCAGTGTACTGACAAGATGACTGTGTAAAAACCACATTAGCCGGATTCTAAACTTCACTTATGTTCAGGGTATGTAGGGATAAGATCATTTCCTCACTGACTTTATTAGAGAAACAAATGTGGAATGTCAGAACTCTTCAATGCGCTGTGTGTCTCCTATAGATACATATACTGAAATTGAGATAATTGCAACACAGTACTGCGACTCTGGCTACCATCTCATGTATTTATTACACTGGTACCAGACTTATGATATTGCAGTGGGTTGAGACTGGAGCCATGGCTTTTTTCAGTCATCTTTTTCTGAGTGTTTAAAATCTGACAGCCTGCTATACAGTTTCAAAAGAGGTACCAGGGTATGGATCTGTGGGGAATTGAGGAAGACAAAACCACCCATCACCATTGGAGCCTGAACTCCAGGTGTTCCAGGTCCTTGTCCTCAGCTCCTCCACCCAGTCTTCTTCCCAGCACTTCCCTGGCAACTGGCGCCTTGCTGTGGGGTGATATGTCAGCAGTGGAAGAGGTGGACAGGCAGAAGTTAACAAATCATACTCAGCAGGTTGTCCTTCCCACATGTCTAGGCAGAGATTGCAAACGCAGAGCAGAAAAGAAGACTTTGATAGTGAGGCCAGAATAACAAAAGGTTGTAAATATTGGCTTAGAGCAGAGAGTAGTTGCGTGAGACTTTCAAGGGTGTTTTTAAACCCCCTTTTTGGACTATTCTGCATCAGTTCATCAACCTGCTACACTATGGCAGTATTACTGAGAGCTATAGAAAAAAATGCTGTGAAACCTGTCTGAGAAAGATATGCAAGAGCCAAGTACATAGCTTCATTGCTTGCATTATTACAAGACTGATAAAGTACAAATTGTCTTCCCTTTGCAAATCATCCCACAAGGAAGCCACCCTATCTTTTTTACAACGCTCTGTAACATGAAGGTAGAAGCAAATTATCACAGATCTCTGCTTCTGCTAAGCAAGTACTTTGGATTTTGTCATCTGACCAGTAGGTGACAGCAGGTCCCAGAGCCCTAGCAGTAGTGTGAGTCCATCTGCTTGCTGCCCGTAGCTGGCACCAGTGATTTTCCAGGATCCCTCCTGGTAGGATTTCAGTCTTGGCCTCCTAGAAACTGCAGAGGAGGGAAAGAGAGCCAGGAGGAAATTCAAGGGTGTCACTCAAGTTCCCCTTGCTGCTGGTGGGTGATCACCTCTCCCCACTCTATCTGCAGGAACTCCTCCTACTGTGCTGAGGTCTCCATCCACCTCACTGTCATGGAGAGAACAGCTGCTCAGAAGATTGCCTATCTCCAGGTCCTCTTTACTTTCACCTCTGGAAAGATTGTTTGCCCTGACCTATGGGATTTTAGCCCAAACAGGACAAACCTGGAGCTCAAGTGGTACAAGGTACAACTTTCACCTCCTCTTTGTGCAAAGCCTAACCCCAACCTGTTTGTAAAGGCACATACACCTCCATTTTCTTTTTGTCCTGAACATCATGTTGTTACAGTCATGAGCACACCAGAATATCCTGGGAATCTGGGGGCAGATGTATATATTTTAAGAAAGTTTCTCTGGGGTGGGCTTAGCATTGGGTGAAGGGGTCCACATGTTATATCTTCTCACAGGCAGTGTAACTATTTTAAAGGCTAGATTACATATCCTGACTCCAGGGTTTGCTACTTCAGAGTGGGCCCTTCTCTTTGGCACTATGCTTCTTTTTGTGGCCCCTCTAGTGAATCCCAGAAAGTGGGACTTCCCAGTGATGCTTCCCAGGTGCTCAAGCGGGGTAGCTTTTGTTAATTAACTGGAATACAGCATTTGGAAGTAAAAGATTCATCACACAATACTTCTAGTGTTCTCTTGCCTGAAGTTGCCAGTCCATGGCTTTTCAGGTAGGGCAAGCTTGGCTTTGCCTGCAAGGTCAAATATCCTTCACTTGGTCATCCTCAACTGTACAATCTCACACTGTACAGCATGGGATTCTTCTTGTACTTTTCATAATACCTTGCTTTAGCTTTTCTTTGCACTCCCACTGGGAGCGTATGCTCTGCCTCATGTAGCTGCCATTCTTGCCATAGGACATAATAACTAGGCTGGCTTCGTCCATGGCAGGGGGGTTAGAACTAGATGGTCTTCTGACACAAACCATTCTGTGATCCTGTGTAAAGTAAGCAATACTTTTGTGAAAAGCTTCTTGATTACTAGTATTTGTCTTCAAAGGATGCCTTAGAATATTACTCTTATGAGGTCATGTATGGAAAGTAATAGTGTTGTGAAAACCATTATGGTTGCTAAAATGGTTTTGTCTTAGGAAGAATGTCTAAGATGATTAAGAGGAATCTTGAAAGAGCCAATTATATCTTTTTCATCTTAAGACATGCACTTTATTGAAAAGCTGTGCACACACATTTTAGATGTGTGATTTCCCTTTGTGGGAAAGTGGAACCGCTCAGATTTCCTAGTGATTATATGAACTTATAATACTAGAGAGACAAGGATAAGTGATTTTGCCTGGAAGTTACACAGGGTGTAACCACACCTGTCTGAGCCATAACACCAATTCCTGTCCTTTCTCCAGGATTCCCTGCCTTTGGAAGCCAACAGCAGAAAATTCATAATTCTGAAAGGTTCGACTTCTCTGATCATGAATTCTGTGCTACCAGCAGACTCTGGCTATTACACCTGCAAGATGCCATTTCCATTTGAAGGTGTGATGTATGAGGTCACCAGAACAATTCACCTCAAGACTGTTGGTAAATATCAACCCCTTCAAACACTACAGTGCTGAACAAAATCTCTTCTTTGTTAATGCAACAGAGGAGAGGAACTCATACCAGGCCTCTCAGCACTGTCAAGGGAAGGGGGATGCCAGGGGTGCCTGCTTTGGCACTCGGTGGGGGTTGTCCCAGGATCCCCAAGGGAGGTTTAGATTGGATATTAGGAAAAATTCCTTCACTAAAATGGTGTTCAGGCATTGGAACAGGCTGCCCAGGGAAATGGTGGATTCATCGTCCCTGGAAGTCTTCAAAAACTGTGTAGAATGAGGCCGTTATGACATGGTTTAGTGATGGACTTGGCAGTCCTGGAGTGATGGTTGGACTTGATAACCTCGTAGGTCTTTTCCAGTGTACTCGATTCCATGGTTTGGCTGACTTGCCACAGGTTTGCAGAAAGCAGAACTCCATATTGCAAGTCCATGCGGTTGTAAAACCCAATAATTTATGTCTCGGGGTGGTTGTGTGGCTGCCAATACCCTCGGAGGGCTTTGGCAATGAACACCTACCGCTCCCCAGGGCGGGATAAAGCCGCTGCTCCGCAAACGAGTTACATCGGCTCCATCCGCCGGGCGCGGTTGCGACGCGCGGCCAGCAGAGGGCGGTCGTGCATTGGAGAGCACGGCGCCGCCCCGCCCCTCGCCCCGCCCCTTCAGTACGTCATATCACTAACCACGCCCTGCCTACGTCAGGCGAGCGCTACGGGGCGGCCTTGGCAGGCGGCGGGCTCGAGGGTGCTGCTTCCCTCGGCTGGGTCCTAGTGCCCGTCGGAAGGAGTGCGGAAGGCGTTCTCTTCGGTCGTGCATGCATCCGTGTCGCTTTGTCTGCATAAGCGTGTAGCTTTTCTGGTTTTTGCAAGTAAGAAACGGGTGCGCAAGGATCTCCGCGCCCACTGCTCGCCGAGTTTAGTGCCTGACCTTACTGTTGATTCCAAAAGATGCTCGCTTGTCTGCCGGAAAGTGCCTCGCAGCGCGGCTTTCAGGATCAAGCTGTGGGCTTAATCCTATCTAACTCCATAAACACAGACCTCTGGGCTTGCAATTGGCATGTCTCCGTTTGCCAGTGGGTTTAATAATGAAATGCTTTCCTGAGAGGTGTTGAGCAAAGGGGTATGTTTGTATCAGTATATAGGGATATCGCTCTGGGGCAGTGCCCGCTGTATTCTCTTCTGCTAGCACTGACCCTGTTCCCTTTCTCTCTCCAGAAAGAGAAAAGAGAATTACTCCAATAATTGTGTATCCAACACAAAAGACAACATCAGCTGCTCTGGGTAAGGCCCAACATTATTTTTGGGAACGTCTAATCAGAGAAAAATTAGACTAGGTCCACTTCTGCTGGAATTTGTTGGCAAAAAATGTTGCAGCTCTTTTGATCTCAGTTATATTGGCTGAAGGTTGGTGCCAGAGTAGTTTCTGCTTCTTAATGTCTACAACTAGATGTGATCTATCATGTAGGAGAAGCTGCAGAGCTGCTGTAGACTTTAGCCACTAACGAGGCAATGAAAGCATGTTTGCACCATTAGATCAGTTGTCTAGAGCTCTGTCTTTGCTAAGAGCTTTCCTCTTGCAGCATTTCTTCGAGTTGGTCCAGGTTACCTGGTGGTTTGAATGAGCCATCCGGCTCTTTTGGGAGAAGACATTTATTGCTTTTTACTATTTGAACTGGGCAATTGATAGTTGGAAAGTACCTTGATAGGGTCTCAATTTTGCTTTGAAGATTATATTATGACAATAAATTTATGTGGTGTTTTCTTTTCCCTGAAAATGCCAGGTATATTTTACACTCAGCTTTCTTGCCTTGGGTACTATACACACAGCTGTGCCCTGTGATGTCTTAGTTTTCCCTGCTACTTTTCTTTCCATCAGCATAGACTACCAAATGATTTTATTTTTTTGCTTATTGACCTCTGTGGAGTGTTTTATATCCCCTTTATCACCATCTGTACCAATACAATAATAAAACTGTATGCATTATTGAGCCCATGTAATATAGATACACACCAGCCTGAAGGCTTTTTGCCCTTGGCTCTGAGTTACAATACTTATAGCAAAAGTTCTGAACTTTTGCATGATCACTTTATCCTTGGAGGTCCTACTTTGAGTTTAGTGCTCTTGCCCACAGCATCTCTTAATGAAGCTACACTGCTGGCTAATGCAGCTGCTCCAGAGTGGTAAATCACATCATGCCATTTGGGCTGCAGTGCATCGGAAGAAGCAAGGCCACAGAAGCGCAGCTTTGCCTCCTGAGGAATCTGTCTAGTGCAAGACTAGTTAGTTGTTGCAGCGGGGAAGTTAGTTGTTGCAATGGGAAAATAACTTGGTTGGCAGTGGGAAGGACTGCCAAACTGAAGGGTCTTGCTGTCAAGAGTAGGGAATCAAAAGCAATCTGTGGCTTGACTTCAGAGTTTAATGTAGTGGTGCTTGACATGCACAGGAACTTGATCTCCCAGTGGAGAGGTTGGTTTTCACCAAGAGAATGACTAGTTCTTTGTAAGTATCCAAACAGGGTTTTACCCATTTTCTTTCACCAACAGGCTCCAAGATGACTCTCCCATGCAAAGTGTTTGTTGGACTGAGTGGCCACGTCCATACAGATGTGGAATGGCTAGCGAATGACACCACCATTGATGTGATTTACAAGCAAAGCAGGGTTACAGAGGGCGAGCGACAGTAAGTCTGGCTTAAAGTGTTTCCGTGTTCCAGGGGCTCTCAGTGCAGCTGAATGCCAGGTAGTGAAATGGGGTGTGGACAGATTTGAAGTGAAGGCGAGAGCTGAGAAAAAAGCCAGTGAGGCAAGCAAAAAAACCCAGACCCAACCCAGGCACAGGGTGAAATCAGTTCTTTATCTCTGTTTCTTGTTCACAGTATATTGCAAATGAGCCTGCTGCAAGGCTTAAACTTGAAGCACATTTTCATGGGCAGCTGAGCTGATGGAAGAGCTGACTGCAGTGAAAACCAATGGGACTTGGTCCTTCCCAGTGCTTCTCTTATCGATCTCCTTGCCTCACGCCAGCAAAACAGCAATATCCTGTCCCTGACATTAATGAGGTTCTCTGAGCACACTAAGACAACAGAAAACTATCCAGTGGTTTGGGTTTTGTTGCTGTTTTAGCATCATTGTTTTTCCCCTTAGGCTTGTTCTTTTCCAAATTAGTGAGTTAAACTGACTCACAGAGATGCCAGTGAGTGCTAGAGCTGGCGCCAGGGAAACACGAGGGGGAATGCTGCTGGGAAGGAGAGGGAGGATGTCGCACATCCTTTTGCCCTGATCCATTGTCTCTCCCAGTCTTGAAGAGACTTCTTTCAGCTGCCTCATAGCTATATGCCTCAAGGATTTTCCAGCTAGGAAAGCAGGAAAAAGATCTGCTTTCTGTACCTGTGGCATACTACCTGAGAGGCACTAACTTGCTATGTTCAGGCTTGCTTCTAATGCTTTGCAAATGTGGGGTAAACCTACTGACTGAAATCTCTTCACTGCGGTCCAAGTCAGCATGTTTTGTCTCTCATTTAATGAAGCTGAGCATGCCCGCAAAGATCATCACCCTCATTTGGGCCACAGTGACTTTGCTTGTAGTGATGGACAGAGCCCAGAAGGTTCCTGTTTCTGGGATGCCATTGCCTCTCTTCCTTATGGTTAAACTGGTCACTCATTAGCTAGCAACTTCCCAAAATTGCTCATGGCTATTGATTAAGATTTAGCATGGGGTAGGAACCATTGCCAGCAGAGTTTGGGGATGTAACATCCCTATTACAAGGGACAGTTATGGTCTTTTGTTATTCACTGGTTTTGGCCATTTGTGTCTATCAGTGCCAGATAACAACCTGGCCATGCTTAGTTTATTGAACAGCTGCAGCCAGAGATAATATGGCAATTCAGCTTTATGCCCAAGCCCTTATGTGTTTTCACATTCCCCACAGCATCATTAAGACCATTAATTTATAATATTGTTTACATGAAAAGTGACAGTGCTTTAAACCTGTGGTCAGGAGCTATAAAATTTACTGTGGTTGTAGTCTCTGCAGGCTTTACAATAGAGCAGCACATGTACTTTCTTACCTGGACTTTAAAAAGTATTTTTTGTGATTACTATCACTATCATTATTACTGTTACCTATTATTATACAATTGCATAAGGACAGATGCCACGACAGCTAAGGCTCATGCGGAGCCCACGGGTGTGTGAGACACCCCAGTTCTGCTGGAAGAAAGGCAAAACAACTCAAATGCCACTGGGAAGTCAGATTCCCTGCAGAAATCTCTGGCAAAGCACCCACTGCAGTGTTGCTCCCTTCCTGCATCACAGTCGCAGGAGGAGTACACAGGGAAACAGCATTGCCGCAGTGCATAGCAGACTCATGATCAGATCATTAAAGAGCAGCTGGACAACTGCTCCAGCAATGACTAAAAGATACCAGCAGACAATGTCTGACTGCAGCTAGAAAACAGCTTTCAAATAGTTGGACTGATGAAACAATCAATCAGGTTGAAATAAGCTGGAAACTTCCTAGACAGTTTCTTGTACTAAGTGCTTGGCTTTGGGCATGTGATAGACAGGGATGGCGGTTCAGTTTGCTGAGTGAGCATTTGCAGGGTTGTGTTCTCCGTATGTCCTCTTCCAGCTGATAGCAGGAATTAATCTCAGAAATGAATAGGTGGTCAGAAAGAAGGAATTGGGTAATACCACAATGTTGCGTAGAGAGTGCAAGGATACACAGAATTCTGCTTGCCTTTCTTGTCTCCTTTTTCTTCATTTTTTGAAGACAAATCCAGATTTTTTATTTTCCTGGAGAAGTCAACAAGTGCAGGATGGGTACTGACTGCTGAGACTCAAACAGTTGGCACAACTGTTTTGGAAGACGCAGTTATCCTCTAATGCTGAGGGGCTAGTTCAGAAATGAGCAAATAGCTAATGTAATTTCTTGCAATGTGCTAGTGGAGTGAACACATCAAATGGCAAAAAGCCAGCTTATAAAAGGATTTATCATTAAATTTTTATTTTTCTTCCAGAGAAATGGTAGAAAATGGTGAAAACTTCATTGAAGTGCCGCTGATTTTTGATTCTGTCGAAGAAGTGGATTTTTACACAGACTTTACATGTCTGGCCCAGAACAGATATGGATACCAAGTACTACCAACAAGGGTCAAGCAGGAAGGTAACTAGTTTGACTGCTTCTTTGGGGTAATTATTATCATTATCCTAATGCTAAATTATCATACAAACCTTTCATACTATCAGACCTAGTATCAAGGTGACTTACTGCCTGGTGAAAACCTGATTGCCTCCTTCACCTGTAGACTTTGAAATAACCTGCTCACAAAATACAGTTTTTGTTGGTCATTCAGTGACATTTTCTGCGGGGATAAGGATCTGTGTTCGTATATCTGTTCACTGGAGAGGGCTCCAGTTCAGATACACTCTGTGAAATGATGGCTTCAGTGAGACTACTGGTAGACTCCCACTGGATGTAGCAGAGCCAAATCCCCTCCAGTTCTTCAACAAGTATGAAAAAAGACAATAGCAGAATAAAGATCACAGTGTTGCTCCTCCTCATGCACAGACTAACAAGAAGTGTAAATGATGTTTGGTGGTGTTATTTTGGCTCCTGGTGATGGGAAGAGAAGCCTTAAGCTCAGTGCAGTTAATGCTGCAGTGTGATAGACTGCTGGCCAAGAACCAGCTGTAAAAACAATGTGAAGCAATGCTAACTGTTTCTTTGCATGATGTTGACGAATCACCCAAGCTTGCTCACACTGTCTTAGAAAGGCACATGAACATTTACAGTCTTCATTATGAGTTATAACTCATGACTCACTTCAGCATCCTTTGTTGAGCGATTTGGACTCACTTTGCTAAATGATGTGCTGCCCTTGTCTTCCATGAGCTACACAGGAATACACAGCCACAGAGGAGGCAGTCCATGAACCAATATAGGCTGGAATAATCCAAAATGTGGTGGATGAACACTGGTGTTGGAAATTAGCTACATTTTGGGGAAAAGCTCGGAGTCCTGACTTGGTCATTAGTAATTTATAAGCCACTCTATATGAGAAAATTAATCATGCAGCTTGAGGGTGGACCAGGTGGTGCTTTTATGTCCTGCTTGGAGTGTCTATCCTTTCACCAAATTGAGAGAAAGCACACAACCGCTCTGGGTAGGGGTTGGGAAGAGCCATGTGTGTGCAAAAGGACTGAACTTTAAATTCTCACCCTCTGTTATTTTCCAGTTCTTTCTCCCATCATCATAAAAAACTTTCCCAGAGCACTCAATCAATAGACCTCTTCCTTTCACTTCTTTTCCTGATCAGGGTGATCAACCCTGCTGGAAGGTTAATGTGCAGACATCCTTTTTATTGTGTTTTCTCCTCCTCCTCCTTGAACTTAGAGAACTATGTTCCTATGTTCCTTTTTTTTTTTTTGAAAATATTCCATTTCTTTACTTTTCCAGCTGTTGGCTTGTCCTGGTACATTGCAGTGATTCCTATCACATTGGCCTGCGTGATCGTGGGGGGGATATGCATACACAAATGCTGGAAGTGGAGAGCTGATAAAGGATACACAACAGCAAAGGTTTAAAATTTGCTTTATTCTCCAGCCTCCAACACAACAAGAAATCATCCTGGCTATCCTTCACATGAGACACAAACAGTCATTTCTGCTTTCCCAGCAGATGGATATATATCAGCTCGTTTCCTCTTCTCCGTCTTCTATGATCAGATGAAGTTTTAAGCTTTCATTTAATGCTGCCTAGACACAAAATACCCATACTTTGCATGGGACACAAATTACCATGGGACGTGCCCTGGACATTGGAAGGGTAGGGAAAAGGAGGTGCTCTCACCCTTTGTAATTCCACAGAAGATGAGAAAGCTTGCTACAGAAGGGTGATTCCACACTGAAGTGAAAAAGCAGTTTTCTTGTGCATCCAAACTTATTTTGTTTTCCTTCAGTCGAAAAAGAGTAATTTTTTCCTCTTCAAGAGCCAGCTACAGTTGTCATGGCAACTGTAGGTCTATGAACTTTTCCACAGAAAATGTCATAGTTTTCTTTTGTAGCAATTGTATTATTCTCTGCTTAAATGGACTATCTCAGAATATTCCTCCCCAGAGATAATTACATCAATATAACAGATAATTGTACACTGGAGAATTCAGTTCTGTTTATCTACCAATATCTCATAGCTAGGGATTCATAGGCAGCTGTAACATGTTGTTATCTCTGCCAAGAAAAGAATTTGGAGGAGTGTTTTAGTGTTTTCAGAGTTATTTGACTAATATAAAGTTTTATTCCTGGAAGCAATTGGACAGTTTGCCAGTAATAATGTACTTGCCCTTCTGTGACTCTAAGTTTTTCATGACTGGCCTGATTCTCTGCTCTGATATGCGTATAAAAGTCTGGCATAGATTCCCATAAACAATGAGTCTACACCAGTCGGAAGCTGGTGCAGCTTCAGGAACCTTCTGTCTTTCAAACTGAAGCATGCAAATCACTTACTCATGATGTAAAATGCTGTCTGTCAGGTTAATCTAACTGGATTCCACTCTTGACGTAAATCAGAAGGGAGCAATAATCAATGACCATGCTGTACTTTGAGGATCAGAATAGAACAGTAGAATGACTTGGTTACTTCCTCTTCCAAGAGATAAAACTTATGATAGCTGAGAAATTGTTCCATCATATATAATGTGAATTATCTCAATCTGTATGGGAGGGGAAGAGATTCAATCATAAGGTTGGCACCTCTCACAGACACCAAAGATAAAGCTTTTTGTTCAGGTAAATCAGAGATTTTTCTAACTCAGTAGATATTAACCCCCCCCCAAAAAAAAAATCAAGAAAAATGCTGGCTCCAAAGAAGCAAGTTGTAACGTAAGCATGTTAGGACTACATGTGGACCCACAAACCAGGGACATGAATAACTTGCGCCCATCTGGGACTAAGCATAATCTAATTCCTTTCCACTATAATTTATAGCTGGTTCAGAGTTTAGCCCAATAAATATCTGGAAGGATTTTGAAGTCTAGGATGAGGCTTGAATTAAGAAACCCTTCAATCTATTAGCAAGAACCTTCACATTTTGTGAGATTTAAGTCAAAGTCTTCTTTTAAGTGTTCTAAATGTTTGCTGTGAAGATACAGGTACAGATATTAGATTTCTGAAGCAGTCTGAGTCAAAGGCAGCCAAAGAAGACCACTGGACTTACTCCTTCTGAGTGCAGGAAGACAATGATAAACAACACATATATTTTATGGACTGATGGGAAAAAGGTGGCCATAGTGTGGAAAGCAGTCAATCCACTTGGATATCTGTTCTTTGAAGGAAGAAAACTATAGATTAACTGACCACTGCTGGAAGAAACATCAAAAATGGTTTAGGTACATCAGGAACGCTCATTTTTGTGAAGCAATTGCTAGCTGGGGAAGAAATTAGGTTTGCCAGTAACTGTAACCTTTCCAAATGTGATTTGTTCTTCCTATTCATATGTATCCTCCAAGAGTAGTGTGGTAACACATCTGGCTGTAGGCACAGGGTTGGATTTCACTGAGTTGTGGAAAAGCAGCAGAACTTTTGGTATATGGAGTGTCAATGCCATGAGAAAGTGAAATACCTCAGATGCTCCTCCAAACTAGAGAAGGAGAAAGAAATGTGAATGTGAGATAAAAATTAGGCATACAGAGAATGGATGTTACATAGTCAGGGGCATCTTGAATACAAGGGGGATGTAAAGAAACAAAGGTTTACCTTTTATGAAGTGATACTTGCTTCTCTGACTGCAGGCATAGTACTATTCGGCAGGCTTTCACCGCAGGGAGACTCGTTCAAGCAAACTACATAGTGTAAATATTTTACAGGTAGTCTTGAACAAGAGACCTACACAATGTAAATGTTTTACATAGATTTGTTTTGTTACAAACAAGGGTATCATGGTCTGTATCGGTTTTGAAAACGTCACGTGAAAAATGGACAAAAAAAATAAAACCCGAACCGAAGTGCTGGTGTGTGAGTTGGGTGGGGAGGAAGCCCTGAGATGGCCCTTTGGGGATGTCCACTCTTCCCAAGAGAGGTTTGATTTTGCCAGCTCTCTGCTGCAGAGGTACTTGTCCACTTGGGGCACAAGAGGCTCTGGCTCTGTGGGGCTGCGGGATGAGCAGCCTTCAGTCCTTCAGCTGCTTCTGCTTTCACCCTGTGGCAGTGCCTGGTCACACCAAAGAGGGACCGAATCCTGATGGGCCAAGCTCCCTTCTTGGCTGCCATCACACTCATGGCTGTCCTTGCTCTGCACTCCTCTGAGCATTTGGGCTCACTCTGGGCACCTGGTATCTCTCTCTGCCTACCAGCTGTTGAAGAAGTATTGTGTTCCTCCACTGACTTCTATTGCGAGACTTCTGGAATGGTAAGTTAACACAGATCGTCACTGTGGGGATATGAACTGAGCATGTGCTCCCCATACAGGGAGATCTGTCTTACTCACCTTTTTGTCTCTTCCTTTTTTTCCGTCAAAATTGAAGAGCACCCGTGATCACTTTACTTTAGGTAGGTCTATCCCAGGAAGTCCAGTCACTGATCTCGATGCACTTTGAGGGGAAAATGTCCTGAACCTCAAGGCAGATTGAGACTGAGGACTTACTTGTACTGGTTTATAATGAGACCTGAAAAGACATACAGTATCAGGGAACACCACCTCACATCAAAGATTCAGGGCTCTACACCACAATGTTTCTATTGAGAAAAATTAATGAAGTAAGGAGGATGAGGCCACTGCATTCCTGCGTGTGGGTTTATAGCATTTGCCAGAGAGCTCATCTGTCTGCAACAACTTCAGAGGCACACCTACAGAGGGGAAGAGGCTGGTGTCCCATGGTCTTGGCATGAATTAGCATCCAGGACAGAGGCTGCTCCTGCGGTTCTTTTCCAGCAACATAGAAGCACAGAATCACAGGCTGGTTTGGGTTGGAAGGGACCTTAAAGATCATCCAGTTCCAACCCCCCTGCCATGGGCAGGGACACCTCGCACTAAACCAGGTTGTTCAAAGCCCCATCTAACCTGGCCTTGAACACTGCCAGGGATGGGACAGCCACAGCTTCTTGGGACAGTATGAGTTCAGTTAACATCTATTTTCTTGTTGTGCTCAGCATATGCGACCTTATGTCAGCTATTCATCTAAATAGGCAGTATAACTAATATTTGATGAGAGTAGCACATAAAGAAAAGTGAACATAGAATTTGGAGAGCACCAAAAAATTAAATCTACTGGTTCCCAAACAAAACTCTTAAATAAATGTGGGAGAAAATGGAAATAAGAACTGGATCCACACACGGGGCTGGTTGTGGCAGATCAAGATAAGAAGGTTGGTTTCAAACAAATTTATTCTAGTAGCTGGAAAGGGAAGGTGTGTATGGGGGAGGGCAAGGAACATGTGGAATACCTTTGCCAGGAATAATGCTTTAAGTATGAGAATAGCTGATGAAAGCGTTTGATGATTATTCTGACTCAAGCCTGCAAAGCAAAAGGCCCAGAAGAGCAAAACAAAGTACGGAATAGGTCTTCAGGTTTGGAACTGAGAACTCTCTGTCCACTCGTAACCTCAGAGCTGCTAAATATAGCCTAGGGTGGGGTGCTTCTCATCCAGCCTTCACACAGCCAAAAGGAATACAGCCGGTCCAAGATAGCCATTGATGTTTCCTCTCCATTCAGTGGAAAAAGAGTTATCTCCAGTGCCTAAACTAAATGGGATAAATTTCCCTCTAGAGGTGCCTGTCTTTTTCCACCAGTTTAAGACAAAGTGAGACTAATCCATCCTGGATTACAGGAACAATTGTTTGTGGACCACTGGATTTCAGGTTTTCAGAGGGGTTGTAAAAAGAAACAGACTGAAGACCAAAGAAACCCTTTTCATAGGTGGAGCTGCTGGTCTTTCTTGGGAAATGGCTCTAATGCTGGCAGTTTCTTGGGCAGAGCAAGGACACAGGCTCATGCTAAGTTAAAGTACCATAAGAGGTTGGGGGGCAAGTACAAAGGTATGTATTATGGAATCCAATAAAAGAGTCAGGCTGAAAATATCTGGTTGTTGCCTTAGGAAAACATCTGTGTCCCATGGACCACGTGGCCATGAAGTGCCACAGCTATTACAGAAAGAAAAGAAAGAGCTGCTGTATGTATGCGGCTGAAGTACACAGAGCCTCCCCAGGACCAGGAGGAAGTCTGTGAGCTGGTGGGTCTCAGACACGCATGAGGTGGGGGGGCTGCCAGCCCTTTCACAGCGCTCAGCCAGCTAAGTTTCCACTGCATCCAGGCACTGTTAGGCTACAAAAGCGGAAAGGGAAAAATACTGCTATGTGCAAATGAAATATCGTAACGCCAGCCTGCTACTAGTGGACAAACAGGCTGTTGATAAGAAAACCACTAAAAGTATATATAACTCATTAGTCTGCTGTAGTGTATTCATTGCACTGAAAATTATAGTCTGTCTCATACATTAGCTAGTATATCTGATGTAAACAGCTTAATAAAGCAGACGAAATATAGCACCAGTCCATTTTTCAAGAAGGACGTGTCAGTATCTTCCATGCACCTAATAGTAACAGGGAAGCTTTTAAAAACTCACATAGATCCAAGCTCACTTGTTAGAACCTGGAAAATTTATCCATTACTGAATCCTCAACTGTTAAGTATTGTTTGGCTCTCGTAGCTGTGTGTTCCTCCTGGAGGTTTTAGGTTTCTGCGCTAGCCTAATTGTTTCAGAATCTGATGACAGCTAAAGGTGTACACAGCAAACTCCTTTGTAGTGTGTTGAAACAGTAGATGCCTCAGTCCTGACGCAAAGCAAAGGTCCTCTCTTTCTCACTCTCTTTACTGTTTTGTCACCTGTTGATCAATGGCACAGGCACATCACTTATGTGTACTTTAATTTCATAGATATGCATTGATTTCTTTGTGGATAATGAGACATTAGCCTCATACGTGACAGTGTTTCTGCCTCATGGGGCTTGAATGCTGCTATTTGTTTAAAACCTTAGATATCCTGTTTTGTCTTGTTTATAGGGGATTTATCTGTCTGCTAAGCTGTGGGATAAATGAATCATCCTGTTTGCTTGTTTTGGCTCCCAAATATGCTGTGTCATAAGTGCTAGAGAGGCCAGATTATGACTGGAAATAGTTGATACTATGTTTGTTTACTTGAAGAAAAATACTCTCGAAGTAACTTGTGGCTTTCAAGTTGTGGACGCAGCTGAACTAAATAATTAGAGGGTGTTATTATGTGTACCCTCAATATGTTGCTACCACTCTTTTCCTTTTTACTGGAACTTGCAATAGCAGGTCTCCAGAGTATTTGAGAACTCTCCAGGGGAGACAGAAGACAAGCCACAGTGGTTTCTCAGCTCTTGTCATCATAACCTGGATAGCAACCTGGGTAGCTTGTGAATGCTAGAGAGTAGGGTCTCTTCTTGTGGGTCGAGAATAGCTACCAGCTCAGAGGAGAAACAGATGACCTACCTTTGATCACAGCTGATGGAAGTTTACCTGCTGAATCTAAGCCAGCAAAATGCAGGAGGAAGCACAGTAAAGATCAGAGCTTCGTGTCTCCACCGAAGAGTGGTAGAGCTGTATAGTTGATTGCTTCTTGCTAAGAATGTCTTTTTTTGTTGCTGCATGGTTGTGGTGCCATTAAGGTAATATGGATTGTGTGGAAGAATGTAAGGATGAATGCAAGAGGGTGGCTTCTCATGGGGTGAGCTGTGAAGTGCTGCAAGAACACCTTGAGAATAGAGAACTTGTGAGAATAGGCACTATGAGCTTAGCTTCTGCCTGGAAAGGAAGAGGCAGGCCGTGGTAACTGCCTGTAAGCGCATACAGTAGGAGAGAGAAAACACAAGGGCATGTAGTTATTTCCACTTATGAAGGAGATTGGGATGAAAAATGCATAACCAAAATTAAGTTGGCCACTGATCATTGCAGCAGTGAGGTCTTGAAAGAGTTTCTTAGCAGGACTGATGAGTAGGAAAAGAAATCACTTTTAACCCAGAGCTAGGTACAGCTATGAAAGGGATTTGGTGTGTGGGACAGCAGGGGGTCTTCCTGCAGGGCTGCATTATGTCCTCTGGCTTTGTGCTTTTTATTTCCAATGAAAAAGGGCTGGACAGCTGAAGATAAAATATGATAGATAAAAAATCTAAGAGTTTAATTACTGTGTTATTATTATTTCCTCAGTTAAATCTCCAGTGCCCATATTTACAGCCCTTTCAAGCATGTAAGGGCTGGAAGATCAAAAGAATTAAACACTGAACACAATTGCTGGATGTGTCTTTGTAGACATGTCCAAAGTCCTAATCTGCTTTCAACTCTGCTGGGAGATGCCAGTTACCCATGGAAAATAGCCCTTAATGAGACTTGGCTTTCCTCGTGGAGGGAGTTATCCAGTCTGTAAACACAAATGTGTTGTAAGAGATGGTTAGCTCTTCATATGACCCAAGTGCCTATGTTATGCAGCAAAGAGGAGAAGGAGGCCCTTAAATGCTGCTCTGTTCTTTTTAACCTACAGTGTTGCAGGAGGGAAGTCTCTGTTGGGAATGTCAGGTCACCAAAAACAAGGGGCAAAGTGCACAGTGATGATGAGTGGCAGTGATACTGTTCCCAGCCCTGGAAGAGTGCTTTAGGACATAGAAACCAGCTGCTGAAACACAACTGGGCCTTGACAGAAACACTTTAGAGTTTATGGGATCATCTTTCAGGGTTATTGCCCATGCCTGGATGTTGTGGGTTTTTAACTTTAATTGTAAAAGAAGAATGCTGATTTACCAAAGTGCAATCCCCTCACCCCCTGTTAAACCAGTAACTCAAGTGTTTCATCAACTGTCTACCTAGTAAGGAACACACTGGTTATGCAAAGGCATCCTATATACACTGCGTATATGTCAGCAGCCAATTTGTAGTTTTGATTTAGCTCTTGTAATATTTAGCGTTTCAATTCATTCTGTTTGGTTTTGATTAAGAAAACTAATTGAATCCTGCTTTTACAATGATTTTTAAAAGTGGATCATGGGACTTTAGTTGTGTTATTCTGAAAACTGAATTATGATGGTGCAATGCTTTTGAACATGCCACAGCTTTTTTGCACAGGCAAAACATAATTTACAGAGATTATCCTTGGTCCTAGGTCTCTCCAGCCAGTTGGTCCAGCTTCAGCACTTCCTGTTTTTCCATCTTCATTTCATTTGTTATGCTTGTAGCATGTATTTCAGCAAAGGGACCGCCTGTACAACGAGCCTACTCAGGGTGGTGGATGGATTAATTTTATTCAGCTGTGCACCTTTATCAGTGTTGCAAATCCATGCATGGGGGTGATGAAGCCTCAATCTCTGCATGGATATTATCTCCATTTAACCACCTTCCACTGAGGAACAACCATTCAGAAAAACACTAGAAGCAGGCAGAACTCTTCCCTCCTGCTTAGGGGCTGTTCCAGTATGGAAATGGTGACAAAGAGCAAAGAGACCAGACCCAGTGCAGCTCACCTGTGAGCAGTAGTCATTTTGCTTCCTGTCTTCCCAGGACATCTTGTTGATAGAAGGATCAAGATGGAAGAAGGGGAGAAAGAAAAGTCCACTGTATCTTCTCATATCTTTTCCTTTCTTCTGCTCTGTCAGAACAGGGGAGGTAGGGAGGGGGGCACACTGTGGGACCCAACCACCTGCATAGGGAATAAAACCAAACAGTGCAACCTGCACAGTGAATGGGTGGAGACCTGAGTGGAGGTGTTGGGTCTTCAGATTTTGGTGTGGTGCAGACAGGACCTCATAGCTTAAGCCCTGTCAGCCTTGCAGGCTCTCTCTTCAGCTCTTTGGAGCCCCTGGGTTTCTGGGTACTCAATTTTTCTTTTCAAAACAAAGCATTTTGCTCAATTATTGAAAGAATCGCTGGAGGAGAAAAAGGATTAAAAACAAGTGGCCTGCTGACATAGGTATATTGTACCATAATATCACTGTAGCCTGAAACAAATAGGCTTTTATTTTGAGAGAAACACAACTCCTCCACCTTCCATTCTCCTAAATTCTACTCCTCCAAGTGGCCAGGGCACCCTGCCTGTCTTCCAGGCTCCATCTCTCGTGCTACTTCCTGTGAGAAACGGGAAAGCCCTGTTACTACAGTGGTACATCTCTATCTCCATGGCACAGCCCTATCCATTTCAGGCCATTTTCTCTGGTCAGCCAAAGTCCCAGGTGATGTCAAACCTGGTTGTTCCTCTTCCTGTATGGGTATTTGGATGCAGTTACTTTGATTTCAGTTCCTAATGTAGGGATGTTTTCCTCAGGGCTGAGGCAGTTCAGATTAGCTCATGAGGTGGGAGCCTTTGTCTCCTTGCTATATAACTGACATGAAATTGGGCACATAATTAACTTTTTAGATATCAACCAAAATATGTCACGAACTTTTTCAGCCTATCCATGTGAGCCAGGTAAAGCTTTGATGCATAAGATCAGAGATCATAAAGTGTTACAGTAGAATAATGTGAGGAATTTTAATGTTGGTTTGGGGTTGTTTTTTTCTTTTTTAATGCAGGTGTTGATAGTATTGTATTCTCAAACTTTTGCATTTCTCACGTCATTTAAATACTGTAAGAATGATGTCTCCAGGTTCATGTGAGAGAGAGAAATTTAGGTCATGAAATAAATGTCAGGTTCCTAATGAAACACAGTAGGTTGTTAAGAAGTGACTAACATAGTTGGAGCTTTTTTGACTTGGTCTGGACTTGTGCTTTTAGGACAACTAGTCAATGTGTGCATGTTTTGGCTGAAGAAAGGGACAATTTTGAAGTTAGCGCAGTTTATTTTGCTGCATGTGATTTGTTTGCTCACTTTTTGACCTTCTTTCTTACATTAAAAATCCATTGACATTGCTTACATTTGTGTTCACGAGCATAGCAGAATAGACTAAACCCAGCACTAAAGCTTGGATATTTTGGTTTGGCATGCTGTTAGCCTGAGGGGCGTATGCTTCCCTCTGAAGTAGTTTAGACCTTTGCAACTCACTGTTCACTAGCTTAATGCATTCTTTAAAAAAGAGCAACTAATGAAGTTGTTTGCTGTGCTCTCACAGGCACCGGAGAGCATTCCAGAACATCACAAATGCCTATGTTTCTTGAACCCACTGCCTGGACCTTGTGGCTCTCCATAGGTTAAAGCAGGGTCTCAGAAGCTATTTTTCAGACCCATGTTTGCTCTATGGGTTTGTGGAACTACTTCCTAAGCCTCTCATGGAATGCACACAAGTGCAGGATGAAAAGAAAGTGTCCAACAGTTCTAATGGTCAGCTAGATGAAACTTACAAAAACTTGTCTGTGTGTTTTGGGGTTGTTTTTTTGTTGACACCACAGTAACTCTGATTATATACTACTGCATAACAATAAAGAAAAAAAAACCCTCAGGAAGGCTTTCTTAATGTGCTCAGAACTATTGCTGATCTGCGATTACTTCATGTTCAACAGGGACATTAAAACCCAGCTGTCCAGTCAGCAATACATGCAGCTAACTTTCTTTGACCAGTATATTCCAAGTTTAATTACTGCATCATTTGCAAGAAATAATTTACTGATCCAGCTGGTTGTCAAAGGGTGGACACAGCATTTGTAATAATCACCCACGTCTGTTTGTTTTAAGTGGCTTGTTTGTCATTCCACAGGAGCTTTATGGCAGAGCTAAAGACGAAATCTGATTCTCAAAGACATCATTCACATCCTTAAAAAAAAATAACCAGTCTTCTCTTTCTTTTTCTCCAATCCCTGCTTCAACCCTTACCAGCTCCCTGCTTTTGCAGTGAGCAAGAAAGGAATCCTACCATGAACAACCTCATGGATTCAGTTCCATAGCTTGGTCCATACTGTGTTCTGCAAGGTGGAGAAAAGAATGTAAAGCATCATATATTTAAGGAGTGTAACTTAATGTGTCTGAATCCTCAATTTTTACATTGGCTAATTTCAGAAGACTTGACTTTGCAATCTTATTTTTGTTCTTCAAACACTTTTTTTTTGTGTGAGAATGTTACCCTAAAATAGTTCTTTGTTTATTAAAATCACAGTGGTAAGTTGAATGTTAGTCAAGACAGACCTGTCTGGAGTCAAAGGGATGGAAGATGTCAATTAGAGAAACGGTACTGCAGTGGATATAACACATTTGTTGTGGGTGGACACAAAAAGACTGCTATTCAAAATAAGGGATTGTGGTGTTATTTCTACTGTTTGCCTCTTGCATGACCACTTCTTCCACCAGTCCTGACCCTTCCTTTACTGGTCATGACTCCCTACCTCTGTCCTCTTCTGACTGTACCCAGTCTCAATCTCCACCCTGACGTTTTTCGCTTCTCTACTTCCTGTTTTTTGGGCTAGCTGTCTCTTGCAACTTGGCTACGAGGAGATAAAATATGAAATCATGCCATGTGTTCTCGTTCAGTATGTCTGTACTCCTTTCCTGGCATCATTTGAGAAGGAAAGATTTTCCACAAACATCTGCCAGCTGATGACTGCTTAAACTGGAATAAAGCTCCTTGGTTACCATAAAGATGCACTTTTCCTTCCTTGTATGAGAACAAACCTACACTTTTTCTAGGAAAAGTGTAAGCTAACACCTAAGGTCACTGGATTCTTGAGCTGCTTTTTTCAGAAACTTTTAAGATCTTTGCGTCTTAACTTGCGTCCCTCCACACTGCATATACACCATGTCTCTGCACATATAAAAGGGAGAGATTGTGTTTGGCTTTGAAATGTACTATCTGTCTCATCCAAATCTCAAGACAGAGGTCATTTGTCATTCTCTGTTCTGACTTACGCTATGACAACCAGACCTATAGACTGAAATCCTATCTTTTTCTTCAAATGTGAACTTTGATTCCCTGAAATTGCAGTGTATCTAAGTTCTGCACATCCTGCACCTTGGTCTGTAGATCCAAGACAAGCAACAACTCCACCTCCTGATTTCTAGCATTTTCTAGCCCTTCAGGTCTAATTCTATGTGGCCTGAAAATTTCCCAAGTGCGTACAGTTGGAGGCTGATATGTGTACAGGAGTGCATGTTGTAGAGTGATGTGCTGTTAGAGCTGTGATGTGCTACTACAGCTGTGCTGATATTCAGACTTCTTCCAAGAGACAGTCTTCTACTAATGGGCAGCCTGAAAAGCTGGATTTTAGCATGGCCATGGGTGTTAGTGGCTCCTGCCTTTAGAATCATAGAACCATAGAATAGTTAGGGTTGGAAAAGACCTTCAGATCATCTAGTTCCGACCCCCCTGCCATGGGCAGGGACATCTCACACTAAACCATGCCACCCAAGGCTCTGTCCAACCTGGCCTTGAACACCGCCAGAGATGGAGCGAACATTCACAGCTTCCCTGGGCAACCCATTCCAGTGCCTCACCACCCTTACAGTGAAGAATTTCTTCCTTATATCTGGTCTAAACTTCTGTTTAAGTTTGAATCCATTACCCCTTGTCCTCTCACTACAGTCCCTAATGAAGAGTCCCTCCCCAGCATCCCTGTAGGCCCCCTTCAGACACTGGAAGGCTGCTATGAGGTCTCCACTGCAGCCTTCTCTTCTCCAGGCTGAACAGCCCCAACTTTCTCATCCTATCTTCATACAGGAGGTGCTCCATTCCCCTGATCATCCTCGTGGCCCTCCTCTGGACTTGTTCCAACAGTTCCATGTCCTTTTTATGTTGAGGACCCCAGAACTGCACACAATACTCCAAGTGAGGTCTCATGAGAGCAGAGTAGAGGGGCAGGATCACCTCCCTTGACCTGCTGATCACGCTCCTTTGGATGCAGCCCAGGATACGGTTTGCTTTCTGGGCTGCGAGTGCACACCGCAGCTGGCTCATGTTAAGTTTCTCATCAACCAACACCCCCAAGTCCTTCTGTGCAGGGCTGCTCTGAATCTCTTCTCTGCCCAACCTGTAGCTGTGCCTGGGATTGCTCTGACCCAGGTGAAGGACCTTGCACTTGGCATGGTTAAACTTCCTCAGGTTGGCATCAGCTCACCTCACAAGCGTGTCAAGGTCCCTCTGGATGGCATTCCTTCCCTTCAGCATATCAACTGGACCACACAGCTTGGTGTCATCGGCAAACTTGCTTCCGTGGGAAGGGGAAAGACCAGATCTAAGCTGAATTTTAGAGTGGGACACTATGAAATTCCAACCCAAAAGGATACCATGGCATTCCAGACTGCAGTGCCTGAAACAGTTGGGGAAAAAGGCAGGGGGACTGTCTGGTCCTGTGTCTGGCTCGGGCACTATCACTGTTTTCTTCTGATGAGTGGCTAATGTAAGAGACAGGCTTATCCCAAGGGCTGGGGAGAGGAGCTCCTGAGACTGCTGCTTCCTGGGGAGGTTGTTTGGCTCCCTGTGCTCTGGCTTGCTTTTGCCCGTTTCCTAGAATGCAGTGTGGTTCTGCATCCCTGGAAGGGGGAGGATTTGGGAAGGGTGGAGAAGGGGCAGCTCTACTTAGGTCTCCTTCCCCAGTCCTTTCTGTGAAGAAATAATCTAGTTGTGCCTAGTTCTGTCTGTCACTTTCCTATGTCTTGTGAATTCAGGCTTTGTATCTGCAGCTATGTCTGTTGATCCTAGTTCTCACTTTTTGCACAATGCCTTTTGCAACTCAAAAGAGAGTTGCCTTATACAACCTTGTTGATCCTTGCCTACTTTGAAACCTTCCTTTGCATTGACATTGTCTGACAGTTTTGTCAGTTTTGGCAGCAGCTGGCAGCTCTTTCATACTCCTTTTTATGCCATAGGAAAGCCTCAGATTTCCTTCCAAATGGATGCTAGGCTGATTGCTTTCTTTGGGTCAAAGATTTTCCCAGTCTCCTGAAACTTGTGGTATTGATTTACTTATGTCATTCCTGATACATAATGACACAATTAGACAAAATGGAAGAAATGTGAGAAATATACTTTGTGATAGTTCATTTCCTGCAAACAGATTGTATCAGAGAGCTAAATATGTCCCACATGAGAAAAGTCTTTCGACATAAACTGAAAAAAACCCAAATATCCTTAGGAGTTAATATCTGATTTTCAAGAAAGATTTGAAGTTCCTTTACTTCAAACGAAAAAGATTTCTTTTGAATCTATTCTATTTTATTATACACATGCCCTATAGAAACAGTATATATATATTTACTTAAGATAGGATTTATCCCTATATCTTTATCCTATACTCTTTTTCACTTTATTCTTCTTTTTCATATAATTCCTCCTCTTCTCTTTTTCACAACATAT
The DNA here is from genome assembly GCA_017639245.1 of Myiopsitta monachus. Classification (NCBI taxonomy): domain Eukaryota; kingdom Metazoa; phylum Chordata; class Aves; order Psittaciformes; family Psittacidae; genus Myiopsitta; species Myiopsitta monachus. Next base: position 40,987,588 of record CM029927.1, read on the forward strand.
AGTGAGGTATTTTATTACAATCTGGCCAGCTAATATCACAGCTAGATTATATTAGGATGCTGGTTTAGAAGAGTATGGGAGAAGACAAAAGAGGCACATACAAAGCTTTTGGCTGCACAGCCAAATTATACATGATTCTTCTGAAGTCCAGAAGGAGATGGAAGGCAGACTTGTTCAATGTTTTTGGTTAAAAATAATAAAGAAAAGAGACCTGCTGGGAAAGAAACAGAGGAGGACAGAGATGACCCGGCAAGTTCTGGGAATGTGTTAGTAGCAGCTTATCATTGTAGATGTAGAGGAAGTTAATAGATAAGGGACAGTAATTAAATCTGTTTGAAATTTGATTCAGCCAGAGTTCAGATGGTAATGTGAGTTATAGGAAACTACAAAACAATAGCATTCCAAATAAAGGAAGGAAGCCCTGAATCAATGCAAGGCAGACAGGTAGGAAGATATCTTTGGAAGCAATTCCAAGGAGTATATTATGAGCAAGAATTCATGTAAGAGACAAATAGCTGATTAAAAACAAGGTGGGTTTGCCAAGAACAAAACATGCCTTAACAGTTCTGTTTCCTCTTTTCCAGGATAACTGGCTTAATGTTAAAGATGGAGCAGTAGCTGTGGTATATCTCAGATTTAGGAAGGGTTTTGAGGGTTGCCATAAGTAAGTTAGGGAACTGTTGTGGAGATGATGGAAATGTAAGGTTGGAGCTCAGCCAGCTGAAAAGCTCTACTCATGGAGTAGTCAACAATGGATTTCTGTGAAATGGGATATTCCAGGACAGGGTTGCAAAATTAATTACTGCAAATGGTTTGACTTTAGCTTATCTTAGGTAGGTTACAATGTTGGTGATGGACTAGGAATAGTTTCATGAATTTATGCTTCAAATTACAGTAAGAAAGTATGGAAGCACTTTGAAGATAATCAGCAAAGGTCAAAGTGAGTCTGTTATGTTTGGGTGACATGACGATAAATCCAAGAAAAAAAAATGTCATGAGGAAAAATTTAGATGTATTTGGGGAACTGATTAGGCAATAGCTGCTCTGCAAGAAATATGGAAAACAAAGTCAATCAGAAATTGAATTAGTCAATAATGCAAAGCAGTTGCAACAAATGCGATTTGTAGTGACGTACTAACAGGGATCTTTTTCATAAAACGTGAGAGGTATTTATTCTACTCTGTTCTTATAAGGAAAACATTTTTTGGCATTCAAATTTTATTGCATTTTGGATTCACGTTTTGAGAAAGATGCACATAAATTGGAGAGAATCCAGAACATAGATCCAGGAAGAAGAGTTTGGAAAAATATGATTCATTTGGAACAAGTTTAAACTGCTGAGTTTGCTCATATAAAAGAAGACTAGTTCATATAAAAGAAGTGAATATTGATAACATGATAACAGACTTCCAAGATGGCCAAAAGATAGCAAAAAGCTGGGTTACATGTTCAAGGGGTTAAGACATGCAGTAATCTCTTAATTTTTGCATGGAAAAATAAACATTTACATAGTCCATTAGGGAAACCTTGTTCTACATTAGAAAAACTCTACAGCTGAAGCAAGTTTTTCTAGTTTAAGCACAGAAATAGACTATGGTGGGGGAGAATATGAAATCTTTATGATTATGTTAAATATCCATCAGGATGCTGCAGATCTACCAGCCATACTTCATGACAAAATCACAGGTTAAATGACCTTGTGAAATCCCTTCAAGCTACAGCCCAGCTTTTTCCCCCAAGGTCCTGTGCAAGGGTTTATAGAGTCATTTCCTCTTCTAGGTAGCAGTGTACCTGTTCATCAGTTTAACACATCAGGTCCTTCTTTAACAGGCTTCTGTCTGTAGTTCCACCAGCTTTATCAGTTTTTGTGGACTTCTCCGGAGTTAACCTCTTCCCTGTGTGATCTAAAGTAGAGATAGTTTTGATTCATTGTTAATTCTTTAATACATCAGAGCTTGTTCTGGACTGTGCTAGAAACATCCCTTAAAAAGAAAAACGTTGGTGGCAAAAGCAGACTCAACCTCCAAGGAAGTCTTTCCAGCAGCCTGTTTTCCCTTGACTTCAGGCTAGGGACAGATAAGTGGTTTAACCTATTCACAGAAATGCCATGTATACTTCTGGTACTCTAAGGCTGTATTTCATTGTTGAATGTATGGCATACAATCTGAGAGGCTTTCCTTTGGAAGCCTTCAGTGACATTTACAAATAGCAGTATGCAAAAATCACCTGAGCACTCCTTCCACATGCTTCCACCTTTCTAATCTGTCAGCAGAAATACACATTTTATATACATGTGCAATTCAATTTTAGTTCAGGTTCACAGATCAAATAACAATATAGAATCATAGAATCATAGAACAGTTAAGGTTGGAAAGGACCTTAAAATCATCAAGTTCCAACCCCCCTGCCATGGGCAGGGACATCTCACACTAAACCATGCCACCCAAGGCTCTGTCCAACCTGGCCTTGAACACCGCCAGAGATGGAACGAACATTCACAGCTTCCCTGGGCAACCCATTCCAGTGCCTCACCACCCTTACAGTGAAGAATTTCTTCCTTATATCCGGTCTAAACTTCTGTTTAAGTTTGAATCCATTACCCCATGTCCTCTCACTACAGTCCCTAATGGAGAGTCCCTCCCCAGCATCCCTGTAGGCCCCCTTCAGACACTGGAAGGCTGCTGTGAGGTCTCCACGCAGCCTTCTCTTCTCCACACTGAACAGCCCCAACTTTCTCATCCTATCTTCATACGGGAGGTGCTCCATTCCCCTGATCATCCTTGTGGCCCTCCTCTGCACTTGTTCCAACAGTTCCATGTCCTTTTTATGTTGAGGACACCAGAACTGCACACAGTACTCCAAGTGAGGTCTCATGAGAGCAGAGTAGAGGGGCAGGATATACCTATATAATTAACTTTGTGATTTTGCATTTCCAAATGAACCAAAGAACCTTTATTTAACTTTTCTTTTTGCAGTTCTTTTTTTCTTCTTTCTTTCTATATAAGTTTCCACCTTATGTTATTTGTTTTTACCAGGGAAACGGGACATTTCTTTACTTCACTGTTTGTTTTTTGGGTGATTTACACAGTGGCTATTTTGGCTGCAGGAATTTGGACGTCAGCAGCTAGTCAACAAACAGGTTAGATTATTGAGATTGACACTTGTATTGATCATGCAGCCTCTAAAGGTTGCTCAAGGCTTTTCTATTGACTTTTGGTTCTGATTGTCCTGTAGTAGTTTTGTAACCAGTTTCAAATACACACCTTTGCGCTTTACAGGTAAGTGAATCCCTGTAATCCCCTGATATTAATTGGAAGAAACTGAAAAAAAAAGCAACTAAAAATGTTTTTTTAAAAAAAAAACCAAAACAAAACAGATCTGAAATTCATAGTTCAGAGCTACAAGGTCACAGTCAGTGTTCAGCTTTCTAATGGTTATAGCACCATACGAAATATCTTTGCTTAATTGGATCACTGCAGGACCTTTTCCTAATAAAGCTAATTGTAAAGCAAACACCTTTAATTTTTTTTTTCCTTTTTCTTTCATTTTTTCCCCTTTTTGTCCTGTTTAGTTGATTTATGGGACTTCAACATGCTAAGGTTGAAAATCAGGTAGAAGAAACTCAAGTTATATTTTAGGGATAAATACAATTGCAATGAAATAAGGAAGAACTTTTCCTCCCCTTACCCCCACCCTTCTGGGGAGGGTCAATTGATAGAGGTTGGCATGAGCTGCTGCCTACACCTGGAGAGAAGTGCTGTGTCTACAACTGGCACATCAGACTACGGAGCTGAAAGAAGATGTTCTGGAGAAGCACCGTAACAGGAAAACAGGAGATGGAGCCTCCAGGGAGAGCAAAACCTCATCCCATCCACACACACTTTCCCTGTGCATCTTCACTGAATATACCATAAACATACTAGCTGCAAGTACATGGCTTGGCATCCAGCTGGGTTGGGTTATACAGGGCTGAAATGCCTGTAAGGATTAGTCAAAGGCTGGCTGAAATTTGCGGTGATTAGCAGCTGAGTGGGGTGTGATGCTGTCAACACCAGCAGCAGTGGAAAGAACAAGGTGTGATAGCACAGAGCAGCTTTTGATCCAGTGATGCAGATGGCAATGGAGTGTGCTGGAGAAGATCCCAGAGTTTTCAAGTTTTCTCTTAAAAAAAAAATAGAACGGTGACAGAAGATATCATGCAGAAATATCGTTCAGTAATAATTTGGCTGAAGAATAACTGTTCAGTGGGAATTTGGCCTGAGACTAATTGGCAGAAACCTGGAACACACTGAGATGAGAAGCTCATTCTTAATTTCTGATGGCTTGCCTGTATTCCAAAGGGCACGCAGCTGCCCTTTCAGTTCAACTCTAGCTTGCTGATTGCTGTTAACCAAAATGTGCCTGTCATTCAAGTATGCCCTACCCTGTCCCAGCACAGCTCAGGAGCCTCTTTGGCTGTTTCTTTTCAGCAGCTGCATTACTTTTGAATAAGCTGAGACATAGCTGTGCCACTCTGACAGCTTTGGTAGTAGTGCCTAATTAAATACTTGTCATATGGTACCATTCAAAGTGTGCTAGATGCAGCCAAGTAGAACAAACCAGGCTTGTCCAAAACCAAAACAGGATTTAGTGTCATATGCTTTTAGTCACATGATTTAGTTTTAGGTAGTCCTGCCTAAAACTAAATAGTAGAAGGAGGAGGGAGTTGGACCCAATAATCCTTATGGGTCCCTTCCAAGTTGAGATATTCTGTGATTCTAAAAGTTTGGAGACTTATGCCGGAGCAGTGATTCTGGAAAGAGGCAGTGCCGGGAGGAAAGAAAGACAGATTGGAAGCAGCATGACCAGAGTAAGATTAACTATAGGTGTTCAGTTAGCCCCTTTGTTTGTTTGTTTTTCTTTTCTTAGTACTGTCCTAGCTTCAACACCACTTCTCTTCAGATTAAGGACTCGGTGCATATACGAGCTCTATGGATTGCCTGAACCCAGAAGTGAAAAGGCTTTATAAGAGCCAGGTCAGGAAAGATATGCAATGAATAAAGATTAAGAATTGTGGCTTCCCAAAAAACAGTGGAAACATCTTTAGTAGAAACTGTGCACGTTTCCAGCTGAGCTTGAGATTGCTAAGGGCAATTGTGGGTTGTTACTGTGGGCTGCAGTTTGCACAAAATCCGTATACACTAGTGATTGCACTCCAGCAGTCGCGCAGTTAGTTACTCATTATTTCTGCTGCATTAGTACCCCAAGCAGGATCAGGGCTACTGTCTGTACTTCCCAGAATATGAAGCAAAAGAGAAACCAATTTGCCTTTATAAAGATATGCATTCTTATGTGTCTCTTCAAACCTATTTAAAACTCCAGCCATTCTCCAGTTTTCCATTGACATTGCCCTGCAAGTGGTGAAAGCCTTTCCAATAACTTTAGTCAGAAGTAAATCAGGTCTGTAAGTAAAAGAAGCCATGTGAAAGAGGTGCACACTTCACTGGGATACATAGCCCTTTCATGTGCAGAGTTCTGCAATGAGCCTGGCTTTCAAAAGTGAAGGAAAAAAGCACATCATGTTTTTTTGGGAAATCATCCTAAAGAGCATTTGGTCATCCTAAAGAGCAGATGCCTTTTCCAGTAAATCCATTTTCCCAGAACTCTTGCAAAAAAGGCTCAGAACAAACAGGACTCATGCTGGAGAACAGCTTGCTGGAGCAGTTCTTGAGTAGGAAGTGTCTAAAGGCTAATCTTGATAATTAGCATGCTCATAATGGAAAGCAAATCTTGCTCCCAGTCATTGGTATGACATGTGAGCAGATGCCACATTGAACCTGAATGAGGCATACAGTTTCTAGGGATGTATGGTACTGGAGGCATACAACAGGGTACAGTCCTATTCCCACTCAAAATAAGGGCAAAGCTCCCACTAACTTCAGTCTCATATCCTGCAAACATATACACAATGAGAATTTCCCTGGTGTCGGATTATGAGTATGAATGGGATATGTGAAGAAAAGCAAGCCTTCACTTGACTTACGCTCCCATAAATGTGGGTTTGGCAGCTTCCCACTTTTCCTTACCAGCCCTTAAAATACTTGACTGTTAAGTTCCTATTACAGGAAGATTATAGTTACATAAAAGAATGAAAGATTTCTTCCTTAAGGACAGGTGATTGCAGCTCCAGATAGGCTCTATCTGCCATAACATGGGCTTGTGTACTGCAAACCAGAGCTTTGCTTTTTTGTGGCTCATTTAAGGTCTGGATAATTCATACTGGAAGGAGCAGGTCAGCCCTCAATACACTTTTTTCTCTTTCGTATGTCAATGACATAAATGGTAAAAACACAGAGAGAACTTTCTGGTTTTGGCAGGCCCTGCAAAGGCAGAAGACGACAGCATCAGTGCTTCAGCAGTTGGGATAATTGTTAGCTACCATGTAGTGCAATGGTTAAATATTGGTATGGCTGGGCTCAAATTAAAGCTGTTCTGACTGCAAGTGCTTTAAAACTTAAAGAGAGACAGAAATTACTTAATTAGGCATCTTTATAAAATAAGATGGCAAGTTTTCCTTCACTGTCAGGAGGCCTGTGTCACTGGAGAAGAGCAGAGTTTTCTTGATTAAAACTTCAGTCAGTGGGAAATACCAATTTATTAATACCAAAACATCCTTAAAAAAATTAATTAATTTCAGCCAAATTAATTTCCAGGAAGAACCTTTACAGGCTGAATTCTTTGTCCTAAAGGGAGTGAAGCATGAGACTGAAACTCTCTTACCCCAGAAATGTTGGCTTTTCTTCAGGAGCTGCAATGTTCTTTAGGCTTTGTGGTAAAAAAATCATGAAAATTTCATCTTCAACCCCATGTGCCAAGTAAAGAAATATCCAGTTTTTTGAGAACTTCATTGAAACGCTGGGTTGTTTTTTTTTCCTCATAAATTCTTTGGATATTGGAGTGCATTTCCACAGGCATTTCTCAGTAATTCAGGTAATTCTCTGGTAGTTGCTCCTCCAGTTCATGTTCAAGGAATTATTGGAACATGTGGCTTGCCACAGATCTTTTGGGATTATCTCTCAGTCTGTACTGATAAGGCAATAAGAAAGAGCAATGTTTTAGCAACTCACTTGGCCTCTTCAGTCTGCGAAATCAGTCATAGACTGTAGTAGCTGGAACACTGCTGGCATGACCAGCTTCAGTGTGTCACAGTGAGACATACTTGTGCTTCTTGCAACATTAGTCTTGGCACTCATATATGAGTCAACTGCAGAATGGATGCAATTGACACCAGAATGGCTTAATTATCATGTCTAACACTGAGCTCAAGAATGCCATGGGAATGCAATTTCTGTGATGCATTTGATATTGCATGTTACCCCCTTTTCTCTCATGTCTAGCACGAATTTCTCCCATCATCTGTAGAGTAACAAGGGTTTGATTTCCATCTAAACCTGAGACAAGCTGCAAAGTCCTATATCAGTTCTAGCCTGGAAACACTTTCCTTCTTCTTGAATGATAGCACCAGACTCCCACAAGGGAAAGAAGAGACTGGCATTCTCTTCCTCCCCTCGCTGTCAATAGGAGTTCTTTAGTCTGCAATTTCATTTGAGTGGTGTTAAGCAAAAAAATGATGGCATATCACACAGTCTGATGCTGGTTCAGTTCACTGGTGAGGCTCACCTGCCAGGAGAGTTCTCAGGGGAATCCTATCAACATCTGTGCTGGGATCAGGGACTTTTGCCTTGTTATTCTCAAACAGGAGAGGTGACAGCCTCTGGGCATGCTACAGAATTAATTAGGCTAGTCAAACGCATTAAAATGTGCTCTAAGAACTATGGAAGGGTCTGACTGAATTTTCGCACATTTTGTCTGATAAAACAAGAGATGTAATTTTGGCGTGGAAAAATACAAAGTCTTTCTGTGCCTGTGGAAAAACCTTACTAGCTCTACCAGTGGCTGGCTGTTCATTAGCTGTCTGTGTTCAGGAAAGGCACATTGATATCACCGTGACTTGTTCTCTGAAATCATCAGCTCAGTGATTAGCAGCAACGTGTCTAATGGTCTGCCTGGTATTGTTCAGAAAGGCACTAAAAAGGTCCAGATTCTGTGTAGGGTTGGGTACCTTAAATAACATTGTGTGGTTGCATCAAAGCAAGCACATCGATGTCTAGGAAAGAGTAGTTCTTGTTCTCCCACCATCACCAAAATACAGCACAGAGAGGGGTGTCACAGATGACTGTGGGTGGCTTCACTAGGAGGCTCTTCATCTTGGAAATCTGAGATCCTCTGAGTCATGAACAATAATGGAGGAAGTAACTAGGAAAAGATGTGTTCATTCTTCCTCACATAACCAGAGAGAAGGGTGCCTAGCTAAATTATTGAGTGGCAGGTTACAAAAAGAAGCAGCAGAATGTTCCTTTTTAATCACAATTGGTGTTTAATGATTCATGTGCAAGGCATTTCCAGGGGATGTTGTGGAGGCAAGAAAGATACAAAGTTTAAAAAGGGACTAGACAGAGCTATGGAGGAAAGTTAATTAGTAACTATTGAATAAGGGCATAACCTTTTGCTGACGGGATGCCTGAAGTGCTATTACTGGAATATAGGAGTGTACAACACATACCAACTTTCATTAGCCTCGCTCCCTAGTAGTTTTTACAACTAGCTGCAGCTGGCCAGAGTTAGAGACAAGAAGCTGTTTCAAGGACAGTAAGGCTTTATATGTCTGCCCCTGCCACACCGGTTCTAGCAAGGGGCAATTTTTAGATGCTTCTGCTTTGCTACCCCATAAGCTGCTATGCAGAATGAATATAGGTGAATGATTTGGCCTGTTTCTCACAGCAGTCATTTTAATCAGTGAATGCTAGGAAAAATGAGGATTAGCTTCACTAGAGACAAATGCAGAATCAGCATGAGATCAGACAATGCCCTATCTGTGCACATCAATGTAAAGGAAAGTGGGAAGGTAGGGCAACGGAAAAAAGATATGAAAACGTTTAAAATCTACATTAAATATTAATTCCATGACTCTGTGCCTAAAACAGACTCTCAGTCAGTTATTCAGTGGACGCATTAGAGAATGAGGTTAAAACAAACAACTTAATGTGCTGCTTCCTGGTTATCATAACATAACAAAGTTTTAGTTTCTGCCATCTTCTGTGGCTCCTTAGAGACACAGCTGCTTAGTTTCCTGTTTGGACTTCCTAAAGGATGCAAGCAGTAAATGATGCAGCATAATGAAGGGATTATCATCCAGACAGTGCTTTCTCTTTTCCTTTGGCTCTTCTCCAAAGTTGGCAATAATGTTCAGGAGTCACAAGAGTGAGACAGTGTGCTGCCTGCATGCTTCGATATTTGGACAACTTGTGTTTGTGCACAGGGCGTTTTAATCTTTTCCAAATGAAAGGGCTTTTGTCATTAATTTGGTCATTAGCTTATTTTAAAGGACCAACCACAGATCCGCATTCTTTGCTAGAAGTTTGACCAGTCAAACAAGAAAGAAACAATGAAGACAAAGATCCTGTTCTGCTTGTGATAAAACAATCTTTGCATTAGGTAACATTAGTCAAACATTTGACATCTTTATGAGTGTTTCTAAGTTGACATGTCTTTTTGATGTCCTCTGACTCCTGGTTAGGAGCTAAACCAGAGTTGGTGAAAGACAGTAGAGTTCTCCTCATCATCATAGACCTGGGATGAGATCTGCAATCCATAAACATAGATATATAGTTGAATTTGTATTCTCCAGTGATTTCTCATCATTGAAGGCATTATAATGGGAATATACAGTTAAATGGCTTAAATTAATTATGTGGATTGTAAATGGAAAAGTCAGACTAAAGATAGTCTATCATATTGAGGTATGAACACCTGGTAAATACATGCATAGTGAGAATGATACTAGATAAACCCCTGATATCTGCTGGGATAAAAACGTCACAGCCAAGTAGTGACAACTGCCGCACAGGTCTTTTGCTAAGATCATCACCCCGAACAAACATGCAGAAGCTGTTAATGGGTTTTTTGTACAATTGCACAGTGAAAATCAAACCATATGAATTGGCTCTTCTTTCTAAAATTAGAAGCAAGTACCCTAGTGAGCCAAAGATTCAAGAGACCTATGGTATTTCATAGATGTTGGACAGGTATTACAGAAACCATGTTATGGGAGTGATTTAATGTTAGCTGCACTATTTTAAACCTCAAGTCATGCGCCTGTTAGCCCAGAGCTGCAGGTTTACATGAGTTCACATTGCTCACCTTCTGTCGGCTCAGATCTACTCTTCGTTTTCCTTTAGCCATAAACATTCAGCAAAAAGAAGCTATGTTTAAATTATCGTCATAGCATAATCTTGCAGCTGTGTTATTAAAATGCACAGAACAACCCCGTGATACTGCTGATATGAGTTAAATCTCACAAGCAATTAAAACTTTATATTCAGGTTCTCAGTCTACATCAAATTATTCACTGTGAAGGCGAAAGTGTGAAGTACTCCATGTAGTATCATAATCAAAATTTGGCTGACTACCTGAACTCTTAATTAGCTAACCTTTTTAGAGTGTCTCTAGACACAAAGGAGGCACATGCTGTGTTACTTCCTTAAGTTCTGGATTCCTAGGTATTCATATTGTGAATCTGAATAAAGGAAGAATATCACTTGAGCCTTCAAAGTGAGGTTTATTTTCCATAGAAAATTAGGGATGGGGGCTCCTTACCATATACTGAGGTGTCTCCGCAGCATGGATTCAAAGCATGGCTGAGGCCTGTAGCTGAAGCACATGGACTCACTCCACCCTCAGGTACTGAGACCTCAGGACTAGGTGCAAGTTGAACTACAGGTGTCTTCACAAAATCAGTGCAAAATTTAAACAGAAGGTGGGGGAAGACAAAAATTGTTGGAAGCTAGGTTTATCATAATCTTCACAAATTGTGGTCTTTCCCACAAGACCAGCCTACATTGCTCAGGAACTTTCAAATGCTTAGGGCTATAGTGTGCTCCCAGTTGCCACGCTGCACAAAAAAAGTTTCTGTTTTAACAAACTTCTTTCTTTTTCTGTGGCTTATGTGGTCCCATTGCTGTAATATCCTTAGCTTATAAAATTAAACATTACAAAAGCCATGTGCAGAAAGAAATGCTGCCATCCCCACGGGAATACACAGCACAGAATGATGGCAGTGTCTGCACCACCTCATGGGGTTTCCAGTTCCATTTTTCATTCCAGTTTTGGGGGACTTCAGATCACTTTATCTCTTGAAACTCCAAAAATATCCTGCACAATATCTCTCTTGTGTTGCTTTTTTGACCTATTTGGTTAACCAAAATTCAGCATCCTGTGGATTGTCTCTGTCAGGAGGAGAGATTGATGATGGACTCAGATATCTTTGATGCACTTCTGTTTGTTCATGTTTTGCAAATAAAGTCATATTTCCTGACCGCAGAGTGTTTTGCATAGGAAACTGTTCTTACACACAGCTCCAAATCCCTTTCAGTGAGTTTTATTAGATAGCTTATTAGATTTATTCTTGAACTATAGGTTAATTGTGGTTGTGTAATGCAGATTTAAATTATATGCTGGGTATACAACTTATTAACAATTAGCTGAAGTTTGATGGTTGATGTATTTGAACAGTTTGCAGGAAAGCAGAGCTTTAGGCTGATCACTACTACTAGTCACTCTTTTGACCTATGGGCTCACAGAAAATTGCACTGGAACAGGAAAGCATCTTTTGTAAGCCTGTGAAATGAGACTGCCATGCAATGATGTCTTGTGAAGTAGCAGGAACAAAAGCACAGGTGGTCACCTAGTAGTATTTTGTTGGACAAAAAGCAGAAAAACAGAATGCCTGAAGTACCAAAAACTGTGGCCAGTCACCAGAAACTGGCTGCAGAAAAAAAAAGAAAATGCAGAACAAACAGCCTGCCTTAACCCAGGTAGGATTTGGCATCCTGCAAATTACAGAGAGGGTATCTATTGCAGGAACCGATAGATCCAGACAGCAGTGTTGACCTGACTACCTATCTTCTGTTTTTATAGAGCTGACATCTGTGAAAGAGACACTAGAGAAGGGGTACTGGGTCTATATGTTTGCCTAAGAAAATCTATACAGTGGCTTGTAGACATCGAACAGTTCTAAGGCTGATGCTCTCCTTTCCAGGCAGCTTTTGTGGCTACTTCTTAACAGTCTGAGCGCCACAAGCTATTCCCACGTATTTTATGCCTATGCTTGTGCGACGTTTGCTACACATGATGTGACATATGACCATGCAGTTAAAAGCATGACTATAGTGTTTGCTACCTTGTCCTATAAAGCTCTTCTACGAGTCCCAGCTCTCTGTCCCAGACATCTCTCCTGAAGAAGAGACATACTTATGACATTGAAGCATGGGATGGCAGAAAGTAGTTTTTTTTTTTTTTTTTTGTACTCAAGCTCTGCTAAAAAAGAGTAAAATACAACAGCTACACAAAGGGATGAGGTGGAGTCCCAGAGTTTGTCTTTCAGTGGGACTTCCAGGCTTGGAATGGACAGCTGGCAGGGGTCAGAGACATTGTGATCATGGACATTTCAGTAGACACAAATCTATGGGCACAGGATGTTAACAGAATGTGGGGTGCATGTTATGATGCTCTTGCAAGTGTTTATACCCTTCTGGAACTGGAGGCAGACCGAAAGAGAGCTCTTACAGACCTCTAAGCACCGAGCGCTCCCACCATGTGGGCTGTGGATGTATTTATTTTCCTGTGCAGTTCATACACTGCAGAACCAGGATTGTGAAAGAGGGTGGAAGAGCTCCAAGGGTGAATAATCAGAGAACTTTAAGCACATGCTGTCCAACAGGAAAACTTTAAATCCGTGCCCTGAACAAGTCTGGGGGAGGGAGAGACTAAACCCATGAGATTTTAGCTCAGAGGATAGAAAAATGTGTTCAAAATTCAACTTAAAAAGGGAAAGAAGCTGAACATAGCATAAACACAGTTCTCCTTCACTATCTTTTTTTCAGTGGGGGCTTCTGTGACTAGTCCCTGCATTTGTAGGCTCTAGGGAAGCAGTGGGCATAGCAGGGCAGCAAGGGCTTCTTTTTGCTGAATGATGCCCCAGTGTTTTCGGAAGGAAAACCTCAAATCTTCAGATAAAGCCAGAAGAGATTACGTGAAGTACTAAATATACCTAAGATATGAAAGAAAAGTAATGGGATGGAGTGTTGCAAAGTGAAAAGTGAAGCACCCCATAGAATTCTCTGCTAATTTTCAATGGGGTTTTGCTTTGGGGTTTTGAGAGCTCGTGGGGGCAGAAATGCAAGCCCTGCAAGTCCTGAAGGGACTGTACGCTCTGTCCTTCCACTTGTTGAGGTGAGTCTTTTCTTCAAAATGACAGAAGGCTGCGTGCCTGCCTGCCTGCCCACCCTCGTGCTTTCAGAGTATCTCTCTCCCCTGTGCAATCAAAGGGAGTCTAGTCATCACCTTAAGCTATTTTTAACGTTTAACATGGAAACGCCTAAGTAAGTTTGAAACAGTGTCACAGGAAATTGAATAACTGGGGCAGAGTTTTTATTTAAAAAAAAATGCTTAAAATGATCTGATCTGCTTTTTCCCCTGTAAATCTTTTTTAGGCTCTGTTTAAATATACAGTTCAATAAGTAAACTGTATATTAAACCTGTATTATTGGTGTAGTTCTGCTTCTGTATTATAAATTTTTGTTAAAAATACATCTAATTAGAGACATTCTACTTTGCAATGTTCAAATCAACTGTTTGGCTGAAGCTCAGTCTTCGAAATACGCTGGAATAATTTTGTTCTTGGGAAAATGATATTTCTGCCTCAGCCTGTAAGGGCTTACATAGAACTACTGTGTTGAACACAGGAGAATTTGGCCATGGCAGTAGGTAACTGGGTTTGCTCCGTGCCTGGCTGAGGGCTTTTGGGAATGCACCAGACTCAGAGGAGATGCCAGCACCATTCTTGCATCTTATAAGCACTTTGAACTCAGCCTGAGCTCAAGCTGTGTAGAAATACTGCACATTTTAATGGAGGGCACCTGGAGATGCCCGAATCCTTTCCAAAAGGGCTTTTCTAGCCAGGGAAGGTCCTAAGCCATCCTTTTTGTCCGATTTCAAAACAAGGGACATCATACACTCAAAATTCTGAGAGGCTTGATCACTACTCACACCTGACATTTCCTCTTGGGAATGAATACTGGCAATTTAACTTCTTGCATGACATTCATATTATCTTCTTTTCTAACTTAAGATGCTTTTTGCTGAATACACAACCAACCTTCACAGTAGTGCACTGCAGGCAATGAACTGGAACTGAAGTCGAATTTCAAGTAATGGTGTATCACACAAATCCCAGTTAAAAGAGTGAGAGATGAAAACAATATAAAAGCGTAGAAAAAATTCTGAGGTTAGTGAATAAGCTGTTTTACAAGGATTAGGCTCTGAGTTTGATCAGCAGGATACTGATCATTCAAAGATTAAAACCAAAAAACTTATTGTGCTGAATGTCTTCAAATTGATAGGCTCAGCAAGAACAATAAGTGAACAGCTCATGAGCTTGTCTTATGCATACAAAAATTCATATTAAAATTTATAATTAATTCATATTGCAATGTGTTAGCTCTGTGTTAATAGGAATTTATTTTAAAAGTGTAGAAATAAATTTTAAAAGAATAAAACTTAAAATTCATAGCTATTTACAGGGATACAATTAAAAGCAGATGTTATTTCAGATGAGATTATGCTGTCACTTACACAATATAGTCCCATGGCTCACATGGTTAATGTACAGGATTTCGTGATTACCTCTATAAGTGTTTCAATCAATGAAGCAAAAAAGTTAAAAAAAGCACAAAACCAAACAACCCCCATTTAAAAAAATAATATTTTTTTATTATTTTATATCCAGACTGTTCCTTCACTGAGATGATTCAAAATTCTCCAACTTTCATTTATCTTGCTAATCTCAAGCAGTAATTCAAGTCAGTTTAGTGATTCATTTCAGAGAGCTGTTTCAGCATCTGACTGGGAAAGTCAAGGTCAGTCAAGATAGTAGTATCTTGAGTGCCTGTGTTACAGATTTGGACTTGTTATTTCTACTGTATGTGTATGCCAGATTAAAGATTTTATATTACAGAAGCAGCTTCATACACAGTGTCTCATTCAAATCTATTAAAATACCAGACTAGTTTACTTGCTGGCTGTGGAAGCAGAATGAGGTTTCTTCCATCTCTTTGGTAAAGGGATTTGTTCTTTTTGCCTTTTGTTTTGGTTTGGTTTGTTTTTTAGATTTTCATGAGGAAGAAATCAGCTTACTTGGGAATTAGTTTATGTCACATTCAGAGCAAAAGTATCTGGTGTATTGCTCAGAACTGAATCAATAATGATTTTTTCCTAAATTCCTCCTGTTGAAGGAGTACAAACAAATAAATCTTTCTCTGTGTGCGTTTATTTAAGATGTACGAAGTTCTTGGCAGGGGATGAGAAGTATATCAGGAGTTTTATCGCTTCCTGACATATTTCACATTAAACCAAATGACTCCATTCCTACTCTATTTTAAACAGGCTGCAGCGTCTCCTGACTCCTGGTTCATTACCTGTCTGGAATTCAGACATAGCAAGTATTCTTTTGTGTTTCGTACTGCATTTCTCCATTACTGTCTCTACTGGAACAACCCAGAGTGTAATTGCTACTCATAGTGGTAAAGGTATGGCAGTAGCTTTAGGTGCTATGGAGTATCAGGCTCTAAAAATCCTTTTGATATGCATCCGTGAACTTCAGAAAGAAAACCAGAAACATCTTAAAAATTCACTACATGCCTACTGCTCTTTATTTTTCATTCTGTTGTATATGGAGGAATTTCAGGTAAAAGCCTTTGTTTGAAAGGTTATCTGGTGGTGTTCAGAAATCCCTTTTGGGATAGGGAACCTATGCATATTCTCATGAATGAAAGTGGCTGACAGCAGAGGCACAAGCACTGTCCCAGGACTGTCTCTTTCTCCCCGCACACTCACTACTAGGAAATACCTGCTGTGGTACAGGGTTTAGCCAGGCTAGGGACTTCTCCCAGTCAGAAGTGAAGCTGAGGACACCCTTATGAGGACACCCTTTGGAGTTCAGTTTAGCCAGATGGAGAGAAACCTCAGACAACCTATTCTCTGGCCCATTCATTTATTTGTGCTAGGGTAGCTAGGGGTTGTCACAGACCATCTGGATCTCTCATATTTATAGGGCAACTTAGTCTGTAAATCAAACTTAATTTTATGAGCATTAGGAAAGAAAAGAAACAAACCTGTTGGACAAGGCTTTGAGCAACCTGGTCTAGTGGAAGATGTCTCTGCAAGGGGGTTGGCACCAGATGATGTTCAAGGCCTCTTCCAATCCAAACCATTGTATGGTGATGATGATGATAATGACGATTCTGAAGAAACTGACAGACAATCAATATGCAAGGGTGATGACTGCAGGGCACAAAAAACTACAGGTGACAGTGGCTGCATAATGACCTTCACCCCTTACCAGCCACTGTGTCCTGCCTACATGTTGCCCTCACTTTGACCTAGTGGCACTGTTCCCTGCATACATCAGGCCTTAGCATGAGCTGTGTGTTATCCAAGATCTAAGTAGGAATCGAGTGAACAAGCACAGGGATGCAGTTCTATGAAGTAGGTTTCAATTTTGTTGTGACAGCTGTATTTTCTTGTGGGAGAAAAGACAAAGGGGCAGGGCATGAACATGGAAAAAAAGTAAGAAATGCAGCTTTGAACCTTGCAACACAATGCCCTTTCAGTTGGAATAAGTTGCAGCTCCCAAGTAGGGATGCAGAAAAGTTTTGGCATCTAAAAAGAATTTATGCTGTGTGCTACACTACTGACATAGACCCACCCTCAAATTCTACACCATTAATTACACAAGGCATCTACCTGGAGCAACATAAAGTGCAATCTGCATCTTTCTCGTGAACAGTAAGTTCACTCTTTGTAGCCTTTATAAAGGACATGAAGATGTTATTAGCCAGCCTAGCTGTGGTCAACTTCGCCAGTATTGGGCTATCAATACACAGCAGACATTTTTACTTGGCTTTGTAAGGTGTGTAAACATGTAACTGATAGAAGGTGCAAATATTCTCTCCAATTAGATGTGGTATTTTGTAGACAGCCTCTGTTTCTCTCCCAAGGCTGACACAGGTTATGGGGAAGGGCAAGCTGATGCAAGCCCTGAGGGAGGCAGCTGCATTAAGAATCAAAGATGTGACTGGGAGTGTTACTCACCTGGCATCTCAGTGACACCTGCAGGCCCGTGTCAAATCAGAGATGCGGAGCACTAGGGGACAAGAAGCACTGAGCCACTTTTCCAGTTCTGAAGCTGTAAGAAGACTAAAGAAATACCTACAATGGATGTAAATGTTGTGAGAATTTTGGAAATATTTAGGCACACTGGCAATTTTTTCAGCAGGTAGGGAATTGCTCTGAAGTCAAATGCTACTGTTCAAATCTAAAAATATGCAGAACTTGAAAACAGAGTGTCCTGGGTTCAGCAGTAGCAGTCATTTTTCTCCTTCTTAGTAGCTGGTGCAGGGCTGTGTTTTAGACTTTTGGCCTGGGAACAGTGCTGATAACACCAATGTTTTTAGTTGTTGCAGTAATGTTTACTCTGACCAAGGCCTTTCTGAGTCTCATGCTCTGCCAGGGAGGAGGGGAAGCCGGGAGGAAGCAGAGACAGGACACCTGACCCAAACTAACCAAAGAGGTATTGCATACCACAGCATGTCATGCCCAGTACATGGCAGTTACCCGGAAGGGTTAGATCACTGCTTGGTCAGGCTGGGTATCGATTGGCAGGTGGTGAGTGGTTGTATTCTCTTCCCTTGTTATTTCCCCTATCATTATTATTATTGGTGGTAGTAGCAGTGGCTTGTGTTATACCTTAGTTACTGGACCAGTTCTTACCTCAACCAATGGAAGTTACATTCCTTTGATTCTCCTCCCCAACCCTCCAGAGTAGGGGGGAAGGAAGGGGTGGGGAGTGAGATAGTGGCTGCGTGGTTCTGAGTTACAGCTGGGCTTAAACCATGACAGGGAGGAAGATGGTTTGGCAGCATCTTCTCTTATTCCCTGACATATGTGAAAGAAGGAGACAAAACAGGAATCTCTAGTACCTCCCTTTATTGTTATATTCCTATATTGTTATATACCTTCCCAGTTGCCTGGAAATGAGGGAGAGAAGCACAAAGAGGTAGAGCCAACACCATCTCAAGAAACTTCAAAACAATCTTAGCTGCTCATAAGTCGGTACAATTATACAGTGAAATTATATAGTTTCCAAATTCTAAGGGACTTCTAAGTATTTGTAAGTTACAAGATATGCACGAGTTAATAAATTCTAAGGCATGAAAAAGAGAGGAAAAGGATAAGGTGGGGAAGGAAGAGGATGCATAAGGGTTGAGGTGATGACAGACACTTCAGACACACATTTCAAGCTTTAACCAAAACTAGCTGAATACTGGCAGTGTCACTGTATAATTTAAATCATGCCTATTATGGACTAAACAAAATCTTGCCCTGTTGAACTGGTGAATTTTATATTGTACAAAAATGATCTCATTCAATTACCTAGAAGTATTGTCTAATGTGGTTTGCTGCAATTCTGGAAGAAAATTCTATGTTAAAATTACCATTATAGTTTATGTTTTAATCATGGCACTTTGCCCTTATGCTCACTGGCAGACAAAGGAAGAGGTTTTGAATCTTTCTGAGTGGACCTTTGTTGTTCTCCTGGGTTCAGGAGGAACTAATTGATGCCATCTTTCACGGCTCTTTCTTGTAAAATCAAGGTAAGAAACCATTTGTATTTGAAGTTGGCTCAGCTGTTTCTGTAAGATTGACCTACTCAAAATGAACAGTGAATCTGATCCATAAGAAAAAGACTTCACAAATGAAAACACAAGTTGTGAAGTGAGGACTTATGCAAAAATACTGACTTGCTTAGCGCTATGTATAAGAAAAATGCCCCAACAAGCCGTCTTCAATAGAAAGCACAATCAAACATCAAAGAAGTCACAGCTACGTCATTAAAATGGGTAAACATTTACAATGACTTTATAAAAGCATATCTCCTCATTACTAACTCAGGTCAATTTCCATTACTAATTGGGTCAGCTAACCACAAAGGCACATGCTTCATTTCCTCTTCAAGCATGTCCTTTGGTGGCTTCTCAGAAAGTTGAAGCTTTTGTACTTTACTGCAATACTTTGAAACACTCCAGAATCATTAATGTTCCTTTCATAGCCATAACCTTCCTTCTGTTCTGTTTTGCTCCTCTTTCCCTCACTTAATTCCCCCCTTTTTTTTAACCTCTTGAAATGAAATACCCTTTTTTCATCTTTTACGTGTTCAGCTGCCACTTTCTGTAGAATTTTCAATGTTTGGGTTTGGTTTGGTTGGTATTTTTGTTTGTTTTTGGTTTTTTTTGTGTTTTTTTTGTGTGTGTGGTTTTTTTTTGTTGTTTTTTTTTTTTTCCAACAACACCTTTTTTCTGTAACTTCCTTAATTTTTATTTTTTTTTTTTTTACGCCTGGTCTTACTTATTTCTTTTCTTTGCTTCCTTTAGGTTCTGTGATAAAGCTATGCACATGTGGCATTTCTTCACCCCTATCTTCAATTCTTTACCAGTTCAAATACCCTTTTTCTCTCCTTTTTACATCAGGTATGGCTTCCCATTCTTCTCTACTTTGTTTAATCCAGCTCCACTTGTTTTCATCATTATGAGAAATTAGGAACTTCTTTGAAACTAAAATCACAGAATCTTAGAATCACAGAATGGTTTGGGTTGGAAGGGACCTTAAAGATCATCTAATTTCAACTCCTCTGCCGTGGGCAGGGACACCTTCCACTAGACCAGGTTGCTTCAAGCCCAGTCGAACCTGGGATTGGACACTGCCAGGGATGGGGCAGACACAGCGTCTTTCGACAACCTGTGCCAGTGTCTCACCATCCTCACAGTAAAGAAACTCTTTCTTATACCTAATCTAAATCTCCCCTCTTTTAGTGTAAAGCCATTCTCCCTTATCCTGTCACTACACGCCCTTGTAGAAAGTCCCTCTCCAGCTTTCCTATAGGCCTTTCCTGTTATCTTTCACATCCTTTGCCAGACTTAATTCTAACTAGGCCTTAGCTTTCCTGACCTGGTCCCTAGCTTCCCAGACAATATCCCTGTATTCTTCCCAGGCCACCTGTCCTCGCTTCCACCTTTTATAAGCTCCTTTTTCCCCTCCAAATTTTCTCAATGTGTTTGAACCAGACTGCCAAATATAATTAAATATCTGAAAATGTGGAACAAAACACAATTGATAAATAATTTCTTCAATGGAAACCAGACTTGCAATGTCTGCAAGTGCTGATGCTACTTTTATTCTTTGTGGCTATTGCAGCTCTTCCCTTATTGAGTGTTACAGGGAGAGGCAGGAAGCCTGTCAAACCACAGAAGTACGAGCACAGTGTACTGGTACTTTTTGAATAATGTTCCAGTTGCAGCTTAAGCTTCTGTAGAGCTGCACTGATTGCTACTATGCCCTATATTGATGTAGTAGATACTATTGACCTGTGGCTGAAAACCTCTTGAATGAGAAATTCAAAGACTGTCCTGGTGACCTCTGTGCAAAATTACTCTAACACTTACAGTGAGGAGCTGTTTTCCCTGTAGTCTGTTTTTTTTCCTAGGTTTAAAAAAAATATTTATAATCAATAAAATCATGATTTTAGTCTAATCAATCTCATCTGAAAATTGTTATTACTGAACAAAACTAGTGACCACTTCAACATTGCAACAAGTGCAAACTCCCAAAACCACTGTGGGAGTCTCCTTCAACTATTTGCCTTAACAAGATGGAACAACTGAACTTTAAGCAACAGAATTGCTCCACAGCTTACTTCAGCGCAGGCTTTCCTTTTTTTTTTAATGTGTTATAACTGGCTGGATTAGACTTCAGAAGGTGATTTACAATAGCATTGATAATGAATAGGCAGTATCGTGGATAGAGTTGATAGAAACTCTCTAAGTTTCTGAGTAATCTCTTTTTAATATTGTTAAAATTATCCCTTTGAAAGAGATTTTCTGTACTCCTTAGTCATCTAAGTTTGTTTTTGAAAAGGAAAGTCACCCAAATCCATTCAGAAATTCCTAAAATGAGGTTTAAGAAGAAAAATACTGTGTCTACATGCTTTAAAGCCGGAGACGGGAACAGAGTTAGTGGTGTGTTTTTGATGTAGCTTGCATTTCTGTGCAGTGCTACATGGATTTGGCCAACTTATAAATCACTGCATGTTTCATCTCGCACATGCTCATATTTGGTGAGTTACCAGCTAAGGCCTTTGAGTATTTTTCTTTTAGGATGTTTTATGTGATTTCTGTCTATGCTCTGGGTCCTCAGTTTCTGTGCCAGGAGAGAGGAAGTGCTCATTATTGCAACATCTTCATAAGTCATTGTTGCCATCCCTTGCCAGAAACCCTAGAAAATTCTGGGCCCCTATCTGCAATAGACACCAGTGCAAGAAAGGTAAGGAGACAACATATGACTGGCTGGGGTCAGGCCACAGGCTGGTTTCTCCCGCATACTAGCATGTTGCTGAAAGCTGTCCTAAACTGTAGCTCCTTCAGAGGAGTCTATCAACACCAAAAGATTACTCTTGTTTGCTTATGCTTTTTCTATCCCCTTCTCTACTCTGGCTTTCCTAGTGACTGGATTTCTGTGGTTAATGGCTCAAATGTACAGGAAGGGTCACAGGGCAGTCCAGAGGAGGAACCTACCAGTCACAGAATTCCCTGGGGGGAGGCAGAAGATCTCTAAATGAGGCATAGCCATGCTCCTTCCCCTCCTCACCAGTAGTGTTTAATCATGAACAAGCAACCTCACCCAGTCGGCATACAAGTATCTCAGATTTGTAATGTTTTCAGTAAACTGAAACATGTCCTTGAAAAGCTGCTTTTGAAGAAAGCAAAACAAGCTTTGAGAAGTTTCTTCTAAGTGAAGCTACAAAGGAAAATACTAGTTTTGTAACTTGTTGGACCTGCGCACTTAACTTTCTAAGAACGGAGACAAGGCCTGCTCTACAATGAGATCTGCGTTGGAGACAGCTTACATAAAGTACAGATTCAGCTTCTTACCTTTAGGTCTGGCCTTTCCCTTGCAGTCTGTTAAATCCTTCACCTTACTTGCTCCTTCTCCCAAAGTACAGCATCGCATCATGCTGAAACTGCTTCCTGCAACACTGCTAAGCAACACAACACAAACACCACACAAATGAAGGGCAGGGAAATAAAGAGAATGCTTACTGTTGAATCATGTGAATAAAAATTATTGTTTCCAGCTTGCCTGCCTGTAACATGAATTTCCACCACCAGCACATCCTCTCCTCTTCCACTCTTCAGGCTTCTGCTGAAGAGCAAGGAACTGAAATGAGGAGGACCTGAAGCTCGCTTATCATCTGGTGGCATAGGGGAAGCTGTGAACATCCAGAACTCATAACTGCTTTCCCATTTGCTCCAGGGATGGAACAGATACTGCATCCCAAGACATCACCTTCCCAGCTCTCCAAAGAGTGGCCAGAGACCTGGAGGGCCAAAGGGCGTTGTTTAGGGGAATCAGTTGTTATAATAAATTAAACTTTTTCTTGCATCCCCCAAAAGCATTAAAAAAGCACAGCTGCTTTGTCCATGTTAATTCATTTTCAAAACTCCATGCTTAGCACTCATGAGAGGTTTAATAATTTAATAGCTTACACTATCATCTGCTCAAACTACAAATGTGATACCAGCTAAATGGTAGTCCCAAATCCAGATTTTTTTGCCTCCTGTATCAGACAGTCAGGTCAACTACTTTGTTTCAGCTAACACCCAGTTATCACATAGTGATTTATCACCAGTTTTAGGGAATGCCCCAAAGGAGAAAGCCTTGAAGTGGCTCATGCATTCTCTGCCAATGTTCCTTTAAGCTGGTTATGTTACTCAGCCTCTCATCCCTGAACCTTCTTCATCTCAGTGTGGTTGCTTTCATCTGGGGAAGCACCAAGGCTGCTGTGAGCAATGGTGAATGGGGTGTCTCTGAATTTATTACTGAGTCTTGCAAAAAGAGTTAAATTGGCTAAAGTTAATTTCATAATAGCAGTAAGCGATAGCAATTATTGTTGAATGAAAGAAAGCAACTACTTGACTGGAGGTTATGAGGTTTCATCCTGTTGCAGGCTTTCTTTGCAAAAGAAAAGCCAAAAAAAGCCTCCGAACAAGTCCACATCAATGGCAATCGCCTTTAAGTTGCTGTGAATCCTGTAAATAAGGTCAGGTCTCCTCACGCAGAATTTGCTCCTACTGGGTTCTCCTGATATTTAACAGCTTTTTGATACTTCATGTAGACAAATAGTAACACTCTGCCAGCCCAGATCCAGAAAGCTCAGCTAAAGTAAACAAGAAATGGAGAGTACCAAAGCTCAGGGACACTGCTTCTCACTCTCCAGCTACACTCACTTGTACAACAGTGGTTAACCTCTGAGTCAAAGCTGCGGCTGCTGTTCTTACTGCTCCACCCCCTGCCACAGCAGCCTGATGACATTTGAATGATGGGTTTGAATCAGGATTACAGTTCAAACATTTGTCACAAACTTGTTCTTAAAACTCTTCGTTGCTCTTTTGCAGGGGATCATGAGGCAGCTTTTCCCTGCTTGCAAGCACAGCCTTGTTATATCTTGTAATGATATTATTCATATGATAATGAATATTTCATTTCACTTTTCTTAATCTTTCTTCTTGGTATCACCCCAGAAATCTGGCCTATCTTCCCTTCTTCCCCTCCTTTCTTCCTGCTGATACAAACTCTCTTCTCGCCATTCGCTCAGCATCGTAATACCATCTTTTTCAAGAGGCTGTTTCTGACTGTCCATAAAGGTTGTGCTCAAATTTTCCTCTTCCTCATCCAAATCTGCTTGATCTGATGACCTCTGATGGTCTAAGACAAAGGTTGAGACAGTAATACTTTCTATAGAATTAAAACTATCAAAACATAAACGAATTGATTTCACAACTTTGTAGCAGAAAGGTCTGGGTGTTTAAGAGGAAGATGTTTCCACTGGTAGAATGCCGGGAGGCACAAAGTCTGGCAACAGCCTTCTTACACTATCACCCTGGATTGTGCCTGACAGCTCATGAAAAAAAAAATCACCATAGTGGAGGCAAATCAAATTATATGAAGGATTTTCACCTCTTCTCACAATGGATTATTTGAACTCAAAGTGTGTACGGGATGCATGTTCTCTTTTGTTTCTAAACTTATGCAATATAGGAACCTAGTACTTTAATTGGGGCATGAACTGGGGCATGATTTGATGTAACATGAAGAAGAAGAAGAATATAGTTTAGGCTGGGATTGTGACCGCTACAGTACCCATCTCTGTGAGTACTCACATGCAATTTAGACAAAAGACAGAGAACAAAAAGTACACATTGAAATCCAGAGAAGGAAAGAATATGAATTCAAAGAATTTCAAAATTAACTTTTTTTTTTTGGGAGCATAGCAGCTTACTGTGCCATCTGCAGCTGTACTGACTGTGGCTGGAGAACTGGTTTTGATTACCAAAATCCAGGCAAAATATTATCCATAGCCCAATAACTCAATGAACACTGCACCAGGGTTTTACTATAACTTTAGCATCACAGGCCAGTTGCTAACACAGGCAAGCAAGAACCATGGGAACAGAGGTGACTAGCAGGGCAAAAGGATACACACAATATTTTTACTTCTATTCCCATAACAAGATAGTCCTTGAGTGACTGCCAGTAGGAAAATGAAAGAAATCTTAATGAAATTCATCAGAAAATCTCTCTGTGGCTGTTGAAAATAACAAGATTGAGGTTTTCCCTGTTCTTTCATTGTTGTTGTTGCTTTTTTCCCTCACCTACAAAATGCCAATTTATAGCTGTGGTCCAGCTGTCCTTTTTAGCAATAAAACCACAGAGAATTAATGTCTCCAAAAGAGAAAGCATAAGGCTAGTGGGAGCTGGGATTGCTTGACACCACTGTCAGCATTTGCCAACTCATCTTTAAAGGTTCCACTGACAGAAAACCAGTTCATGAACTACTTCTGTATTCCACATTACTGTTTGCTTTATTTTGACTAGGGAGAATGCCAGCTCTTCAGGCAATGGAAAGTTTCAGTAGAGAACAAAAAAAACTTTTGCAGATACTTTCGGAAGCAACAAGAACTTACTAGTTCAAAACACAGTAATTCAACCTATGAGGGAAATTGTCTTCCTCCTCTTCTGTAGCATGATTCAACAGAAGGAATTATCACAAAATAAATAAATAATTACAAATGCATAAAATGTATTAGAGATGCTGCAGGCTGTCCAGGCAGATCTGAGGACTGGATTCATCCTCTTCAATGTTGACACCTGAGTTCATGAACTCTGTCCTGAGCACTTAAGTCAGGCTTTGCAAAAGCCCGAGAGATCTGAGAGCTGAAAGTCCTGAAGAGTTTGCCCTGAAAGGATGGCTATAAGGAGGAATGTGACACACACAGGTGGGTAATGGTAAGAAGAAAACCATAAGGAGATGAGTGTGGCAGGGGGACACTGACACCTTGTCAGCAAGAGAGCTGGAGAATGTTTTAGTTTCTGCTAAGGGTCATAACAGAAGGACAGGGTTTGGGAGAAGCTATTGTGATGTAATGAGTTGGTCTCCTCGGGGTTAAGACGAGAAAGAACTGCAAGGTTGCTCTTACAAATTCTGAGCTAATGCTTGTGTTTGAAGGACATGTGGAAGGAAAAGCTAAGAGACAAAACCATCTGGGTAGTGTTATGTGTTATGAATGCTGCTGATGACAAAAAGCCTATGAGAAAACAGGTGTGTCCTGATCAGTGTGCTGCAAAGAATGACAGGGATGCCATAGGGAGGGCTCTGTCAATGAGTAAGCTTCTTTTGTTTATATACAGAAAAGGCAATGAGAATCTGCCTCGTACACTTTAAATCTGTCAATTTTTAAAGTGAATCAATCTTAATTAAAGCTAACATGCTGGCACTGAGACAAAGTTGTTGCATGACACAGCCATAGCAGTATCCTGTTTAAAGGGGTTTTGTTAATTTCCCTCCATGTGTACTGTTAATTAGATGACTGAAATCCAGTTTCTACTTCTTACTTCTAATCTGACTCTTCCTCCTTCTTTGCCTTAGGCTCCTCTTTTTGCAACCTAGGTTTATGGTAGGGTGGGTACACAATAGTTGCAAAGAAAAATCACTGTCTCAAGTACAGTATTTTGGACTTTAAAACATGTACTAAAGAATGGTGGACAGATAAGAAATAAAACCCTAGTAACAGGCACAAATTATGAGCCATTTTTTCCATAAACAGCCTGGGAGTATAAAATTTTTGACTGAGGGAACATGTTGTAATTTCAGCTGTGTTCACCACTCGAGGTTCCTTGGGCTTTTCCTAAGGCTTCCTTACTAAAGGAAGTCCCTATTAAAGTCCCTATTAAATTTGTGTACAAAGCTTCTGATGACTAGTCAATTAAAAACTACTATCAATGGCAGTACTGCTTATTTGTTATGACACTTCAGCAAAAACAAGGTGAAAACATAGGAAAATCAAAGCTTCTGCATGAATTCAGTAACAATATCAGTACAGGACCCTTAAACATGCATATAGCAGACAAAAAATTGACTGCTTGGCAAAACATTGATCAAAGCATTCTGCTGGTCTCTGGAGGCATCTGAGGCAGCATTTAGCAGTGATTCATATTCAGCCAGTCCGAGCTCAGCCCTACGAAAGATGGTAAATTACTCCCCAAAGGAGAAGGGCTCATGCTCCAGTCATGGGAAATCAATTGCTGTAAACGATTAATTCTTATTTTATCATGAGCATTACCTTCCACACATCTGCTACTTTGATTTTATTGCTTTTTTGTTGCAAGGAATGTCATAGATTAGGCAAAAAGTAGCTCTGCATTCTGTTTCTTATGCCTCATGCTGTTCCAAGATTTTACAGGTGGTAGGAGAAAGCAGCACTACCTGCTTCTAAGGCAACTAATCCTTCCTTCTACTGTAGGGTGAAATCACCAACATACTCCAGTGTCTTCTGAGACAGAGTTTTATTTTTCAAAGCACAATCCACTTTCCAAGTTACTGCTCCTAAAGATTCTTTCTTTTTCAGTCACCGTATTTCAGGGTCTGCTGTAATTGTGTGGATCCTTTTTGTGCTCTTCTAGAAATCTAAAGAATATTCTTGCATGGGTTTCCTCAGGTCACTTTGTTGCTCCAGCTTACTTGCTACTTTTGTTCATATAATTTTAGTGGTATTCTAGCGAGACACTGGATAATCTTATTATAGATATGTAGCCATTGTACAGTTTATACAGATTTTAATGTGTGCCCCTTTGTAGATGGATAAGAAGGTTAAATCTATAATTTCTTTGCTCAAAGTTCCAGGTTCCTTTTTGAGCATGTGGCCCTTTATTGTACAACATTTAAGAACAATTTCTGACTGCACACTGTACATAGCAAATTGTAAAAGCAGAAGTTAGAGAGCTGCTCATAACAGCTGACAGATCATAGTCCTTACAAACAAGGACATTTTAAACTCCTGCTAGATATATACAATGCATAAACCACTGCATCCATCTTACAGACATCACTGCAAATAAATTACAGCCACCTCAGTTGCACTTCTGCTGACTCCAAGAGCTCTAACCCACAAAACAGGATAAGATCTTGAGGTGGCTATATGTCAGGCAGAGATACCAAGTTGTGAAACTTGATTTTTATTTCAATGACTCAACTACTGGCTACTTGCTTTGGCTCTGATATGTATTATTAGTGCCAACATACTGTCTCCACCTCAAGGAAGTCCTAAGCTGACCAATAATATTCCCAGCCTGCCTTGAGAACTGCTTCAGTTAAAACCACAACTGTTCAGGTAATGTTCTGAGTTCAATTAAGTAAATGTACTACATTTACTTAAGTAGTAATGTTATAAAGCCAAAAAAGCAGGGTTTTGAACCTGCTCAGTCACACTGGAAATGTGCTAGGCTATAGAGCTTCTGTGTGCTGAAGGCAAAAAGGAAAAGTCACCAACAACTGTCAGCATTGCTCTGAGAAGGCATGGAAACAAGTCACAGAAAAGACAGAAGAGAAGCATCCTGCTAAGAAAGCAACAGTGATTCTCGGTGGACAGGAGGAGAAAGGTGCTCCTAGCATCATTCCTGGTCAAGTGTTGCAGTGGCAGTCATATAACTTCAGAGACTTCCTCCACCTCAGCCACAGTTGCACATGGAAACATGTAGAAGTGATGAAAGAACTTATAGCTTTTTTTAAAAAAGATTTAAACTTCTATTTTTATTTTAAATGAGAATCCAGTTGCAAAAGCTGTCATTTGAGATAACTGGTATGTTCGAGCTTTTCACTTACTTAAAAGTGAGTTTGAGATTAGTCACTCTATCCAGTATAAATTTGCTTAAATGCAGATGGCTATACCTCATAAATTACGAACTCTCTTTGGTAGTGGAAATGCCTAGCAGGGTGACTGAACAAGCCTCAGTACATGAAAATCTGTTTCAGGTTACTGCCACGCGTACCAAATAGGCCTGACATGCCTTGGAAGAAGTAACACTATATAACCACTATGGTGTGTTCAATGTGATGTCTGTGTCCTTATGTTTCTGTTGCTACCCTGTCCTTTCAAAGAAGAGAGAGCTTCGTACAGCAGGGCATTAAGGGAAGAGGTCTAGTAGGATATGCAGCTATTCAGTTTTGATTTGGACTTTGGACATGGCTTACCAGAAATTCAACCACTCCTGCATTTAAGATTTTCTGTAGTAATGATCTTGGTGGGCACAAGCTCTGTTGTTGTGCTAAAACAAGGGTGTTCAGGCTCTAGGAGACTTGGGACTGGTTTGTGTTTTATAAGATCTATAACTTTTGGTGCTGCATCAAGCTGTAGCAAGACTTAACTCAGTATAAATAAACTCTCTGGTACAATTTCCTGGTTTTGCTTGCTTTCCGTATTAATCTATATTAAAGTACAAGTCTTGTGGAGAACTTCAGTGAAATACCAAACTGCCTTTACTTTAACTAGTGTGACATAGTCATCACTTCCAACACCAGTGACTGATGTGTCAGAAGCTGTACCTTTCAGGGCCAACTGGAACAATTTACTGTGTTGTTGGGTCAGTTGCTCCAGGATACTGAAAGACACAATCCCCTGTATGGGTTCTTGGTGTTGACTGATTTCTGAAGAATGCAGTCTCCCTAGCAGCAACCTGGCATCAGCCCAGAGGCTTGAGCCCTGAAACATGCCTCAGAGGCCTGCAGTTGGAAACAATGACAGGCTTTTCCCAATTACATGCGAACTTGGCACTTAAGCACACTCACACGGTTGACTGTATAATTGAGGTAACAGGTTTGATTGTAAAAGTCACTTGGGAACACAGCTCTACAGTGGAATAAGAACACAAATTTGCAAAATTGCTCCTCTCTACGTAGGAGTCTTAATAGATGTTTCACGATCAAACTCACAACACTCTTAGGAAACTCTAGGAAACATCCTCTTCTCTGAGAAAAGTGCATACTTGGCTCCTGAATCACAATTTGGCAGTGCTGACATTTGCGCGTGTTCTTTTGGAAGCATACTTTTGGTTTGGAGTGATTCGTTTCTCTAAAATGAGTGACAGAGAATATGTGCGGTTTTCACTTTGAAAGTGTGGTCATGACAGATAAGGGGTATCAGAATTATGGAAATAGTGATGTGTGCCAGATTCTACATATGACCATTTTATCTTCAATGTTATCAAGTATTACATACATCCAATATATAATTGTTACTCTTCCTTGAGACTGCTGAGTTTCTGGCACGCTCCCTTATCTCTTGCTACATGATGTAGAGCTTTCCTGTTCATTGCTAGCTACAGGGAGACACTTCGTTTCTGAATCCCCATGTCACCAACTTTCAAACTTTGGATATTGTGGAATAAAATATTGGGCAGATAAACAATTAAAGCACTCTAATATCTTTGTTCTTAAGATTGCTATGGCCTGTGAAGTTCCCTCAGTTTAGCCACTCAGCTTAACAGCAACCTTGACTCAGAAACAATGACAGCAAAAGCAGATAAAAGCATTCTGAATGGCTAAAATAGACATCAGAGCTTGCAAAGGCTTATTATAATCACATACAGCAACAGGAGTGGAAACTTACTCATCCAGCTCACAGAGTGTTTTCTCCCCCTTATATCATTGGATAAGCTTGTAAACATTTCACAGCTTTCTTCTCTGGGAGTTCCATGGCTCAAGCCAGCTCTTCATCCTGATATTGTCAACATGGAAGAAGGCCAGTATGGAACTCCCTTCTTTCCTCCAATTAGCATTAATGAAACTAAGAGGGAAGCAAAGTAGCCCTTCTACCTTCGAAGCCGGAGCTTCCAACCCGCGAAAGTGTGTGTCTGGAACAAATATCTCCTCCACCATTTAGTAATTTAAAACCATGCCTTCCCACATTTTTCCAAATCCTTAACCAAGCTGACAGTCCTTTCACATTGGTTTGGAGATTGTTCAAACTCCAAGATGAAGCTTCTTCTTAAATTACATTTTTATAATTCATATTAAAATGTATGTTTACCTCAAAGTAAATGCATGTGGGTATTGAGTAAAAATGAAGACAGAGGTAAAGAATCACTCTGAGTACCCTACAGTCATATCTTGGAGGAGTGACCAACAGTAAGCTTATGAGAACCAAAATGAAGGAGGGTGAAGGCAAACTGAAGGGGGAAGAGGCACTGAATTGAAAATGATGGACAAGGAAACAATTTCAGAGGAACTTCTCCCTGTTGGGAAAAAATTGCATTTCTATGTTTGAACATGTTTAATTTCACCATCAAATTTCAGAATGAGAAATATATAGAATTACTACCCTAACCCTGATGGAAGAAAACTATTGTTTGAACTGGAAAAGTGATGCCCTGGCACAGCAGAAGGGACAGCTGACAAATTAGAGAGAAAATGAACGCTTTCGGAAAGCAAACAAAACTCTGCTCCAAATAGAGAGGTTGAGCAACTTCAGGTGATGGAATACGGGAATAGTGGCACCAGGCACTTACATGATTGTTCTGGTAAATACCTGACATAAGTGAGTCCCAGCACTCACTTGCATCAGTGAGGTGCCGGATTCACCAAGGGTTGCTTTCATGTGTGCTACACAGGTCCCCAGGGCAGGTATGGTTACATCTGGTGTGTCCAGGATGCATCATCGTGCACAAGTAGAATCTGTTTCTTTGAAGACATAAAACGTCTTTGCTCCAAATGGGCGCTATCCCTGCATGACAGCCAACCCCCAAAGCCCAGCTGGCCCCAGGGCTCTCCTGCTTTCGAAGATCAGGCTGGCCAGGGCTCGCCAAGAGCCCCGAGGGCAGCCGGTGGAAAAAGGGCGTCCGCACAGTGCTGAAGTCAGGAAGGGGAGGTAAACCCAGGCGTGGCAGCTACAGGAAGTGGGTTTCTGCCACAGAAAACACGGCTAGCCCGACCTTCGGGGGGATGCCCCAAAGGAGGCCACACGGGACACCACCGCGAGGACGAGGCTGCCCGCACCAGGTGCCGCAGGCCCTCACTTGGCTCTGCTCAGCTCCCCGCCGGCCCCACACCCCTTCAGCCCAGCCCGCAGCCGCCGACGAGACCCCAAGAGCCGCAGGCGGCGGGGAGAGCCGGGGCGGGCCGTTGGGCGGGGCGAGGGGCCGTCAGGTCCTCCGGCTGGCCGGGCGAGGCGGGGCCTGCTCAGTGTGCGGCGTGAGCCGGGTCGGTGTGGGGAGCGGATGGAGGTGAGGAAGGGTAGCGGGAAGCGCCGGCACGGCCGCCTCGCACCCTGCCGAGGCTCGGCTTTCGGCGCCGCCGGCGTGAACGGGACGGGGGGCGGTGGCGTGTCTGGCAGAGGCGGGGGCAGCCGGGCTTTTCCTCCCGCCTTGCCGCGGCCCGTTTGGCAGCGTGGGTAGCGGGTGGTGGCGGGGGTCGTCCCCAGGCCGGTCAGGGTGTCCAGTTGAAGGCAGGATCAACTCCTTGTCAGGTAGACAAGGTACTGGTAGCTCACTCCTCCCCCCCCCCCCCTTTGTTTTCTGTTAATTTCAGACGTGTTTTGATACGTGGCGTGTGGCTGCTGATCTGTCACCAGATCGCTTCCTTGGAAGTCATGTTTTTGGTTTTGCATTTCTGTCTGTTTCCTTGTTGTGTATTGTGTTATACAAACAGGATAGGAAGTGTGGTATAAAAACGAGGACTTAGGAGTGCTGAGCCATATTTTTAAAAGTACTTGTAACAGGAAGCAGGATAAAGCTTGGCATAAGTCTTCTTGACCCAGCAAACCACTACAGAAAGTGTTTATTGCATAACCATAGTAAAACGGGCTCTTGTTTAGGATCATAGAATATAATCATAGAATACGAGGTGAGAAGGGACTCCAAGGATCATCTGGTCCAAGCTTTTAAACTTTTAAATTATTCATATGACAAGAGCAAGGCTTTGTGTGAAAGAGGTGTTTGCAGAAACGGCAGTACCAAACCTAGCAAGGAGCTCCTGCTCCGGCAGTCCTGGACTTGTGCTGTTCACAACTGAGGTGGCGGCTGGCAGCAGCATGTGGAGCCAGGGCTCGGCAGGAGCAAGCTATCCAAAGCTACTGAGATTGATCAAGGTTCTGGTTTGTTTCCAGCAGCAGCTCTTAAGTTTGAAGAATTTTCATCAGGAACTTGAGCAAAATGCTGGTTGTGTTTTGTTTTTCTTCGTAAATTCAGCAACAGCACGCTTGTTTGACTTAGACTGTTTGTATGTGCCTGGATTCTCAAAACCCACGCTGGAGTTACTCAATGAACATGCTCACCTTTCATATAGGACTGTGAAATTGGAATGTTGTAAAAGCCAAGAGATTTGCATAAATTGGCATAAAGTCCTTCTATAAAAATTGT
The DNA here is from genome assembly GCA_017639245.1 of Myiopsitta monachus. Lineage (NCBI taxonomy): Eukaryota > Metazoa > Chordata > Aves > Psittaciformes > Psittacidae > Myiopsitta > Myiopsitta monachus. The sequence goes on from CM029927.1 coordinate 41,020,543, forward strand.
TTTATACTCAGAATCTTTAATTCAGATACTTTAAATTAATCCTTAAATAGCCATTACTCCTCTCCCCTCCTCTCCCCTCCTCTCCCCTCCTCTCCCCTCCTCTCCCCTCCTCTCCCCTCCTCTCCCCTCCTCTCCCCTCCTCTCCCCTCCTCTCCCCTCCTCTCCCCTCCTCTCCCCTCCTCTCCCCTCCTCTCCCCTCCTCTCCCCTCCTCTCCCCTCCTCTCCCCTCCTCTCCCCTTTTTTCTCCCTTCCCTTCCCTTCCCTTCCCTTCCCTTCCCTTCCCTTCCCTTCCCTTCCCTTCCCTTCCCTTCCCTTCCCTTCCCTTCCCTTCCCTTCCCTTCCCTTCCCTTCCCTTCCCTTCCCTTCCCTTCCCTTCCCTTCCCTTCCCTTCCCTTCCCTTCCCTTCCCTTCCCTTCCCTCTTACTGATTTCATCCCTCTGAGAGAACTACATTTAATTTTTAATACTTAGCATCATTGTGGGTTTTATACAGTTTTATCTGCATGAGCCCTTCTGGTCCTTTTAAATGCCTCTTAATTGTACTTTGAAAATGTTAGTGGAAAAGTAATAACTTACTTTGGACTTAAGTAAGAAATATTCCACAATAAACTCCACGTAACTTCATGTTTGCAGGTAGAAGGGGTTAAAATGGCATAGAAAAGTCTTCAAAGTGCTGACTTCGAAACGAGTTCCTTCCACTTCATGCCGAAAGGAGGTACTGTTTTGAATTGAACACTGATAAGATCACTTTTTTCAAGGTGATCTGGGTGCTGTCATTGCTTCCAGTTTGTTGTGAGGTTAAAGTGGGAGGATAAGTAGCTCTTCACTGTACTAGAATCAACTGGTGCTGGTTGACTATGAAGAGCTACAGGTATCTGTGCAGTTATGTAGAGATACAGATGGGTTTTAATTCTCCTGTGCTTTGGTAGAAGTTGAGGCAGTACCTATAACAAACACTTGGTTCAGATTCACATTTAGAGCAGTGAACTTTGAGACAAAGTTCAACTGGAATTTAGCTTATAAAGATTTAACTATTGCAGGCTTCTTTGCAAATATTCTTCTTTGACTTCTGTGTCTTCATTTTGATGTAGCTTCAACATAATGTCTTGTATAATGGGTTTTCCATAAGGGTAATGCTTTTGTGTAATCATGCAACTTGCAGGATATCTGGAAAAGAGGCATTTAAGGTCGAAAGTTTGTGGTCGTCACTTTGCTGTCAGAATACCACAGTGGATAACCAGATCCACTTTTAGAGGGTACTTCTGCATCATTTCATGTGACTCAGGGTTCACACATACCCCTGTGAAATCCTCTGCAAGGATCTGTCATGTCCATGTATTTATAAATCATTTATAAGTAAATTCTGCTGCATGCAGACTTAGGGACCCAGTATGTCTATAAACCTATTTTCATGGCATTTAAATTTGGCAGTGTACCTAAGGCAAGTAAAAGGGCAAGTTCTTTGAAGATAGGCATCCTTCAGAGAACAAAATGCCAGTATCCTAAATTAGGTCAGTATGTTTTCTGCTTCTGTTTTCAAGATGGTAATTTTAGACATCTGAAGGAGCAGTAGTAAGTTGCATTTTACCTGTGGGAAGATAAATATTAGGAAAGTAACTTGGAAATCAAACCTTTTAATTTTTAGTAGCTTGAACCACAAACATGATTGGTGGTGCAGGGTTTTGTTTGTTGTTGGTTGTCTTTCCCCTTGCCTATTTCTTAAAAGACTTCACATACATTTTTCCTTTGAGCCCAGCAAATTTTGAGCTGAAGCAGTGTTCCAGACAAAGTCTGTAGGCAGTGTCATCAGTGAAATTGCCATTCTCTATATGTAAGCGAGACTTTTGAGCTTCTGTGGTTGTATCACAAGGGCATTTCATATTGCTGAGACTGGGATGGAAGGCACTGCAAGGCTAAAGTTGTTAGATATCTTAACAAACATCTTTTTACGTCAGGCTTGCTGTTTCACATTTCTGGATTTTGGGTAGTGTTTCTCTGTATGGTCTGCTTAAGAAAAAATGTAAAAACCTTGTGTGTTCACTTGAAACTGCCTAACCAGAACAGAAATGCTCCATATGCTGTGAGGTATTGTAACTACAAATACTAGAGGCTTTTTCTCTTCTTTCCAGAGTTCTCAAGCTTTACTGTTGCAATATTTGAAGGTGGTGTGTGTGCGTGAATTTTGAAAGAGTAGAACTTTTAAAGAGCTTTAGCATACAATGTTATAAAGATGTCCACCTGTGGTACTGAAGACCAGTAATGGATGCAAAATGTAAAGCTTAACCTGTTGGATTGCTTAGCTATTTTTCTTTTGCCCTGAATTTAAGTATTCTTTGTTTCCTTTTAGTGGTTAAAAATATCTTACAAAGTAGCTCCTTACACCTGGTTTTGGTGTGTGCTTGACACCTGTGTAATCTTGTGTTATTTTTAACAGAATCTTTATTTTCCAAAGGCCTTTGCTAGAATTCTTGATCAAAACTGCAAGTTTTGTTGTTGCTCTTTTGTTTTCAGTCATCTCCCTAGTGTAGGCAGAGGGATGCTCTTGCTTTTACATTTAGAATGTCTGTGGAAAATTTGGGGTTGTATGTGTATGTTGCTGTCCAGATTATATGTTTTGTAAAATCCAGTTTTTTCCTCTTCTCCACTCTTTACAGGTAAATTGAAACTCCAAGAATGAAGTGTCAGCTTGTTTGCAAATTAAAGGAAAACAATATACAAGGCAACTAAATAAAAGCTATGGTATCAGTGCTTTGTCAGATGAACTGTGCAAAAGAAGTACGTACTCGGAAGCTGTTACACTAAAGTGTTGAGCTCTGCTTTGTATTTCCTTCCCTACTACCCCAACATATCTGCACATGAAGTGTTCCAAAAGAAGGAGCTGGTGTGACTTATTTGTCACTAAAGTGATCTACACTGGATATAAAAGTAAGTCAAGGCCATGAGTGTTTTTCAGGGAACACCATCTCTTCTTCCAGCCATTTCTAGCTGGGTAGAAGGCAAGTATTAACTAGGACCTGTGCAATGAATGTTTTGCAATGGGCCACTTATGTGGGAAAACAGGTTGCTTTAGGGTGGGAGGGAGCAGCATGCAAAATAGTCAGGAACTGAGGAAAGGCAAAACAGGTAAATGCAGACCTTAACTGATAAGGAGCTGTCAGAAGGAAAAGGAGTTAAGTGTTTTGCAGGTGGTTGATAGCAGAAAGCTTTGAAAGGGCTCTGATGATGTCTTCCAAAGAAAAAGTGGCCACATCTGCAAGGGAAGCAGGACTTGGTTGAGATTTAGATGTTTTGTGGAAGCCATTTGCAGGCCATGAAGGCAATGGGTGTCTGTTCAGTCACATCTTTGTTGGAGAAAACTGCAAAGAAGTCCTGAGATGTGAAGTGAAATTACAGTTCTCAGATGCTTTGGTTTGTGTCTGACCACAGCAATTCATATTAGCTGTGGTTTCCACACACTTGACTTTAAGTGCCAGATCACACTGGAGTTATAGCGTGCTTGTCCTCCTTCAAGGAGCTGCAAGTTCATCTGCACTTAAAAGCAGTGTTTCCTCAACTGTACAAGAACATTCTGAAGAATGAAACCTTATGCATCTCTGCATATCTGTACCTGTGTCCCTTGTAAACATGTGGAAGGAAGAGTAGATGATTAATGCTTATTAGGAAGTAATGCAGGGTGCAGAGAACAGCACAGCTTGAATGCTCTTACTACACTAATGGAAAATTCTTCTTTGCAGCAGAAGATGACATCTAGGTTTTTGCTTATTGGCCGTCTCATTCTACTAATACCTCTGCTCAGTGCTGGTAAGTCAAATGCATTGTTGAAATTACCATTTTAAAAAAGAACACCTGCAAGTGATGAGCTGTGTGTATTTAGCAGAAAAGAGCTACTGAGAGCAAAGTAGTGGATTTGGGGTTTGGTGTTGCTTTAGCATATTGAATATATGCTGAATGCCTCTTCTTGGGTTGAAGTTGGGGATGGAATGAACAAATTGACATAAATATTTTTAAATCTAGCCACACAAATTTAGGGTACTCGAGCTTCTCTCTGATTCCTATGAAGAAAGTCCAAAGAGATTGGTTTCCGGAACTTAAAGGTAGCTGTTGAATGCCACCTTCAAGAGACATGCTGTAGCTCTAGTCCTGAGAGCAGTAGGACTCAGTTTCCTTTGTAAGTAATTATTAATATTTTAAAAAGTATATATATTAAAAGCATTGTTTTTTTTTTTTTTTTTCATTTTTCTCTTTTTCAATAGAAGAATGCATTATTTGTGATTACTTTGTACTTGTTGGAGAGCCTACAGCTATTAGTTGCCCAATATTTATACCGCCAGCCCTTCAATCTGATTACAATCTGACGTGGTATAAAAATGGTAGTTCTACACCAGTAACCACAGAGAGATGGGCCAGGATCCATCAGCGAGAGGACTTGCTTTGGTTTATTCCTGCAACACTGGAAGATTCTGGACTTTATGAATGTAATGTAAGGTAAAGAAGGAAGGAGGGAAACAGCTGGGTGCTAATACAGGTGTGATAATACATTTGTGGAACTTGAATGTACAGAATTTTTTGGTTTAGGTAGAGAGCTTAGATCAGTTCAAAGCACTGTTTTGTCCATGTTTTTTGTTTCCGTGTGCTGCCTTTATTTTTTTTCCTTTCCTTCCACATATGTAGCACTGCAGAAATGGTTCATACAGAGGACTCTTTATCTTAAAGCATGATCATTTTAACAATGGTCTGTGTGGGTGGGTTGCTTTGTTTATTTGATCACCATATACAGACTTTCTGAGAAGCATAGCAGCTTTTGGGGAATTCTAGAAATTTTAAACTAAAAGGCAGAAAACTATTCTTAGGTTTTGTTTTAAAACATTACCAAATGTTACTGATCAAAACTGAGAATGTATCTGAAGAGCAAAGCAATGTGCTAGACAGTTATGTGTACTGGTGTGCATACAGTTATACTGAAGGCATTTGGGTTGTGAGTGTAGTAACAGTGATCAGCAAAAACTTCCAGTGTCTCAGGCCTTTGCACCTTCTTGCTCCAGAGTTGATAATGAAACTAAAATTGGAAGTCAGAAGAAATGTAATCCTTTCAAAGCTACCCAGTTAAATAATTTTGATTTAGTCTTTCCTGCTATTTCTAGTTACTCTAGCTATGAGATGTATTCCTGTGGACACCTCACATCCCTGGGCTGCAAAAAGGTCAGAGGGACAAAAAAACTTGAAATTCAGTTGTGTTAATTGTAGGCTACATTTTGTGCATCATTCACTTAAACCTTAATTACAGAGCTTGTCAAGGTGCAGTATGTAAATAGTATAGTATATAAATTAGTGTATTGAAGTTAATGCCAGGACTGTCAAACATGTAGTTCACTCTTCTGGAAACTTCTTCCTTAGCATAGCATTGAGAAATGAAGAGCTGAGCGACAAATTATTAGAGAGTATTCCTTTACTTCCGGCATCAGCTTCTGGTTTCTAGTGCCATTGGTCCTCTGCAGAGCTACTGTACTACAGGTTATTGTGAGCTCTTGCTGTGAAATGATATTTTCACATTGATGTTGCACCTTGATATGTATGTTATTCAAAAGCTCTGCTTCTCTTTTGCTAAGACTTACAGCCTGTTTTTCTTGATATGTCTCTCCAAGGAATGCTGTTTTCTGTTCATTTGGCAGAGGATGTTCCAGTGCAGATATGTTTTAGGTTACCCTGCACTACTGTGTTTTGGCAAATGTAGTGTTGAAAATGGCAAGGGTAGGCTGGTGCTGGGGGCTCTGTAGAGCATCAACTCTGAGGAGTCCTTGCATCCCCTGTGGTGCTTCCAGAGCAGACCTTACTTCTGCTCACAACACAAAATCAGAGTTTATTTGCATGTCTCAATCTGGAATAGGGGATGAGGAGCTGAGGGGGATGTTTAAGAGCTGGAGGGCATGTAGCAGAGGTGTTAGAGGCAAGGATGGTGGAGATGTGGAAGTCTCTCTCTGAAAAATCCCCAACTTGCTGTAAACAAAGAACATTATTGTTAATGACTTGGTGGAAACAAGGAACCTTATTGTCAGTGATGTGACTTCTCTGCCATTCTCATTATAGGAGCCTTAACTACTCTAAGAAAAAAGCTATAAATTTAGCAGTTTTTAAGAACGATAATGGTTTGTGTTTTAACGGAAAAATGAGGTTTGAACAAAAAGTGACAAGCAGAAATACTGGAAAGATAATATGTCCTGATCTAGAACATTTTAAAGATGAAGACAATAATCAGCATGAAGTACACTGGTATAAGGTATTGTGCATGTGTTTTTCATATATACAGAATATGAAATAGTCTATTTAAAATGTGTTATAAAATAACTGTGTAAAAGCAGCTTTTGGAAGAAAAGGTTTAATTTCCTCTACAGTTTGAGTAAGCTGTCTATCTTGCTACACTACTGGGGAGGCATAGGGAGGTATAGGAAGAATATTAAAAATCCAATTGTCCATTTTTGGATTGCAAGTTTTTTTCAGAGTCAAAACCATGTGTTTTAGCTTGTTGATTTATGAAAATCTAGTTTATCCTTTGGTTATTTCTTGTAGATAAGAAGTTTAAAAGCTTGGATAGTAAGTTTAAAAGCTTACATGTTTCTTTATATACAAGGCTCTGCATAATTAATTTCAGTTTTTCAGAATATTAGGCTTGTCCTATATGGTGATCATGGTGTGGTGTTATTATGCCTCTTGCTCTGTTTTTGCCAGAATACTCTGTAGACCATGCAAGCTTAGGAACACGTATTTTTTGTTAAGGTAAAATTCTAAAGCAGCTTAATTCTGGTGCTGGTATTAAAGTAGCTGCCTGGGCCTGTACATGTATAGGTGCAGCACCAAGGTTATTTTACATCTTTTGGGATGAAATGATTCTGTATTGCTTATAGGTCAGGAAAGAGAAGGAAGTTTTTCACTGCATTTGCACTGCCACGGAAACAGTAATACACCCGACAGCATGAGGCACTGCTACAGCAGTTCTCATTCATCTTGGTGAAGTGGCAATGCAGGCATGTATTCTCGTAAACATGTGTAATAAGTTCTGTTACACTTGAGACATCTGTCAAGCTATTAGATTAAGACACTGAAATAAAACACAGCATTTGAAAGCTTATGGGATTTGCTGCAGTGATTTTTAAAAAATGCAAATGCAACAAGGCATCATCAGACTTCATGTTGGAGTGTAATGATGCTTGGATAAGAGCCCATATCGTGTCTTGCAGAAAAAATAAATCGGTATTTGTCAAGTATTTTAATAATCAGTAGAGTTCAGTAACTTATTAAATATTATCAGATTATTAGTTCTCTTAAATCACAGGTACTTTTGATATGTTTAGGAATGTAAGCCTGGATTTCTTGAAGACAAGCGACTTCTTTTGGCAGAGGGTGAAAATGCTGTCTTGATTCACAATGTAACTGTACAAGACAGAGGAAACTACACATGCCGTATGGTGTACACATACATGGGAAAACAATATAATGTTTCAAGAACCATGAGTCTAGAGGTTAAAAGTGAGTGCACTGAGGTTTCTCTCTTATCTTTTTGGCTCTGCTGTAAATATTTGTATGAAGGCATAAACTATTTGGCATGTTACTTTTCAGCTCTGTGAAATTAAGAGTTGTAATCACGTTAATTAATTTTTCCCTGAATGGAAAATTGAAATGCGGTTGTGCATGTTAATTCTTGGTGCATCTTGAGAATTGCTTCTGAGGAGGAATTGTCATGGAGCAATGAGAAATGCAGGGTTAGGAATGAGAATTAGGAGGCAGCAGTGATTACTAGGGGGGTTGAGTGGATGTATATTTTTGCTAAAACAAATAATATACTATTAAATAAAAAGAGGAATTTTTTTTCCTGAGACCATCACAGTAAAACACCTGCTTGTGGCCCTGTTGGTGAACTTGCTTATGAAGTTTAGTAGAATCTCAATTGATGAGAAAGGAGATGTGACAAGCTGTATAAATATTATAAAGTTAATAAATCTTCCTGTGGAAAGGATTGGCGTACTTGTTGGCCCTTGGTTGTGCTCTTCTGCACACAGGGCTCAGAACTGGCTGCCTTACTGTCCCAGTAGTGTCATTTATTGCTGTGATCATTGTGATTGTGTCTTTGTAGGCAGCATTGCTGATGACCTTCCCAGTACCATGACAGTATCCTATCAGAAAAGTTAGCTGGATGCAAGGTGTTCATTTTTTAAAGTCCGGATTCTGACTTTAGATGAGTAATACAGGAACAGTGGGTTACTAGCAATGAGTCTATACATCATGCAGCCCAGTTTAAGTGTGTGCTTGTTTACACTTTTCTGTAAATAGATATTCACCTGATCTAGGAGTTGTCTGATACAATCCCTCTTCCTTATCCATCTGTCTGACAAAGCTAATCATATGGTTTTGTTTTGTTTTCTGTTTTTTGTATTACTTTGATATCAACTATCAATAAATCTGAATTTTTAAAAAAAAGTATTTTTAAGGTAAGCTAAAGCCTTTTGTTAATTTGGAAGCTAAAATAGAATAATTTGGGTAGAGTACAGCAAATCTCATGAGATACTTCTGCTGTAAATTTGAAAGTGGTGGTAAGTATGGAGCTACAATAGTACCAGGCAATAAAATAAAAACAATGTAAAACTTATCAGTTGAAGTAAGTTGTGGAAAATTTCTTTCCTGAAGATTTATTTTTCTCTTTGTTTCTGTTAGAAAGACCACTGCAGATGAGGCCAGAGTTTATTTATCCGAAGAATAATACAGTTGAAGTAGAGCTTGGTAAGTAGTGACTATTTAATAACTATTTAAGAACTCATTAACATTCAGTGAAACCCATAAGCTACTGGTCTGTCAGAAATAACATATGAACAGTTCCACTGATTTCAGCAAGAGTGGAAGATAGGCATGTGTATTGAGAATATGTGGAAGACAGATAATACAGTATGATTCCTGCAAGTAACTGGGGGTGAGGGAGGAGGTGACACACAGACACGACATGATGACTGTGGGCCTAAGATTGGAGTCTCTTGACCAGCAGTGTTGGGTAGGATGCATTTATGTATTTATTATATTACTGCCATCTGTCCTTTGTACCAATTCCCCGTGTCCATGTCTTGACATATCTTCAGTATCCATGGAAATATGGCTATACATATGTAACATGTTAGGATTGGCCAGTTGACCAGTTCAGTAGTTTTTCCTCCTCTGTTTCCTGCCTCCTTTCTCTCTCCACAACTTGGATTTTATTCCTCTTTCTAAGGTATTGAAAGCTTTCTGATCTTTTGTGAAACAGTGAGTTGATAGTTGATGGATATTCCACGTATTGTTTATCTTAGAAATTTTCAAAATAAGAGCTTCTGGATATAAGGAATAACTTATTTTCAGTGAGGTCAACTGGGCAGTGTAGCAGGCTTCCCAGAGATGTGCAGTCTCTGTCCTTGGATGTTTCAGAACCTGACTGGATAAATCTTTGAGCAGTCTGGTCTGTTCTCAGAGCTGGTCCTGCTTGGAACTGGAAACTGGACTGGAGACTGCCAAAAGTCCCTTCCAACCTCAGTTATTCTATGTGATTCTGTGGGCCAAGTATATAGTAGGCAAGTTTTTCTAAGCAAACTTATACATGTTTAAATTGTACCATATATTGGACAGAATTGTGTTGTACTGATGTAGTCCAGAAGAATGACCTTTGGAGCTGCTTATACTGTAATGGGTTTTTTTTCCTCATTGCGCACTAAGGGGGAACTGTTTCAGAAAAAGTATTTGATTAGAAAGGGCATTAACTGATTTTGGAGAAGTGTGATTTGTTATTTACTAGAATTTCCTGATGCAGGATCTAAGCTATCTTGTAATCTTTTGAGGAAGGGTTATTACCAATTGGGTAATTAGAGAAGTTCTGGGGAAAGGTTGTGTTGGGATTCTGGCTCCACATAGGAGCGGAAGCAGTCACACATGAAACTAAAAGGAAACATAATGGCTCCACCCACAAAGTTGGGTTTATTGTGGCTACTGAACAAACCCACAAAGTGGGTTTACTGTGGGCTACTGAACAACTACAAACAGTTCTCTACTACAGGAGATCCTTTAAAGGAAGTTGGTGAAGGGTTTTGTTTTGATAGGGTTTTTTTTGTTTTCTATTTTCTTTTCTTTAAAAAAGGCACTGCCATTCAAAAGTATTCTCTGTTCTGTACCTTTAACGTGACTTCCATTTTTTAATGCAAAAAAAATCCTTGCTCCCATTAAATGCCTGGCTGTGGGGCAGAACCTGGAAACCCCTGCATGAGCCTAGAAACATTTGTATGCTTTTTGAATGAGAAATTGCAGGAGGAGGCTGTGTAGCTACTTAACGGTACATTCACAAATGTATGGAAATGGAGGGCCCTTTCCAAGAGCTGTGAAATGCACTAAACCCCATCTTTAGAAAAATTCATTATTGTGAGGGGAGAGATGGGGGAGCTTCTGTGGTTTCTATGTGAACTCTTGTTCAGGTAACTGCTTCACGTGTGAGCTAAAGGTTTATTCCATACTTTTGATAGACACCATTCCTTGGTGGAAGCATCTAGATCTGATGTGGTTCTAGGAAACGAAGCACCGATATAATTACATAGATCTGAGAGCCCACCTTCTCCTATCAAATCATGATTTCCATGGGTAAAATACAGAAGGAAAGGACTCCAAGAAAGCTGCTTACCTTCCTGTAAATGAAACTTTGAGGTACACTGGCAATAAATATATTCTGCAACTTGGCTTGCTTTCTTAATACTGAAGTATTCTATAAGATCTGGACTCTTGGTGGCAAAGGAGTGACAGGTGAGCTTACTCTGGGAGCAAAGTGTGAGAGTATTCAGAAATCATCCCAGTGGACAGTGTTGGCCAAAAGACTCTGATCTGGAGTAAAGATGTGTGTGTTCACAAACATGGGATTCAGCTGCAGGATGTAGTTATCTACACATGAGTATCTGCATATGAGTTAGGGTCCTTAAGTCATGCTGTTATCAGTGGGGGCTCAATTCAGTTGCCTACACAAAGATGTCTAGTGCTGGTTTGGGTGGTCTGGCTATTCTAGCAGTACAGGTTTCTTGAAGATCTGAAGTCCTATCTGCCAGCTCCATACAGATGCCTTAGATGCCACTACACTGCGTACATGCAGCTGATTTGAGCCCTGGAGATCTTTTAGTGGAGTCTGGAGAGCTATTCAGTTGATAAGGTCCAGGTGTGTCGACTTGTATGTGAGTGGACTTGAGGAATGCTGAACTCTGTTGCTAGCTTAGACATCTAGCTTACGTGTAGATGTGAACATTTAGACACCTACATTTAGGGTGGAATTTATATCCAGATTGGAGGCACCCAGGTGTGGATTACAAATGGATGAGTTTTAAGGACTCTGCTTTTCATAAGGTAAGTGGGTTTTTTCCATATCCCTCCTTTTCAAAGCTGTTCCCCAATCACTTGATCCTGCTTCTGTTACAAGACCTTCAGTTGCCATATTTGAATGTTTTTTTTGTATAGGTTCTCCTGTAGTTATGGAATGTAATATATCAAGTAGCATATATGGCTTGATTCCATTCTGGCAAGTTAATGATGAGGATGTTGATATCTTTGATAGCACCTACAGGGAACAGTATTATGAGTAAGTATAACACCTTGAACTGTAAATGCATTTGTAGGTGAAGTAAATGCAGTAATTTGCAGTGAATTCACTGTAAAGTTGACTACATTTGACTAGATGCCAGTAGTCATTGAAAAACTGAATAGAAGTCTACATTAAGTACATAATATTCATATTGCTTGGGATAAAAATAAAAAACCCAAACCATTTTATTATAAATATTGATGTATCAGGTGCAAATGTAATAAAGCTTTTATAATGCTGTTGTGAAACATATAATTTTGTAAGGCTTGTTTAGGCATCTGTTCTTATGCAATCTTTTTTTGCTAATAGATTAAAGCCTTCCTTCTGGCATTAATATGGGAAGGATAGGTTGTTCCAAACAAAAATCACTTGACATATTTTTATTTGTGAAGCTGGTCCTTTTCTAAGGACAGACACAGCTGCTAATCTTCAAGAGCACAAAGCAGAAACTCTTGTTGCAGGACATTTAGGTTTTGGATTTGGTTTTTTTTTTTTCTTGTTCAGGAAAATTAAATACAATGGAAACTGATACAACCAGCAATTCTTTTGAGAGAGCAGGACCTTTCTCACTCAGTGACTGGTTTATGACAGCATAGTGAATGGACTGTTTGCTTTCTCATTGTATCAGTCACTGCTGTTAAATACAACCCTTAAAACACAGTACGAAAAGAAATAGAAATTCTCAGCTGATCAGCTCACAATCATGCAGAGCACTGCTATCTCCACCAAGTGCCATCATCAGTGCAAAATAAGAGAATTAGCTTTCATGCTGCTTTTAAAACTATCTTTTTCATTGATCTCTATCTGGCCTCCAGAAGGAATCTTAGTTCTCCTTTATCCTGAAGTTCCCTTAGAGTGAATTACTAGTTTCATTATAGATCTGTCTGCTTGGTTGTATGGTTATAAATATAGGACCCCAGCTTGCGGTCTCTTAAGGTATAACTCCATTATTCTTTAGGGCATGAAGTTTCTCAGCTTCACCAGTTTGGACACATGTGCAGCTCTGTGTAGCTGTTTTAAAGTTGTAGTAACTGCAGCTTCTTCTGAAGCCAACTTGGTGCTGCTGTTAAACACTTCCTGAAAAGTAATATGTTACACTCAAAGCAATTCTCTCAAGTTTTTTTTTTTTTTCTAGCTTGGAAGTGATCTCTAATACTCATCACTATCCTGCCCGATAATTTTTTCATGCCAGAGGTGGAGATGTGCAAAATGTGTCCTGTGCAAGTTCTAATTAGGATTAATAGTGCAAAGCAAGTTATCCAGTGTCAGAAAAATTAATCTAATTGCAATAAGAAGGTTTTATTTGAAAAAAAATAGTAGCAATTTCTCAGCAATTAAATTTGTGAAGCATTTATTGATAGCAAACCACAGTGTAGGCAAGGCCAACATTACGGACTTGAGGCTTACACCTGGGAGGTAACTCTTTGCTGGGAGGAACCTTAAAGCTGACTTGAATAAGTCTGAACATGTTGTATAATGGTGACGTTTGTATTGGTATCCCATGACAGAAGTTGCTGGCCATTATTTAAGTAGTAGAAACTGGTTCTTCAGGATATTCTGCAAAATGAGTTTTCCTCCTTGAGTGTATAGGGTGATGTCACTTCGGTATGTAGAGTAGGATGCTAGTTTATAGGTGCCTTCCTACTGCAGTTCCTCCACACCTTACACTTGTAAATCTTAGAGCAGGGTGGTATTTAGCATGATAGCATGTTGTATCTCCAGTCTTCTTGTTGCCATTTGATCCATGGTCACTCAGCTTTTGTGAATTCTTTGAATCATTATTTCCCAAGTTTGTTGACACCATTGGCTGTGGACCATATGGGCTTGGGAAGTCTATTAGTTTGCATAGAAAGGTCTCTGCTTTATTGTCAGTACAAAGAATCCTGGCACTTTTATTACTAGTTATTACTGTTTTGAATAGTCTTTCATTCTCAGAATCACTTAGGTTGGAAGGTACCTCTTGAGATTGTCTAGTCCAACCCCCTGCTCAAGCAGGGTCAGGTAGAGCAGGTATCTCAGTCCTCTGTTCAGTTGGGTCTCAAATATGTCCACTGTTGGAGACTTTACTACTTCTCTGGGCAACCTGTTCCAGTGTTTGACCACCCTGACAGTAAAAAAAAGAAAAAAAGTTCTGATGGAATTTCAGGTGGGAAAGTGTTTAGTTTGTGCTCTTTGCCTCTTCTCTTGTCAGTTGGCACTACTGAAAGGAGCCTGGCTCCCTCTTCTCCACTCCCTCCCATCAGGTATTTAAACATACTGAAAAGATCCACCACCCACCCCCTGCCCTGGAGCCTTTTCTTCTTCAGGCTGAACAGTCCCATCTCTCTTGTATGACAGATGATCCACTCAGTCATTTTCATGGCCCTGCACTGGACTTGCTCCAGTAAATCTCATATGCTGAGGAGCCTAGAACTGGCCCCAGTGTGTGACCTTGCCAGTGCTGAATAGAGAGGAAAGATCATGTCCCTCAACCTGCTGGTAGTGCTTTTCCTAATGCAGTCCAGGGACTGGGTTTTTCTCCTCAGGTGCAGGATTTGCATTTTGCTTAGAACTTCTTGAGGTTCCTGTCAGCCTGTTTCTCCCACCTGTGAAGGTTGCTCTGGATGGCGGCATGACCCTGGGGTGCTGAGCTATCCCTCTGAGTTTTTATCTGCATAACTGCTAATGATACACTCTGTCCCACTCAGCAATAAAGGCTAACAACCTAATATATGTATGGGAAATGCCAAGTCACCTCTGCTCATGAAGTTGTTTGTTACAGAGATGATATTTACTGTGCTTCATTGGCTTCTTAGGTTTATGGAGGTAAAAAATGAATGTTCCTGTAATAGTGGATAGATGAATCTTTTACATATTAACCAATGATATTTCAGTTTCTCTACAGATGTTTACTTTTTACCATTTTTTAATGACAGAGAGGGGATGCCTCATGGACTTGTTGTATCTGGAACAAAATTTAACATTTCAGAAGTGAAAGTAAAGGATTATGCACATAAATTTTTCTGTCACTTCATATATGGTTCTCAACAATTTACAGTCTACGTCAAATTGGAAAGCCCAGGTAAGAGATCTGATCTTGATAAAACGGTTATCAAAGATGATCTCAGTTTGACAACACTCTACTTAGAGCTGCATGCTGTACCTGCATGATGTACTGTGGTGCAAGTGGGCAGTGCAGCTCAATACCTTTCTTAGTGAAATTTTTGTTGTATTATTAGCAAAATTAAAGAAAACAGCACTTTTAATTTTTGTCTTTTCTCATTCAGTGTTTTAGGAAACATTATTGAAACACTCCAATTTATTTGAAGCAAGTATCAGACCTCAGTGGAATACTGTGTTTCATTTTACACACTTGTACTTAAAGAAGCATGTGATTTGGAGGAGATTGTGTTTCTAGAAGAGCAGTGAAAATGGCCAGTTCTCTGAAAAGCTGGGAAGGGAGACAAGACTAAGTGTGGAACAGACTGTCAAAAGGCCATGAATGTATATGTGGACCTGGTTGTGTTGTCCATCAGTAACAAATAATAGGCTCAGATCACCAGGAGAAAGGAAAAAAAAATAAATCTACTTATGTAGTAGGAGAAACTCTAACAGTAATAGTAATAAAGAAATGAAATAGATTGCTTGGAAAGGTTATGAACTTTCCATTACTCATGCACTGTGCTATCACTTTCTAGATAAGCTCATGCGTGTTGATTGGGAGCATCCTGCCACTTGTTGGAGGATGCGTCTTGTGCTGAGAGACAAGGTTTGACCTGTTGGTAGCTAGCAGGACATTTTAGTAGATGAACTTAAAGGTAAAGCAGGCTTTGAAAACTGAAATGCAGGGCTGAAGAAATTAATTTCTTTTATTTAAGGACAGATGCACAGAAGAGCAAATCATCAGATATTATAAGTGCCTTTTTTATTTTTTTATTTTTATTTGTTTTTAATTTTAGCTGCAGAAAAGCCTCTGGTCTGTTGGGCTTCAGTTGAGCTGGTTTTGTCAGCTGTGAGCCAATCCTTGACAAATGTTATTCTCAAACTTGCCTTTAACTGGCCATACTGTAAACAAGTAGAGTGGATCTGAGCTTTAGCTTATTACCTAACGAAGTTCTTCATAAAGATTGCCAGGGTAGGATTTAACCTCACAAATCATTTAATATGCATGAATTAAAAAATGCAGTTTGTGGAGAGTGATTTTTTTTTTAAGGACAGAAAATTAGTAAATTCAATGACAGATCTTCAAAGAGGCTAGAGACAGTGGAAAGCTGGGGAGAACAGCCTGGTCAGGAATCACTTTCCCACCTTTGACTTTCTTGCTTTCTAACTGATAAGATTTTATACAAAAATTCTCACTACTGCTGCCCTAGTCTATATGTCAATATTTTCATGTTTCACCTGAAGAGTAGCCTCATTTGTCACATTGCTAAAGGAGCTCTTCTCTGAAATGGAATAGTAGGCTTTTTGAATATTTGCAGAAAGGAATACATGAAAAACTTCCAGTCCTATTTATTAATTCCTTGTTTGAAAAATATTTTAATGGCTAAACAATTTTGTCTCTCTGGTTCTAGTGTACAACTGTGTGTTTGTTTTCTCTCTTCTCATTCCACCCTACTGCAGCCCAGAACCTTCAAGGTTACTTAATTGGAGGAGGAGTTTCTTTAGTATTTTTAGTAGTTTTTACTCTTTTTATCTACAAGATCTTCAAAATTGATATTGTGCTTTGGTATCGGGACTCCTGCCATCTTTTCCTGGGTAAAAAAGGTATGTTTGTGTAACAGTACTGTTTATTGTAACAAGGCTCCACATTCCCTTGCAAAGCAATGAGCTAACCTCATGGAGTGTGATTGGTCTTCCTTGGGATTTTTGAAAGGATAACATGTTTTTTGGATGCTTAGAATTAGTTCAGAAAACAAAAGCATCTGCAGGGGGAAAAAATCAGCAACTTTCCAGGAATCCAGAACTATCATTCATTTCTCCGAAGACGTATTTCAGTGGTGTGAATGGTGCTCTGATGGCAGTTGTTTAGATTTCTTTTAAGTACTGTGCTGACAGAAAGGAATAATACAGTGGAATTGTTGGGTGTTTCTTACTTTCAATAGACAAACCAGGACAAATTTCACCTGCTTTCATTTTCTATTTGAACACACTTCCAATTATTTTACTTCTTGCAAATTCCTGTCATTCAGAAAAACGTTGCTAGGGGTGCTGTCTGTGATACTATGGTAAACCGTGGGTCATTTCCTAACATCTCAGAGGGGATACCTGGCTAGAGAAACAGAAGGTATTTCCTAGAGGTATTGAGGTTCTGTTATATTTCTTTGAAGTCTTTTAAATTTGGTCTTTCTGAAAAGTTTGTTTAGAATACCTAATACCATTCAGACCTTGAAATTTGCCAAATACTTTGTTTTTTGTTTTCATGTCTAAGTGGTTGCTGTGTTTTGAAACTCCAGGTTATAAAAATTACCTTTGAGTTATATGGCAGCTGTAATATTAAGTATTCACTTGTATTCCTAGAACCCCTATTTCCCAAATAATTCAGTGCTAACATTTTTTTAATTTGGAGCTAAAAAAGGATACTAAAACCTACTTCATTTTGCATGTCTCTTTTGCCTATTCAGATCCAACATGCTGAATTCTAGAAGGCCTGATTCTACAGATATTTCAGGCTTAGTATAATTATATGTGCTTGGGTAATAGAAGGATTAGGACCGAAAACAATGATTCCAGTGGGGAAAAAGACCAGAGTTTAGAGATTTTTTTGTTTGTTTGCTTGCTTTTGTGTCTTTAGAATCCATTATTGTATTACTTTTGTTGCTCGCTCTTTAGTTTCAGATGGAAAGATCTATGATGCTTATGTTGTGTATCCAAAAAACAGAGAGAGCTGCTTGTATTCATCAGATATTTTTGCTCTGAAGATTCTACCAGAGGTCTTAGAAAGACAGTGTGGGTATAACCTCTTCATATTTGGGAGGGATGATTTACCAGGAGAAGGTAAGTTACCTGAAGACAAATTACACTAGCGTTTTTTTCTCATTGGCGGCTGCAAATACAACACAGAAACAGACAGATATGATTCTAAAAATCAACCACCATCAAATGAGCTATTTTCCTATTTTCTCTGCTGGAGAATGAGAAATACAGCACTGGGTGCTTCTATGGAGTCTGTTTATCTTTGCCTTTACCTAGACAGTTGCTTAGCTCTTCCAGGTTTTTTTAGTGTCTGGCTAGCCTAGACATCTGGAGATGAGTTTTATCTAGGCCTATGGTTTTGGAACTTGGTTTTTCTGCTATTGCACCTGTGATGATGATAAAATAACATAAGCAAAACAAGTAGTTGATTGTTGGTAGCTTTCCTCTGTTTATGCAAAACAAGAATATGTAAGTGCATGCTGATGGGGTCAGATTGCTGTTGCATTGGCCAAATTTCTACTTGTTAGTTAACACAATGTAACTGCTTGCATGTTCTTACTCTATCCCTATTTGCGAGGTAAAGTGTGTTGGCTCAAATATTGTAGAATCACAGAATTGTTTGGGTTGGAAACGACGTTAAAGGTCATCTAGTTCCAACCACCCTGCCATGAGCAGGAACACCCACCTTCCAGTAGACCAGATTGCTCGAGGCCCTGTCCAGCCTGGCCTTGAACACTGCCAAAGATGGGGCAGCCACAGCTTCTCTGGGCAACCTGTGCCAGTGCCTCACCACACTCATAGTGAAGAATTTTTTCTTAATATCTAATCTAAATCTACCCTCTTTCAGTTTAAAGCCTGTTCCCCCTTGTCCTATCAAACAGTGAGTGAAACAACTGCAGCATACTAGTAACAAAAAATAGAAACATAAACCCTTAATTTTGTACAACCTTTTCCTCTACAGCTGTGATCAGCATTGCTGATGAAAAAATCCATCAAAGTAGAAGAGTGATAATTGTTTTGGTACCAGAACCATCCTGTTACAGTATTCTAGAGGATGTATCTGAAAAGCAGCTAGCCATGTATAATGCTCTTATCCAAGATGGCATTAAAGTAATTCTCATTGAACTGGAAAAAATACAGGATTATGCAACCATGCCAGAATCCATCAAATATGTTAAGCAAAAGCATGGAGTGATCCGATGGAAAGGGGACTTCTCAGAAAGGTCTCACTCGGCAAGTACCAAATTCTGGAAGAAAGTGCGCTACCACATGCCATCCAGAAAAAATGGATCTTCATCAGGACTGCATTTGTTACCAAAAGACTTTAATTCTCCCTAAATAACAAAAGAAGAATGACACTTAATGACTAATTCTGTTCCCATAGTTGGTGATGGATTGATTGAAGGTCACATTATCTGTTTTGTGCAGACAATCTTATCCAGATTTTCTGGACTGAAGGTACTACAACTTCATCTACAGATGTGAATCATTTTTTTTCTTCTGTCCGGAACAACAGAATGCTTTGAAATGCCATCAGTAGCACAGAGATGACATGGATATCATGTAGGAAGTACATGAAGCCTTTTCCAAGAATTGCACTTTAATTTGCTGGATTTTTTTTTTTGTTATTAAAAATGAAAGGGGAGAAAAACTATCACCCCTCCCCATCAAAAAAAAAAAACCAACCAAAAACTTACGTTTTTTTACAGTTAAAGTTTGAATATGAAGAGAACTGTATTAATTACAACTATGATATTATGTAATGGGGCTGGTTGATGCCAGTGAGTAGTTTTGTTTCTTTTTTTTTAATGAAAGAACACAAAACTTCTCTGTTAGAACTTTGTCACTTGTCTTATTCAGTTTGCTGAAAGATAAATCCCTCTGTGTTACTGCATCAGTGTGTTACCGTCCGAGAGAAAAGGTAAGAGACAAGCCCAGTTCCTTTGAAGTGCTATTGAACCTGACAAAGTATAAATACTCTTCCCTGATCTTGTTGACATTGTAAAGAACTGTACCATTTTTAGTCACTTGTCCCATGCAGGCAGCATAAAAATACCACTTTAACGCTGTATTGAGTAAAAAAAACTACTCTGGAGGACTTCACACTGACACCCCTTCATCCCCTCCCCCACAGTTAAATGGCTTAATATATTTGTTCTTATTTTACCCAAATGGAGCAATTAGCTTAATGATACAGGCCTGTCTTGTGGGGAGTATAGGATGCTTGGCTTCATCTGCCTTACCTTAAGGACCAGATCAAGGGGCTGCATGGCACCCACTTCTCGCAGGTTGCTCTTGCTGAAGCAGAGCAGGTTTTCTCTCCTGTTCCTTGCCAGGGAGTTGGCTCCAGCATTTATCAGCTCTGAAAGCTGAAGCTGGCTGAACCAGCTAATGTGGCAGAAACTGTTCTTTTCCTTGGTATAGTTTTCTCCCAGATTAGTGAGTTTATCTGGTTCCTGGAGGATTCAGGGTGCAATGGGAGAAGAAAAGGGCTGGTAGGACCATGTATTTTGTCTCCAGCTGTGTTTAGAAAATAAAGCTAAAATTATATTGTCGCTTAGTACTCTTTAAAGTGAAAGAGATGCCCTGTGTTGCCCCCTGCAGCTGCTTGTTTTTCTTTCCCTCTGCCCTGATACAAGGAATCTGAGACTGACCATGTACTGAATTTGGCTGGGGCTGGTTGAAGTGGGGCTGGAGCTGCCGCTGCCAAAGACCTGTCTGGGAAAGGAAGTTGTTAAAACTTAGTGTGCATGTTGAGTGGAACTAGTGATGTACTTTCAGTTCTTTTTTTGGGGGAGGGAATTGATTGATTTTAAACAGATTTAATTTTTTTTTTTAATGTGGCCTATCTTTTTCCATACAGCTCCATTGTCTTGGAACAACCAACTTACTATTGTGTCAAACTCCGTCACTTGCCAACCTGTCATTGAAGGCTGTTGCTAATACAGTATTAGGCAGAAATTTTCCCTTTGAGTTGATCCTGTGATATCTCCACTTTTTCACCTGAACAAAAAATCATATTCGACATCCTTCAGAACTTGTCTATTCATTTTGACACTGCAATGTTGGCCTTTTCTTCTTTCATGGCTCTAGCATTTATCATCTTATGCTTCTGTTCTCAGCCAAAAAAGACTGAAAGTTGAGATGCCATCCCATGGAAGAACTGCTTAGTGAATGCGGGATGGTGTGACCTTCATGTTCTGCCTGATAAGTGACAAAACCAGTGGAAATAGATTCCTCTCACACCTAAAGTGCTTTGGTTACCTTGATGTATGCTGGAAAACTTGAAACTCTGCTTTTGAGAGACAATGCCTTCTGAGCTTTGTGAGTTGAGTGTGTGTTTGGTAAGAATGGAATAAGAATCTCTTAATTGCAGGATAGGAGGGGGAAATATGCATTTGAAAAATGAGACTTTCAAACTATCATGGTACTGGAGTGTTTTACTGCTGAATTTCATGTATGTGTATATACAAGCACATGCCTGTATTCTGGTCTCATTTGATTTTTTGGTCAAGTGGGAGTGTCAAGGGCAGATCAGTTCTGGTCATGAAGTGCCACATTCATGTAGCTGTCGCACACAGCTTTTAAATATGGTGTGTGTTCTGTGACAGCTTATTGTAGGGTGAAGAGTCTGGAGGTACATCTAAAGTTACTGAGATCCAAGCAAGGCTAATTGTTCCAGTTCTCAGTGACAGAAGAACTTGTTAGGACAGAAGCTGTATGGTTTGCTCACAGACCTCTCCTGTAAGAAGATGCCTATATCAAATGTGAAGACTAGACCCTAGAAGTATTGTATTTATACTGTGAGATCTAGGGTACAATACTAACTTTATGCTTCCACATTGACAGCTCACACTATGCAGGCCAGCTAACAGAGTTCCAGCAGCTTTGGGCCTCCTGAATTATTTTTGCTGACTGGAATAAACTGAATGAAAAACTGCGACTTGTTATCCCTACCTTTAGGGATAGGAAAGTTATTTTACTGAGCCAAAACACTGTTTTTAAAAAACCCCAACTTGTTCCTTTTGATATATTTATCCAAAATGATGTTGAAGTTTTTGTGTGTTATGTAAAGGCACTTTGAAGAAAGGTATTTTTTTAAATTCAATAAAAGCACTACATATTTCTTTCCTACAGCACTGCTGGGTTTGTTGTTGTTTTTTTTTCCTTATTCCTTCACTAAACAACAGCAAGCAGGACCTATGTAGTGTCCTGATAGGTAGTGAAATGTCTCATTGTCAAATGAACTTTAGCTTAATGAGGTACAGAAGTAGAAGCCAAATGCCTGTGATGACAGGGAGCCAGTGCAGAGCCCATCCATGTGAGAAGCTGCTTTGGTTTGTTCTTGCAGGTGCAGACAGGGAACCTGTGCAAAAGTCACTCAGGAAGGAATGTCTCTTACCCTCTGGTTTGGATTTTGTTCCTAAATGCAAGAAAACAAAACACACCAACCAAAAAATAAACAAACTTCAGTTACCTATAGCGAGCAATGTGGAAAATAAGACAGTTTTCAGAGATGCCTTAATGTGAAAGGGATTTTATTGTTACCAGCAAAGTTACTTTCTGCATTCCTGAGAAATAATATTATAGTTTGAATTGAGTTTTTTACTTGTGTTATCTGTCCCTATTTAAATAATTAATTGTTATTGCATTTAGGAATGTAATCTGCTTAGAGAAATAAGGCTTCTTAGTTTGAGAGATGTTGTACTGATATGACTCTACAAAGAATGGAGGGAATTACTTACGCAAACTCACATACAATTGCATGGGAAAACAATATAAAATTTATATAGAAGTTATTAGTCTACTTTTCAGTCTTTTGTGTAATAAAGACTGAATGTATGATTTTTTGGTTGGGTTTTTTCTATAATTGCTTTACCTAAATCCAGAAGTTTGACATTACAATTCTCTGTATTCATGAGGAATGTTGAATTGAAAGACTCAAGAGAACTTTCTTAAATTATAGTAATTCTTTCTAAAATACGAAGTTATAATAGAATTACTATCAGTCTCTTAACAGTTCTGCATTTGTGGGTTTAGAAGCATATTAATTTTCAAATTCAGAGCCCCGGAACCCAGCTATTACCCAGTTACTCTTTATTTGATGGTTTTGTCATTAGCCACTGTTTCCTAGTCAAATTATGTTGGTTATGAGTGAGGAGTGAAAATCTGAGGTGATAATCATTGGCATGGAAGTTACTGCAACTCATGTAAGTTCTTGGAAGGTGAGTGTGCAGAGCAACAGGCAGGTTGCAGTATGCGGCAGTTCATCAGGCTGTGGAGTGTGAATGTGGGGAGTAGATCACCTTTCTAGCAGTGGAAGAAACTGCAAGTCCGGGCAGGTAAGTCTTCTGGAGACAAGCAGAAGCGTAAATAAAACTCTCAGAGCTCTCCATGGCTATAGCTGTCTCACAGGTTAGTTCTTCAGTGCTGTTGAGTCTAGGTACACACCACAGCTGTATTCTGACCCTACAGCGGGAGGTAACATGGATCCAAACCAGCTCTTTGACTTTCCCAGAAGAAAACCCAGCCTGCAACTATAAAGGAGTCATGAACATGCTCTGCCCAGGTCTCCAAAGTGCCCAAGCAGGCGTCCAGGTGACAAAGGGACAATGCTTTGGGAGACTGAAATATTACGCGACGTTCTAGTGCAAACATTTGAGTAAACATTGAGTTAAAGTTTCCTGCTGACCCCAAAGGAATAATCAGAGATTCATTCTGTCAGCTGCTGGTACTTCATTTGTCAGTCCTTCTTTTCAGACTCAGCTATTGCTTTGTTCATCCAGGAGACTTGGATGTTGTTTCTCTCCTGAGGAATCTCTGTTCTGCCTAGGATACCCGTATAAATACAAATATTGTTACAGTTCCAGTGTTGAGGGTTTTTTTCCAACAAACTTCTGCTATGACTACAAACTTTGAACAGTTACTAACAGAAAGGCTTCCTTAATGATAGAGAAAGCAGGCATCTTTTCAGTTGGATTATTTCTAGTGCATCTGATGAAAGCACATTTGGTTTTCTTTGAAAGAAGGATGAAATTTCTGACATCCCAAGAATTGTCAGTGATGTACAAGCCACTTTGTGAGTCTCTTTCTTCACTGGACTATGATACCATCATGTTTTTGTCTACTTTGAATGCAGTCTGTTTGGCAAGGTGCCTGCATACCTCTGCTGAGTACCTATCCACAAAAAGGTTTGCCCACAGTTAGTTACTCATGGGTATACTACTGCAATAAAAACATTTCATATTCATAATCTTGGATCTCTGTTTTCAGTATGTTTTGTAGATATTTGACTTTCAGGTACCTGAGATGACAAAACATATCTTTACCACTGTGCTCTCAAAACAGAGCAATTTTCCTGGCACCAACTTCATTGCTTTCATTTGACATGCAAGATTCTTTTCCTGATGGATGCTGCTTCTCTGCAGTGAAGCTCAACATCACCAAAGTGCAAATACAAGGCTACAACCATTGCTTTGTGTGATATACTGGCCATGTTGCAGTGTACATTGCTTTAAAAATACTGAGTTATTAAAGTAGTGAACACTTCCCTAGTTAGCAACAACAGTTACCCTTAATTACACTAGTGTAACTGAGAACAATTTATGTGTTCATTGAAGTTATCTTGTGCCACGAAGCTTGAAGTAGAAATGTTAGGAAAATACACAACAAAGGGCTTGAAAATTCTGTTAGGTTTTGATTTGCCTTGTTCAGTTTGCAGATGAGAAAGAGATGTGATGAATACGTATTTCACCTAAAACCTGAGATTGTGGCTACAAACTACATAGTTTAGCCCTAAATATGCTTCCGGATATCTTAGAGACATGGTATATATATATATATATATTATATACTATATATATAGTAACAGACTATAGTCTGTTTTCACATACAAAGGATGATTTACCAGGAGCAGATACAACACAAGATTACTGAATTCTATCATTTCCCTTACAGAAGTAGCAATTTTGTTTGCTTGTCATTGTCACTTGTCCTACAAAAGAAAGAAATCAGGGCAAGCATTGCCCTGATTTTTGCAGATTAAATCAGTTGGCACAGATGCATGTTTCAAGAGTCTTTACTTCAGACTGACTGCTGTCAGGTACTGTTGATAGCATGCCCAAGTAGTTGGAGCTTGTCTTTAAGTTTTACTTCATCTGAAAGGAACCTGTTCACTGGGCTACAGGACTGTTTGGTGATAAAAAGCATGGGGGTGGGGTTGAGCAGATCAGCTTTAAAAGGGGTCTCCTGCTCCAAATAAAAATGCTGATGCAGCCACATGCATACACCCAAAGGAGACAGATACAGGTGAAAAGGGAAAGTTGTCAATACTGTAAATTGGGGAAGCCAAGTCATCTTGAGAGCTGGAACAAAACTACTGGAGGATGAAGAAAAACAGGAGTCTTGTGGTAATAAAAGGCAGTGGCCTAAATTCATCTCAGGCAACTTCCATCCCATCCTTAGCTAAGGCAATGGTCTCACTCTGATTTCCTTCTGTGCATAAGCCAAAATGATTGAATTATTTATTGTAGGCAATGTTATTCTTCACTGCTTGTGTCATGTTTATCAAACAAATTGAGCAGATGCATGCCACCATCCAACGGAAAAAGGGCTTCACAGTGATAGCTTATTTAGCAAATACATTTTGGGAAAAGTAACATACAAAATGCTACCCCCAAGATTTTGCTCCAGCTCCCCTCCAAGACGTATCTTCATTTGTATAGAAATAGCCTTTCTGAGCACCTCAGCTGCAGAAAGATAAGCCACATCATGACCACTGCTTTGCTGCAATCATTTTCAGAGATGGCACTGATGAGTTGTATTAGAGTCCACCCTGTGCTAACAACAACAGATTATTCTATATTAGAGCTTTGTGAGACAAAATACTCTGAATGTTTGTATGGATTAGAAAAAAAAACCCTCAAAACCCAGCAAATTCCACTGCACAGATCTGTTCAGGAGCACATAGTTTGGATAACTCTTTGCTTAGCATCACCTTCATTGCTGGAGTTGGTGATTCTTAGTCTGTGGAAGTGTTTCTGCAGACTTGCGCCAATGTCCACTTTCCTCAGACAACCCACTTCTCTGCTCTTCCCTGCAAGTTTTGTCTTGTGACACCCACGTTCTGTGTATTTTGCTGCCTCGTGAAATCCAGCCATTTCAGCTGGTACTCCTTCAGCTTTACTACAATGTGTTTTTTCTCAATTCTGATTTACATAAATCACTGAATAGTTGAATTACTGAATAGTTCTCATTTAACTTATTTGTTTTGGTAATATTTGACAACATCTTTTACAGCAGAAACATTTTCACTGAAAACATTTCTTTTTTCACTATTAGTATTATAATGAAGATAGGAGAAAAAAGAATACCACATACACTGGAACCTCTAGAATGTATGTCTCAGAAAGAATTCTGAATACACATATATATATATTTATTTAAATCACTGCTTCTAGAAAAAAGTAGTGGAGCAGGTGAGGAAACACCTCACTTGCATTTACGATAATCAGATTTAATTCACAGATATTTGTTGGTGATGCAAAACAGCAATACAGCAGCCAGAAATGTTGCATAAAAATGATGTGACCTAATACAGCGAGTTCATAAGAAACACTTCCAAAATGAAATACGGATATAATTGCTGACCAAAGAGAGGCTAGCTGACTGCACAAATCCTGCTGTCTCTGCTGAGCCAGGAACACATTCACTCTCTGTGTTCCTCCCAACAGCGTAATGTCTGAAGCTGCTATAATATGCCTTCAGCCAGCACTAGAGGCTGGATGAATCAGTACTACACCTTGCATCAGTGGAGGACAAGATATACAGGCATAGCAGCACGTAATCTCTCATCTTTACTTATCTGTGTCTAGCACGTGGTGGGCAGGATGATTGAACATGCTTCCGTTTGGTAAATACAATCATACCAGAAAGTGGAATGAAAGAAGTACCAGAAGGAGAATGAAAAATCAGGGTGGAAGAAGCGGGACATGCCTGGATTATTCTCCACCGTTTTAGCAGAATGCTTGTAATTTGCTTCACAAACTGTGCTTAGGATGTCTTTTTAACAATAATGAGAACATCTACCCCATTAATTCGAAAAGGTTAGGGTTTGCTGATTGCTGCCTGCTGTGGGAGGAACCTAGGAAAGAGGTTTCCTCTACCTTAGTAACTATTTTAGTCAGTGACAATACTGCCTTAAAAGAAATCCATATCCAATTCTGTGTTCATCACACTACATTTGAAGAACTACTTGGAATAACTGTGACTCCAGCCTGTGGCACAGAGAACGAGGAAATACCAGAACATAGTGAACATATTGTTCCCAGAACGAGCTAAGTAACCTCTAAAAAACGCCAGCCTACTTAATAGCACTTTAAATCTCTAAGTAGAAACTTATGGCTAAGTGGGACTAAATCCGTACGCTCAAGCTTCGGAGCCCAGCATCTCAGAGACGTGTGGCAGCCCGGGGAACTCGGACCAAGCTGTCAAAGTAGCCTATTGAAGAAACAAATAAACCAGCTGACGTCCCCGAGATGCTGCTGCCAACAGCCCCTCCACACGCGAGGGGATCATTCTCTTCCAGCGCCGCGTTCTCTTCCACTAGGGAAGCCTGCCTGTGCTACAGGACGAAACAAAACGTCTCACCCCAAACCTCGGACGGCTTTGCTGCCCGCCTGTGGAGGCCGAGCCCTGGGCCGCTGCAGCGGGGGCCTGGCAGCTGAAGCGAGGCACCGCCTTTCCAACGCGAAGCGGCTCTTGCTCAATCCCATTGCTTTCCGTGGCCCGGGTGTAATCAGGTTTAATGTCCGCCTGCCTGCGCTGGAACACCTGCCGCCGAGGCGGGAAGGGGCGGATTGAGGAGGAGAGGAGGGCCCCTCTCTCCACCGCGGGGACGGTGAGGTTTGCAGCCGGGGGAGTGTGAGGCTCTGCCGGCAGCCGCTGCAACGAGACGGGAGCCGACGACGACTCCGCGGCTGCCCGGGCTTTCCAGAACGAAGCAGCGAGGGCTCCCCTGCTTCGCCCCGCTCCAGCAACGTACGCGCAGGTAGGCGGGGGGGGGGGGGGGGGGGGAGTCCCCTGGGCGCGGGTCCGTCCGTGAGGCCCCTCCGCGCGAGCGGTGCCTCCCGGGGCAGCCCAGCGCAGGGGACAGCGTAGGGGTGGGGTGCAGTCTGTTTTGTCGGGTCTGCGTTTCCCCCTGCGGCGGGCGTGGGTCGGGTTCTGAGGGAAACCGTCCGAGTGCCGTTTCCTCGAGGTTAGGCCGTGTCCCGTAGTCCGGTGGGTCTCCTGCGGCATCCCCCCCTCCCTCCATCCCCGTCCCCTTCCTTGCAGTGCGGTTCCTGCGCCTCTGGGGAGCTGCAGCCCCTTTCCAGGGACACCCGTGAAGAGCTTCAACGGAAGGGTATTGGGAAATGGTTTCCTGCCTTCACTGGTGAGGGGTGTCAGCGGTTCGCAGAAAAACGGCTGTCAAGTTACTCGCGGTGCCGTAACTACATCCCAGCTCAGCTCTCCGGCACCAGCGCCAGAGGAATATATGGATTTGTTGTGATCGTTTTTCCTAGATCAAAGCTTATTAAGCTCTCTTGAAGAGGCACGGTGTGCGTTGCAGGTAATAGAAGTCTTTAAGGTAATATGAATATATATACTGTCGTTTAAAATGTTCATGGGCTCATGTAAAAGAAACGGTGTGGTACTCTGACCTTCTGTCAGTTCTTTCAATTCTGAGAGCAGGACTCTTGTGTGTTTTAATCTGCTTGTGTTTTTGAGTAGGGCGGTCAAAAAACAAGTGCCACAAGTGTGCAGAAACTAGTGAAAGGCATCATGATACTTCAAAGTTCTGATGAGGCTCGTGGTTTGGTTTCAGTTGTGCAGGTTAACTTCAAAAGCACTAGAGATCAGAGTAAAAGGTGGCTGTACCAATTTAATGATGGATTTTAATAACTGTGCTTTATTATGTGCTGTCATGGATGCTGTAATTGTAATTAAGGTGCATCTATCATTGAAGACCTCTTCCAGGCACTTGTCTTCTCTTTTCTTTTTGTATTAAAACTTGATAAAAATATTTCCTTTCAGGGTGAAGCTTTATGAACATGGCCTCAGATACATGATACGTGGAGCTTTTTCCTCTCTGGAAATTTGGGCAAAGATAACTCCAATTGAGTTCTGTCCTGAGTGATAAAGCTCTACAGATTGATTGCAGGCTCAAAATGTGGGCAAAATGGCTTGGAAAACGGAGAAATGTACTCGTTTGCCATGGCAGAATATGGTAGGAAATACATTTGCACTCAATATATGTTATTTTTCGTCATCAATTATGTGAATGCATGCAAACAGCAGAGCCTAATTTTGCTGTTGGGTATCCCTTCTGCAGAATTAGAAGTTTTTTCATCCTGGGAAGTCAGACAAGAAGGAATCTCCTCCTTCAGGAACAGTTAATGTGTGTGGTTTTACACAGGGCTTTGTATATTTGCAATGTTTTCCATGTTGGCAAAAGGGCAAGTTCTAAGTTTAAATAGATGGAAAGAACACTGAATTTATAGAGGAAGCAGGTTTCTGGAAGACTTCCCTTCAGAACATGGCAAAGTAACTGCTGCTGCATCTCCTGAATCTAATGCTGGGGCAAAAAGCTTCTTGAAGAGAGCATGTGCGAGTCAGAACACTAGAGTAGTGCTGTAATGGAGCAGAGCTAATGAAAAAACAATGATTTGGAGAAGTCATAAAGAAAATGCCTAGTTATAGGTGGAGTTTGTTCCTGTCCTGTTTTCTCTTTAAATGATTTCTAGTATAATGTTTTAATCTCCTTTAAAATTGAAAACCAGAGGATGTTAAGAGTTAGCTTTCGTCACTAATTGTGACAAACTGGAGCTTTTGTACAGGACACCCATAACCCCCCTCCAGTGAATTTAAAGTTTTGTGTATTTCTGCTCATGCTCAGCATTCCTGCAGGGACTCATTCCTTCTTGCAGCTAGGCAAGAGAAGACCTGCCTCGTAATCTGAATGAAATTTGCAGAGGGAGGAGGGAAGAGAAGGGGAAGAAGGAAGAAAGCAGGCACTGCAAGAAGTAGTGTGGATGACTCAATATATGGCACACTTCTGAATCAGTTTGGTGAAATAAGACACAGCAGCCGGAAGTGTTGTCTTTGACTATTGTAGAAATTGGTGATCAACTAAGATTCTTCACAATAAGATGGGATTCTCGTGCTTATCCTTCAGTTTGAATAAATGCATTTGTCCTATCACAGTGCTGTAGAAAACTGGTAGGCTGAATAGGGATCAAAAAAAAAGAACCAGTAAGGCAGGCCGAGTTAAGGAACAAGTTGTCAGAGACATGCAACTAATAGATCCTTTTCTAAAAAGAGTCTGGAGAGCCAATAGACAATTTGGGTATATAAAAAAAAACCCCTCTATGGGATAGGCTATGGGAAGATATGAACATAGCAGGGAAAAGCAAGAAATTTTGCATCTGTGTTCACCTTGGAAGAGTGTGGATTTCAGTACCTTTTCTTATGGCTTGTCTTCCATGGAAGAATCTGTCTCAAATTGAGGAGTCAGTACTGGCAGTTGCAGAACAAATTGATCTGTAATAAAGCATCATGATTGACTGATACTTTTGTGTTCTCCTGTTGTAAATGTCTCATTTAAAGCAGCTTTGGGAACAACAGATCAGAAAGTGAATAGTGGGTTCTTTATCCTCTCTAAGTAATCAAAAGAGAGCCAGGAAAAGAGACAAGTGAACCTGGTATTTGCAGCAGGCAGCTGGGTAGACATTGCTTGAAAGAATGGTACCAGTGGAAATGAAGGTAAATTATGCAGGGAAGGAGTCAACAGTGACTTTTGTAAAGGGATGTCATGGCTCTCAAATACTAGAAGTGTGTTAGAACTTGTACACCTGTATGTGAACACACTGGATACAGGAGACATGTCTGATTCAGCAGTGGCTGTAATGCCTGTAATGAAGGCAGACTGCCATAATATATTTATTTTCACCTGTATATGTAAGGAGGTAAAAGATGAATGCTCAGTTTTTTGGATGGAGTAAGATTGCTAATAGAGTCCCAAACAATCCTCTTCTGCTCAGCATATATTTCTAATTGATCTAGACAGAGGGAAAACTGGTACAGTGGCAGAATTTGCTAATATTACGAAGTTATTCAGGCTAAAACAATGGGGTGGCAGAAGGATGTCATGATAGCGAATCACTGGGTAATAGTGGCAGAAGAATTTTGTTGCAGGTAAATATAAAGAAAATTTAAAATGAAAATTTATGAGCAAAATCCTGTGTTTAGCAGCTGTCTGTGTTTATCTGATTTTTAACACTCAGTGGTGAGATCTTGGGGTTTTACTGCATAGGCCTGTGGAAATATCAGGTCAATACTCAGTAGAACTCCACAAATAGATTGTTAGAAATTGTTGGGGGGAGGGGGAAATCATTGTTTTAACTTACAGATCCGTAGTGCACTTATGTTTTGAAACCTGTATGCAAGTTCTGTTCTCCTCTCCCCACCTCAGCCAGGCTGTAGTATAACTGGAGACAGTACAGAAAAGGGTGGCAAAGACGGTCAGAAATACAAAATTAGATTCCATCTAAGGGACAGTTAGAGTAAAACTGTAGCTCGGGAAAGCAAGAGCTCAGGATTGTGCTAGAGATGTAAAAAGTCCTGAGTACTCGAGAAGCTGAATAGGAAATGTTCACTCTATTTTGTTTCATTTTTCTTGTAATGATTAGGAGCTGTCAGGTTAAACAAACAGGTAACAGGCTTAAAACAAGCCAAAGACAATTCTTATATTCCCTGTATTAACTGTGTATTGCAAACATTGACTTTAAATTTTGGAAGCCACTAATTGAGAGGTTTTTCCATTTCTGCAGGGAAACATGAGAGCAAAAGCACTGGGTTTGTGTAGTATGAGAACAGCATTTCTGTTTTTAATTATTGCAGGTAAGTTTGATGGTGGCTACAGAAGATCTTGTTCTGAATTAATTCACACAAGTAGTACTGATTTTCTGGAAAAATGCTTGTAAAAGTAAATCTGTGTGCATGCCAATGAGTTCTTCTAAGTAGTCCTAAAATCAGGAACCTGTAAAACATAATATATGCTATTTTTGCATATTATCTTATTACAGAATCATTTAGATTGGAAGTGAACTCTTGAGATACCTAACCCAACCTCCCTGACCTACCCAGGGTCAGTTAGAGCAGGGTGCCCGGTATCATGTCCAGTTGGCTTTTGATTATCTCCACAAACTGAGACTCTACAACATCTCTGGGCAACTTGTTCCAGTGTTGGATCCCCGTCACAGTAAAAAAGTGTTTCCTTGTGTTCAGATGGAATTTTTCTGTGTTTCAGTTTGTGCCTGGCTCTCTGTTTTTCCTTCTCTCCTGCCAGATACTTACGCACACTGGTAATATCCACCAGTACACTCCCTAACCCTTCTCTGAGCTGAACAGCATCCCTGCTCTTTCAGCCTCTCATAGTGAGAGATGCTCCACTCCCTTAATCATCTTTGTGGCCCTGTGCTAGACTTTCTCTAGTAAATCTTCGTCTGTCGTACCTGCCAGTGGCCTCACCAGTGCTGAGTAGAAGGGAAGGATCACCCTCCTTGATCTGCTGGCAGATTCTAATGTAGCCCAGGACACTGTTAGCCAATTTTCTTGCCATGAGGGGACATTGGTGGCTCATGTTCAGTTTGTTGTCCATCAGGACCCCAGTGTTTTCTGCAGATATGCTTTCCAGCTGAATGATCTCTAACATTCGCACCCAGTGGTGGTACCTGGGGTCATTCCTTACCAGATGCAGGCCTTATTTTTGAACTTAATAAGGTTCCTGTCAGCCCAGTTGTCCAGCCTGTCAGGTCTGCCTGAATGGCAGGATGACTCTTTGGTATAGAAAGTGATGAAATGAGTTGTTAGTCTATAGAATGTGTGCTTAGGATTTTTTTTTCATAGTGGAAAACGTAACTATTTGACACTAATGTAATGTCTAGATTTTTGTAAAATTGCTAGGCTACTTAGTTGCAGATGCTTGTTTCTGCTCTTCAGCTGCCAACCAACAATCCAGGTCATGTTTAAAGCATTTCAGGTGGTTCAGATGAGTTGCTGTCATAATCTTGTCATTCCACCTGGAATCTTGCAGTAGTGTCAGACTATTAAAATAAAGAAAAACTTCATTAATTTCTATTCCCTGAGTTTCTAGCAAGCCATTTGTTTGGAAGTGGTTTGTGTTTTTGTTTTTTGCCCATGGATGAACAGGTTGTAAGGTTCACCAATCCATTGGATAGTCTGTTTTTCGTCAAGTACTCATATGGATAGGTGATTATTGGCTGCCCTCCCTCCAGTAGCAGAGACCAGTAGCTAGGCAGCTGAGGGAAAGTTTACTTTGCCAGTTCTCATAACAAGAAATGCATGATATCCAGAGAAATAATAAAAAGCAGTGAATAGTTTTTCATGCAAAGTAAGAGGAAGGAAAGTGACCAAAAGCAAAGTATTCCTCTGCTTGTTGTGTTCTACTCTTTTTTTCTTGCACATTTGCTATGGGTTGTTATCAGAGGCAGGGTTTTGGGCTAGACAGGCACTTACATGACTCTGTGTGACTGTTCTGACATTCTAATCAAACCAGAAATTATCGATAAATACAATATTGTCTCAGAGCCATAACCATGGTATCCTGAGTTGGTGGTTTTTTTTTTGTCATACTACCATATGAATCTCCTTGTGTTAGAAGGAAAGGAAATGAGGTCATTAATAAGTACATATAATAATTCCTCTCTTAATGCTTATAAGTTGAAGGATTAGTTTAAATTTCTGTAGCAAACTTAATATTTGTACAACAGCAACTTTAACTTCAGTGTTCCTTTAGGACATTTGGGTACTGAAAGCATCCTCTGTCTTGAAGGCTTACTTTGACTACAGTTAAGTGAAAGTAACAAAGACCGTGCATGTGAAATTTGTGTGTGCATATGTGTGCGTATGTGGGCATGAAACAGGCTGGAGAAATACAGGTACTTCAGAAATACAGGTTCATAATTTGCATCTGAACTAAACCAAAAATAACAGTCTACTGCAAGCAAGATTCTACGCAGTGTAAAGTTTGTGTTCAAAAAACTTTAATTTCAGTAGGCGTAACTATTTCTGCATATCACTGAGAGGTACTTTAAACTGTAAAGATAAGGGATTATAGTTATATTTTTAGTAGGTGGCTTTAGAATGGAGGTGAAAACTCAAATGGACTTTGTAAATGTAATCGAGAGCTGAGTTCAGCATATCCTTTTACAGTGTTTCAGGTTTTCTTAAATCTTTATTTCTTCCCTTTAGAGAAATGTGAAGCCTATGATGTGATGTTGAGGCAAAGTCTTGTGCTTAATGGGCAGCCTCTTGCTATTAAATGCTCACTGGAAAAGAGCTTGAGAAGTGAAGACTACAACTTAACATGGTATAAAGTTGGTAACCAGACAGCTGTACCTAGAGACAAACTTTCTAGAATTCATCAGCAGAAGAATTTAATTTGGTTCCTTCCTGCAATGTTAGAAGATTCTGGAGATTATGAATGTGTCATAAGGTGAACGTTTTAAAAAAAATACATTGTTACAGAAATGAGTTGCAAAGGGAAGAATAACTTTTATAAAGAAAGTAGAATTTTGGGGGTAAGAGAAATACTGATGGAGAAAGGAGATTGTGTTCACAAAAACTAAGTTGGGGAAAGTAAGTCTAGTTTTGGGTTCTTTTTCCTAGCAGACAAAGATGAAGTCTATTAGAGAATCTAAACTTCTCATCCTCTCTTTCTTCTCCAGAAAGACTACCATATATGTTTGAGTTGGAAAATACACCAAATAGGTTAATTTAATTATGTTACATCAATTGCAGGAACTTGACAAGCTGCTGGAGGATGTGTACAAAAGTAACAGTTTTTGAGAGGACTGATGGTTTATGCTTAAATGAAAAATTTGCCGTAGGGGAGTTGATATTTACGTTATCATCGGCAAAGGTTGTGTGCCCACACTTGGATCATTTCAGGAATGAGAAGAATTTTCAACCTGTTCGTTGGTACAAGGTGAGAATGCTGTGCTTGTACTGTCTTATAACTGTCCATTGTTTAAATTATAAATCACTGATGTTTGTGAATTGTAAGAGAAAAGAAAAAGGTTGACTGTAAATACTAGAAAGAATCGTTGAAAACAAACTGGAAGAGGATTAAGACTTTGTCTTTTAAAGGAGTGTGCAAGTTTTTTTGGTTAACGGGGTAGAAATTCAGCTTTGATGTGGGAAAGCTGTTGACCACATATCCACCAGGTGGCATCTTTTGACCTGCTATCGAAAGACCCTGTCATGATTTTTTTTATGTGTAAACAGATTTAGAATGTCATTTGTGAGAGATGGCATATCCATTATGTGCTCAATATTGTGTCACTAAATAAATGACATTTCGTATTATTTACACGTACTTAAAGGCTTTTTATACTATAAGAAGGTGTGTATATATATATAAAAGAAGGTGTAATATATACATACATTATATATAGTGCCTTCTGCAGCCCTTCTGCCTCGTTTAAAAAATTAAATCTAATTATTAAGTGATTCTTCATTAGTGAATACTTTTACAAATCCTGACGCTTGCATTTCGCTTTCTTATTTCTCTAATATTAAAAGTTGTTTTCTATGGGAAATAAACTTGGAATATCTTTGAATTAAACACTCAGAGCCAAAATGAAGTATGTTGTGCTTTTGATTCCACTGCCCTTGCTCTTCATCAGCCTCTGCAAGGCATCCATCCTTATGGTGTGATCTATTGAAAGTTCTGCTTCTATTAAAGAGAGACAAAACACAGAAAACCATAGTGATACGAAATAACAGGGTTTTCTACACATGTTTAGGACTGCCAGCTGCTGGAAGGGGAAAGGTTTGCCTTCTCAAACAGTGATCTTATAATTTTCAACGTGACTATACATGATCAAGGAAACTATACATGTGAAACAACATATACCTACAATGGAAAACAGTATAACATTTCACGAGACGTCAGTCTGACTGTAGAAGGTGAGTAGATAATTTCACTGTGTTTGTGAAAATTTTGTCCAAGATTCTCAAAACAAAAGCTTGGAAGACCCATACTTAGGGCTACTAGTTTCCACTTAAAAGTGAGGGAAGGGAATGCTGACTGAGAGTTTATATATTGTTTAAAGTGCAGAAATGGAATTTCCCCTTCAGTAGAAGTCTAAAATAGATGAATTGTACTCTGAGTGTTTGGCTCCAGTTTGTAACTGTGGGGTGCTGGGTCACAGGCTATGCAGACTGTAGAGGAATAATACTCTAGATACTTACCTGTGCCCTCAGTGCCTGTGCATGCAATATTTGCAGGATTTTAATGCCATGGAACAGCCAGTCCACCATGAGTGTGTGGAGATTTGGAAGAGGCAGGGTGAAGAATAGTTTAGCTTCAAGTCAGAAGTAACTGACTACCTGAGATATAGGGGAGATTTAGAATCATAGAATCGGCTTGGTTGGAAAAGGCCTTTAAGATCATCAAGTCCAACCTCTACCCCAAAACTGCCAAGTCCACCACTACACCATGTCACTAAGGGCCTCATGAGATACAGGTTTCCACCTGTGCTCGCAGCTCTGCTTTTCCTTTCTGCCACCTTTCTTTGCCACATCAGCCCTTTCTGGGCCTTTGGCCTAGAGGTGAGCTGGACAGTGGCCAGATGCCCCTCAGCCTGTGGCTACAGGCCTCTCCTGCTGGAAGGGAAGAGAAGGAAGGTAAAAAAGATGCTGGGATGAAGACGCTCCAAGGAGGAAAAGCAGAACTGGCCGCGCCGTCCCAGCCTGTGTGCGATCGAGGGGATGGAGGAGGAAGAAGCCCTCGGTGCGATCTCCGAGTGGTGAAAGGGGGAACTCGAATCTAGGACGACAGAAACCAGAAGCAGATAGTCTCAGTTGGTGCTCCTCTTCTGCCGCCAGAGATCATCAGTGCGGCGAGAGCACAGCTCCTCCTACACCCCGCGCACCGCTCTGTGCCCCATCCTCGTATCCACCGATAAGCACATCACCTCCCAACCCACGGCACCCCGACTGCCCCAACCCCAGCATGCCCCGATCTGAACACACCACCCCTCCACCTCCAGTCTTCACTGTGAGAGTGATGAGGCACTGAACAGGCTGCCCAGAGAAGCTGTGGCTGCCCCATCCCTGGCAGTCTTCAGGGCAAGGTTGGACGGGGCTGTGAGCAGCCTGGTCTAGTGGAAAGGTGTCCCTGCCTGTGACAGGGGGATTGGAACTAGATAGTCTTTAAGGTGGCTTCCAACCCAAACCATTCTGTGATTCTGTGATATAATTCTTTCAATAACTGAGTAA
This sequence comes from Myiopsitta monachus, assembly GCA_017639245.1. Lineage (NCBI taxonomy): Eukaryota > Metazoa > Chordata > Aves > Psittaciformes > Psittacidae > Myiopsitta > Myiopsitta monachus. The sequence goes on from CM029927.1 coordinate 41,057,401, forward strand.
TGTCTGTTACAAGATTGCTGAGAACCTTGTTCATAGGACACGGTGGGTGTTTTTTCCATTTTTGTTTTAGTTTATACTTGGGTTATACTTCCTTTTTTTTTTTTTCCTTTGGTTAGTGAGCCCACCGAAAAAGCCCCCTGAAATATTTTACCCAAGAAACAACTCCATTGAAGTGGAACTTGGTAAGTTGTTTTTTCTGTAAGAAAATATGATTTTTGTATCCTAGTGAAAATTTATACTCTGAGTGCCATGTTTTGTGTTTTCTTGGTTTTTGGCACAAAGTAGTTCAGCAACCAGCTCAGTTTCGCTATGTTGACCTCCTGAAGGAAAAATGTTTGAGAGTGAGAGGGACAAGACACGTTGCTTACAAAGTCCCAGGGGAATTTATCAGATACTAGGAAAACTGTAGGGAACCCAAGTGATTCTCTGTCACATCTGTTGCTTTCCATCACTCTGGAAGAGAGTCTAAGGACGGATACATCTTTGAATCTGCAGGGAAAGTGATGTCTGAGAGAGAGGCATCTTTTTTTTTCAATTTAGCCTCTTCCATCTTACCAGTCTCTTTCTGAACCTGCAGATCACAGGGTGTATAGGTCCTCTGCTAGAGTAACTTTTCTGAAAGGGTGTGGGGGCATTCTTATTTGGTCTATGTGAGTCTGTGAGCAGGATTGTATAGAGTTTAATTAGATTATGAAAATTAACTTTTCACTTTGTAACACAATTTTATAGGCTCACAGGTTACAGTGGATTGCAATACAACAGGTGCTGATGGGTATGAGGTGTTTTGGACAAGCAATGGTGTGTATATTGATGTATTTTTTATGAACAGAATTTTTGCAAGTCCCTATGAGTAAGTATATTTTCAGATTAGAAAATACCATGCTGGCAACCAAAGTGGAACTTTCTGCCTTTGTCATTAAAATATTTAACAACAGTTTTCATTTGCTTAAATAGCTTTCTTTTTAAAGATTCTAATGCTTACCTCCTCCAGTTCACTTTATGCTTTAATGTGGAAACTTGAAACATAGTAGGTACATGGCCTACATGTGTGATTGTGCTTTTTTTTGCTCATTTGTAAAAATCTGTCTTAACTTCCAACCTCGGGAAAAGATTTTTGTATACTTATAGTCTCATAACTGTATTACAGTTTCTATTGAGCAGGCTGTGGCCTGGCAGAGACATCTTACAGGTGGATCAAGCATGGCCATGCACATGATCTTCAGACTGTCTCTTTCCTCTGCCGCCTTTCACTTCCCGTCTGCCTCTCTGAAATGTTGCAAAGGGCCAAATCTGTGCTTTACAGGAGAAATTGAGACTTCCAGGTTTAAGAGCCTTGGGTTAGAGAAATGTAACTGAGAGCAGCAGAAATGCTAATGGAAGACTTCATTGAGGACATATTTACTGAAGCTTAGTGGGGTGAGAGGAAAAAAAGGGAGACAGATTTCCAGTGGTGAGTTGAGGTTTGGTAGGAAAATGGACATGGACTGAGTAAAGCATGAGAAAGGCAACTGGGAGATAAGTTGAGGGTGGTGAAAAGCAGGTTAAGTGGAGTTAGGAGAGAAGAAATTAGACCAGATTTGAAAAAGCAACTAAAATTGGAGCAGAAAGCGATCTGCATTTCTGAAGTATGAGAAGTTGGGAACTAAAAATTGTAGGTTTTTTGTCAGCTCCCATCTCATGGTTGTTCTATGAAGACAAAATGTAATAATTTTTGTTAATTCTCAAGCGCTATGTATGATCACGAAACTGATGAAAAAACGAGAATGATATCTTCAAAGTAAGAATATAGTTGTGAGAAATAAGTCCTCATCATAAAACGAAGGAGGGAAATAAAATGCTGAATTGAGTGCTCACCAAGAGAAAGCTTTATACAAACTTATTGTACTGTCATAAAGAATTGCAATGTCATTCGGCCGTAATGCAGAGGCACATGGCCTCTGAATTGATACCACAAAAGCAGTGTTAGTTTTCATACTTCTGAGCATTTAAATGATCGTCTTTGCAACCATTAGTCATTCACACTAGTGATGTTTATTAATTAGTTTATTGTTAGTGTTTAAATTACTGTGACTTTTGGCTTAGAAAGTGATTAGTGTGGTTCTATGTATGGCTTTTAAGGTATAATGCTTTTATTTTGCATTTTAAATGGTAACTAGAATATGTTTTCAGGAAAGTATAGTGCTTGGCTAAGTAGTTGGTTAATTTTGCCCTTGAAATCTCTTGTTCACAAGATAGTGGAATCCCTCATTTTCCTGGTGGTTAAGAAGTTGTTAAGGTCACAGATCATGATACACATGACAAGGTGAATGTGCAGCATAATGAGCATTTCTGTGTCCTTGTGCAGTGTATGGGGGATAATGGGTGTCTCTTAATGGTGAAGCCTGGCACTAGCTGTTACAAGTCCTTTCTGATCCATGGGGTGAAGCAATAGTTTAGATGCCACTCCCTGCAGCTGAAATAGCACTGAGTTGCTGGTGTCTGCTGCAGGTCACCTCCTTTAATGTCCTCCCTATCCCAAACCTGCTTACCACAAGATGACACCTCTTCCTGTGTCACATTGCATTGTGGAATTTCTCTCTCTCCACTTACGCTTATAGGGGCTGGGAAGCCTGTAACAAGGGTTCGCTTAGGTTTGTAAAGTGTGTCTTCGTACTTCAGCCTATAGAAATCTTACATTCTTTGGGGAACAGCCACTCCAGATAAGTTAACATCTCGAAGTTTTCCAGTGTCAATGCTAAGTGTCAGTAAGAGGCCCAACTGTTGTTTGGCTTTCCTTCCTATAATGTTATTGTTCATCTGTTCTGAAGTATGGTTGACATTTGCAGATGGAGACAACCATTGTCATGCTGCAGCTGTTAGTGATGAAGCCATTCCAGAGAGGGCTGTAGTTTTATGGCCCTATTTGTCACCTTTTGGATAGGGATGAAACTTCTTACGATGGACGCCCTGTGCATTCTGTGAAGCTAGTAATTTTGGAAGTGAATAGTGAAGATTATGAACAACCATTTGTCTGCCAAGCTTCAAATGCCTTTGGCCAGGTTGCATCCTATATTATACTAAAACGCAGAGGTAAGAAATGCTTTTGTTCTTGAGACCTGTGTTTTTCTTGACTTCCCAGAAGAGGTTTTGATATCAGATGCTTATATATCATGTTGGTAGAAGAAAGGTGAATTACACTTTGCAGTATGCATGCATGTACTTGTGCATAGGGGAGGAGTCACTGTAGTAGTGTATTTATCATTATTTAAAAAACAGATAAATGGAAGTGAAAAAATGATACGAAAATTTGTATTACATTTGTGTGAAGTATCAGACTTGGGCAAATTTGACATTTAAAAACCAATCTTCTTATATTTGTATGCAGCTCTTGACATACAGAAGTGGCTGACTGGAGGCTTTCTCTCTCTGTTAATTTTAATGTTTATCACTTTCATAATCTACAAGATTTTCAAGATTGACTTGGTGCTTTGGTACCGTAATTCTGCCTGTGCTTTTACAAGAAAGGAAGGTATGTGAGTGTGACCAAGTATGTTTGTGTGAGTAACCTACTGACTCTTTCACATACCATTACTTCTAAGCAATGTGATTATTTACAAGAATGTATGTGTAATTTCCTTGACGAATTTTCAGGTACGCACAAAGACATTTCGGTGGGGGGGATTTTTTTCATTCATATGAGTAAAACAAATAATCATAGTTGAGGTAATAAACGCTGCATAACGTGGAGGGCAGTCATGGTGAGACAAGTCAAAAGGAGCTCCAGGTTATTCCTGAATTAGCGCATTGCTTTTTGGTTTTCTGTAGTTTCTTTATATGTAGTTTTTTGGTCTCTCTGATGATGATCAATAGGTGTCAGCAGAGCTACATCCTGTAAGCTAGCTGTTTAAATATATGCATTATATTTTATATTATATTGAAAATTAGACTTATTTTCTCAGAGACTAATTTTTCTGGCTTTGTTTTTGTGTTTTTTTTTCTTTTTTTCCAACTTCTCTCTCTTGCTCCCTTCCTTCTAAATCCTGCCAGTTAGTATGTTTACATGCCAAAGACAGAAAATGCTACTATTTTTCTTATGTGTTTTGATTGCTGTATTGGGTACTTATACTGCATATGTGTGAAAGAAATTGGAATAAGTGCAACATTACAGATATTCTGCATGGCAGTGCTCAGAATTAGACTGTCTGAAGTTCCCCATTGCTTGAAAGTAAATGAATTCCGTGCACTGAGATAGTTAATATTCACCTGTGGCTGTTCTAAATGCTTTTACAGAAAAGGAGTTTCAGCTTCTGGTTGAAAGTTCCGTCTTCCAGAATGCTTTAATAGCATTCTAATGAAAAAAGAAAAAAGAATAAAATCAAAGAAACTATGTTTTGTAGCTTGTTGAGCTAAACTTAACTTGTTGAGTTAAATCTGATTTTGGTTTGGTTTTTTTAATTTCTGTTTATTATGCAATCTTAACTCTCAAAACCTCTGCTGCCTTCTGGCCTTTTCTTTTGCCTGGCTTTCCCCCACAGAATTATTACAAGAAAGAATTGCTATTTTTCTCTTGTGGTTAATCAGAAGAGGAGAGTGACTCCTCTTGAATTTGTTTCAGGAGAGGGTGAAGAAAGTCCCTCAAGAGGATGCTTTCCTAATGTCTTGGCACCTCTGGGGTTGGGGGCTTCTTCTTGCAGGTCTCAGGTCCGGCATCCATCTCACTTGCTGGCACGTCTCTCCTTGTGACGGGAAAAGAAGCCAGGTTCTGTAAATGATTGTCCTTCTTTTGATCTGTAGAGCGCTTTAGTGCTTTGATGCTATTCTGTCAAACAAATCATCTCCCCCCCACCTTGCTATTTTTTAACAGCCCAAAATGAAACCTTGCAATAAAGATATATTGCTGATTTTTAGGTTTGGAGGTTTTGTTTGTTTGGGATTTGTTGTTGTTGTTTGTTTTTTTAATAGAAACATTTGTGTTTGGTTTAGATGGGAAAGTCTATGATGCATATGTCCTGTACACAAAAAGCAGTGGAAGCAGAAGTTTCTATCACTTGGAAACCTTTGTTCATAGGATACTTCCTGATATTTTAGAACAACAATGTGGATATAATCTCTTTATATTAGGAAGGGACGATTTACCAGGAGAAGGTATGCTTTAATTAGTAGAGTTTAATAAGTGGTCTTTTGACACATTGTTCTCAGAAGATTACATAAGCAGTTAAAAAATGCCTGGTTTTGGAAAACAAAGCTGCAGTTTTTTTTAATGGATAATTTTTCCAATGGGCAATTTTTTTTATTTTTTAGTTTTTTTTTGGTTTCTTATCAAAAATTCTGTTCTGCTCTTATGAGAGTCTGCACTTTCTGTTTATTGATGAGCAGATGAGTATTCAGCTGCATTGTTGAGGTTTTTTTGAATGGTATCTGTTCCTGGGAACTGAAGAAAACTATTTTTACCAGTAACTTCATGCAACGGATGATGAATCATGAATGACAGTGGGCTTAAACATACCAGTTCTCTGATTTAGCCACTGCTCCATATATATGCAATTTTAAAATTAAGAAATAATTTATTGCATTTGTAAAGTTTCTGTGCAAACTTTAATTGTTCCTTCATTACTTCCAGCTGTGGTCAGTGTTGCTGATGAAATCCTTAAGCAAAGCAGAAGACTGATGATTATTTTGGGATCAGAAACATCTGATTGCTGCCTGTTAGAAGATACCACTGAGCAACAGCTAGCTATGTATAATGCTCTCATCCGTGATGGGATTCAAGTGATTCTTATAGAAATGGATGAAGTAGTGGACTATACAAGCATGCCGGAATCAATCAGATACATTAAGCAAAAACACGGAGCTATCCAATGGAAAGGGGACTTCTCAGAGAAATCTTGTTCAGCAAATACACGATTCTGGAAAAATGTGCGCTATCAGATGCCATCTAAGAAAAAGATGTCTTACTCTGAAGTGTATTTGTTGCCCCTGACCTTGAACCATTCTCCAGCAAAGGGAAATTAAGATGTACTGATTAAAATAGTACTGAGAAGGTAATTCTGAAATGTGTATTTTGTTTGGGGACTTTAGTTTGGTTTTGTTTTGCACAAGTTCTTTTTATTAAAAAGTAAATGTTTTCTTCAAGGAGTAAAAACTACAGATCTCTTCCCCAAATCACATCCTAAAAGAAAAGCTCTGTGCAACCTTATTGCTGTTCTGGGTTTTGGGTAGTGACATGGTTTGTTGTGTTAACTCTCAAGCTGGTATGAGAAGCAAAGGTTGCTGATAGTGGTAGACTATTAAATAGTTGTGGCCTACATAAATGTAAGAGCCACTGACAAAGCAGCTGTGAAATCAGTAATTTAAAACTGAAACTGCAGTTGACAATTCAGCCTGTTTCTGTCAGCATTTTCCTAGTTATTCTGTTCCTTCTCTTGTTGCCTCTCTGTGATTGTCTGAATTCCACATAACTGCAAGAACCTTCACTGTGCAAGCTTTGACATCCCTTCCTGAGCAATAGGCCTTATCCTTGCTTCTTGAAGGCACTGGGGAATTACATGATATAGCGGGTATATTTAAACTTCTCACAACACTAAATGTGTTTCAGCTGAACAGTTGGTACCAAATGCGTTTAGCAAATGGAATGGTATCCATGGCTTTTTAGACATTTGTTGAATAATTCTATGATATCTGGTCGGTGGGGTGTTTCTAAACTTAGTTTTTTGAAACGGTCAGGAAACTGAAAATACTTCTTGCAGGGCTCTGGTGTTGAAGAGTGTCATCAGTTGGATGAGATGACCTTTGAAGGTCCCTTCCAACCCAAACTATTCTATAATTTCGTTCAACATCTTTGTCGGTTACATGGACAGTGGGATTGAGAGCGCCCTCAACAAGTTTGCTGATGACACCAAGCTGTGTGGTTCAGTTGATACCCTGGAGGGAAGGGATGCCATCCAGAGGGACCTTGACACGCTTGTGAGGTGGGCTGATACCAACCTGATGGAGTTTAACCATGCCAAGTGCAAGCTCCTACACCTGGGTCGGAGCAACCCTAGGCACAGCTACAGGTTGGGCAGAGAAGAGATTCAGAGCAGCCCTGCACAGAAGGACTTGGGGGTGTTGGCTGATGAGAAACTTAACATGAGCTGGCTTCAGTGTGCACTTGCAGCCCAGAAAGCAAACCGTATCCTGGGCTGCATCAAAAGGAGTGTGACCAGCAGGTTGAAGGAGGTGATCCTGCCCCTCTACTCTGCTCTCGTGAGACCTCACTTGGAGTATTGTGAGCAGTTCTGGTGCCCTCAACATAAAAAGGACATAAAACTGCTGGAACAAGTGCAGAGGAGGGCTGTGAGGATGATCAGGGGACTGGAGCACCTCTCATATGAAGATAGGCTGAGGAAGTTGGGGCTGTTCATCCTGGAGAAGAGAAGGCTGCGTGGAGGCCCATAGCAGCCTTCCAGTGTCTGAAGGGGGCCTATAGGGATACTAGGGAGGGACCCTTCATTAGGGACTGTAGTGATAGGGGTAACGGGTTAAAACTTAAACGGGAAGTTTAGATTGGATATGAGGAAGAATGCAAATGTGAATTCTGCTTGCCTTTTTTTTTTGTACTTTCCAACCCAAACCATTCTCTGAATCTATGGGTTAGTATAACTATGTGGGTGTTTTAGTGTTCTTGTGTGAAAATAAGTGTGTGAGAAAGGTTTCAGTTGTAGTTTATTGTTAGCTGACTACTTGAATGTAGCATGACATGAAGCGGCTTATCCTTTTATCATGGGACTTTTTTTTTTTAAAGTTGAATTTTGTCTCTGTTTTCTCCCCTTGGAAACTTTTTTTGCAATTCACATAGGAAAACACACTATTTTTTTGTGGTAAAGTAAAAAATCCCATAGAGACAGATGTGATGATTGCTCTTTATTAAAAAAACGTCCACAAACAATTAGTTGGCAAGAGTTTTGCTTCTGGAAACTTGATAGCTTCAGAAGGAAAAGGCAAATGCAATGTAATTCATGGATAAGTATTTGTTCACCATGATGAAGTAAATGCATCTCAATTTATTGTCTATCTGTGCTGACAGAGAAAAGAGTCTGAATGGTATGTGGTGGAGGATGCATTGAAAACGTTCTTTGCATCATGCTTTACTTTTCAACTGTAACTGTATGGTATTACCTCTGTTGGCTTGTTCTTGTCAGTTTATTTGTCACTCCAGGCTACTCCTTCCCTTTTTTGCCTTGTGATTAACTTGTTTCAAGTTTTATCATTCCACTGTGTCTTTCCATCCATATTATGAGGCCAGTTTTTTCTGGGAGACTTTACTCCTTTCATAATTTTCCTCCCACATCCAGCTTTCTTACCTTTATGACAGCTAGGCCTGTTTCATGTTCTGATGTACACATCTGGTCACTGTATTAATTCATGGATAGAGGCTTATGTGATTGGAAAGAGCATGTGTTTTCAGCCCAAACCCAAGACGAATTGTTGCAACCTGGTGGCATCTACGCAATGGTCCCAGGCTGGACAGCCCTGACTGTCTTTTTTTTTTCAGTCCCTGTAATTTACCTCTGTATTGCATCCTAGAGGGTAGAAGAGCACAAAGGTGATTTTACGTTTCCCCTTGGTGCCTTGAGCTTCTACTCAAGGGGGAAGCCTGTTCTGTCTTTTGTTCAGAGGCTATGGTAATTTATCTCCTATACCTCCGTCCATATCTGCAGTTAGCTTGAAGGTGAAGCAGGCAGAGTATAGTTAATGTTTATAGAATCTGGGCTAAGGAGAGATGATTTTTTTTTTCCCTGGAAATACTTAAGGAAATACTTAAGGATTCCCCAGAAATACATTGTAGAGCTTCAGAATACAAGTAAGTAAAATCAGTGGCTAGCAGCTTTACTCCAGAGAACTCCCCGGATCTCTGGTTTACTCAATGGATGCTACAACACATGAGCACAGGAGCAGTAACAGTTCCTTCCACTCATCCCTGCATTTCTGAGACTAAACACAAAGTACACCACTTGATATGTATGCTTGTTCTCTTTTAAGGTGGGGTAATATTAACCAGGACTTGATGCATTTGTTGAGACAAACTGAACTTAAGTCACTAAAAGCGAGCTAGAAAGTAGTACAAACCCCTTGTGTTCTCAGCCCACTAGGTGTGCTTCCATGTTGAAATTGATTTGGGAAAAGTAGTCTGATGTCCACTGGGCATCAGTGGGCATAGTTAAAAAGTACAGCTGATGTGTAGACTGTCTCTGAGGGACCACCTTGGTAGATGTGACATTACAGCTGGAGCTAGAGCTCAGCTTGGCAGTGATGGGGACTATCAGAGTTCGATATTTTACCCTGAGGAAAGGCAGGAAGTTCACCAAGTCATTAAGGTGAATTTTCTGCTCCAGAAAGGTTGTTTTTTAATTACTGCTACAGATTGGGTGATTTAGAGATGTAAATTCTCTTTCTGGTTAATTTTGCCCCCAGCCACTCATTTGATCTTGACCTAAATTTGAGCACGACAGTGGCTGTAGTAGAAGGGGAATTTTGAACACTGTCTCTTTAGTTTGGTTTGGTTTTTTTCTTCACTAAGTAGTTACCCTGATGGACTCTATTTCTGTTGGCAATTACTGAAATCTGTGGTCTCTCTTTCACTTACCTCACCAACATTATGTCTCAGGGGAGAGCTTCCTTTTCCTGCGTTGTCCATGGAAACACACCCCACTGCTGCCTCATGTCTCCTTTAATATCTAATGCTGGTTTTGATCTTTTGTACTTTTTTTGCTTGCTTTATATACTGTGAATACATACAGGTTCCCTGAAAAATGGGAAAGGTCATGTTCAAGTCCTTAGGGTATTTTTGATCTCTTTGAGCACATTGTTTCTAATCCCATGTTGTTCGTTTGGTTTCTATTTTTCAAATATGCATAACTATTTCTTCTGTGCTATGGAAGTGAGTGACTTGGCCAAGAAGATGAAGTTGGAAAGAAATTTGAGCTATCTACTCCTACCTCTCGCTCCTAGGGAAGCACACGCAAACTGTGTCAACTAGGTCTGTACCTTCTGGGTAAGGTGTCACAGCTGCATCATTTCAAATGGAGCTTAGGGGAAGTGGCAGGACAAAATGCATCTTTGTAGGAGTAAAGAAGTTACAGGCAGGTACAGGAGGCTATAAGTTCTCCCACTTGTGAAGCAGTGAATAAGCAGGGTATTTGGGAGTTACAAAAAAATCAGGTTCCTCTGTCCCTTTAAAACAGGAAAAAAAATAATTGGCACTTAATGTCTCTACATATTGCATCAAGGAACAAACAGTGAAAAAGCTAAAGAGCTATCTTGACAGAGACACTCACAGTGGGAAAGAACTTGTGTGCCATATGTCCCCCTACCATCTGTGTATGCTGTCTTCTGGGTCGTGACATCTGGTTCCGCTTTGGTAGCTGGCTCTGATTCCTGTATTTTTAGAGTAAACGGGACTTGATTCTCCTCTGAGACTGAAGAGAATAGACCACACGCTGACTCCTGCAAGAAAAGCCAAGGTTTTTCATGAAAATATGTCTCTGCAGCCTAGATCTGAATGGCTTGGTTCAGGTATGTGTGTAAATGAGCCAATGATGTGCCAGCACTGTCTGCTGTCACTTTTAAAAAGTTGCTAACTTCGGTGTGTTTGACATTTTTGGAAGGTTGGGCCATAACGTTAGCTGGGTACCTAATTTAGGAGATGAACTGGCCGACCATTGAGGAAAAGATCACATCAAGAGAGCAGACAACTGAGTATGGGAAGAGGTCAGGGGTCCCAGAGTGAGGGTTGGCAAGAGAATAATAACATCTGCCATGGGAAGGGGCTGTGGGGATCCCCAAACCCCAGAGCAGTGAGCTGCACTAGCGCTGAGCTGTGCAAGGCCTCCACCTAGTGATGCCTGATGCTGGATCTCTCCCCTTTTATAAAAGGCCACTCTGTTTACGTAAGATCCTAACGAAGTTCTGTTGCTAATAATGCCAAGCCACAGCACAAAAAAATCCCCAGCCACTAAGAGGGAGTCCAAAAATACAGATATCGTGATGACTGCTGTTCTGAATTATACTGTAATTATTACTTTCAGTGCTTTCCTCATCCTTTGAGGAACTAGCAGGGAATTTAGTGGAAAATGAGAATTTTGGCCTTTGAGACTGTACATCTGTTAATTCACTGCCTCAGAATTAATTGTGAAAGCGGGAGGAGTGGTACTCCATAGAGTTGTGTTTCTATCCGTCTCCAGCATATGTCAATTAGATTTGTCTGCTTTATGTTGAACAGCACTTCCCATTGCTTATTGCAAAAAAAAAGACTATGAATGGAGATCACTTCATTTGGGATCTGCATTCCAGGAGATCAGCCGTGTGTGATAGCTGGAGGACCATGTACTCCCCAGCCAATTGAGAGTCCAAAAGCTCACTTGGCGTGATGGATTATGGAGAATACGTGCCTGATTTAACTAGCTAGTCCACTGAGCTGGTAACAAATGGATCCAATGGTCACGTGGTGAGAAAATCTTGGAGTCTGGGATGCTGAAGTGTTTGTAGGAGCTCAGTCTGCAGATGGACAGCAGGCAAGATTCAGTAGCCCTGGAGTCCTTGAAGAACTGCTCTCAGGGAGGAGCAGTCAGGCATGTCATGAAAAACAGTCTGAATATCACAGCATTCCTGGGAGCAGGAAGCACTGGCCAGTTTCCCTGGCTCTGACAATTTGCAAGTCCAATTTCACAGGCAATGTCTCTGCTAAATGAAATGATCAGTGTCCAGTCTTTTCCTTGGATGGTGTGCCCACTCCCAAGGGACCTTGCAAACCCTATTTTTCCTACTTGTAAGTGTGTGTATGTGTATATATGCATATAAAATCTTTAATTAATCTAAAGCCATATGGTTTGTAAGTTGAAGAGAATTTGCAAAATGTAAGTGATTGGGTGTTTCGAAGGCCATCTAAGGCCTTTACTAAAGTCCCTGTGGAGCCAAATTTTGTCCTTGGATTAATGCCTGTCTTAATAGTATTAATAACAATATTAATAGTAATGTTAATAATAAATGCAGCCAAATAAAAAATCCTTCCATGCTCAGGTGAGATTATTCTGAGTTCCAGAACAAATGGTGAATGTGAGACTTTGCAGAAAGCGACTAAAGCAATTAGCACAGGATTGCTGGGGCAGAGAGGCTTGTAATGCTATCACCAAATCAAGAAGCTCTCAGTAGTAGCCTGATTTTGTAGTGTGCACTCAGATGATCACACTTAAAGTGTTATGGTAGTATACGCATTAGGGTACATGAATGTCATCTGATAACTGAAAGGTCCAAGAGCTGTCCCAGGCATGCCTTCGTGTGTAGGCAGTGTTCAAGCCAGGTTGGATGGAGCCTTGAGCAACCTGGTCTAGTGTGCCCATGGCAGGGAGGTTGGAACTGGATGATCTTAGGGTCCTTTCCAACCCAAACCATTCTGTGATTCTGTGATTTTAATGCACAGTCCTGCCAAAGCTGAAATATTCTGCTCCAGCTGTGGGGAGGCCACTGATATCCTGGGGGAGGCTGGGAATTATGGGACAGTCCGGCCATGGACTTGTTTCTCTTAAGTATATCTCTCTCCTCCTTGAAACCCACCAAAAGAGGCTGCCTCTTGCACACCTTATGCTCAGTGGTATACAGCTGCTTCCCACAAAAAACCACCACCATATTTACGTGCCTGTGCTTGTGAGTTACAACAGGTCCTAGCTGGAATTGGGCTAGAGTGCTTAGAAGAGGGTTACTTTGTACATTTCTCTCAAGGATGTGAATAATACAGGGCTATTTCTATTTATGGAGTAGGGTCCTGCTGGATAGTATGAGATGGTCTTTCACAGGAAATAGATGCTAGAATTCTTGGCCATATTGTGAGAGGCGTTATATCCAAGTGCATGTTTTGCAGAAGAAAACATGCCATCTTTAAAAAGAACCCTATGACTTCTTCAGCAGCTACATAAAAAAAAAAAAGGCAAAAAATCCTTGTAATACTTTACAAATGTTTAGTGAACTTGACCTAGACTTGGCAGCATTAATTAAGTCTTTGTGGGTCTCCTGGGGGAGAAGGGAAGAGGTGAGGAGGAATAAAGCCAGCAGCACCCTACATGCTTACCGATTAAGATCGTATGTAGTGGGACATGTGAATCATCAAAGTGCCATTTTATCTTTAAATGTACCTCTAGCCACAAATGTACTTGCTATGGGCGTATTTTACTGCTCTGGCTTTTCTCTTTGAAAATAACTCCAATCAACTGATGATCTTCTTTTGATTTCCTGAGTGAAGCCACCTCCTGGATCACCGTGATTCACAAGATTCAGTGCTGTGGAAGTTCCTTTGCCTTAGATATAGAGCAGGTTCTTTTCTTCCCCTAAAAGCTCCTAGTCTGCTGCCAGTGAAGTGTTTTCAAGCAGTGAGTACAGAGCAATTTTGAAGGGAACTGTTATTTTTGACCTACACAGACAACCTGCACTTGTATTTCGTAACAGAGTGCAGGATGTACGTACCTGCAGGCGATTCTAGCTGCCTTGGGGAGGAAAATGAGGCTTTTAACTTGTGATCAAGTTTGGTTACAGATGCTGTGAGTCTACATGTTCCTCCGATTGGGGGCTTGTAAGGTCTGGAAGGAGATGTGCGGGCTGCAGCAGCTCCAGCTGACCAATTTCTTGGGCCAAGAGCTGTTTTACAGCCAAAGGACCCAGTTTACTTATGAGGGCTGCTGGGAAAAAGAAAGAACAACAACAAACAGTGAAGAAGAGCATGATAAATCCTCTGCAGAATGAGGCCAGCAGCTGACTGAGCCAGGCATTCTGTCTTCCACAGCTGTGAAAGGAGCTGCTGAAAATCCAGCTGGTATCTCAACAGCTACCCCAAGCCACTGGGCTGGCTCTCCAGTTGCCAAGGCAGGTGGGTAGGTCGCTGCCCTTCAGCACGGAGCCAGAGATGCTCCCACATCAGGTTTCTTTCTTCTTACCAAGCTGCAGCACTGGCCGTACAGATACCTTGTGCTGGCAGGATGATGGGTTTTGTCCCCAATAGCTGGGGTATTTTAGTGTTGTTGCTTTCAGAACACAGTGGTGGTTGAGCAGAAGTGAGTGACATTGTCATAGAAGCTTTCCTGGAAATCTTGGGGTACTCTTTGCTCTCAGTGTGCTTTGGTCTCCCATCTGTCTGTTTGCCTACAAATGCCAGCATGGGGTTGGTCATATCTGCAGCTGCTGGGCTGTGGCTAACTCAGACTACATGGATTTTATCTCCAGCACTGATGATGTGAAATCTGAGCTCCGCTGGAACCCTGGGATCAGGACAACATTCTGGTGTCTGAACCCTGAAGTTTCTTTAGTATTTTGCTTCCTTTTTCCCTCTGTAGCAACAAACAAAACCCCATGTGAAACCTGCTGGGTTTTGTGTAGCTTGTTTGGCCGGTGTCATTCTAGTATTTCATGGCATTTTGCCACTGCCTGTAGCAATAGGTGTCAGATGAAGTTGTGTATTTACAATAAGATGCTTTTATAATGCTTACTAGACAAGTATTTAAACTCAGGGAGGCTGTTGACTTTCTCTCTTGAGAGTGAAAAGAGGTTTTTGCTTTGCCGTGCTATTGGTGGGAAAGAAAGTCACTGGGATGAAGTATCCTGGGGGACACTGAAGAACCTAAACACTGTTCTGTAAGCCTTGAAAACTACACAGAAGATTATTTCCACTCAGATATAATAATGCTGAGTTAGTCCGTTGTTATTGCATAACACAGTTAACCACGTCCATTCCCCAGCTCAACAATAAAGATGCCTTTCCTTGTTAAGGTGACCATGGACCCTAGGAGGTATTAAACCAATCTTTCTCTTAAAGGAAACAGAGTTCTTCACTGGCTCTCAGCTAGCAAACACAGATGCAGCATGAAGTTATCAGAGAAATGTCTACCAGCACCATGCTGGTGCAGCCTTCCAGGGCTGCTGGATATCATGGGAGTTGTGGCACTTCTTTGCTGTTGTTCTGACATGGTCTCATGGGTGCTTATTCCCTGTCCTCACTAGTTTGGACCATGCTGCTCACTCTGCCCTGTGCCCACCCACTCTATGGCTGCCCTTTCTACTGTGCCAGCAGAGCTGCCTGTCTGTGGATCCTGCCCAAGAAACAAACCTGCTGAAAGATGTGCTTTTGCTGGTTATTTCTTAGGCCAATCTCTTTTCTGGACTGTCTGCCACCCAGGAACACAGGAGAAGCAGGGAAGACAAGGCTGGATGACTAGCATGGTATGAGAAGCACTGCTCCTATAGCACAGCTGTGGTAGGTTTATGCAAGCTGTTTGATGATATGTGTTCTTGTGGCTATACTAACTGTTTCCAGCACTCAAGTATGGTCCCTTGGAGGCCCCTCTGTAGATTACAGTACACATGTCAGGAACACATTGAGATAATGTCTCTCTTCTCTGGCCACATATTTGAGTTTTAAGGATTCTTTTTTGCCCTATGATTTTCAGTTGCTTTGGTGAAGGAGTTGAGCGAAAAAGGTTATATCCCATAGTAAGCAGCACAACCTGACACACCAACTTCTGATGACAGGTATTTTCAGCAACCAACACAATTTTTCTTATGTTTGGACCCATTCCTTTACGAAGTTTCAGCACAATCTCAGTGCTGGCTATGCAGCAGATTAAAGAGAAAAAGGTGATGGATCTTCAGGAAAGAAATAGCAGCCCTGTGTTTTTCCTTGTCTGAGGACACTGCAGAAGCAGGAAGTCCACACGGACTCCTGGGGAGACCAGACTTGGAAGAGAGATCCAATAGGAAGTGAATAAAAAGACAAAACATAACAGGATCAAGAAATGCCTGGTGCTGAGAGCAATTGGAGGCTCAGATATTACTATGGAGTTATATTTTATGTTGGATATGATTTTACTCTTTATTTTTCTTATTAGTACTTACAACAGAAGTACTGAGCTAGATGGTCTGAGCCAGCAGAGCTGTTGTCATGTTTCTATTATTTTAACCATAAAAGCAATACAAGGATTGAGCTATTCCATCAGTTTGCTACCACTGCTGATGACAAACATTTTTTCACATCTTTTGCATGTCTTTTACTGATGGATTAATTCCATAAATGGCAAGTCTTGGAAACAGTACTTTTGTCTGAATTGTAGACTCTTCAAAGTTCATCATTACCTGCTTCTTTTGTCTATCATTGCCCGTTCCTTCAAGTCAACAAAGTTTGTTGTCATTGTCCATTCCATTGCCTCAATAGGCCCCACAGTTGCTTTTTATCATGCTGAGAATCTGTCATTTTGCCATGATTTCAGTAATCTCAACTAGCTGTTTGTTGATTCAAGATCTAGTATTTCCATTGTTTGTCACAGTAAATTTATTTTTTTTTTGCCTTTTCAAGTTTTAATGTACCATCTGAAGGGACTCTGTTTGTAAAAACCACCTGGAAACATTTTGCTAGAGCAGGTTCTACTTTTGTCATCACTATCATATTGTCTTAGTCTTTAGAACATAAATATTTATTTAGTCTTAATGCAGATGATAATTTTACTGCTTCCTATTGGGTATTATATTTTGACTGAAACTGCTTTTCTTTCTTCTCATTAATTCGCCCAGAATTTCAGTCATAAGAAGTTAGCTCCTGCTTTCCAAACATTGTTTAACTCAAACAACCAAACCAGAAGAAAGAGGTGGTAGTAATAGTTGAATACAGTTGAGCACACTGGTACACAGTAAATTCATCTGACTTCAGCAAAAATGATCCCTGTACCTGGAACCTCTCAGATTTTTCTGTTGGCATGGTGTAGGGAGATGCAAAGACTAGACATAAACACTGTTATAACAGTATATTTGGAATTGAACTCCTAGAGTCATTATGAACCTCAGAATAGATATGGCAAATACTACTTACAACTTCCTTAAATTCCACCTTTTTAGCTATGATGGTAGGTGGAGATGTCCCCTAACAATGATGCACAGACGCTATTTAAGTAGGTTCCATTCTAGGCTTTCTATTCTCCAGCTCAAAAAGGCAACAACAAGGAAAAGAAAAAAAAAAAAGATATAGGTAATCACAATTACTCATTTTCACTTTAGCTGGATCATTGGAAATATTTACTGGCAAATGGAATTTCCAGGAAGGAGTTAAAGGGGAAGTTGACGGAAAATATGGGTACAGGTGGGAAGCTGAGTGGCTGAAAGGAAACATAACTGAAAGGTGTGCCCCTGAAGTGTACAGTCTCAGGGGTTTTTTGCACGTAATCTCATTCCTCTCCATGTTGGCTATAAGAGGTTACAGTAACATTTGCTACAATACTTAGTTGTTCATTTGAAAGCTGCTGCTTCTGAAATCTAGAAATGTGCCTCTGCTTTCCTCATGCTGTTTCTTGAAAATATAGTTGAGGTGTGCGCTTTTATGCTCATCTGCTGTTGTGATGAATACACTAAAAATCATGTTACAGTCTTGTGAATTCTCTATGTCTTTTGCTAGGTGCATGTAGTTTCCATCTAGATTAAAAGTGTTTACAGAAAATTAATTTTTCTTTTTGGATTCAGATTTTCCCATTGGACACATTCTTGTTGTGTAATTCAGTATTTTCTGAAACTTCATAATGAACTACTCCAGAAAGACCTCACAAGATGAACTGAATATTTTTTAAAAAGAACTCAAGGACTTTAGTATCTCCCAGCTATTTTTCAAAAAGTATATAATGTCGCAGTTGTTCTACAGATATGTTTCTTATCAGACAGAATTGCTCTTCTACTTATGAATACTCTTAAACTGTGTCTTTCCATCCTTTAGCATATGAATTCATAGAAAAAGAGTGCTTTTGCTAGTGATGTGGAGAGAGATCAAACTGATTTTACGGGTTTATTTTCTGTGATAGATTGCCATTTCTGCTGAGCTCTTAAAAATCAAACTTTGTGGTTACCCAAAGGTCAGATCCTACAGCTGATGTTTTGCTGGGGAAGAAAACCAACCTGACAGAAACTTTCTGCTGACTTTACAGTATCAATAAGCTTTGTGATAGCAACAGGGGGAAGGTCTGTGGAAAGAGCGCTTCACGCATGCGCTCTTATTCAGAAAACTTCTGTCTGTGTCAGAAAATGAAGATAGATTAATTTGCATGAATGTTGTATTGCTTCTGTGATATCTTGCAGAGCTAGAAATGTCAGTTCCCATGGGCACTGTCTTTGGCGGAATTCAGACGCACACACCCCCAAAGGGAAAGGGATGGTCTAATCTGGTTAGTGGCAGAAAGTTGGGATCTTCAAGACCTTCAGAGGGAGCTCTACTCCTCAAATTAGCTACTCTTGACCTTTACTGTAGAGGTAACTGATAAGAAATGCTTACTTCCACCCCCAGTCATAGTGTAAGCTGGTTATCTGTCTTCTGAGAATAGATACTAACGGAGCAGAAATGGCCCTGATAATACAAAAAATCTGAATGCGTAGTGCACCCCCTCTCAGCTCTTCATTCTCCCACTGGCCTTCTGGTTAAAGCAGTTAGCAGGAAACTGCTGACCTTTCTTGTCCTATGGGAGAACATGTTCCTTCAGCTCTGCCTAGAGCACTTTCTACTGCTTCTGAGGTACCTGAGGCAATCTACACTTGCTAGTACAGTTTTATTTGTTGAAAGCAAATGTCAGGGAGCCCTCCACTTCAGAGGAGTTAAGAGCCTCAGAATACAAATTTCTTATTAATGTCCATCCCATGGGCATTTGACTAGAGTCAAATTCACTCTTGGGTATTCTCTGGCTTCCCCATCATTTACAAAACCCAAGATGTTGCATCCCAGTTTCAGTGAGCAGGCTGGAGGGTTCTTCCCATGCTGTGGGATCCTCTAGAGACCTTATAAGTTGTGTTTTCTGGTTGCTGGATGAGTGCTCTGAACAATAGCCTTCTCTGGGCACTGCAGATTGTCCTTAGTCCATGCTGTAAATGATTTTTTATTGGAAATAATTCCTTGTCCTTTCCAGAGGATGGTGTTCTGAGTGTGTAGAGTGCCTATCTTAAGCACAGGAGAGATCTTGATGAATTCAGGCAGTGCTGGACATTATGTGTGTGGTATTTTTGCCTGAGGTGTGGGTCAATCCTATTTTCTAAATCCCAGTTCAGGCAGTATTTTGCTGGAAATACATGAGTGCTGTAGTATGGCTCCAGAACTGGAGCTCATGTGCTGCTGAGCAGTATGCTTAGGTGAATGAACTAGGTAAGGTTTCAACAGAGCTCAGTGCTATGGTATTTCAGTGGCTAGTAAGAAGCACCATAGAAGAGACAGCACCAGGAAGTCTGTTTCCCAAAAGGGTTTTGACATGTCACCGTAACTGGGATTTAGAGAACAGGAAATCCATCTCTTGGCATAAACAATGGATTTCTCTGCTTAGAAATATGGAATTTGACACCTTACATTTATTCTCAAAATCCATCAGTTTCATTGCTTCCTCTCTGGAGAAGCATTTTCCCATGTATTTGCTTTTCTTTCTATTTCTGAGCCACAAAGAATGTTTTTCCCCCAGCAGATTTTTCTGCTTCAAAGAAGAACAGAAGGAAAAAAAGGAATGAACCTTTTCAAAAATCACAACTAGATAACTTATGTGAACAGACCTCCAGGCTCTGCAGGAATTTCTTTTTTTCAGGGAAAGAAAATTGCTCTTTTGATATTTAGCAGAATTGTTAGTCACGATATTTGTGAGATGAGTTGAAGTGACTGACAAAATTTAAACCCAAATAAGAGTTGCCTCCACTTTAGTGTTTCCTCTATTTCCCTATTAATGTAAAAAATTAAGAACTGTCATACCAGCTTGTACAACCCCCGCCATGCCATATCCCCAGGTTTTTATCCTGATGCTAACCAAAAGCCATCAAAACCAGGCAAAAGAGAGGATGATGAACCCTGCCTGTGTCAGTCATGTGGGGTGGACATTCTTAGCTTAAAGCAGCTTTTCCAACAGCTTCAAAAATGGTGATCAATGTATCTCTCCTTAAATTCATGTCATGCCTTTTGAACCCAAGTCTGCATCTACTTTTGACACCTTCATGTGGCAATTAGTTTCTGGTTTTATTTATGTAAAAGATTACTGTTTTTTGCTTTAACCATGTGCTTTATCATTTAATTTCCTTGTTTCTTTTGTCATAACAGGTACTGAAAAATTGTTCCCTATGTAATTTTCCCTAGTGCTTAAATTCCTCCCTTTCCTCAGCTGCAGAATTCCAGTCAGTTTGGTTTATCCGTGTAGCAAAGGCTCTCTGTACCTCTGATAGCCTTTCTGCTCTTTTTAGTGATGTTTTTCATGATAATATATCCTTTTTGTCACTGGTGAGCAGAATTGTACCCAGAGCTCAAGATAAGGATATGTCACATCAGTATAACATTTCCTGTTTTGTTCTCTGTTCTTTTGCTAATAACTTCTCACAATCTATTTGCCCCCTTGGCAGCTGCTGAACATTAGGCTTTTTTTGGAGACAATAAAAAAATGACCCAAAGATGTTTTTCCTAGGTAGTGAAAGCTGATTGCTTTCTATCTGCTGGTAAGATTATTTGTCCAATAACAGTGCTTTGTGTAGATCAATGGCTAGCAATAACTAATGAAAGCTAGAGGACAGCTGATCTCATGGGATTTCCCGCAAAAGGTAGCCACGGTCCAAGAGCAATCGTTCTGCTACAGGCCTGTCTGACACAGTGGCCTTTGCTTTTCAGTTATTTTCATGTGATCTAGGAAACTTCCAACATTTGGACCCTTTCCTAGAGCTTCAGTCCTGGACTGGTGTGTCTTGGAGCCACAGGTAGTCCAGCTGTTGGGCTCCAGTGTGCAAGGCTGTGAAGTGGTGAGAGGACAGGGAGATGTACTTGCTCATGATGTACAATGCATAGCACACTCTTCACTGCTAATGTAGGAGGTCTTGGAGAGGCTTGCTTCTGCAGCCTGTTAGCTGCAGAGCATAGATGACGGAACTGTTTGGGCTGTGGTCATGGACTCTGAGAGCAATCAGGCAGGAGTGCTTGAAACCTGCAGCTCTTGAGTGCACTCAGGTCCTCAGGAGCTGCTAGCAGAATGTGCAAGCTCTGCTGCTGGCCATGGAAATGAGGGAGAACAGAGACATAACTCATCAAATGCTTTTAGGTAAAAAATCCACACATGAACTGATCTCAATTTCTGGCTGAATCCATGATGAGGACTCATATTTCTAGCGTAGGCATTGATTAGCTGTGGGTTAACCTTTTCATGGGGGCACTGGGGAAGCTTGTGCTCCACTGCCTCAGAGAGCTGCCTCTCAGAAGTCACCCAAATTCCAAAGAAGAAATGCCTTTAAAAAAACGTTAGCCTAATTTGGAGTGACTCTTCCATTCAGCACTGAATTCCCGTGCAGTAGCTGGTTGCCCTTATACTGCCCACATCCTGCAGGGAACCAGATGAGGTAGGGCTTCTTTGTGTCTTCCCAGCAACTGCTGCTTCTTAATGGTGCCTGGTAGGCCAAATTCTGGGACACAAAACCCTCTCAGATGTGAAGTAGCCCGGGTGAATACCTGCCTGGATTTGCAACAGGCCATTGTTATGTAGAGGTTTGTTTTCCATGTAGAGTCCTACAAAAATGAGGACTTTGACCTAAGACACAATAGAAGGGTGAGCGATCAATACACCAATACTGTTATGCAGGGGGATGAAAACAAACAGCTCATTTCAGACTTATGGGAATAGAAGCTTGGTTTCTGGAAATCATATGGAGAGCTGCAAGGTTTTCTGTAGAGGAGTCTTGGTTAGTGAGAAGAGAGGAAAAAGGTTGTGTTGAGTTTATATTTCCATGGTGAAAGAAACATGCCCGAAGCATCAACTAGTAAGTGCTGATGGGAACCCTGCATGCCATTTGGTACCTCTCTCTGCAGCTGACAGGCAACTGTCTCTATTCCAAAACTTCTTGCAGGTGGCCAAACTGGACACATATAATTCTTCAGTAAACACCCCAATTACTTACATCCTCTGTCCTAGTTTCCATGTAACCAGCTGCTGGGAGCCAGGGCCAGAGAAGGCTTTCATGCTCATAGCCTTCCCTGCTTTGAAGTCTGAGGATTAGGCACTGTAAGGATTTCTGAACTCCAGCAGGGGACTCCTTGGGGCATCTGTCTGATTCAGCTATAGAAAAACTAATAAAAATATGATATTTTTTATTATTCTGGAAAAAAATAAGTTGAGTGACATTCATAGGAGAAGCTCAGAAATTCTGATTTTCATGACAAGTCTTTGTTTTTTTCCCCCAATATTTTAAACTTTCAGGGAATGCAAACTCCAAGTTGCAGCCAGATCTGATAGCAAATACAATGAGATAATTATAACAAAATACGTTCTTCTAAAAATCCAGTATAGAGAAAAATAAGATTTTTTTCTTAAATAGTGACGCTATCAAAAATATAAATAATTTTTACAGCTAAAGCCGTGCTTCTGCATGCTGCCACTGTGTCATGACCCTCTCTAATCAGTAAGATATTAAATTCCAGTAATTCATTTCCATTAAAGAACAAAACAAGGCTATTTAGTAAGAAGTCTTTTTAAACAACATCCTTTGTCAACTAAATGTCTTCAATGCATTTTCGGAGAATCCCAATTCATTTCAGTTGTGTAAATTAACAAGAATTATGTCTTTCGCATCTGAGTTATGATTTCCAGAATGCCATGTATTTGTAGAAGCTTCTTCCTAAGAAATCCTGTAGAAGAAACTCATAATTCTCAGGGAAGAGGTCAGATAGGAATAACAATGATGTGCTAAACATCTTCTGTTTCCACAGTAATGGGGAATAGAGTGGGTGCTGCACAGGAGGAGGTTAGCTTTCTGTGCGCTATGAGCGGAGGGCTGACTGTAAGGGGCTGGGACTTTTGGAATTAGTGTATGCTGTTGCACCACACAGTGACCTCTTCTATCTAATGATCTTCAACTTAAAACCTGGAACATTTCACTTAGATATATCTTATATGTGCCTTGAAGCTGGACACAGGGGGACTGGTTTATTCAGCTTTTCTTTTGTGCATATACTTTGGATAGGTTTCTTGCCCAAATACACTTGCCTGCTCAGACTCATTTTCATCTCTATATTATAAGGCATTCTGGCATCTGAGGACAGGACCACCAGTGAGAATGGAAGGTCCTGGAGAGTCAGCGGAGTACTTATTTCCATAACAGCGACAGAAGTACTGCACCAACCCCCACTCTGGTGGGCTTTGTGGTCTCCCCACAGGGATCCTGCTGTCGGCCCAGTGACATTCAGAGCAGCTGCTGTTATTTTGCTTCTGGATGTTGGCCAGGGAAGTTGTGAATGCTCCATCGCTGGCGGTGTTCAAGGCCGGGTTGGACAGAGCCTTGGGTGGCATGGTTTAGTGAGAGGTGTCCCTGGCCATGGCAGGGGGGTTGGAACTAGATGATCTGAAGGTCCTTTCCAACCCTAACTATTCTATGATTCTATGGCTGTATCCACACTCTGTGGGATGGTAGGTGCAGCTGCTTTCCTTTTGGGGCATGGCATGGAGCAGAGAAATTGGGAACTTCTTTAGAAAGAGAATATGATTTTAAGATACAACAGCTTTGGTGATGACATTAAGATTTTTGTTTGAATATTGTCTTTGGCCTGACAAGCATAACTATCATTGCTAAGATCTTTTATAAACTGCTAGTGGTCAAATAGCTTTCCAAGTAACATATCAGTGTGCAACCCAAAGGAAAATACATGACAGCCACATTAAAAAGAGCAGATATAATTACTGTTACTTTAGCCAATTTGTTCCTTCAGGATGTTCTCACCTCCATTTTGCATCCTCTGAACTTTATCATTCTAGCTGGCAACTACAGTGGAGCTGAAAACCTGATAAGAGACTTAATATGAAATGACAAAAGCCTGAAGCTAGAACTGTTTGTTCTGTTGAATTCTGAATTCTTTGGCCCCTCGCAATACAAACCCGAATCCGTATTGGTGGAATGGAGGAGAAAGGTGAGTATAATGAAAATATTGATGGTTTTGTAACACTCAAAAATTCTTGTTTATCTTTTTCTGTCCACATGCATGTTTTCATTTACTCTTGTGTGGGACCTTGCCATGCTAATTGACCTTGTCTGGCTTCCAGGGGCCCAACAAGCTGCTCTATCACTCCCCTCCTTAACAGGACCTGGGGAGGAAATACTATGAAAAGTGCGTGGGTTGAGGTAAAGGCAATCATTCACCAATTACAGTCAAGGGCAAATCTCAGACCCAACTGCCTTCCCCCCACCCTTCCCTTTTTCCCAGGCTCAACTTCACTCCCAACTCTTCTGCCTCCCTCCAGGGGCACAGCCTGCCTCACCGTGGTCTGCACCACGGGCTGCAGGGGAATCTCTGCTCTGGTGCTTGGAGCACCTCTTCTCCTCCTTCTGCACAGACCTGGTGTCTGCAGGGCTGTTTCTCTCACTTATTCACAGTTGTCTGTCACAGTTGCTGTATGGCAGCTTTTACTTTCTCCCACATAGACGCTACCAACTGTCACCGATGGGCTCAACTTTGGATAGCAGTTGGTCTGCCTTGGAGCCAGCTGAAACTGGCTAAGTCCAACATGGGGGCAGCTCCTTCTTCTTACAGTAGCCATCCCCCCAGATCTTGCCACATTTACCCAGTAAACTCTGGTTAGGCATGTACCCCTCAACAGTTTCTTCTTGTGATGACTGTCTCGAACTTCTCAATAAAAAGAACCAAGAGGGCTATTTAGGGACCAGCCTGTCTTTATCACAATGTGGGTGGTAATAGGACTACATGATTAATGTTAAAAATCAGGGGCAACTCCTACCTTGAGGGGAGAGGAGTCCATTCCCATTATAACCCTTGAAAAACTTTTCTGATTTTTATTTTGCACAAAGAGGTGCCTATGCTGGTCACAAGTAAGGCATCACAACACAGAGGAACAGGAAGGGCACTGCAATGTCATTAGGGTGGATCCCCACCAGATAAGAAACATTAGACCTACCATGCATATAGGCGCACCCAACAACAGCTTCCCCCACCATCCCACTATCTGCTAACTCCACTAGTGCTCCGCTAGTGTTGGCCTCAACAAATGTAGATAGTGAAACCTTTCCTGCCAGGATCGCTTCTGTCCAGGTGTCCCCTATAGTGTGCAGTGACAGCCTGCAAGCAGGGTGCAGAAAAATGTACGCAGCAAATATTTCCTGGCTAATAAAGGCAGGTATTAGACAGCCAGGACTAATACTGTGCTAGGCTAAGCACTGTTGCTTGGACTAGGGCGAACCCTGATGTTGCTGAGTTGCTGTTTTCCTATCTCTGCTTTTCATCTCAGGATTTTATCTTTTTTGTGTCATCAGTTTTACTCTTCAGTGCTTGAACTCCTAACTCTTTTGTTATCAACAACTTCATTTAATCTGGGGTTTCAGGTTTTGTATCTATATCTTTTTGTATGGCTTTAACTTGCATACTTTTCACAGTTCAGAAGTCATTTTGCCAGCACAAGTAAGTTAAGTTCATGCAGCCATGTGCGCCAAAACCAGCCATCGCAGACACATCAACACGGGTAGCTGAGTCTCTGGGCCATTGACTCCTCGTGCTGGTAAGGACCTGAGGGGCTAACTACAGCCTCTTGATGCCAATACCAGATTTTTCTTGAAGGTCTAACACTTAGTGGCAGCTCCGCTAAGTTCCTAGAAAACTCTTCTAGTGCTTCGCTACCTTTCCTGTTAAAAGATTTTACCTGCTGCCTTGTCTAACTATTCCATACTTCAGTTTGAACCCATTACTACTTCACCTCTTTGCTTGAAGACCATGTTTCTCCTGTTTGCTGAAGTGTTCTGCATGCAGGCTGCCAAGGGAGCAGCATCCAATTCATCAGACATTTCTTGACATATTTCCATTAGCACATTTTTCCATTTACTTATCAAATAGAAATTTTTTAGAAGCTGGCACAAAAGTTAAGAAGCATTCTACATTGACTGTAGTGTCTTAAGAAAGCTGCAGATGGCTTTTGCTCAGCTGGAAACTATCCCCTTTAGCCAGGAGCTCAGCTTCCCACCTGCATTATGCTCTGGAAACAACCTGGGCATGGGGAGCAGACTACAGGATGAAGGGCTCTTCTAAAGTATGGAGCAGCACAATGACTATCTCTGATTTAAGTTTCAATGGGCTTTACGACAAAAGAACTTATGCTATGTCCAGGCAATGGAAGTTAGCTTGACCTGAATATATTTAACCTCTCCCTAAAGTAAGGGACATGTCATTGTGAGAGGATGCTGAATCTACCAGTGAAGGTAGATGCTTGCTCCAGACTTCTTACCTGACGCAAAACTGCAGTGCTCCAGTGAGCTTTTCAAGGGGGAGATCTGAGCTGACCCTGACTGGCTGACCAAAACATTGTGAGATTTTATTGTTGTAGGGTTTGATTTTGCATTTTCTGTATCATGTGTAAAATGCAGCCCCCAGACCACTTCAGAGGAAAAGCTGTACCAAGAACTGGGGAAAGCATGGGTGTGACATCAGTAAGATTTTTGCATACTGGCATATAATTACTATATCTTTGTGTATTGTTGTGGAGTTGCTGCATGCTGACAGCAGAGTTCCATGAAGTGATAAATGATATTCATAACTCTGCCAGGGAAAAATAAGAGTTAGAATGATCATAGTATAAAATCTGTTTTGGTTGAAGGGAGAATTAACAGTTGATTCCCAAAACCTCTTTAGGGGTTATTCTGCTAAGATGTACAGGCTGATTCGTCCTTCAGAATTTGGCTGATTTGGTACTGAAATTGCCTGTTTTAGGCTGGCTGCTGCACAAGACGGGACCTTTGATCTGATGGGTCCAGGTTTAGTGCTGATGCTTTGAAGGCTGCTCAGCAGTCTTGAACAGTGCTCCTTAAAAAATGTCTTTCTGACACTCGGTGGCCCATATGGTCTCCTGAATACCTGCTCTTGTGGGTCACTGTACGCAGGATTATGTTCACTTCGTGCTTTCCCAGAGTTCTGCATTTCCCAGGGAGCTGCTCTGCCCCTCCAGCCTTCTTTCCCTCAGAGAATTAATTTACCTGCTGATGCAGACAGCTGGTTTCTCAGCAGCCTTCCTTTAAAAACTCCAGTGAAGCAGATTCCTTCATTAAAAACTGTTCCTGCTGCTCCAGGGGGTTTTAGAGCTTTTCTCTTGGAACTGCTGCCCAGATAGACCAGGCAAAGCTGTCGCTGTTTTCAGACAAAATCTGTTTCAAAGCACCCTCTGCCGACTGAGTGTCCCTTCTTTGTTCTCCCCAGGCATATGAGAAAGCCAGTAACCAGCCAGCAGATTTACTGCTTTATAATCATGCTAAAGTGGAATAAGTTATGATAAATGGAAAACCTACACTATTGGTAAAAGATAACTGAATCATTGGAACTATGAGATGTCATCTCTGATGGGTACTTAAGTTTGCAACAGTAATTTGCATGTTCTGCTCTACTCAGTGGGAGGTGTCATAAAATGAGCTTTATATCTTGCTCTTACAGATAAGAATTGCACAAGCCAGTTAAAAAGAGTTCCCAGTAATATCTGGTAGCAAACTACAGCAGAGAAATCAGTGCAAAGGACACAGCCACAGAGAGCAAGCCACATTTCTGCTTTCTTATTTTCCAGATGGTAGGTCTAATTTTTATATTATCATTTAACCATAAATAACTGAAGTGTTTTATAAGAAAGTTATTTCAGTTCACTTAAATGCTTCTTTATCTCAAGAAAATAAAAATAGATTAAAATAGTGGCTATGCTTATGTGCTAGACAAATAATTTTGGGGCCAACAAAAAGATTTACTTTATAATGAAATGTATTTAGAAATGGATTTGCTGTCAGTGTTCTGGCAGATATTTTTACTAATTATTCAAATACAGAGAACGGTGCAATGAATTTTTCAGGGTTTAGTGTATTTATGTACTTATTTGCTTTAAAATACTTTGTCAGAATAATGTGTATATTAATTCTATCCTTTCCTGTGCTTTAACATTGAAATTCCTAAATTTTACACTTACAGCTGTAACTAGTGTACATGTTAACAACTGTGAGTGCTGCTTCTGGAATACGTTCAATGTTACTGTAGCTATTTTGAAAGCCCATTTTCAGTCAGAACGGGTCTTCAGGTTTGATAATGAAAACAGCTTTTAGAGAGTGAATGAATGAATTCTAAGTCTGTTAGGCTTTTTAAACTAGAAATTGCAATAACATTTCCAAGTTTTGTTAATATGCAAGGTATAGTACTTTTATAATGTTTGCTTACTTACATAAGCAGTACTATAAACAGTTTGTAGCCAAATACAGTTTTGGAAAGAAAATACGTTACTAACACAGCTGCCTTGGGAAAAGCAAGGGATTAAGCCATATAGACTACTGCTTCTCCAACATGAGTAGGGGGTACCCCAGTTCTTCCTTTTTCCTTAGATATTAGATCATTAGGGGCTAGGTTTTGACATACTCAGGTAGTTATTCCAAATCTATGTACTTGGATCTGTTGATTTTTCTGCATCATATGGAAGTTTTCCTCACAGAGGAAAGCTCATAACATGCAGTTATTCTGAGCTATAGTAAGAAGAGATATACGGAAAATGTCTCCTTATCTTTTTTCCCTGGGATAGTAGCAATCTAAATTTATGGCATACTGAGGATCCAAAAATCTGTTATGCATATTCTGCTTCAGACAAATGTATTAAAACATAAGTTCCAAATAAACTCGCAAAAGCATAAAGAAAACTAATAACTATTTCCAGAAATTATGGCCTTTGTCTCTCAGGGTTTAAAGCTACAGGCACTTCTTCCTTGTGACTGTGGGATGTGGGGAGTTTTAATGCCTTTGTCTTGTGATTCGTAATAGCCTGATTATTTGAGCTAAGCACCATGGATGTGTGGATGCTTTAATTCTGCTTTGCATAAAGTAACGCCACAAGCTCTAAGGCACTAGTGAAGCAGTCTTTCTCTTGCTATTTGCTGTCTAGAACTGCAGCCTCAGCCTCATTTTTTATGGAGGTAATTTGGCAGTTTGCTGCTGGCTTTGGAAACTGCAAACAGAATCATGTTGTTCTTTTGATTGCCTGAATTCTTCTATTTTCAGGGAACATTCCTCTTTGATTAGAGCCCCATATATTGCACGTATTCATACATGCAATCCCCTAAGTTTACCTAAACTGCTGCCAGTACACGGCAACTTAAAAATAGGGGGAAAATCAATCAAGACATCATCAAATTTAGATGGGGAGAATCTGTCCTTTAGGACAACTATTTTGCACTGATTTGGTGCAGGCTGGTAGCCCAGTATGTGTAAGGTCTCTTGAAGGCAGAAGGCTAAATACAGAAACTGGCAAGTACGCAGATAGGCAAATACAAATTTCTCACTCCTGGATCATTCTGGCCCTTCTTAGAAGAGTTGATGAGGGCAAGTATTGGCTATCTATTGGACAAAGCTGTATCTCAAAAATGGAGAAAGCACGGCGCCATGCAACTTTTTGTTAAACACTTACAAATAAAATATCAAATGAGAAAGAACCTCATTTCAGACAGTCTCTAAATCTAGTCTATGAAACTGGTTTTCCTTTAAAAATGAGTTGGTTTACTTTTTGCCATCTTGTTGTAGTATCTGCTTGCTTAAACAAAATAGCACTGAAAAATAGTAGGAGAGTTGGTATAACTGCTGGTATATACCTTGTTAGGGGCAAAAAAATTTGTGAAAGAGAACTAACCACTTGAAGACAAAAAGCTTCCAGCAGAGCAGCAATATTCTGAATATTTTTATGTCTATTTAATTACCCTAAATTTTATTTATTATTCAGCTTACAGTTCTTCACTTTTCTGATTCTCAGGGTCTGTTTGGAGACTTCACTGTGGAGCCTCAGTTGATTAGATGTATCTAATCTCAGTTGTATGAAGTAGCCCTGCTGCAGCTAGTGTTTTGGGTGTCATGTTTGCTTATGTGAATAGACATACATGTCTTTTGAATGCTGTAAGCAGCCAGCACCTAATAGCACAGTGTGCTGGTAGCCAGCATAAATATCTTTTGAAAGGATTCACCTTCCCTGGCTACATCCTGTAGTTTGGATTACACCCTGCTGCAGTCCCAGACGTGTCAGTCAGTCTCTCTCTGGAACAAGTGAGCCTTTCCAAACATATTTGGGTACTAAACAGTTGAAAGTCAGCTTGCAGAACTGGTCATCTGACTGATCGGAAGGACCTTTTAGGAAGAAAAGGTCTTCTTTGCATAAACCAATGCTGATTAGCAAAGTCACAAGAATATGGAGGCGGCAGATTATTTGGCATGATCAGTAATGGCTCCTGAAAACTGCAAGTGAAAAAAATTAATTTCTGTGAGCAAAACCAAATGGGATATACGCTAACCAAAGCTGACTTTAACCAATAAGATTAGGTACAGCAAAAGGTAGCGAAAAATAGTTAAGCAAAAGGGAAATTAGTGCAGAGAATGAAGTGGTGGTGGTTTAGAGCAGACCTAATAATGAGGCTCCGTGAAACCATGCCAAGGAAAATCAGTTCTCAGTAAGATTAGAGCTAGATGGAAGTGTTTAGATTTTACCCAGCGAGACAGAAACAGAACAGGTAGATATCTCATGAGTAGTGGAAGTGAGGTGCTCAGTACCTTATGCCAGAGAAACTTTCATCACTTGCTTTTGATGAGCTGTTCAAGAGACCGAGACACCACGTATCTACCAAATGTTGCTCACATTGGCTGAATAGCAAGCTGGTTTACAAATACGTGCAAGGCATTTGCACCTCCCTTTTCTTGCTCAGAACTATGGAGCCATGAACTTCTATGTTATTTTTCAACTGTGATTAAAGTAGACTTCAGATGATTAAGTCAACAGAATTGCTGGCAAATACAGATCTGTTTAGATCCTGAACTGGATCCAGGCCTCTAATAATTGGGATACGTGAAACTCGGCTCTGTATTCTTACCTGCCAATATAGTTGCACCCTGGCAGTGTGAGAAATAAGTTCTAGGAACAAGCCTTCTGCTCTAAAGAATGAACAAACGCAAGTGATTTGCTGCATTGATGCTGCGAATTTTGTTGTGTGCTGTTTTGTTCTATATCTTTCTTTGCTGAGGGCCTATTCCTGTCCCTGTCATCCCCTGAACCCTCTCCTGAACCAGCTCGTTCATGTTGTCCAGAGCAAAAGTCCTTATATTTGTTTAAGTGAAAAGTACCTTCCAAAAACCTGTTAAACTGGCCTAAGATTTCCTTAAAATTTAAGAAGTCAATAGGCTGCAATCTCTTGTATGTGATGCTTTTCCCCAGCTCTAATGAAAGCAAGCAGCACCTCATGCACATTGTTTCTGCTGCCTCCTGACTGGTCATTCACTTCCCATAAAAGGCATCAGCCTTGCTGTTACATTAATGCAGGAATGGTGCTATAAATATATAAACACTTACACTGAAACTCTCATGTTTTTCTCTTCCAACACTAAGGTTATTTTTATTATTTTCAAGAGTTTAAGAATAAGCTTCTGGATGTTATTAACCTTCTAAAAGAAGACACTTTTCTGTATCAGTACAAACCCAATGACACTTCTGAAAGCTCAAAATTGAGATTGTTCTGAATTTCAGACTTTACAAAAATGTAGGTCTTGATAAGGTCTTTCGAACTTTGTTTAGTCTGGAAATCTTTGGCACTGCAATTACAAAAGCTTTGCAGCGAGTGTGACGACAGTACTTACCTTGCCTGTACTGTTTCTTGTGTATTTTTCACTCCTCCTGGTGTTCAGTACCTGCAAGAGAAATTATAATGAATTTCTAACTTGATCTCTCTTGAAAATTTATCTTCCATCTGTAGTACCATGAGACAACTTCTTCCTCCTCCATGATACTAGAACCCACCACTGTGATCTGAGGTAAAGATCAGAATTCAAGCAAAGGGTTTATTTAATGGTAAGTAGAATGCTTACAGCTCCATAGTATAGCTGGATTGTATGTTTGCTGTCTCCTGAAATACTCCTAGATTGGGTCAATTTAATGTCAATGGACAAATATCCAGTTTCTTTAATAAAGGAGTTTGCTGGTGAGTGCCTGAGCTGCACTGCAAGGTGTGAATTACAGCAGACGGTTATCAGACCCAAATGAAAGCATCAGTGAGCCATGGGACCTTCCCTATTGCTGTTACATGAGTGCAAGTACATGTTCTGTTACCTACCATCTCCCTCCATTTTTCCAGTTCCTCTTCAGGTTAGCATTGCTGATGGCACTCACCTGGGTTTGTTCTTACTGCTGAACACTACCTAGAGAAGCTGTCACTGAAGATACCTTCACTTCCATAGAAATCCAAAAAGGTGCTGTGCCCCAGGCGGCTGATTGGATTCAAGCTTAATTCAAAGCCAGGATATGTATTTTCAAATCCAGGATCTAGCCCCGTCTAAATCATGGTATAAATTTTCTGCACTTGACTATGAACAGAATGCCTGCATACAGTTACCTCCCTTAAAAAAAAGCAACTAAGCAAAAAGAGGCTTCTGCCAGAGGCCCACCGTGGCAGAGTAATTCCTCCACCCTCATTAAACTAAGTCACAACAGTAGTTTGAATGCAACATCAGCCAATGCATTGATGATAGAACGAAGAGCATTATCTCAAAGCTGCAAAACCACTGCTACACACTCACTCTGTATAGAGTCATCACATGATGCACTTTATCACTGCACAATACCGTTATCTGTTAGTAGATGTACTTCAGTGCCATTGAAATGGCATAACTGATGCAGTCAGTGCATATTCTGAGACATCAATGTTATTCTTTTTGGTTTAGAAATATGATGGTGTATGTACATTTGATCTTCCTATCTACCTTCCTCTTGGTTTCCACGACATCTGAAACATGTAAGTAGCATTTAAAAAATACTTTCTGATGAGGCTTATTCTGAGTAAATGTGTAGGCCATTCCCAAATTCGTTCTTTGTGGTTTTGTTTTTATTTTTAAAGTTAACTAGTTCACCTCAAGCCACAAATCACAACTTAAAATTTGGCTTTATGCGTTTTCTCTTTATATTACAATCTGCCAAGTGCTGTCCATTTCTGTGACACTAAGTCTGGGTTCTACTTCTGCTCTTTGGCATCTCTGCAAAGATGCCTTTTGGAAAGGATTTGAGAGCATCTGGCGTTCCAGGTCCCAGCTGGGCAAAATCTCCAAAAGCATGCTTAAATCGCTCTGAACTTAAGTTACATATAGGTTTATGCACCCTGCTGAACCAGGGATGTAACGTTGTTTTGCTTGTTAAAAATGCTTTTCAGTGTCCCGTGTTTGGGGTGTTAATCCACAAGTACAATGTAACTATAGCATTTCCCTGCACATGGGGAATATTCAAACTGGTAAGCTCTTTCTGAATCATCTATATAATGCTGATCAGTGCCGACTAGTGAGAGTGTTACATTGCACTCACATAGTCCTGATATTCAGCTGAGCTGCTTATTTAAAAAATATTATAAGATATGATCTCTAAGTATTCCCCTGTATTCTCAAGTTTACAATATGAATGCTAAGTTTCAAATTAATTAGATTTATTGAGAGGCCAAATTCTGCTGAAGAATTTGCCAAGATAATTTTCCCTGATAGTGATTGAGTTTGGATTGAGATCTCTCATTTTCTATGTATTCCCTCTCCTCCTTTATTTTAACCCGAAGAAAGCTGTATTTCCAATGTGTTCCTCCTTTATTTGTGCAATGCTGCCTTCCCTGACACCCCTGATACATCCCACTGTCTTTGCAAGGCTCAAGGGTGGGAATGCTGTTACAATGGGGGCACTCATACCTGATGTGGCTGATTTAGGTGACTGAATTAATAAGCGAGATGACCTATAATGTCAGTGGGGATGGACCACTTCTTTAGGGAGAAACAGAGCAGAAGCCAAGTGCTCACCATGTAGAGAGACTCACTACCTAATTTGTCTGCCTATATGTCTAAAGCTGGGCAGTGGCAATACTCCCACAAAGTGTTTTTTTTGACAGATATTCTCAATTTTGGTTAGGTATTTGGTTACCTACTCTCATTGTCACACTCCTCTCTCTACTGTAGACCCTCTGTCAATCTCCATCTTTGTCCAGTCTTCATCCTGGCTTATATATTTCCTTTTCTCTTCTCCAAAATGCAATATAACTTTCAGTTATTCAGGTACCCAAGGATTTCAGTATCTGTCAAAACTGCTTGATTCAAGTTTCTCTGGACCAGTTACAGCATCCAAAAGTAGAAATATACTCAATTAAAAAACCAAACCAAAACAAAAGTCTTACAACTAGTTCCTCTTTTTTCTTACGTGTGAGCATGTGTGGCTTGTTTTCCTAAGCTTCCTATTTGTCTCTTATTCCCTTCTGGCATCTTTTCATCTTCCCATCAGATACTTCCTTTCAGTCTGTTACATTAGTTTCAATGTTTTCATATTTTTGTGAACTTCAGAGAGAAACTCTTCTGGATTTTGGTGGGGTTTTTTTTGTGTTCTTTTTTTTTTTTAAATGATCTTATCTATAGACTTCCTCCTCCTACTTTTTTCTTTCATGAAAACTAAAAAAGAAGTTTATCAATTTCTCCCCCTCCCTTTTCTTTTTGTATTAAAAAGGCAGGACAAGAGCTCTTCTCTGTTGTACAAATATTTATCACATTGAAGTAAGGAAAGCTAACTTCAGTAGTAAAGCATTAAAGACATTATTTCCCTTTGTGTTTTAATTCCTGGATTTCAAGTAAATATTTGCGTATGAAGTTCATTTCAAGAAATAACTATTTTTCAGTTAAAACCTCATGTTTTTCAGTGTATGTCTGGTTTGAATCCAGGATTTTATTTGCTTGCTTGTTTCTTTGTTTGAGTCCCACACATTAATTACTAAACAAATGCAAAATAATGGCTCCCTAACTCAAGAAAAACAAAGTTTTTCTTGAAATATCATCTGGTGGGAATGTTTGCTATATATCACCTCTGAAAGCCCAAAGAAGATAGAGTGACGTGACTGGCCTGCTGACCCAATAATGTCAAGTTCCTCTCTGCTCAGTGGGGCTATGGTTTAGTTCCTCTGAGATATTTATCTTTTGTTCATTTG
Organism: Myiopsitta monachus; assembly: GCA_017639245.1. NCBI lineage: Eukaryota > Metazoa > Chordata > Aves > Psittaciformes > Psittacidae > Myiopsitta > Myiopsitta monachus. The sequence continues at coordinate 41,092,396 of CM029927.1, forward strand.
CAGTTGATGCAATGGAAGGTGAGGCTTTAGTTATAAAATGTCCTCGATGGAGTTCATCTGTGAAAGTCACCTGGTATCACACAGATACAAATGAAATGATTCCTGCAGAGGAAGATGGGTCACGAGTATTTTCCTTGGAAAGATTTCTTTGGTTTCTGCCAACTTTTAGAGAGGATTCTGGAAACTACGCTTGTGTTATACATTTGTAAGTACAACTTTGAAAAGTGAAAGGCATAAGACTAGAAAGAAATATACTTTTTTTAGCAATACATTCTTATTATTATGGAAATGATGCAATTTTTTCATGGTATACAGTAATTCAGTGTGGCTTTTCATCCTGTAATTGCTATTTTTATCACAGGTCATTAAAATCAATCTGTCACTGAACTACAGTGATCATCCATATGTTTATAAAACAAGATTCACATTTGTTACAAATATTTAATATATTCCTTATAACAATACTATCACTAATACACCTTTATTCCACTTTTAAAGTTCAAATAATCGCACAAAGTCATTCAACATGAGTGTGCAGGTGCATCCATACAAGCAAGGAATATGTTTCCCAAGTCGGATTCGTTATCCAAATGACACTGGAAGAGGAAAAATTGTTTGTCCTACAATTGACAACTATAAAAGTGCTACTATCATCCAGTGGTATAAGGTAAATAAAACCCTGACAGTGCCAGTTGTAGATCAGATTACTGTGAGAAGCTATTTGCAGCCAAATACAGAAATATTTATTTTCCAGGACTGTAAGCCTCTTCATGGGCAGAGATACTTCAAGGGAGAAAAATACATTTTTATAAAGGACCCAAGAAAGGAGGATGATGGTTATTATACTTGTCAATTTAGCTACACTCATAAAGGAAATGTGTTTAATGTATCAGCAACGAGGATTTTCATAAGTGGCGGTAAGGCAGACAGTTTTGTAGCTTGCTAAGATAAAAAAGACTGAGGTCTACTTAAAGCAAAGGAAGATTTTTTTGCACATTAAAGAAAAAATGCTTCTGTTGTTTAGTCTTCTCAAAGAAACTTCAGATCAGCTTTTTTAGGTGAATTTTGTGGATGGAGATCCAAGTGGAGCAAGATGGGGGTAAATTCAGACCTGGTCACATTCAGCTGTTTGTTAAAAGTCTCTGACCACTCTGATTACATACTGTGGATGGTAGACCTGGATGGTAGCATTCATTTCTGAATGGAGGTTCTCCTCAGAGGGATGCCACAAAGCTCTGCTTTCTATTTGTTCAAGGGAAGAAGAATTTGTAGCCAGTTAGGATCATCTGGTGACTATTGGACCATTGTGTTGATGGCCTACATCTCAATACCTTCTGGTCCATCTTGATTATCTAGCATTCAGTTGATAGTCAGGCTGAAAAAAGTTTTAGGTTTATCTTGAATGAGACAAAATGAGCAAGATATATAGAGAGACAGAAAATGAATGGAGCTCAGTGATTACTGTGTCATTGTTATTTTGAATGCAGCCAGTGTCGCTAAGCGTGTAGTCTTTGGGGAGCCTCTAGAATGCAGTCTCCTCAGGGAAGCTTTGTATTTGGATGGTGGTCAGGGGAAGAGCACACAACAATCAGCAGTTCCAGACTGTATCAACTCACAAAACTTTAAAATGTGCCTTCAGTTCTTTAATCAAATCAGTAGAAAAATAGTCAGGAAGATGTTTTTGGGAGGGTTGGGGATGGGCCTTGGGTTTGGGTTGTTTGCTTTGTTTGTTTCCTTTTTTTTTAATAGATAATGTTCATTTGTAGATTGACATCAGACTTTTTTTTCTGTGGGTAGACACACAGCCTGTGGGCAGAATGCAGATTTGGAATGTAGGAGCCTTGATTCCAGTTCTTGCTGCTGTACCCATATCTCAGTAGTGGAGTTTGTTTTGATTATTCTGGGGTGGACAGAAGACAGATTTGAGCTGAGACCTAATACAGTAATTTAAGAGGTGTCAAGCCTTTCTTTCCTGTCTTACCTATAATACCCTGTTGGTCTACATGACACTTCCCTGCTTAACGCTCAGTTTTTTTTGGATGTACTTTCACCAAAATGTCTCTAACTTGTCATCAACATTGTTGTGTCTGGGTTATAATGAAAATTTATGGGGTTTATTTGGCAAAAAGTCATCCAAGTTTACAAAAGCCTCTTACATCCAGGCAGATTATTTTGAAGTTCATCTGTCTTTCTTTTGAAATAACTGCAGAAAGAAAGAATTGTAACATAACGTGAAATCTGAGCTGAGTTTGTCATGTCTCTTCCAGTTTTTACTAAATTCAAATTTCTTAGTAATAACTTCTTTGAGTTTTTATCAGCCCTTAAAATTAGTATCTGATGAGTGGAGCAGTTATGATTTGATAATATTGGCTTATGATGTAAATTCCTGTTGCCTTGCAGATCCACACTGTCCCAGAGGACCTTCTGCCTCTGAATGCTGACAGCTAGCTAGGAAGTTACTGACTTTCTCCTGACTTCTTTTCTTACCAGATCCAGCTAATGAAAATTAGAAAGAGTTAGGATGGATGAAGATAATTGCTTTTCTGACAGCCTGGGAAGCAGAGGGTTAAATGAGTTCTTGCATATTTTTTAAGGGAAATATGGTTATTGGTGTCACATAGGTGCCTTGAGATGGAAAAGTTTAATGAGGGAAAGGATAACAAGCAATATGTTTGGAGTGGGATACATAAGACAGTATAAAGGGCAAGAGAAGACACAAAACACATCAAGGAAACAAATCTGAAAGAACTGAATGCCTGTTTCGAGTTAAGTGGGTGGATGTAGTTTGGACCTGTCCATAACAATTATTATTTGGAATGCAAAATAAATATGTTAAAGAAAACAGCAGTATCCTTTTACAAGGTAACGATAAAGAATACCCAATGTAATGGAAAGCAGCTGAATGCAGCAGCGGTGTACAGACAGCAGGGAGAGTCTTGGGAATCACGTGTGCTTGGCTGCCAGGCTGCAGAGATGGGGAAAACAGGGGAACATGGGTGAGCAGCTGTGGGCTATAGGGTCTCCAGTTCAAATACTGAATAAAAGTGAATTTAGGTGTTTCATATCATGGATATGAGTAATTCCTCAAGTGTTGGAAGGAATCTTCATCTCTTTTTATAAATGAAATAAGCAACTGAGAAAACACAAGCCCAAAACTGCATTTTCTCTTTTTCCCACTCAACAGCTAAAGCAGTGCTTGAGAAACTGAAACTTTTCCTTGCTCTTTATGTACAAAGACAAAAAATAAATAAATTGGGAGAAAATACTGAAACTATTAGCACATACAGACTCCTTAGAAAAATTTGGTCAGAGGAATAAAACCAGGTGATCCCAACAGACATGTGAAATGCCGTTGTAGTGTTAGTTTGCAATTCTGCTTTGAGACGTTCAAATATTAACTATACAAGTTATTATAATTATCTTACAAAATAAGTTTTCACAACTAATACGTGCTTTCTTTCCCCCCTTAATTTCTAAAGCAAAACACTCCTCTCTATCTCCTAGAATTTTATTTCCAAAAGACAAAGATGTAATAGAAGTGGAGCTTGGTAAGTACAGACTTTAAATTGTTTCTAAATTAACATTTGGTGATTACCTAGAAACATGGGGATCTTCAAGAGCATTTAATCATGGAGTTTTTCCATAACATTTACCTTTTTAGTTCACCCCAGGCACAGTGATGTGAAGTCAGATATAACTGATGGGTTATTTAGGCATTAAGCAGCAATTTAGGGGATTTAAATAAACCATTCTACCCTCACTTGGGATAGACTAGAATTGCACACATGGCCAATTATTACATCTCAGCTGAAGGAGTGACAGCTTCCATTCCCTTCAAATAAGGTGTCCTGGTTTCTCCAGTTGGAACGCCCACAATGCAGAACTCGGTTCTTGGCTCCCTTTTGTTTAGGACTGTAATTGTTCTCAGTGATTCAGATTCACTCTGCATAACTTGCAGCATCAGAGCAAGGTGTTTTTGGTAGGAATGAGAGCTGTCTGGGGTTTTTGCATAGTTGATAGAGAAAGGTGGACCACTCTAGAAAGTGACTGAGCTCATCTGAAGCATAAACAGATAGCCCAAGATGCCTGTCTGCCAGGGCAGGTGAGGTGAACAAGAGACACTGGGAGAAGGGATAGCGATTACTACTCTACTGTTTCTGTCTTACAGCAAGACTTCTCTGCAAACAGTACTGCAGGGTCCTGGGGCCCTGTCAGGGCTGCTGTGTACCATGGCTCAGAGACTTGCCATGTTGAATTGTATTCCTATACTTTTTTCTTCTTTCTAGCTGCTTGTCACTCAGAATTTGATGATCTGTGCTCCAGGACCAGCTTTCTCTAATAAGATGTTCTCTAGTTCTCTATGGGCTTTGCCCATCCCTCTGGAACAATAAATAATCTGGCTTTGCTTGCATGGAGCAAATTCTCTTTACATTTAAAAGCCATTTGCTGTACTGGTTCTCTGGTCTCCTATTTCCAGAAATGAAGGTATTTCGCCATGTTGCCTAATACCAATTCAGGATGTAAGTCATAAGATTTTAAATGTCATCTAAGCCCTTCTTAGATGCAGATTTACATGGAAATAATTTAAAGTATTTTAATTATGCCTCTTCCAGTGCAACGATGACTCTTACTTTGGAATAAATATTTCCTAATGACAAATACTTAGTAAGTAATTTCCTGTTTCAGCTTTGCTTGGTCTGGTTTACTTGACTTTCATCCAGCTTGACTGAAGCCCAAGATAAGACGGCACACAAGACTTATGCAATATGATATATACTTAAATTTAATTATTTCCATGTGCATTTGTGTGTAAACCAGCATTTACTATCCATGTTCCTCAACAGTTGATCACACGGGTTAAACATCAGAACTCTAAGTTGTCTTCATGTCATGGTTTAAGCCCAGCTGTAACTCATGCATTTTGCTCACTCACTCACCGCTCTTTCTTCCCCCCCAGTCCTGGGGGGATGAGGAGGAGAATCAAAGGAATGTAACTCCCTTGGGTTGAGAAAAGAACAGTCCAGTAACTAAGGTATAACACAAACCACTGCTGCTACCACCAATAATAATAACGACAAGGGAAACAACAAGGGAAGAGAATACAATCGCTCACCACCCGCTGATCGATAACCAGCCCGACTCAGAAGTGAACTAACTCTTCCATGTCCCTGCCCCCAGTTTTTACATCCTGGGCATGACGTGCTGTGGTATGGAATACCTCTTTGGTCAGTTTGGGTCAGGTGTCCTGTCTCTGCTTCCTCCCGGCTTCCCCTCCTTCCTGGCAGAGCATGAGACTCAGGAAGTTCTTGGTCAGACTAAACGTTACTGAGCAGTAACTAAAAACATGGGTGTTGTCAGTGTTGTTTCCAGGCCAAAAGTCAAAAACACAGCCCTGCACCAGCTACTAAAAAGGAGAAAAAATGGCTGCTACTGCTGAATCCAGGACACTTCATCATAACAAATATAAATAATTCCTTTTATAATCCTTGGTGTTGTCTTAGATAACTTATTAAAAATCTTATTTCATCATTTCTTTCTGAGTCTCCTTTATGCATCATTTTGTCAGCAGTCATTCAAAAAAGAGACAAAATTGTGAAGACAAAACTCACAGGTGCTATGAAGGTTCGTCGAAAAAGTTGTTATGAGGAAAATAAAATGACACTTGTTTTTTAAAAAATTTATGCATCTTTCTGCATCTTGATCAGGTGCTGCTTTGTCTCTGAAATGTCAGGCCCGCCTGGGAATTAAGAAACAGCCAATCGCTGTTGTCACATGGGATGTGGATAACATCCCAGTGAAAGACTTACGTGTTTCAAGATTCCATGAAAAAACTCATTCGTAAGTACATGTAACACAGAATAGTCTATTCTATGCAAACTGTGCCTAACCATCAAAGCCAATGGTACCAGCTCTTTTTCTTTCTATTAGTTTTGAAGGACACGAGCAAGTATATTACAAAGAGGCCACTTTGCATATTACTGAAATAAAAAAGGAGGATCTGCAGGCAAATTTCACGTGTGTAGCGCTGAATGAAATGCGCAACACTAGAGCCACAGTGACGTTGCGACTCAAAGCACAATATGAAGGTAGGATTCTCTTGTTTTTTTTTTCCTTACACTTTGCACTGTTTTAAATACGTCAGTGAATTTATTTAATTATTTGTTTCAGGTTAATAAAAAAGTTTCTGTTAATAAGAAGAAAAGCCATGCCACTTCCTCCCTACATACTCAAGCCACTGGCAAAATTCTCATGGCTTCATTAGGTCATGAATGTCCTTGGAGTAAATTCTGCTGTTGGGGAGTGTTGGGGGTTGGGGGCATTACTCGAATGGTGTCAGCAAGACATTAAATATGCAGAGCATGACTGTATCAGCCCTGTGAGAAGAATATCCCATTTCTAGTATATTTCTGCTCAGTGACAAATTCCCCTTGCCTTGAAGGCAGGCAAGTGCGCTTGGATGTCAAGCACACTGGAGTCTGCTCTACAAAATACTTGGGCTCTAGGAGGAGCTCCTGCAGATGACAGCTGGGCAAAGAACTGATGTGTCTTTTGGTCATCAGTGCTATGATGTGTTTGTGAGGAGCACAGATTCATCTTTTGAGACTCAAACTCTTGTTTCTAGTGTGGAACTGTAACAGAAAACAGGCAAACACTAAAACCAAGAGTTTCAGCTGTCAGTTTGCCAGTTTGCTGGCCTTCCCTCCCATGCCACATCCACTGTGGTGCCTTATTTTTTAACTGAATAGTAAGCTTATGTGATTAACTTCTGTGAGGTCTGGCTATATCCTCTCACCCTCTGAGCACTACTGTTCATTGTGTGCCACGCAGAGGTATAAGTAACTTCGAAGGCTTTCTCTAGGGTTTGTTTTTAAATTCACAGTTCTAGTAATTCCTGCCAGCGGAGGACATTCCAGGGCAGTAAATGGTGTGGACTGGGGTGGTGTTTAGCTCCCATAGGATTTTATTGTTTTTGTTTGGTTTTGGTTTTTTACTAGAGATAACCAGAGCCCTAAGAACTGTTGACAGCAACACTAAACACCACATTCTTATGGCAGAAAATCCTATTGTGTGTGTGAAGGCACAAGAAACTTCAGTCACTGTTTTTCTCTCTTAACCCTTTGGATATGTTGAACCACCAAGTATCTCGAGAAGAAACCCCAAGGCCTTTAACAATGATTAGTTTTCCATAAGAGAATGGTGGGAAGAATAAAATCAAGTGTATTGTGTTCACAGGGTGTGCACAGCTTCATGCTGTGCACTACTTTTTACTATTCATAACTTTCTAAAGGATCATGGCTTCAAAGCATAAACATATTTCCTTGCCTAGATCAGAAGGGATATGAGGGTATTATCCAGCAGGAAAGCACCAATTCCCCACAGAGGAATGTGGCAGGAAATGTTTTGGTTGGATACCACTGGGTGCAAGTGTAGCATCACTAAGGAAGCTGGAAGCACATCAGCTCTGCACTGAGGTGGGAGTGTGGGAGAATACTTGCAATGATAGGGAAGGAGACTGACTAACAGTTCCTGCTCACTCTAATTCAGGAATTACAAATCCTTTATTGACACCATATTACAAACTAGGTGAAGAAATGAGTATATTTTCTGTATTCATCAAGTGATTGACAGGGGTAGAGCAGTTGATGTCATCTACTTGGACTTGTGCAAAGCATTCAACACTGCCCCACATGACATCCTTGTCCCTAAGTTGGAGAGACATCAATTTGATAGATAGATTGCTTGGTGGATAAAGAGCCGGCTGGATGGCTGCATGCAAAGAGCTGTAGTTAATGGCTCAATATCCAGCTGGAGACCAGTAACTGAGTGGTGTCCCTCAGGGATCGGTGTTGGGACCGGTCTTGTTCAATATCTTTGTCAGTGACATGGACAGTGGGATTGAGTGCACCCTCAGCAAGTTTGCTGATGACACCAAGCTGTGTGGTTCAGTTGATATGCTGGAGGGAAGGAATGCCATCCAGAGGGACCTTGACACACCTTGTGAGGTGGGCTGATGCCAACCTTACAAAGTTTAACCGTGACATGTACAGGGTCCTACACCTGGGTCGGAGCAATCCCAGGCACAGGTACAGGTTGAGCAGAGAAGAGATTCAAAGCAGCCCTGCACAGAAGGACTTGAGGGTGTTGGTCGATGAAAAAATGAACATGAGCCGGCTTCAGTGTGCACTTGCAGCCCAGAAAGCCAACTGTATCCTGGGCTGCATCAAAAGGAGTGTGACCAGCAGGTCAAGGGACGTGATCCTGCCCCTCTACTCTGCTCTTGTGAGACCTCACTTGGAGTATTGTGAACAGTTCTGGTGTCCTCAACATAAAAAGGACATGAAACTGCTGGAACAAGTCCAGAGGAGGGCCACGAGGATGATCAGGGGACTGGAGCACCTCCCGTATGAAGATAGGCTGAGAAAGTCGGGGCTGTTCAGTGTGGAGAAGAGAAGGCTGCTGTGGAGACCTCATAGCAGCCTTTCAGTATCTGAAGGGGGCTATAGGAATGCTGGGCAGGGACCCTTCATTAGGGACTGTAGTTATAGGGCAAGGGGTAATGGGTTTAAACTTAAACAGAGGAAGTTTAGATTGGATATAAGGAAGAAGTTCTTTACTGTGAGGGTGGTGAGGCACTGGAATGGCTTGTCCAAGTTGTGAATGCTCCATCGCTGGTGGCGTCCAAGGCCAGGTTGGGCATAGCCTTGGGTGGCATGGTTTAGTGTGAGGTGTCCCTGCCCATGGCAGGGGGTTGGAACTATATGACCTCAAGGTCCTTTCCAACCCTGACTATTCTATGATTCATTGAATCTGTTTTCTGTTATAGACAAATCTTATTTTGTTTTTTTTTATCCATAGGTCTTCAGTAAATGTTCATGAAAGCTCTTGGCTGTGACCTTCCCTTCACTGCTGCCTGTTTTGTGTGGATATCTGTTCCCTTCTCCTTGCAGCCATTGTTAAGATGCCTGCTTCTGCTCTTCAGTGCTGTTGGTGTAAGCAATGCTGCATCCAGAGATGGTTGTGCTCTGCTTCAGTTTTCTTCCCTGACTCCTTGCACAGCTAAGCAATATTTATGCTGAAATAATGACAGCTTGCCTCTGAGTATAATAAAAATGCTGTAGGGTTTGCTTGTGCCTCTTATCTTGTAAATGTGTAATAAAAATGTGTACTCTGTCTTTTTTTTGTGTTTTGTTTGTTTGCTTTTAGTGGGAAAAATGTGTTGGTTTGTTTTTTTTTTAAATGTGATTGTTCCTTAGTGTTTCCCATAGCACAAATTGTGTCTGCTAGCTTCTAACCTGTTAATGCTCTTTTTACACAAGTTCCTGCTCTGTATTCTGATTTTATTTTCAGGCATTCAAGATGGGTTACATTGTCATTATTTGTATATTCCTAGCACAGACTTGTGATCGGAAATAAGGGATTAATAGCTGTTGTGAAACTTACTACTCAAATTACTCCATTTTGGGGGCTTTTGATGAACTAGATAAACAGTGTTTAGCAGCAAAGGTGACAGATTAACAGAGGAAGCAAAGATGCTGTAAGTAATTGCATTAGAGCTGCTCTGCATTAGTAACTGTTCAGTCTTTCCGCAATAGTCTCTGTCTTCAAAAGCCAAAAAGCTGCTGAATTATTTGGCTCACCACATGGAAATTTTCTGTGGGAACCAGGAACTGAATCTGTTTTTCTGAGTCACAATCGAATACTTTAAGTCCTAGTTCACAATTCACCCTAACCGTTCCTTTGATAACAATTGTAATCCACATAAGAATAAAAAAATGGCAGAGAGGACTGATGAGAAAATGAGGCATTTCTTTTGCAGTCAAGAGTGATAAGAGCTGTTTGGTTTTGTCTTCATGGGAAACAAAAATACCCCATTAATACTTCCAGGAAAGGATGCTATTGGCAAAGGTGCTTGGCATTTCACGGGGAAAAAAAGTGTATTTTTCAGTTTTACTATGTACACGTGTGTACATGTGTGTGTGAAGAAAAGTACTGTATTATGAAAAAAGTGTCTGCCCCATGTATCTTTTTACTTTTAAAATAGGAAAAAAAAAGTCTTCTAAGAGAAGGTGATCAGCTCTTTAGAAATGAGCTACATGACATAAGTACCTCAGTTATCAGGCATAATGCAATGCAGTCAGCTCCTTTTGGTGTGATTTGGTGGTATCCAGGCTACGCACACTATGACTTTCAGACACAGAGAAATCAGGCAAATTCTTTCTTTAAGAGAATTTAATGAGGATTTGGCTATGAATTTTGATGGTCTCTGCAGCTATGCATTTTACTTCCATTAAGAGGTGCTAATGTTCTTGTGTTTCTCAGCTGCTGCTCCTACATTCAGAGGTTGCTTCTTGCTCTTTGCTATCTTCTGACTCCTTCACCAACACTTGTTTATAAACACCTTCTTCATGTCTCATAATACCTCTTTACAGAAAGTGTAGGCTGCCTCATTTCCTCCAGATCTTTCAGTCCTGTCTCCCTTTTTCATTCCAGAGTTAGTGATTATCCCAGATTTTACATTCCCTCAGTGCCGCAAGACAAGCACTCTTCTATGCTCTGAGATCATCTGCATATTGTGTGGTATGCCTCTGGTCACTGTAAGGCTGGGGAACTTGAGAAAACTTTTAATTCCCTTTTTTTTCACCTTTCATGACAAAGACGCAGGTAGCCTTGCTGGACACCCAGCAAGAGGCAGCAATTCTGCCTGCCAGACTGCTCCCAGTTGTCCTCCACAGCTGCTTGGTATCTCTCATGGTGGAAGATGCCACCGCTCAAGGACAAGAAAACTAATTGGATGCACTGTTCATGCCAGTTCAGCTCATTGGTAACCATGGGGCACCAATGCTCACAAAATTAGATCTTCTGGCAGAAGGAGGGAAGCTGTTAGCTCCTGAGAGAGAGACAATGACATGGTATTGGAGAAACACTGGAAGTATTAACTCCTTCTTCCAGCAGAGCTGGGTCTGGATGGGAACATTCCTTCAGCATCCCCTTTAAGCAGTCTGGGGAATACATGGGCTGTCTGAATACCTTCCAAGTCCTTCCTTTTTTATTAATATATAAGCTACCACTGGCTTTTAGTTCTTCACCTTGATTCAAGGCTGGTTAAATAACTGGACATAGCTTTTCATGTGTCTGACCCACAAGCCTCATCTTATTTATCCCAGAACATTCCTCAGTTCTCATTCACAGGGAAGTGTAAAATGCCCAGAGGACCACCAGTCTTTCTGGTGTGGACATTGTTCTCTCGAGAATGCCAGAAATCCCAGTCATTCAGAGCAGCGATAATGTTCAGCTCAGAACACCAGCTCGCCTTTTCCTTAAAGACATGTAATGCCAAACCTAACCTTTTGGCTCATCTTTGGCGGATGGATGTGGACAGCAATTCTCAACCCAAATCTCTGCCATTACTATCTGGAAGTGCATCCACCTTAGAAGCCAGAGAAGTTACAAAAAACTGCTGTTCTTCCAAAGTTTGCCAGGAAATCCTTCAAATGTCACTTTCTGACCTGTTTTCTCTGGCCTGTCCAATATTGTTTCTTGTGAGCTGATAGTTCTGTATTCCCATTGCTCTTGAATATAAGTAAAAGCATTAGAAGACAGTCTGCTCATGAACTGCCTGCCACTAAATGATGCAGCAAAGTCAAAAGGAACAACAAGATCTGTTCTGTTCAACCTTGTTCAGGGCCTCCAAAAGTGGCTTCTGACCCTTGCCCCCATTGGGCTGAAAATAGCTGATTTATTCCAGAGAAATGAGAGGTTGAGTCAGCCTTGCTTCTCTTCCAGGATGACCCCTGTGGGGTTCTTGTCTGATGTTTTACAAGCTGTATAAGCACAGGAAATTTATCACTTCTTTTCCAGCCTTGGTCTAATCATTGCAAAAACATGTAAACTGTTTTAGGTTCATAATTCCAGAAGTTGTTATTGGAACCTGATTCTTCTCAATCAGTTTTATAAATACTCAATACAAATACCAAACAGCATTTGTAATATCATGCAAACACACTGTCAACAAATGAAGCAGTAAGAAATCAGGTTAATCTCTGACGCTTGGGTCATCCTCACCAGATAATGGAAGGGGTTTCCTCATTTGTATCTGAGTGTGTTTATTCGCCAGGAAAACAGATCAAATAATAAAATTTGAAGGGGTTCACAAGGAAAAAGTTCCTTCATGGGCATCATGTGATACCATTAAAACTACAAAATCACCTAGCTTCACTATGAACGGAACTGGTTGATTTCTTGCTCACTTCAATCTTATTGGAAGGGGGTTTCTGAAGATCTAGTTCTGGTCCTATACTTCATCACATGCCTGACTTTTTTTTCCCTTTAAATGGAAAAGAAAGAAACAAGAAAAGTGTGAAAATATTGTAAAATTTATCTTGCATCCTACCAGAGGAAAGAGAAAATGTACTCGTAAACTATTTATATAACTTTTCAGTGGGATTTCTCAGGCACTAGTATTTTTAGGTTGTTTCTGCAAGTACTACTCAATACATTGCCTTATTCAACATCTGGAGAAGACAGGGGACTTGTAAATGTCTATATAAGAAACTCTTCACTGCTAAATATTTTACTTTATTTCATTTACTTAGGGACAAGTCCAAGTGAAAGCTGTGAAATTGCTCCTTTGTGGTGGCTCAGACCACAACAAAACATACTTACTGTCTGCATGCAGTCTGCAACATTTTCAAACCTATCTTGTTGCTTCTTCTGCGGAGCAAATTAAAACTGGCTTTTCAGCCTGCTGTAAGATGCACCTCCTTATGTGCTGATGAATGGCCTGCTGCAGCCACCTATCTTATGTGTTTTGCATGCAGGGGGAGGCAAAGCCCTGAATTTCTGATCCCTGCTCTGAATGCATAAGTCTTGGCAGAGTTGCTACCAGTATGTATAATTGCCCTTCATGGGTTGAGATGCTGTGAAGAGTCTTTACATTGAGGATGCCAGAGATGACCTCCATGTTTGTATTGCTAAAGTTCTTGTGTTTGAATTTATACGTGGTCACCATTCAAGGGAATATTTCTTTCCTCAGCTAAGATAAATCTGAATTTGCAGCATATCTCAAATGTCATTGTAACACTGACGCAATACATGCTTCTAGTGATATCCCAAGCCAGGGCACTGTATCTAACAATTATGCTTCCTATACCATAGCAAAATCAAAAGACAGGTGGGCCCTTTTATGCACATGTGTTTTCATATACATTTCTGTGGTGGCAGAAGTTCTTCACACAGTCTTATGCTCTGGGGCTGTATTTTTAATTCAAATAATTACACTGATTTCAATCACAAAAAAGTCCCCAAAGCAGCTATAATATTGCAACTATAGGATGAGGAGTTGTCATGCTGGGCAGGAATAATTAGGTAAAGAAGGTTGGCTGCAAATGGAAAGCTTTTAATGGATTGAGTTGTTAGAGAAAAAATGTACATGGAACTTCTCTGAGTCTACATATTATATGAAGTGGAGTAGATCTATGTGTCTTTCATTTACTTAGGAGAGGATTTCCGATATGAGACATTTACCATTAATCTTCCCTTCAAGGGAATAATGAATCTTTTTTGTGTAATTGCTATATAAAGCCTTTGATATTTTAATTTCAAACTTGGCCATCTGCAGTTCATAGTTTTCAATAGTGAATCTTGGGTGGATTCAATACATCCAGGACATAGGCCAAAAGTATCTTCTTCAGCTTTTTTGGCTGTAACAGCCTGTGGATTAAGCTTCTGTCTTTCTAGTTTAGAGGGAGTACAAAAGGACTTTGCTTCTACATCCCATTGTCTCTTACTACAGTAGAACTAGATACCATCTGGAGGATGCACATATCTAGATTGACTTTGGCCCTGTGAATCACAGAACAAGGGGAAAAATGGGCTGTCACAGAGACGCAGCTGTCTGGGTAGTGATAGAAACACAGCTGTACCCTAGAAGAGTGATACTCACAATCTTGTCCTAGACCAGCTGTGTGTATATGATAGCATAGAGCTGATGACTGCCACCCTTACAGAATCATAGAACCACAGAAGATTTGGGTCGGAAGGGACTTCTAAAGGTCATCTAGGTCCAGCAGCCCCTGCAATGAACAAGGACATCTTCAACTATACCAGGTTGTTCAAAGCCCCTTTCAACCTGACCTTAAATGTTTACTGGGATGGCGCATCTACCACCTCCCTGAGCAATCTGTTCCCGTGTTTCATCACCCTCATTGTAAAAAAATTATTCCTTATATCTAGCGTGAATCTATCTTTGGTAAGTATTCATCTCTGAGGTACAAGTAACCTAATTCAAGAGCTCTTCCATGAGGGAAGCTGAAACTGAAGTGGGTGGCTCCTTTCTTTCCCAAATTTCCTTAGTCATCATTGCTATTTTATGCTTCTTGACCCTCTTCAAAGGAAAAAGCAGGGGAGAGTATTATCTGCCTCCAACATAGTTTATTTTATTTTTATGACCAGGATATGTTCTGTTTTCCTGCTTGTTTTGTGTACTTTATTCTTTCTTTGCAGTTTTCATTATTTGCATAAGTGTCTCATTACCCTGTTTGTGCAACTATGTCGGAAGCCTCCACTTGTTGTTTCTTGGATACTTAGAATCGTCGTGTGTAGGCTTAGATGCCTTATAAAATGCTAGAACATTGCTGCTGGTTATGTTATTAAGTTTTACAGTTTTACAAAGTGCATAACATCATTATCAGCTGTGATATTTAACATAGATAGATCTCAATTCAACACAAGAAAGAATTATATACTGCTTAATAGTCTTCTAGTTTAAGTGTCTCTGTGCTGGCTACGCCAGCTGGGGAAGGGAAAAGCTATATTGTCTCTCTTGTAAGCTCCATAAAGCTGCAACAGAAGTAAGGATACGAGAGGCTGAGGCTTCAGCACACAGGCTAAGTTCTCTACTAATCTTAACAAGATTCCTCCTCTTTGCAGTGGGCCTTCCTAGCATCCTCTTGATCATAGGATCTCTAGTTCTGCTGGTTGCAATAGCAGTCTCCGTTATACTTTATCAGTCCTTCCGAGTTGATATCGTCCTACTGTATCGGGAGATATTTCAGCCCTACACAGTCAAGAATGGTAAGCAAGAACTAAGCAAGAAAGTTTAAAAGAGGAAAAAGGCAAATCATGTGGAAATAGATTTGATAGTTGCTTACTAACTCATATGACACCTAAGCCTGATCCTTTGCTTCCTCATGCTGTCTGTAATCATTTAGATAAGAGGGGACATATCTAATCCTGGTAGGGCTTTACATTACCTTGTTTCCTGGGTTCTGTAGTGATGTACATAAAAGATGAATACAGCCCTGGTTTTATATTTTTTGAGCAAACATGAAACATGCCATGAAACATTGAATGGCAGTGAAAATCTGATTTACAGTGCTGTTAACTTGTTATGTGCTCTCTGAAGTAAAGGAACCAGCCTGCTGGTCAAAGTGTTCACAGGCGTGTGTTAGTGCAATACAGCTTTTATAAACCAAAGTGAAAGGTACCAATATTGTGGAAGACACTTTTGGGAGGAATACATCCCATCCAAGTTCCCATCATAGGCATGAAACCCAGAGACCTGGGGCTGGGTTCAGCTGTCTAACCGTAAGCAGCTAGTGCTGTTGAAAGACCCTTAGGACTTGAAAGACCCAAACCCTTCTGTAATGGCAGCTGAAGGGCAGACAGTGCCTAATGACACTATGGTGAAGGTTTAAGTTGACCGAATCCAGCTCCTCAGCAATAAATCCAACAGAGCTAACCAGGCACTGGGACCGTGTGTCAGAGGTCTAAGCATGGGCATCTAGAGTCATTTGGGATGGCCAAAAAACTGGACACGTAACTCAGATATGCTAGATGTTGCAGACTTCTGGAGCAGGGTCTGGAGATCAGGCAGGGTACCACAGAAGTCTCAAATGGCACTAGATGTCTATGTTTAGGCAACTCAGTTGGACCCCTGACATTTACATGAGAGTAATCTGAATCACTCTAGAATTCAGTAACTACAATGGACTCTCCACTCATTGTAGCAGGAATTTTGCCACCTAGCTTTCATGCAGACACCTAAATTTACATTTTCTAACTCTGAAGCTGACTTCTACCATAGATGTTCGGATGGTAGATATCTACAGCTGATTTCTTTAAAGAGGAAACACTAGTGGTTTGAGAAATCAAGCAAAGACTGAAAGAAATATTTGACTTTGCACTTGGTTCTGACTGTAAGACTACTTCCTGAGTAATGGAGCTTTTCTCTCAGAAATATGATATGTCATGGGAATGAAGAATAATTTCAAGGTGGAAGAATTTATGTGGAGTGTCTTGTCCTGAAAGACAAAGGCTGTCAACAGCCTGTTGTAACTCAGAAATAACACATGCTGAGTTTCATCTTTATTTCATGCTAATTTGCATCAATCAGTCGGATTTTTACTCTGTATACTCTGGGATGCAGCCTTAATACAAAGGTCAGATTCTCCAAAGTTACAAACAAACAGGACATAACAATTGATGAAGGAAAACACCAAATGTGCACTGTCTTTAATTTTCAAACATGCACCTGATGATATACTCATTCAGATTAGCAGGAACTTCTACCTAGATCTATTTTAAATATTGAGATTTTTACTTTTCTTCCAGCTTTTGCAATAGACAGCTCTAATTCATGCTAACGCAATAGACTTCTGTTTTGCCTTACAGATGGGAAGATATACGATGCATATGTTATCTACCCCAAAAACCATACCAATGAAGCTAATTTTGTGGAATATTTTGTTCACCAAATCATGCCTGATGTTCTAGAAAATAAATGTGGATATAAACTGTGTATTTATGGGAGAGATGTATATCCTGGAGAAGGTAAGATTTCAGATCAGATGATACACTGAGTGAATGACTTGTCAAACCTGAGTAAATTGTGCTTCTAGTCCGTTTTTGGGGGCATAGAAAGGTCCCTTTACGTTCCTGAGCTTGCTGCTCATCTCGCAGCTGTCTGCCTGCTCTTTCAGGCAGGGTGACACAACGGCGCTCTGTGCTTGCCAGTGTTCTAGGAAAAGCAACCTACAGGGCAGGGGCACAGATTCTTTATCATCTTCTTGGATCACACAGGAAATGTAACCCCAGTGTGACACTTTTAAACACACACCTGCTCTTTGGGTAGTGTAATGGCACAGCCATTATCTGGGCAAAGCCACAGCTAAACTGTTTGTGAGTAGGTCTACAAGACATGGAAGAGGAGGAAACCACAAACTAAGTTGAGGAATTAAGCTTGCTGTTATCACTCAGGCTTTTTCAACCTGTACAAGGGTGTTAAAGTAACAGGAAGTTCAGCTTCTGTTTACTGACGTGACCTACTTTCTGTTGTTTTGTTTGTATTCTTGCTTTTTAAACTCTTCTTCTAATGAATAACCTGTACTGGATTGAAGTGAGACAGAAGTTGTTTGTCATTAAAAAGTAACAAAAATGAAGTTCCTAAACACAAAAGAGCTTGTAAAAGAAATTTCAGGGTCTTATCATTTTCTTATACATTGCTAGATACAGCCTGTGCAATTGAGCAGAGGATAGAGAAGAGCAGACGTCTGATCATTCTTCTAACACGGCAGCTGATTAATTGTAAAGAACATGCTTATGATCAACACCTTGCTTTATACAGTGCCCTCATTCTAAATGATACAAAGGTGATCCTGCTGGAAATGGAGACAATTGGGACTTACGAGAAGCTTCAGGAGTCTCTTAGGTTTATTATTAAGCAGCAAGGTACAGTCAAATGGAAAGAGCAATACACTGTGCACCCACAGTCGTCCAATTCTAAGTTCTGGAAACAGGTGAGGTACCATATGCCGCTGGTATTCAAGTCCTCGTACTCAGCTAATGCCAGGTGAAGAGCCTATGAAAATCCATGAGGGACCACATGCCTGCAGCTTTTTGCCTTTCAGCAGGCGTAATTTCACATTCTGGAAATCTGGCTGTATATTTGAACTTTTTTTCAGTCCTTCAATTATGTAATGATAAGGTACACTGATGAAATAGGTCTGGGGAACTGAGAGAAGTTTTTATAGGTATGGGAGGCTCTGTAAATAAATCATTCTAGTCTGTGTGCAGCATTTTGCATGTCACAGGAAAGCAAATGTACTTCTACTCCTTCTGTATCTAGTTGGACATACAACTGAAAATTATTAATACCTTGCAGATTTGCTTTGCCTTTCTAATGCAGGATCAAACATAAAGGCCTTCTGTATTATTTGACTAGAAAATAAAATGTGTATTATGCAACTAGAAAGTATAACTTTATGCTTTTATTATTTTTTTCCACCACTTATTCCTTTTTAATTCAGTAGTAATACTCATGCCATGAAATTTTATTTTTCCTTAGTATGGATACCTCAGTAAAGGCTCTTACAGGCTCTTTTGAGACTGATGTGAATATAGCATTTAAAAAAATGCAGTGTTAAGGGAAATACACTGATTTATATTTATATGCATTTTATATATTTTTATAGTCATGTATTAAAATTAATCCTCACACCAAGGGGAAATTTTAAACCTTTCAGGTGCAACAGTGCTGTTACTCCAGGTAACTTCTATCTCCAGGTAGAAATAACATCCACTTTTTTTCCTGCTGCTTTGACCTTATGCCTTGTTGTACTTTCTTCTGATAGGGAATACCCTGCGATGCAAAGGTCAGAGTCAAACTTCCTCCCACTTCAGGGGAGTATGAACAAAATGTCTTCTAGTACAGATATCCTTGCAAACCTTAATCATTTTAGCTTCTTGAAACCCAGGAATTTTCTGTTAGAGAATGCTTTGTTTTGAGCTTCAGTACTTGTTACAGAATGGACTTAAAAAGTAAAAATTAGATGCAGAACACCTAATGTTACCAAGTCCAGGCTTACAGAACAGGCAAGACTTTTCCTGTTATTGTAAGTTTTTATTGAACATGGATTTTTAGACTAAGAATAACTATTTGGAGTATGAGAAATGTGTATGCAATATACCTATAGATTTATTTTTTCAACATGAAATTAAAAGATCTATGGCAATCTACACAGATTTTCACAAATTTTATTTTCAAGTGTACATGTACACATTGCTTACTTCACCACAACTACAAAACATACAATGTCACATTTTATTATTAGAAACTGTAATTTACCAGCAGTGAACAGTATAGCCCTGACAGAGAGAAAAGGGGAGAATTCAGAGAATGGCAAAGAAACTTTACAGAACCCTGGGGTGAGTGTTTTATTGTAATAATAGCAAAAAAAAAATGCCTCAGGAGTAACTTTTTTTATTCCTTGGTGAGAGTATCTGATATGAGCACCAAAATCAATGTCTTTTACAGTGTTAGCACATTTGTAGTGTTAAAGAGAAAGCACAAATAGAACTGTGGAATACTTTTACAATATCATTACATCATCAGCAGTGTTTATACCACACCTGGTGTCCTGTGTCCAGTCATAAAGTCAGAGAATCATGCAATCAGCAAGGCTGGAAAAGACCTTTAAGATCATCAAGTCCAACCTCTACCCCAGGACTGCCAAGGCCACCACTAAACCATGTCACTAAGGGCCTTGTCTACACATTTTTTGAACACTTCCAGGGATGGTGATTCCACCACTTCCCTGGGAAGCCTGTTCCAATGACTGACTACCCTTTCTGGGAAGAAATTTTTCCTAATATCTAGTCTAAACCTTCTCTCACACAGTTTGAGGCCATTACTTCCTTAAAAGTCAGTTCTTCAATTCTTTAGTTCTGGGGTCCCTAGCAGAACAGAGACATGGAGACAGTCCAACAGAGGGCCATGAAGGTGGTGAAAAGATTGGAGTATCTCTTCTATGAAGAAAAGCTCAAAGAACTGTGACACTTCAGTCTGGAGAAGACTCCCACCTGAAGGGAGGATGCAAAGTAGACATAGCCAAGCTCTTCTCAGTGATGCCCAGTGACAGGACCAGAGGCAATAGGCACAAACTAAAGCACAAACTTTAAAACAAAAGTTGCCTGGACACAGTTCTAGACAACTGACTGTAAGTATCCCTACTTTGAGAAGGCTGTGATGGTGCATTCCTTCCACCCTTCCCAGCCTGCCTGGGCTTGTTCTACAACCTCAATAACTCATGTCAGGCCTTGGCTGTTGTGTAAGACCTTGGCAACCCCTTAATTGTATTAGGAACTCTTGCAAGGCTAAGGTGAGGGCAGCACAACCTGTACCAGGAACTCCTGCGTGGGAGATGAGGGCATGGGTAATCATTCCCCTGATGGCCTTGGAACTTGCCTTATCTGAATGCTCCAAGTGAATTTACTGATGAGTAGAGCCAACCATCTCACAACCCTATAAACAACAGTGCTAAATAAGACCCTTTGAGCACTTTTGGATGGCAGAAGGCATCCAGGTCATCCTGGCACCAGGATCTTGCTCTGAGTGGGACACCTCTCAGGGTGCACAAGCCCTCAAGTTCATGAAAAGGGACTGTTGGCTGATGATGGGACCTGGACTTATATCCCCACTAGTTGAAGCTCAACCCCTCCCTGTTGAGAAACATCAAAAAGGTATTAGATGTGAGTATTTCACTAATTCTCTGACGAAATTTTAATAGGTATGCTTTTATATATATACACTTACGAATATGTATATGTATTTACGTATATACATACGTATATAAGTATGTGTGCGTGTTACCTTTGTACATCTGCCTATACATGATTATATTTGTATGTTTATTGACTTCAGCACCCTCTAACAAATATGGTATACTTGTTATTATCTTAAATCTATAATATTGTTATTATTGTCATGTTTATAGGTATTCAGTGGTTAGTCTAACTTTTAAGTGCTGCTATGAGTGCTAAATCCTTTAGACGTAAACTGTTGACTGAGTCCTACCCTAAAACTGAATCCAGCTGCATGTGGACTCCTCTTTGAGAAGGAGTTTAGGAATCAAGGGTCATTCAGTCTGAATCTTGTGACTCAACTAAGAGTGTCCCTTACATTTTCCTCCCTTACCCCTTTACATTCTGGCCTCTGTATAAATCACAGTTGATTCCAATTTGACTTTCCTTTATATGTATTATCCATGCAATAAGTAATAGAGTAAATCTTGCCATCGAACTTTATTGTGCTTCTGCAAATTTATATTAAAGCTTGTTTTGGCTTATACCTTTGACAGTGATTCTTTCGGAGACCTAAACCGCTCCCTTTCATGACAAGAGGAGTTAGACTAGGTAAGCTCCAGGGGTGCCTTCCAACTTCAATCATTGTGTGATGCTGCGATATGTGACTTAAAAAGAATCTAAATTTTAAAAAATACGTTTTTAAAGAAAATTGTTCGATTTTTACAGCAGGCAATCTGCCTTAGTGTAATAACAGGACCGTCTGCCCTGTGCAAAAAATCTCTTCTTACACCACAGAAAGCTCATAGAAGGATACATTTGGATCCTTAAAGCTTAAACTACACAGAAAAAAGGTAATTTTGTTGCTGAATTAGAACTTCCACTTAGAGATTTAACGCCCTTTAATTCTAACCGATGCTTCCCCAGGTTTAGGAACTCAGGAGTGCAGATACGCCCCCACTTGCTAATAGAGCAGAGTCATCATGCCATCTAGTGGGTGCACAGGCAGTGAGAGATTCTGACCAACCAGAAACAGGTCTAACAGCATTAGGGCTAAACACAGCGAAATTTTCAGGGTGTGCATACTGCTGCAATCTCTCAAAACCTTTTCCCACTTTAAGGCATGATTTTAAGGCATGATTTAAAGTGTGATGCTAATTTTATACAAAGGATAGAATTTGTTGTATAGCAATTTATTCTTCAAAACTGTTTCCAGTCCTTATAGATCTCCTGCAAAGATTATGAAGATACATGAAGTCTGCTATTTCAAAGTACATGAAGGAAAAGAAGGTGACTGGATTTACAAAAGACATATCAATACATATCCAGATATGCTGTGGACAATGGGAGAACACTGGATGCTGCACACCTTGAATTGACCAAGGCCTTTGACACAGTCTATGTTGGTGAGATATAAATAAGTGGACAAAGGCAAATACAGAAACAGTGGGACCAAGGTCCATGTGGGATCAACACATTTTTATCAGCATACAAAAGTCAACTCACAGCAAGTTACTAGTGGCATCCTGCAGGGGCTACTATTGGCACCACTACTGTTTAGCATTGTTACCAATGACCTTAGCAATGGAGAGACTGCACAATCAACAAGTTTTTCAGACAGGAAACTAAACTGGAGAGAGATAGTTGACACACTGGAGCACAGGGTGGGTGTTTTAGACAACAACAGGCTTGCAAAATGGACTGATAGGAAATTCACGAAGTTCAACCCATGGCACATGCGAAGTGCTGCATCTGAGATGGAATAAAGACATTCAACAACAATTGAATTGGCTGGAGGTCAACCCAACACAAAGTAACTTTACAGAAAGAAACTGTAATGTCCTGGTTTACACAAAAGTGAGCATGGTTCAGCAGTGTCCTTGTGACCAAGGTGACCAACTTCACCTTGCGCCTTACTAGTGATAGTGTAGCTGAGGAAAGTAATTATTCTCCTATATGCAGCATTTGCAAGATCACCTCTGGAGTGATCGCTATGTCAAGTTTTGGGCTCCCTGGAACAAGTGAGGCCCTGACATACTGGAGTGAGTCCAGGGAAAGACCACCAAGAGCACAGAGAAATGGGAAATTTACATTGTGGGTGCAAAGAACCATGATGTGATGGATTTCTGAGCTAGACTAGCTGCTGGGAAAGCTTTGAGATAGCAGGGGAATGTTACTGGGAAAGTTTTGGGAGTAGTGCAGGGAAAGGTAGGCAAGATAAGGAAGAAAGAAGCGAGAAGCAGACATCCAATCAAGGCAACCAGTGGCAAGATATCTACCAATGAAGAAGCCAAAATACCCACATGGGGGGTGATACCTAACCAATTGTATTAGCCGCTCATACATGCGGGTACTTCATATAGCCTATATCAACCCTGGGCCTTCAGATAATAAAAGATTTCGTTGGTAACCAGACACGGGGTCCATGCCTTAGTCTCCACATTACATTACATATTAGGAGGAAAAAAATTCACCATATGCATAGTCAAATGCTGGAACACGTGCCCAGAGAGGCTGTGGAATCTACGTCCTTGGTGTTTGGATCTCAGCAGTATATATCCTAAGTAGGGGCTGGACCTGATGACTTCCAACCTGAATATCCTGAATTATTCTGCAGTGCTCCAGTGCAGAGGAAAATCTGAAAATGTGCAACTTGTATATTTTACAACTTCTGAGAAACATACAAGGCTCTCACAGACAAGGTAACATTCTGTAACCTACTTCCGGACATCAGATACTGCTGAAAAACCTATGGCATGTAGCTTAACCTCTGCTAAGAATTAATATAACTGGTGTACAGAGATGACAGAAGTACTTGGAAAAGGACTATTACCAGATAGAAGCGAATGGCTTAGGCTGTGGTTACAGGAGCTGCATGTGTTGCTCTTTATGACAGAAATAGTTTTGCAGTTCAGGTTTTCAGTTAGCACTGCTGTGAATTGTATGTTGGATGGAAAGGAGGATGTGAAAAACTGTGACAATTAACTGATCTTCCCTAGTTGATAGGTCCGGTGGTCAGAGCTTCATACAAAAATCTGTTTTCCAATCTTAGTGCAAACTTTCATTTTCATCATGGCATTTTCACAATGAAAATTTGAGCAGTAGTTATTTTTGGTTGAGTTACTTTTCTATTATGAGGATATGACTTCTCCATTAAAATTGCATCAATCTGAGGACTAAAAAGTGTAAACTATATCCTCCTTTCATATATATTCACATATCACAGAGTTAGCTATGGCACTAGCTGAAAGGACCAATTGAACACAGCACTTTCTACTGTGCAGATGAAAGTTCAGAAACTTGAGAGTATTTCAAAAGGATATGAAAGCAAATGAATGTGAGAACAGCACATGGAAAATATTGTTGTAAAAGTGTGAGTAATAAAAAAAGATGTTTCCAAACTGCCACTATCAAGGCCTAGCCTGTCAAAGTAAAAAGCTGATGACATTTTACTTTACCATTTTATTTAGAAACATAATAAATTATTGCACAGTACGCATTGAATAAACCATTCATGTGACTAAGCAGTGGCAAGCATGCATTTACTCAGGAACAGTACTTAAATAGGAAATACAGCAGTCAAAAATACCTGATGGAAGTATATCAACATCTGGCTAAAAAGCAGGGTCAGCTACAGGCATGAGCACTTATTTACAGGTGAATAAAAAACTCCCTTCACAGTGATGGAGCTATATTTCATGTCTTGAAAGCTTGAATTACTCTTCTGCCAAAGGGGATACTAGCACAGAAAAAAGTAGCGCTGAAATTTCCTGCAGATTGTATTTTGTAGTGTTTTGGAAAGTTGTTTATTTCTTTTTATTATTGTTGTTGTTGTTATTACTACTATTATTATTTTCTTTTGAGGTCTTTGCAGAATATCAGCCTTTCAGGATATGGTTTATGTCTTTGCACATCCTCAAAACGGCCAGCGAGGAGGGGTGGGGTGGATGGGGAAGCTGTAATAGAGATAAAAGGTGCTATATTTAGCTCAATATACAGGTTCCTAAACCTCCGTCCTGCCTCCGTCACACTTGGAAAAGAGCTCTGCAATGGGCACTCAGCAGAAAAAGCGGAGGAAGAGGCTTTTCGACCAAAGATAACCGAAGACATCACCCCCCTACGCCTTTGCTTTCGCCGGAAGGCTGTGGGAGTGAGACTCCCCCGTCTCCTAAAGGAGCTGATCCTTCCTCCTGTTGCTCCCGCGGGGCACCCCAGCGAGCATCCCACGACCGGCTGACACCCCAGCGCCCTCGGTAAGACTGGTAACACTTGGACCTGCCTTCTTCAGCCGGCCGCGCACCCCTGCGCAGGAGGGGTCGGCGCAGCGCGGAGCACAAGCCGAGCGCCCCGCGAGGGAGGAGAGAAGGCGGACGGGTGGCGGAGGCGGGGGCCGGCGGGGGCAGCTACGTCTTCCCTGTCTCGGAGGAGCCGGGCGCCTATCGTCGGTCAGGGCATCTCTGCGGGCGTCTGTGCGTTTGTGTGCATTCCTCTCCCTGCCCCGCAAGACCCAGGCCTCTGGAACCTCGGGAAGAGTCCTGGGGGACAACTGCTTGTCCCCAAGCCTGCCTGTCCTCAACCTTGCATGTCCCCAGCCTTGCTTGTCCTCAACCCTGTCAGTCCTCAGCCCTGCCTGTCACCATCCTTGCCTGTTTTGCAACCCTGAATCGTCTCTCAACCTTGCCTGCTCCACAACCCTGCTTGTCCCCAACCCTGCCTTCTCTGCCGTGCTTCCCCTGCCTGTGGTGCTATGGTGCCACGTTGTTCGGGCACCTCTTTCCGGCTTTCTCTTAGGCCCATGATACACTTCTTCCTTACTGCAGAAATGTCATAAATAATTTATCTCTGAAAAAGGCTTATTTCAGAGCACAGTCCCTCACTGGCACTGCAAAACTGCGCTCCCTGGGCTGCCCTCAGCCCTTTCCCAGACATCTAGGTGGCTTTTGAGCTTGATGGGATTCTGAAGTGCAATTGTAAATGGTAGCAGCAAAAGATGATGCCTAAAACATTTGTATATCAGCCTTCCAATACTTTAGAAAAGTTAATATTTGTGATTTGCTATTACCTTTCTGCTCATGTTAGTAAATATTGATTTCTCACATCTAGCTTTTCTGTTTCCTTCACAGCAGTCAATAGTTCACAAAGTGAGAAATTACACTCTTTCAGGAGGTTTTTCAGACTGAGCTGTCTGTATTGACCCGTTTATTGAGAGGGATTGCTCTCTGTTTTAGTGATGAATGAGGTTCAGAAGAGTTATAAGTACGAGTTGTGACTCTGGAGTTTGAAAGACTCCCTCTTCATCTGCTTTCCACCTGGCAAGACTTGCATAGTAAGTAAATGACTTCACTTATGTTGCTTGGAATGAAGATAGATTTTAATTTTACCAATAAATTGCAGTAATTGCTAGATCCTTTTGTGTTCTTCATGAATCCTATGCAAATTATGGCACTGTGTGGTGATATCTGAAAAAGACTTAAATTCCACAAGAAGGCATTCTTAAAGAGGTAAGATTTGTGCTTTCCTCCCTTGACCCTAAAATATTTGTTCAAACAGTTTAATGTTAAGAAGAAACTTTTTTTTTTTTTAAAGGAAGTCACAAACCTTTGGGACCAAAGTAAGGTTTACAAAGTATTGCTCAAAATGAGCTGCTTGACCAAAATTGAGGATCACTTCAAGGTACCAGCCCCCTTTCGTTCCAAAACTCCTCTAGTGATTCTAGGAAAATGAGAAATAATTATAACGATGTTTAAGTACACACGATCATGTAGTCCATAAGGTATCATTAGTGCACTTTACAGAACTTGCACCTTCACTTTGTTAAAGATTTTGTTGGATTCACAACGGCACAATGATTTTAAAGAACCATTTTTTGTTATTAAAATTCCATCAGTGGTTTAAGCATGTTTGAAGTTTTTTAAAAGCATGCTTAAATCTATTCTTGCTTTGGATCTCACAGACAACTGGGGCTTTTAATAACTTTTTTCACTGAAACTCGTTCCCCACTATTGTCTCAGCATTTTTCCCATTGTGTATTTCTGTATTTCTTTGCCAGGCAGAGAATCTTTGCCTTTACTTATTTTTTTTCAATCTTTGCCTTTACTAAAATAACTCTCAATTGCTTTCTGAAAGCTAATAATCTTATTTGGTTCCTTGAAGAATCTCTTTACATTAGATGAATTTCACCAAAAGTATATATCTTCTTCTCTCCTTCCCATACCCTCCCCTGCCTTTTTTCCCCTCCTAGTGTTTGACTGAACAGTACTGTAAACCATATGGCTCAAATGTAAATACTCTTAGCCTAAGGTAGAGCAATTTCAGGCAAATTGATCAGGTTCAACAGCAATGTGAGAGTAAGATTAAGGACCTGTGTTTTGCTCCTTAATGGTAGCCACAAATCTGACAGCTGGTTATTATTAAGTAGTTTGCATTTACTGTGTTCTTTAATCCCTGTTAAAAAGAATGGAGGGCTCTGCTCTGCATTTAGTAAAACTTCCACTGTGTGTTGATATGATCTGCCAACAAAGAATGGGATTTAGAATGAAAAATCTGCTAATAAATGTTATTATCTTATGTAGCAGATCATAGTTTCATGGTCAGCTGTATTTCTTCTGAATGTGATGGGGTGAAAAATGATTTCAAGAAATGAAAACAAAGAGAGGCCCTAATTTCCTTTTAAAGTGTAGCATTTTGAATCTCCTTGTGTAGAAGGGAACCGAAAGCAGATCTGATGGGTGTTCTGCATGACCCTTTAAAGTTGTTTGTTGCAGTATTCTGCATGCAACTTCTTCTAGCTGAATTCTAAATCTGGATCTGTCTACCAGTCGTTTTGAAAAAAGGGATGTGAAACCCTTCTTTCATCTCTTTACAGTGATATATAGGATGATGGCATACTTGTAAAGAACTGGGGAGCATGATAAGAGAGAGACAACAGCTACACAGCTTGATGACATTCTGGAATATTGCTGGAAATGCAGTAGCCTCTGTTATCCATCTGCTGTAGATCACAGGAAGTTTCTGAGTGAATCTCAGGGCACTGTCTTTAAACAGTAAGTATTTCTCAAATTACAAGAGATTTAGGTAGTAAACCAAAGAAACTGATGGGTAATGAGATTTCTTTTGGAGGTTCTCTGTGAAATACATCTTGTGTGTGTCTTGTATGTCCATGCATGTCTGGGTCAGTGACGAAGCAAGGTTGTCTGTCTTGGATGCAGGGGTTGAATTGAGTTTATCAATCTGTTCATTTTGTAAGCAAAACTGAGGCACAGTCTTTGAGCTGGCTCTGCCTTGGCTTGTGAGCTGACCTGATATTCTGAGGAATATCAGAGCAGATACTTCATGCTGGTATTATTTAGTAGTGTTTTCCATTTGCCTTTGAAAGTACAATTGACTACATAAGAAGCAACTGGATATGAGCTTCTTCATCTCCTCCCTCTCAGTGTAAACATTAGGTCTGTAAGCTGATAATTCTTGATTCCATAGACAAAGTTGTAAGGCAAAATTTTAGATCCCATTGTTTTCCAACAGTTTCAAAATTAGCCATCAAGATGCCTGATCTATCAACATTTTGTTGTTCTCACTGAAGGCAAAGAAAGTTTCTACTAGCTGTTTCTACAGGGTCCAGTCTTGCAAAGTTTATACTCTGGAGCAAAAAAGCATTGTCCTATCCTGTAGGTGTGTTCTGGCTTGGGATCTAAATTTGAGTGCTTCTGCAAGATTGTCAGTTTAATCAGAAATGTGAAATACATCCAGTGAACAAGAAAATGGAGGAACAAAACCCTGCAGTGCTTCTGAATTTAAAATAAACTTGCCAAGAGAAATCTAGATACATTGGGTGTTGGAACTAGATGATCTTAAGGTCCTTTCCAACCCTAAGTATTCTATGATTCTATGATTCTGTGATTACCTGATGTGTGAAAATATCTGTTGTGATAAAAATGTGTACCTTTGGAAATGCGCATTTGGAAAGGCCTCTTCAGTACCAGGCAAGTTACACTGCTCAGATGCCCAAAGGATTCTGTTTCACTGTACTTGTAATAAATTGTGAATCTGTTTTCCTTAGTCTTTCAGAACAATCAAGAACAATTCAGTTTCATCTTCTTGGAGAAGAAGTGAGAAACAAGGAAATGATTCTGATGACTTTTTTTTTAATGTTTATTTTTGAATCTGCCACTGGTAAGTATAAATCTTCATTTTGACAGTAGAACCTTCAGAATATTTGCTGAATATGTGGCATCTTCTTGATAGTTGCTTAGAGTGAGGTAAATATTATATTTTGCAGTGGAGAACAAAACCTTAAAGATTTTGGCAATTTCATCTCCCAAATTGGGAAATTTGGTCCAAAAAAACCCAAAATTGTAAAATTAAAAGAGCAGAGAATCTACCTGGAGACACCTGATGATGCTGTGCAGGAGCATGGCTTTGTGAAGGGCCAGAGCAAGGAAGAGAATGAGTCTTTTTGTACCATTCAGAAGTGTGGTTGCAATAGCTGCTAAACAACAATAATCTCTGAGAACCTTAGGACAGAGACAGAAGGTTATTTTGTTTTGACTGTTATGCTAGACCATAGTCCCTTTTCTGTATTTTTATGACTTCTGTATTCCAAGATACATTTGGGAAATTTGTTTGAATAAGTAGACTTTGAGACTAAATTTTACACACATAATCTCATTCCAAGCAACTTCCCCAAATATACCTGAAGCTTTAAAGAAATCTAGCTATATAATGTTTTAGTTTTAATTAAGAAAATAAAAACTGCAAATGTTAATTGAAAGAACCTCTGCTTTTGTGGCAGTTGACCAGTTCTGGGTATTAGCTGTAACTGTCAAGTCAAACCATGTGTGAAGAGTTTCTCCTTTCCCTTTCCATTTGTGGCAGCTGCCTGACTGTAGAGTGAGTGTAGATTCTGCTGGTTGTGCCCATTTGATTCTGAAACTTGGATCCATGTGAAAGAAACTTAGTGAAATGTCTTTTTTTTACCCTCCCTCTCCTTCTGGTTTTGCTTGTGTGACATAGAATGAAGACTTGGAAAACTAACTTTTCCAGTAAAAACTGCTGGAATAAATGAATGCTGCAAAACCATTCCGCTGAAAGAAAGTTGCTTTATAAAAGTCCAGCAGTAACACAACAGACTTTGAAGTCAGGCTAATGTAATTTTATGAGAGAAATGCTTGGCTTTCTAATGTACCTTTTCCCCCCTCTCTCTCTAAAGGGAAGCTGTGTCCCCTCCGTGCTTCTATTGATGTGCTAGAAGGGGAATACTTTTTCCTTTGTTATCTTGAGTCAATGCAAGAACATTTTCAGGAAGAAGCATACACAATAAACTGGTACAAAGATAATGCTGGAAAGCAGGAACTGATAAAGGAATCACACAGAATTGTTTCCCAAATGAATTTTCTGGAGTTTTGGCCAGTTGAACTCCGTGACTCTGGGAATTACTCTGTCATTCACAGGTAGGTGCACAAGCCAGTGGGTGAACATCTTGCCTTTGTGCTTGTCTATGAAGAAGATGATTTCCTTGTCTTGCTTTGTATTGCTAGTGGCATGCATACAAAGGAGGTACATTACCTGTACAATTACCATTCAGACAGACCTATAATATTTGCAAATAGCTATGGGCAGTTGTAGGCTTTTAAAGGTTCTGTAAACCTTTTGATTAGGCAGGTAGCATTTTCTGCTGGGTTGTGATTAATTACCGAAGCAAAATGAGTGATAGGCAGCCCTTCTGTCCACTGCCAAGTAAAAGAAAACATTTCCTTGTCTTCTCCACCAGATTTGTACTTCCTTATTCTGCTGAGTGGATCTCATGCTATGTGGCCTGCCAAGTGATTTAATTGTATAGTAAAGTAATAAGCAAAGAGTGGCATAGCTGAACTCTGGTTTCTGTGCAAACCTCTGCGTACTTAGAGACATTCAAAGAACAGCTGAAATAATTGGATTTGGTATCTTACTGCTGTAGAACATAGTGAGTCAAAATTAAAATACGGGTGGGCCTCAATTATTTGATGGTTAGCTTTGTTAGAACACCATGAAAAACTAAAGGACTAAATTAAAGTTTTGCTGCATGGAGTTCTTATAACCAACTTGAGTCAAAACTGTAATTAATTACAATTGAAGCAATAATTAATTTTAAGCAGGTTATTTTGCATGCAATGACTTGTGCTGTTCTTGAGGTAACATTTCCAAGGTTCTTGCCTGGTTTGTAAGTTACGGGACTGCTGATACTGAAAAATGTTCTCCACATTTCTGCAGTAACATCATAGACACAAGTTTGATAGTTCAAAGTTTTGAGCTAGACTTCAGTAGTTAACTTCCAAGTTAACTTGGCAGCCGAACACTTCATGTTTTATTTTTCTATGTGTCATTATTATTATAATCTTACTTCTTAATAAAAATATATATTTTGACAACCCTGAAACAACTTTTTTTTTTTTCCTCCAAAATATTTTTCTTCTGTTAGGGCCATACAGATACTAATTTTTGATTAGGGTCAGAATGAAGGCACATGTCAGAATCTTGCAACTGTCATACATGGACTTTTCACAGGTCTCACCACTGGAACAATAGGCATAAGGGATTCTTATTTCTTCGTGGGATTGGAATGGGATCTCTGGCTTAGTTTATATGATGGTTCTTACTATTGGCAAGCATATTAAAGCGGTTACATTTCAACAAACAGAAAATTATTTGCAGAACCATATTTCTGCAGGGAGAGAAGAGTTTTAGTAGTCTCCACTGATAAGGAAAAAGTGCAGGCAGCTGCATTGGTTTATGATGACAATTAGAATGGTATTAATTTCATTTCAGAGCATTTATAATAGGTTAAAGTTTTGGTTTTGAAGGTGGACAGCTTTTTATTTTCAAATATTTAATTTATGAACAATACAGGAAATGATTCTTAGAGTGCTTATAACTTCAGGCAGTTCTAGTGAACAAAGTGGCAAATAAATGTACTGCAGATTTTGAGAAAAATAGGACAACACATGTTGACAGATTTTGCACATTAATTAAATGTCGGGATTGTGTTTTTCCCTATATGATACAATTGACAATATGCAAGAAGCAAGAGATGAAAATTATATAACAATGTTTTTACAGTGTGTTATATATTTATTTTTGACTTAAAAAAGTATCAGATGTTTTCCAGTTGAAGCAGAAGTCTCTTTCTAAGGCACAGCTCAGACAGCTAAAGTGTGTGTGTATGTTGGTGTGTTCACATGTTTGTTAATATAGTAGGCAGGATATAAATTCAGGAATTAACAGAAATCACTTGTAAGCCTGAGCGTGTGCCTCTTCAGCAATGTTTCTTGAAAAGAAAGGATTTCATATGCACTGTGGTAAGCATTAAAACTGTGTCACACATCTTTGGCAGGATTTCTATTTCCTATGTTTTTTCATAGCTTATACCCTGTGGTTATCAAGAGAAAAAGAGCAACCCAAAACAGAATACAAAAAAGCAGGTCATCTGGTTACTCTGAGTTGGTGACCTTGAAACTGATGTAACTTAACAGGTTTCTGAAAAAAGCGAAGGTACAGATATCCACAATAAACACATGACGCATTTTAAGATCCTAATACTTCTTACTTTTTCACTGTGTTTAGAACAGTTGAGAGCAGTGGGAATACACACATTTAGAGTTAATATGTTAGTTAGGAAGGCAGGGTGACAGTTTCTTGCAGTAGGTTGAAATATTGAGATAACACTGACTAGGTACAGTGAAATAGATATGGGATGACTCTAGAGTTGGCTATGTATCGAATAAATTTGGTTTGTATTCTGTAAGGGTTTTCACTTCCCTGTACCCTCTCCTGAGTCAAGAAAGTTTTGGTTGTTCCTCGGTGGGTTTGGTGGAGGGAGTTGGAAAGTTGTTAAACCAGAAACGGTTTTGTTCCCCATAGATTATCACTAAAAAATCTCAGCAGGTGAAAACTAGGCTATAAATACAATGGCTTAGATACTAGCATGTTAAAAAAGACAACCTTGCATTTTTTGGGGGTTGAAAATCGTGTATGGTAGACAACTAGAAATTATGTAAACCAAATTTAATTAATCTTAGTCTGTTTAGGTACAGTTTTGTCACTTTCCAGGGAGCTGATCCTTGTTTTGACACATCAGGTAGAGTATCTTCATCTACTTTGGGTGAAATCCTCATATTTGTTGAAGTGATTTCACAAAATATGATTGCGGAAGAAAGCCTCTGGAGTGACAATGCTGAGGAGAACACGTGGATTTATTGATCCTTTTCTTCTATCTGCTGAATCTCGATAGTAAAATTGTATGTATTTTGTGGCTAGATCTGTAATTGCCTCTCCAGCAGTATTCAGATACTAGTGTGATGCCTAAAGAAACACAGACTCAGTGGAATTAATTGGAGCTAACTTTTATGTCTGCACCTAAACCTATCAGAGGTACCCTTTATCATGAGGGAGAGAGAGAGAGGCTTTTGGGGGGCACAGATTATCTTGTCCTAAACCAAAAATGTAAAATAGGTCATGTAAACTGCGCTCTAAAAGGGTGGCTATTGTTCCATTGCTGAGCATGATTAGTAGCTCTAATTTAAATGTGTGAATGTGATGTTGAAGAATAGGTGAGCAGGACACCACTCACTGTGAATACCCATGCAAGAACAGCACTGATGAAAAAGTTTTGATAAGGTTTTTCCTGTTTATGACACAGCAGTTAACTGATTGAGAAAACAAACCACTATGTTTTGATTTATACTGTCAATTGCAATTATTGAGTAATGAATATCTCAAGTGAGTAAGGAGAACAATGAGAACCTGGGTAGGCTGAAAAAGAGCTACAATGTGAAGACAGTGAGCAAAATAAGTAAGTACACCTGATTGGGGAGCTTAAAAAGGAGGAAAACAAAAACAATCCCAGACTTGGTCTAAATTCATCATATAAATGATGTCCTTAGAGTTCCTCTGAATTTTGTAACAGTAAAAAGCATGTGTTTAAGCTGATACACTTGTCAGGCTTGCTTCTCCATTTCAACTGCTTTGTTCTCTTAGTGCTTCTAATTCTTCTTTACTAGTTTCAGTTCTCCTGGGAATGATTCCTTTTTCTTTTCCTGGGGACAGACAGATTCAAGAATATTTATGAAGTGATGACTTACACTGGAGGGAAGTGCTCTGTGATTGCTGCTTTTGCTTTGTCATAACTTGTTCAGTGAAAAACAGGAGCTTTATGCACAAGCTGTGAAATCTCACTCATAAATTTACAGCAGCATACGACTTTCTCTGAAGTCTTAACTTGGCCAAAGTTATGCCAGCTTTGCCAAACTTAAGCCAGAAGTCCTCCACCTACTTTTTTCTTGATAGTCATGTATTTGGACATACCCAGTAATGGAGTAGCTCACAGCTATGTTCTGATTCTTTAGAGGGATATGTGGATAGAATGCTGTAGATATCTCAATGACAATGTTCAGCTCCTAGATATTCAAAAGAGGCATTTTTTGAGCTTGTTCTCCTGATCTGCAGATCTCTGACCTGTGCAGGCTGAAGGACAATGAGATGAATTCTTCCCAAATGCCTTGTTTTGCAGGCATGCTTGAATCCATAAGTGATTCTGTCATTCATGAGACTTGTGTAGTTTAGAAATATTTCCAAAATATTGGTGAGTATCTGTATTCTATCAAAAAATGAATAATGTCGCTTTGTGAACAATAGCAGAGTTGCTCATCTTATTACTGCTTTAAACCCTAGCACTGCACAGGAGAGTAAGCCTGCAAAATCAGTAGCTAATTCAAGGTCCTAAACCTCTTTTATGCTCACTTGTAAGTATACATGATGAAACGGATAGATGCATTCTTTTTCTGGTCAGTATGGCATACACTGTCATATTTCATAGATATAGCTGTATTGTCAAATGTTTTGTGATAGATGATTTGATTTAGATAACCTCCTTTGTTATGGGAAATACATATTTGGGAGTGGAAAAGTATTAAAGAGGAATATAAATAATTGGGTCACTGTAGATGTACTTTTTACCTAACAGATGTATTAAAGAATTTATTTGTGTTTTTTCTATGTAATTCACTAGGCTCCTAAAACTGATTTTGCTAACTTTTTTTTTCATAGCAATGAAAAACAAAATCTCACAATTCAAAAGTGGACTTTGAATGTACTTGAAAGAAACAAAAGCAGCTGTTTCAACAAAAATCATTTAACTACAGAAACTAAAAATGCTGGAACTGGTCATTCACTGAAATGCAGTGATTTATCTGTCAATGAAAATAACAGCATAACATGGTACAAGGTAATTGCTGAAACTGTCTCTCAAAAAATTGGCTATAGAAACAAAACATCTGATTGCAGGAAAATATTAATTACAAACAAAGTTTTAGAAGCATCTACAAACCTTGGAAAGCTTTAAATTCTTGGGTTATTAGGGGAAAAACCTTCAGAAATAGGTACAAAACCAAATTTTTCTCTGCTTTCAGATTTGTTAGAAAAATGTACCTGTAATTAGAAATTTTTTATAAACTCTTAGTTTGGAATGGTAAAAGATCTGATGCCCATGTCTGTCTGCTGATTTAGCTAGCAGCTGGCTTATCCAGCTGCTACTTTGCTGATACAGATATTATACTGACACTAAATGAGGTGCCAAGAGATTTGTTTTACAGTTGGCATGTGCTTGTAAACTAATGGCAAGCTTTTCAATTTTGCTGTTTCTGAACACTTTTACGAAATGTGTAACAGATCCATTTCTGCTCATTTTAGGCATATCACTGAACTTCTGACTACCAGCTCTTGATAGAGCATAGGTAATAGTTTGCAAGCACCCATAACAGTTGGATATTGTGCTCAACCATTGGATGAAACACCCTGCCCCTATACTTTGCCTTAAGCAGTGCTCCTCATTCCCCTCAGGTGTCCTGGCTTGGGTAACAGACCAGGTTCACCCCATGTTGAATAAGTTTCGGGAAGAGACTTTGGCTGCTGAAGTACAGGCATTTGGTTTCTCTCTACCCTAAGCTGAGACAGAACAGATATACAGATGCCTTTTGTATAAGAGAACCAAATTTTGCTCGGTTTTCATAGGTATTTCACTTTGCATGTTCTATGAAATAATAAAACCAAAAAAAGCAACCCAAGGAGCCAGAGTTTATTCTGGGGGATAGGAATGTCAACAAATCTGAGTCTAACTCTTGACATCCTCTGAGATGCTCACTTTCCCTCTTATTGAGACGTTTTACTTTAACCTGAGAGATCCTCCTAAGTCTAGACAGCTTTTGACCACAAGCAGGTGACACCTGCGGAGCCAAGGAATCATTCTGAAGAAAATAGACCAGTGCATTTAAATTCCCAATACAATATTTTTATACTCAGATGCTTACTTAAAATTGGAGAGCTCTCAACTTTTCATGGGTTAAACGTGCAAATGTTGCATTTAAGTCAACATGTCTGAAAATTGGGCTCGCACCTACTATGGGTCAGAATGTCATTGAGATAGCAAAAGAGTGACGATGACACTCTTTCAAAAGCAATTTTTAACATTTTTAGATTTTGAATGTATGTATGTTTGCTACAGAATAATATTTTCTGTCTTTATTGTGCAGGACTGTGAGAACTATGAAAATGAAACAGAGCGGGAACTGGATTTTGAAACCTTAACAGTACAGCACTCAGGGATATATACCTGTAAAATTTTAATCAGCCATGAAGGAAAGATATACCACAGCACAAACACAATTAAGTTGGTAGTAGAAGAAGGTAAAAATGGTTTCTAAAATTTGGAAGCATGCTTTTTGGTTCTTTCTACTATGGAGATTTTTAATTACATTTCTTATTTGATAAATATATACCTAGGTGATCAAATCTGGTTTGAAATATTCACAATAATTTCAAAAATAAAAAGGCAGAAGATGTTTGTGTGACATTACCAATTGGAAATTTTATTTAGTATGTTTTCCTTGCAATTTTTTTTTTTAAATTTCAAAATTAGCTGCTGGAAGTTGGTCATACAAACTTACTAAGAGTTTTGGGGAAGAGCATTTCAAACCACTGTAAGTTGTGCACTGTATAAAATGTATGCATTTGAAAACAATTCAACAGGACATACTGTGCTTCAAACTGCTCAATAATGCCAGAGTCCAGGTAGCATTCTTTGAACTAAATGGAATGTATGCAACTAGTTTTAGAAATAAATAATTATTACTGTGGTAGAGCGTAACTAATCTATTAATTCAATAGCAATACCTTGCATTTTAGACGCACCAGAGGTTGTAACTTTGGAGATAGTTGGACGCCATGAAGAAATTGAAACAGAAATAGGTATGAAATCAGTACAAGAATCTTTGTGATAGCTACTGCATATATATGCTTTTTTTCTGATCTTTTTATGGTTGATGGCCTGGTTAAGTGTAATCAAATCAAGAACTCTTTGATTCTCCTAGATCTGATCCATCCTTACGTCTGGTTATGTTTTTGTTTTGCCAAATGTATTCCATGATTGATATACAAGCACATTTAATGTGCTCTTTTATACAGGTAAAAGCTGATGTTGCTGCTATGACCAGCAAGAGAAAGTGGTGGTGATGATAAATCATCTCTCCATGGATTTCTTCTGTAGCTAGCTAACCCCACGGAGTAATGTCTGAAAGACATACGGTTTGTTCAGTGAACACCAATAATCAGTAATTCCCTTAGTACCTGACTTAGTTGAGGATGTTGTTCTGCAGGGAAACAAGAAATGTAAGGGCTGACAGTCCTGGTAATGTGAGCATGAAGATCTGTCACTGCTTCACAGAATAGATCATATTGTCAAAAGCCAAGACCTTAACTGTGCTTTTGGCTGGGAGTAGGTTAGATAACATGGTTTGCAGTCTTCACACAGTGTTGGACAGGATCCAGGATTTTATGAGGCTGTAATTAACTTTTAGATCATCTATAAAACATTCTGCAGGGGCTACGAAGTCCAAAACAGAGAGCAGCTCATGGGATACATTGCCTGCAAAGCTGTCATTTTACTGTGCTGTGAATGTGAATGCTCCTTCTAACTAGATCTTTTCGTGTTATGCTCTGTTTAGGTAAAGAAGAGATACTCAATTGCACAGGATTCTTGGGTTATTATATGCCAGAAGATGCCAGCCTCTACTGGTTAATTAATCAAGAGTTTCCAGAAAAATGCACAGGTATCCCCGAGGAAGACCCTTCAATATGTGAAGAAGAATTCAAAAAATTACAGTAGGTTTCCTGAAAATACTGCTTTTTTGTTTGTATATGACAATGTCCTGCACTTTGTGGAACTGCAAAGTCAGTAAAACCTCAGTCTGAGGTTATTTCAGAACCTTTTCCTCAAAATCTGCTTCTTGGCTATTTAAGCTCCTCTACAGGTAGTGTTGCTAACACCATTCCTTGTTGCAGGCTGGGAACCAAGTTCTATGTCACAAGGCTACTACAGATTAAAAAAGTAACAGACAAGGACATGCATCATAATTTCACCTGCATGTTGCAAGCTGATGAAAGAACACAAATAAAAATAGTGAAGCTGAAGAAAGGTACAGTCTAATCCATGAATAATGTTTCTCATAAGTAAATACTAACTGTGCCAGCCTTCTCAGTCCTGAGAGTAGGGTACTGATTTCAGAACATCTTTCCAAGTATGACAGTGTGCTTATGAATGCATTGGCCCATCTAGTACTGGACCTAACAGCCCCCTGTGTGATTCTTCCTGTTCTGAGATAGGAGCAGCAGGATTTGCTGCTATGTCTGCTAGAGCAGCTGTGTGAGGGATCCATAGTTCAACTCTGGTGCTGTGGACACAGATGGGGAGGCTGAGCTATGCTCCAGCTGACAGATCCCTGGGTGGGACTTTGTTAGATCCCATGACAGAATGTTCCCTGTCCCTTCCTAATTATTAGATTTGTGGGATCATGGGGGTTAACTAACCAAAGTTTGGTGCAGCCCAAAGTCTGTTATTTGGATCGCTTTGCCTATTAAGCATCTCTCAAATCCCCCATCCCCCTCCTCTCCCCCTCCTGAAAGGTCAGTCTTCTATATTCCTGATAATGCCCGAATTGTTCTGTACCATGGTGTCTCTCTTGTTGGGGACTCTATCCTTCTAGCTATGGAAAGCTGACATCTACCATACAGTACTACTTCACATTTATAGTTCAGACAGCCTGGAGATTTTTGGCAAAGGGGCATTCCCCTTCCCTTCCCTCTGCCTCAGACCTTTCCAAGCTGTACTGGGAGCAAATATGTGCAAATAGACTTAGTCGAAAGATGGTGCATTTTATAAACCAAATGAAAGTCTGACTACTGTGAGGATGACTTCACAGTGCCTTCACAAAGACTTCGCATATTTAAGGGTTAAAAAACTGTATTTTGAACTTAAAGGTAACAGAATAATCATTAAGGAAAAAAAAAAGCCTAAAAGAGAATAGAGACAGAAGGGAAAAAGTAATGTCTTGGTCAAAGGGATTAAAGGGATCATTACGGACTGTTATGGATAGACGGAGACAGGAGTGAAAGGTGGAGAATAGCAGGAAATAATAAAGAATCTGAAAAAAATCATCATAAAAGGAGGTGACCATCAGTTTGAGATGCTTTACTGTAGTGTCAGTCTTAATGCCACATACAGTTCATTTATGTGTGTGGTGTGCGTGTGAATGCATGCAAGGTTGTTCATCCGGTTTTTAGCATAATCCATGTTCTGTAGTTCTCCATCTCAGGACAAATGGCATGCATATGTGCTAGAAGTGTTAACAGGAAAGGATTCACACCAGCACTGTGATTTTTTGGGGGTGACTTTAAGATGCCATCAGTACTGAATAATCTTGTAATCTTATAATATAATACCTTTTGCTAATGCTGTAATTTCCTGGGTTTCTGCTTTGCAGGGAACATCCAAGATCTGCCTGTGCACATATTTACAACAGGAATGGTTCTTGCTGTACTATTTCCATGTGTTGCTGTAGCTGCAGTATTTGTCTGTGTGATGTTTCGAGTCGACTTAGTTCTATTTTACAGGAACATATGCGGAACAGATGACACTGCTAGAGGTATGAGTTGGCTAATGTTGACATTGAAATAAGTGTATTCATTAAAAAATAGTTTCTGGTAGGTTCTCTGAAACAATTATCTGAGGAACAGACAAAATAAACCCAGGAGTTTTGTGCCTAGAAACAGCAAAGAATATGTAAAAGAGAACTTGATGGTCAGGTGCTAAAATAAGTTTGTTATACACCTGGGGCAGTAACAGCAAATAAACACAGTGAAGAAGCTGCTCCTGGAGCAGGTAGTGGAAGGGACGTAGTTAGATGCAGTCCAAATGTGCTCTGTTCTGCCATATTCTTCATCACAAAAGTTAATGAAGGTGGAGAAATTTACAATTATCTATCTGTAAAGAGGATGAGCACTCTAAAGTTGTCAGACAGGCAGATTGGCATAAATTTGTTTTAAATTGGTTGAAATGCCCCCTCAACTGTAGAGGCCATAGCAATGTTTATATGTATAACATCACAATGTTTGTCACTAAAAGCAGTTGAGGGCAGGAGGGCTCACTACCAGTAATCTACCAGGCAGCATTGCTGTGACCTTCAGTTAAGGAGCTAGTCTAAGAGTCACCCAGTTCTGGGTATATTTTTTCTGAAATCGGCATGAAAAAAATTGCTGTATACATAGACCTGATTTTCTTAGCCCTCCTTATTCTCTAAATCAGCTTGAATATACTGCAAGGGTTGGGATGTCTGCCAGTATTGTTTATCTATCTGCTGATGTTAGCTCTCACTGTGCACACTGGCTTACTGGGAGGATCTCCAAGAACCTGCACTATGTCACCCTGGAAGAACTGATTGTCTCGATATTAGGCAATGGATTTCCTACTCCTAGAGCTCTTGCATGTGTAATGTTTCATGGACTTTAGTTTGTGCTCTGTTTTATGAACTATAGTGTATTAAAATATCCAGAAAGGGAATCAAAGAAGTACTGTTTAAGTTGCAAAGCTGTGTGTGCCAGTGTATCAATTCAGATAGTTTTCTATGGCAAAGCTGAATTAGGTATCACCCAGTGTGGTAGACCTGGCCTTTGAATTGTTCTTGGATTTCATGTTTGTAAATTAGTGCTGAAAGCATGGCCAGATATTGTATATCCTTATAATTAAAATAGTAGATTGGTTTATTCTCTTTTGCCAGTACCCATTCTACTAAACTACTTGATAGTTTTGCACAAAGAATAAAATAAATGTGGACATCTTTAATCTCACTTTAATAGCATTCTTACCAGGTTACAGACAGAGTTTTGCTTCCCGTAATTTTCTTTATCATAACACATGTGACATTAATTAGTTAAATTAATCTGATTTAAAAAAAACCACCTTAATGTAGGAGGGGTCTATTATTTTCAAATGTTTGCCCAATGCAATTAGAATCTTTTGTATCAAGTTTAAATTGATTCAAAGTTTTTTTCTGTTTGTTTCAAGACTGTTTGGGGTATCAAAGTGTTTCTAGATGATTTGGTACTGAGGCAATTACTTTGAAAAGGACAGTGGTGGATCAGATCTTTTATTTCTAATGGTTCCTAACAACACAATTGGTGACTTCTTTCCAGATGGAAAAGAATATGATGCATTTGTGTCTTACTTGAAAGACTGTGTTTCTCCTACTGAAGAAGAGAGAGAATTTGCTTTGAAGATATTGCCCATGATACTAGAAGAAAACTTTGGGTACAAGTTATGTATATTTGAGAGGGATGTATCCCCTGGAAGAGGTAAGTGCATTGAGTATTCTTGTCATTAAATAGGCACGTCATTTTCTCTCAAAGGTAAAAGTGTATAATTAGAAGGAATTCTCTCAAATGTGTTGTGCATTTTACATTTAATCTAGACTATGTGCATGCAAGTGTTCACTTGCACACATTTTACATGTTTTATAGATATTTTTATGAATTCATGTACACCTAGACACACACACATCTTTAATTGCACAATACCAAGATAAATGGATAAAGAAGCTAATACG
Source organism: Myiopsitta monachus (assembly GCA_017639245.1). Classification (NCBI taxonomy): domain Eukaryota; kingdom Metazoa; phylum Chordata; class Aves; order Psittaciformes; family Psittacidae; genus Myiopsitta; species Myiopsitta monachus. Next base: position 41,133,933 of record CM029927.1, read on the forward strand.
TAGAAGGATAAAGTGAGAATACAGATGATGTCAGATATTTCACAGTAGTAGTGCTCTTACTCTGCTTTTGCTGAGAGCAGGTGCCTACAGATGAACTCTCATTTAGTGCACAGAGCAGCTGGTGTCTCTGGTACTAGTTATTAGATAACTTGCATGTTTTTTACTGTATCTTCACTGTGGTGGTTGAAACCATTTTGTGAGTGTAATGGGTGTCATAACAAAATAGAAATGTGAACAGTGGAATTCTGTTTCTCTAAATGGCTTATGAATAGACAGCCTTTCGCAGATACTTGGAAAAAAGATACTATGGGATTCAATTTAGTCCTAAGATCTAATTGAGGAATAGGATTTAATCGTTAAATACACAGAACAATAAGGTCGGTCAGCTTTCTTCAGGCAGCATCTTGTCTCCTTCTACCAGTTCCTGACATAGTCTTTTTTAATCTGAGAGGTAACACAACTCTCCCAGTAAATATTTTTTCCAGTTATTCTCTCCCTTTAGGTACTAAAAAAAAAGTTTTCTGAAGAGTTCAATCTGATTCTTTCAATAGTTTCAACTTATTTTCTTTTCTCTGGTCTGATCCATTATGAATATAGAAAAGACTATTTCCTTCTATTTATAGGACCTTTTGTGTGTTGCAATACTCCTGTTAGCCTTTTTCTCCTCTCAATTTTCTCTTCAGGTTTCTCCCACAGTTTGCTTTGCCTTTCCCTACAGGGCATGTTTTCTACATCTCTGGTCTCTGTAGGCTGTGTCTCATGGTGCTGAAGCAAGCACAGGAAATTGAGCATGAGAATTCAGTTTGGTGCTTGGTTGTTTGAAGTATATAGCTATTTGATTTCATTCATCACTTGTCATGACAAAAGTCATGGATCTGAAACATAATTGTAACCCATTTTGTCATCACATGCTCGTCTTCTCAACCTTGCATTACTGGCAATAGATTTGGGTATTCTGTGATGCAAAGGAAGGAGTAACCTGAGGGTTACTGAATATTTAGAGAGATGGTGGTGGTGGTGGCTTTCTGTGGAATCACTCCAATGGTATCTATTATAAAAGAGCAAAGAGACATCTTATTGGAGGAAAAATACATTCTGCTGTCGCCTTGTATCCATCTGACTACCAGCAGCTGTCTAGAGTAGCTGGAGGCTGAATATGGGTTCGTCTGCTCCAGAGAACAAGCTTTGGCCACACCTGATCTTATTTTCACAGACTCTTAATCTATAATGCATATTAATCTTTCCATAGGGACAGATGCTTGCATGTCTCCTCTTTAGGAGCATTATAAAGGGAGCATTTTTGGTACATGTCTGATTGTTAGTGGATAAGTCAATTCAGTGCCTATCCTTTCAATTTAGTTTAATAATGCGTTTATCTTTAATTTGCAGCGGTTGTTGATGATATCCATTCATTCATTGACAAAAGCCGAAGATTAATCATTATACTAAGCCAGAACTACATTTCTGACAGAGCCATATACGAACTTGAAAGTGGACTGCATAAAGCCCTAGTTGAAAAAAAGACTAAAATCATATTAATTGAATATATGCCAATAAGTGACTACAGTTTCTTGCCAGAATCACTGTCTCTTTTATCATCAAAGAGGGTTGTGAAGTGGAAAAAGGATAAATCTCTTCCTGTGAATTCCAGATTTTGGAAGAACCTTCGGTACCTGATGCCAGCGAAACCTACTAAGAAAAACATCAAAGGGCACTATAATAATCTTGACCTAGGCTCACAAGGGGCTCAACCGTGGACTGAGGGCTGTGACTTTAATGGAGTTATATAACAATTCTGGAGGCAGAAGACTGTGCATTTTGCTAACTACTAGAAAACACAAACTGCACACTTACTTTGGAAAGACAGTGTTCAGAAGAGGCCAAGTCTGGGATTTGAGAAGAATGTAGAAATTGCTACAGTGGCCAAGATGCTAAATGCTATCTCAGAGAGAGTTTACTTAACAATCTGCACAAGGAGCAGGAATTCCATTCTGCTTAGGACTTGCCACATGGCACAAAACACAATGCAGGACATTTTGATTTCACATTTTTCAGTAATGTAGAATGATATGAATTATACTTGCATACATTTTGAGGTCCCTCAATAAATACATCTCTATTTGACACGTATTATTATTTAGATGCTTTTAATTTGGTATTTTGGATTTTCCTAAGGACCTTGCTTGGGAGCAGATTCAAATGTCTCCTGCCCTATGGAGCTTTGCATGCAGGCATTGGGCAGTGTCAAGCAGAAAAATCAAATGAAAACAGGAAAAAGGAGGCTAGAAAGAGTTAGGGCAGATTTGGTCCTGCTAGCTGTATTTGCTACTGAGTTGTACATAGTCTGGGCAAGCCAAATGGGACTGCTTTGGATGAATGGTAAAGACTGTTTCCATCCTTCTGTTTCACTGAGAATACCGTAAATGCTCGTTTTGGTAGGGAGAGGAGCAGGGTGAGCTAGAGGTAATAGTTTTTTGTTCATGGACACTGATATCTAGATTATAACCTGAGCTGCCTTTAGCTGAGGGATGTAGGGGATTTACATGAAAATGAGCTCTTCAGTATGTACATATACTCCTAACTCTTTGGAACATTTGTATTTAGTATTATTTTTTAAAACAAACATAGTAATATCATTCAAAACCATACTAATTCTGCCTTATTGTTAGTTGCCTGGCAGTATATACTAATCTGATATAATTTTGGTAAAATGGATAAATCTGATAAAATGGAACCATATTTCCTTCTAGTAACAATGGGGAGAAATGAATAGAGAATCATTTTGGAAGATCTTATGTCAGTTTGCTAGGAGACTGTCAAGGTTCAGCCCATTCTCCTCATTGTCTTGCATTCAACAAAAGCTGCTTCTGAGGAGGCATTTCTTTGACACTGATACTTAATTCACATAGTGTCATGAAGTGGCTTTGTTGCCTTCTCAACGTACTTGAGAACATGATTGAAGTGCTGGGTTAGTGTATGCTGGATGTGTCCCAAAGGAAATACACAGCTGATTTGTGAAGGATGGTCTAGAATTCTATGTGTCACATCCAGATATCAGTAGACTGTATAACCTAATACAAAATGGACAGAGGTTTGTGTTTAGGTATTGTTCAGACACCTGCTGTGACAGCAGAACCAACACCACTGAGTCAGTGTAGAGATAATCAGAATGGAAAATTTCTTACCCACTGGTGTTAACCATAGCTGGGCAGAGGAGGAGGTGACATGTAAATGTGCCAAGGCAGAAGAGTACCGGAATACTGAAGAGATGTAGCCTCCCAGCGCTATAAGACTACACTACACGCACACTGAGATGGTGCATTTTCCCTCCCTGTTTCTTGGTGGCAAAATGCTTGAGTGAAAGTGAGATGGAAAAGGTAAGACTGAATTTCCACGGGGTGGGGAGACACAATTTCCTGGAACTATAGCATCAAATATGCTATCTGTGTGTGAGTAGAGGGAGGAGAGAGAAAGGAAGCAGGGATGATACTCTGGAAACCATCCTTTACCCTTTCCTTTATAAACTTACTCTAGCAGAAAAGGGTAAATATGAACCCGGGAAGTGAGGCTGCTTTTCAGCATATACATAAATTTTACAAAAGAGGAAAGGGTGAATTGGAGCAGAGGCTCAGCCAAATATTTGGTGCTATTTGATAAGATTTTCATCCAGTCTAAGTAACCTGTATGACATACCACTCAGTCTCTTGGCAGCATGGTTTTCAAAACTTTATGTGGCTGGTGCTTCTGTTGTATTTCTAAAATCTGCTCTGAAAGTTGGACTGCTCTACTTCTTTTTTGAACGTATTAAGCCCATTACTTTAACAGTACAACAGTGGGGACTTACAATGAATGAGTAGACACGTTTTGTGTCCTTAAGATATGTCTTTGGGAAAGAACCATCTTTTCTCTCTGACTGTCTTAATGGCTTAAAAGCAGCATAGCTTGACTTTATCTGTGTTGCACTTTCTAATTCTTTCAAGGAAAGAGGAAAATACAGTGCTTCATTTTCTAGGCAGAAAGGACACCTTCAAAAAGCTGAACTCTTTATATTGAAATGTACAGATATACATTGGAGTCTTTTGTAATTCATAAACCAGGCATATATTTGGTATTGGGGCAAAACACGAAGTATTTTTGGAGACAGTCACCAAGTTTAATCATCAGTGGGCTTTTCTCTGGAAAAAGCAGAGCGCTAAAGTACACTTTGGAAGCTGAGAATAAAAATCCTATATCTCCAAATGCTCAGAACCCAACAGAATCAAGCATTAGTACTGGCCATTGCATAAAGGAATATGTACATAAAAAGAGGCAACATTGAAATCCCCTGTTCTAGAGCAAAACCCCTATTTTTAGCTTCTTGTGGAAATAGAGTAATTGACCCAATATGCAGTAAGGAGAGTGAACTTAATGCGAAAAGAAAGAAGTCCTACTGTTCCCAAAATGACTGGTGTAAACTGCTGGACCTGTATATTTTACAACCTATTTTTGGTGTTGTATTTTGTTGTTGTATTATTGCTACAATATTTTTCAACCCCTATTGAAATAGGGAGAACTGGGGTATGAGCTGATGACAAAGCGCTCTCAGATGCTTTTATGGAGTTTGAGTCACTGTGCAGCCTCTCTTTTTTAGAGGTTTCACATCCATACAAGAAGACTGCAAGAGGAGTTGCACTGTGTGGGACTGTGTATGCTTAATGCTCTGCTGCGTAGCGGGGCCAAGGGGTCAAGACACAGATAACCCACATTGATCAGGACTTCTCTTTCTGCCAAAGCTATGACTGAGGTAACCAACAAGGCTTAACTGGGAGAACACAGATAGAAAGTAATAATGTGTCACAGCCTCCTTATAATGCCAACTTTCAGTGAGTGTGGAAAGTAGCTGAGAGGCTAGGAGTAAGGAGAACTAGGCTGTTATAGTGGATATTACTCAGTATTGAACAGAATTGTGGTTCTTTTGTAGATTTCAGATATGGCACTATTTTTTTTTTTTTTTTAACCACCTAGTATCAGCATTTAGGCAAAAAAAAAAAAAAAAGAAACCCAACAAAACAACCCAAACCACTTTTACCCTTCCTCCTCTTAAATGAAGCAAATTAAAAAGTCCAATGCATTTCTTCACACAATGCAGATATAAGATTTTTAGAATACAAAAGGCTTTGATTTTTTTTAAGTAAGAGCAAAGTATTTCCCCTGTTCTTTTTACAAGAAAGTTAGCAGGAAATTTTGAACCTAACAGAACTAAACTGAGAAAGGAAGGGATGATGACAGTGACATAAAGGAAATTCCTGTAAAGGAAACAGACTCAACACAGTGCGCAGCTAGAACTAACCACATTTCTTACCATATAGTGTAGGATGTGCAGGTAAGATTTTCAGATAACAATTTTTTTTAATTATAGTTTTTCTCTTCAGATTTTACCCTACCCCATCTACTTCATAGGTGAGTTGATTTATTATATTTGAATGTGCATTTTAAAGTAAATCAGTTTTAGTTACTTGGTCAGACAAAATGGTAGGGTCTAGTAAGAAGCTTCTGCAGGGCTAGGGTAATTTTTTTTTCTTTATAGGTATGGTGAAGCTTTTTTCTGTGTGATTATTACTAATCTTACTCCTAGATTCAGATTACATTTGGTTTTCCACTGTTTTAAGTCCAATACAAGACACAGGAGTTGATAGCTCTGACGCTGAATGAAGTGATTTTAATCAGAACAGGAGTAGTAGATTGTAAGATTGTGGCATGCCACTCTTTACTAGACTTCAGAGATATCATGAAACTTGGTGTAGCTCTCAAGTAGTTATCTTGATTTCTTGTGCTTATATTTTATGTAAATACACACAAAATACTATGATATAGAGATTTATTGTTTTTTTTTCGTGAGAGTCCTTTAAGAGTTTAAACATATGCAAAATAATATGGTTTTTATTCTTCTCTTGTACATTTTTTTTACCACAGGAAGTTATGTTAAGGCCACATTAGTTTCCTTTGTATATCAGTTTCCAACTAAACGGCACCCTAATTCCCTACACTAAGGATACGGTAGTATGGATGGGTACATGACAGGAGAAGGTGCAGAGACTCTTGGTAATATGTTGCCCAGAGTAGAGTGCTTTCTTTTTCTTGCAGATACTGACCAAGATAAAATGAGTCACTGATTATATTGAGTTACTGATTCATCTTCAGACCCTGTGCAGTGCAGTGCACTGGATGGTCAGTTAAAGATTATTCTGCTTCAAGTACCCTGCTTTTGGTAATTGCTAGTCTGCCTCTGCTATGAATTTGTCTTCTTGTCAAACACATTTGCACAACAACACTTCTTAATTTCACGCGCTACTGTACTTCTTAAATGCTATAAAAATTCAAAGATTCCAAGATTCTCTAATAGAAGTGTCATCAGCAAAAAAAAATTGGCAGTGGTTTATTTTCCCATGGCTGGCAGAAGAAAACTGAAAATAATACAGATTGCTAGCCAAAGCTGTAACATTCATTAGCTAACCCTCCCTTTTGCACTTCTTCCACTTTTGTGTTGACCTTTTGAGCTTGGAGAGAATATTGTCAGCATGGCAATAAACCGGAGAGCAGAGACATTATACATCACTGGTATTATTAAATACATTGTGAATGGTCACTTGTTTTGCTACAGGCAGTCTGTGTGTCCCCAGACAAATGGGCATCTGGGAAGTAAATGCTTCCACTGCCTATCTTTTGCAGCGTCAGGCACCTCTTGGGTAGCTTCTGATGGCTTAACAGGTTAAATGAATCACCAGAAAGGACTGCAGCTGTTATAGGAGAAGGCCTGGATCATTTGCTTGCGGTCAAGGGAGTGGGGGGACAAAGAAATAGATGAGACCTTCCCCTTTTGATAACACCGACTGACTGCATCAGCTCACCTGCAGCACTGAAGGCCCTTGGTTCCTGCTTGCTGCCAACACCAGTATGTCTGTCCTGGTTTTGTCTGGGATGGGGTTAATTTCTTTCCTACTAGCTGGTGTGCTCCTGTGTTTTGGATTTAGTGGGAGAATGACGTTTTAGTTGTTGCTAAGTAGCGTTTACCCTGATCAAGGACTTTTCAGTGTCCCATGCTCTGCTGGTGAGGAGGGGCAGTAGAAGCTGGGAGAGAGCAAAGACAGGGCACCTGGCCTGAATTAGCCAAAGGGGTATTCCATACCACAAAATGTCATATTCAGTGTATAAACTCCGGGGAGTTGATCAGGAGCCAGAGATTGCTGTTTGGGGATGAACTGGACGTCAGTCAGTGGGTGGTGAACAGTTGTGTTGTGCATCACTTGTCTTTACAGAGTTCTATTTCTCTCTTTTTCCTATTATTATTATTTTTATAATTATAATATTTTACTTTATTTCAATTATTAAACTGTTCCTATCTCAAGCCATGGGTTTTACCTTCTTCTGATTCTGCTCCCCATCCCACTGGGGAAGGGGAGTGTAAGCCAGCAGCTGAGTGGTACTTATGTTGATGATTTGGTTTAGACCATGACAGTGTCTTTGCCACGTGGGCTGTTGGGTGATATAGCTCACCCTTTGTTTTATACAGTATTAATAGGGGTAGAGATGAAGCCCTAATGAATGCCCTGAGAGAGGTCTTTGCAGTTGTCATAAATCCAGATTCAAGAGTAAGGATACATTGATCCATTTACAGTGGATAAATCTTAAAGTTTAGGAGGGTTTCTGCCCAGTGCTGCTGGGAAACTGTCTCTTTGTTCAAACACATGCATTGGTCAGGAGTTTCAGGATGATTTTAAAAGATGAATGGGGTGATGACAGTTGGTGGCAACCAATCTGTTACAAAGCACCAGGATGCATTAAGACAAGTGAGTTAACCTACTCTATGTGACCTCTGTGTGTAAAAATAGATCATTCCATTCACTTGCAAGGAATAAAGATGTGCTGAAGAGAATGATGACTAAAGTGCTCCTCTCTACACAGAACAGCTGCATGAAAAAGTGCAGAGTGGGAGTTCTTTTCACATCTTTTGCTAGCTCTGTGTGTGCTGGATTCTCTCTTGCTGCCTCCCCGTATGAGTGGAGTCTGATTTGCATGAGGTGCAAACAGGCAAGGGACTAGCCTTTGCCCGACCTTTCTTTTTTTCCTCTGGGCTGACTCAGTGCCTCTCTGGCCGATATGTGCAAGTGCAGAGTCACTCTGTGGCCAAACGTGCGAAGGAAAAAGCTCCTTGAGGTCTCAGTTGCATAACACGAACATCAGCAAAGTGCATGGCCTTTACTCCTGAATCAGGCACTCCACAGGCACTGTGGAGTGTCAATCACAGGCACTGAGTCTGTTCTTACTAAATTCGCAAATTAAGCCATAGCTGTTGAATATGTGTGATTGACAGCCTGCTTTCCCTCTAGCCCTGTGGTTGAGAAGGCTGTGATACACAGATGAAACCTCTTAGTAGGAAAAACAAAACACTTAATGCAATAGTGTTTGGGGTTTCATCTTGTATAGGGTGCTGTAATATAGGGGTCCGGGTGCAGCTGAGTGCTTTGGGGTCCTGCTCCCGAATCCCTTGGGTGTTCCCAGTCTCAGCTCAGAGATAGTATACCACAGAGCTGATACCTCATGGTGGTGTGGATGTTACCTTGTTGAGCAGGTCTCTGCTAGGGTCATTCAGGCAGTGCAACCCAGGACTCTGGTGCAGAAGTGAGGTCTGATGCTGCACGTACAGGTAAGTCATGGAGTAGAGGGGGTCTTTTAGGTTGCTCTGCAGAACCTAATGGACATCTTATGGTATATCAATTTTAGCTGGTAATAAAGCCCAATAGGAGCATGTCTCTTGGGTGAATGAGTTAGAACAAAAGACCTGGAGTCCATACAGCACATGCTTTTAGGGATTTCCTTCTGTATAGCTCTGCTGCAGTCCCATGGACTCAATGCCAGTTGTAGCTGCAGAGCAATTTTAGATTTGGTAATCCAAAAGGAATCCAGTTTACACATTCTGAGCCTCTTGGCCTTCAGAATAAAGCAAATCTTCATGGATTTTAGTGCCAGTTATGCCGTTCTTAGTCTGTTGCTGATGGTTGTCATTAGCTAAAGGCATATTTTGTTATTTGCTATCTTATCTATCATCTTAGAGGACAGGTTCCTCTTCTAGCAGCAACATCTGCTGCAAGACCTGCATTTCCATTTCAGATGTGGAGCTCTGCATTGCTGTAAACTTGGTAATCCCTCTGTAAGCAATTCTATGCAAGATATATTTAAAGAGGATGTTCATATTCTTGAATACCATTTATCCTGCATTTGTGTGAAATAGTATGAATAGGAAGAGTACTGCAAAACCCATTTAAAAAGGCACAATATCTAGAAAATACTGTCTGTAAGTTTTATAGACCTACATAGTAAGATATGTAATTGCCTATTTATGTTACTGGAATATTATTTGGAAAAAAAAAAATCTGTCTTCCTCTTTTACAGAAAGCAAGATGATTCTTAAAGAAAATATCTCAGAATATCAACCAAAATTGATAAAGAAGATCTTGCTCACTTTGTGCTGGATCTTAGCATTGTTTGTCAATGGGGCAGAAGTTAGAGAGGTTAACTTTTTAGGTAAGAGGCTGCTTTGGTGAGGTTTGGGGTTTGTGGGACTTCCTAACAGCTGAGGAAAGTGGATCTGCATTTTGATATGCCTTCTGACTTTTCACTGCACCTGTTTATACTCATGTAAGGCAAACAGCTGTTTCTAGCCTTTCTGTAAACTTTTTAAGTGTTGGTAACACAATTTACTGTAAATAGGATTCAGAAATCAGTTCCCTAATGAAAAGAAAAGGGCAAATGTAAAGGAGAATTTCTGAGAACTGAACGGAGCAAATGTTTCTGTAGCTCCTCGAAGCTTCCAGCAGCTGGTCCAAGCCCACACAATCTATCTGGAGGAGCTTGATCCAATTCAGTTCGCAGAGAGAAACCAAAACAGAGAGTCTCCCAGGTGGGCATCTGAGGAAATGAAGATTTCATGCTGTCCCTTCTGCTGAAGTGAAATCCTACCATATTCTCAAGGGTTACCGCATCTTGACAGGCTGGAGGAGTTACGCAGCAAAGTCAGTCAGCCTTCAGAGAATTTGGGGGTAGGTGACCACAGCTTTCGGCATCCAAAAATTTGTAACTGAAACGTAAGAGGGGAAAGACTTGAAAGCAGCATGACAATAAAGATAGTCAACCTTACCCAAAATAGGGAGTATGGTGGGCAGCCTCTGCTTCTTCAGGCTTATGTTAGTCCCTTCTCCATTAAGATGAGGAGGGCTAGAAAAGCTGCATCTGCTTTCCTACAGAGTTGAGGTTTAACAGGTTAACACCCATTTGAAAATCTTCGGTTCACTAAAAATCATAAGCTATTTTCACATTAGGCTTTTAAAAAAGGCTTAATAAAAAAAACTTTGATGAACTTTTGAAATCACTGGCAAATTTCGTGTTTAAGGAAATCAATTCTCTATTAGTCTCTATTAGTCTCTATTAGTCCAGCATGTGGTCACATAAAATTATTTAACAAAAAGGAATGTTGTATTTTTGCAGTATTCCTAATTATATTTTAAAAACATGATGACTGTGTGTTCTTGCAGGTGGTGATGATACTTTATTGTCCTGCTTTTCAGGATGTTCCCATGTTGAACCTCAAATATGGTATCGTGCAATTAGTGGTGAGGAATTTGTTTTACAATGTGCTTTACCAGATAGAGATGCTACCGACATTTATAACAACTCACTCCCAAAACAACGTAAGGTGAAATGGTTCTGGCAAAAAGACAAAGAACCACTGAAGGCCATCAAGGAAAGCTCTAATTCTGCTCTCCAAGGGGATACACTTTGGTTTAAACCAGTAAGGGACAGTGATTCCGGAGTGTTCATCTGTATGATATGGTATGTAATGGAACAATAGGCCTTTATTTCTGTACAAGAATAATTGTTTTCTTTTGCTTTGTTTTGTGTATTAAATGTCTAACTTTTTTCCTGCATCACTCAGGGGAAAAATCCCATGTCTCAAAATTGTTTTGGAGGTTCAAACAAAAAAGTTGGCAAAATGTTTAGGTTATGACACAAGCACGCTCTATCTTCTTGCTGGCAATGGGAATTCAATAACTTGTCCTGGAACGAAATGCTACAGCCACATAAAAAAGCCAGATGTAAAATGGTACAAGGTAAGAGTCACTGTCCTGAGCATTCAAAAAAGCTCAGTGGTCTAGTTAATGCCCAGGTGCCATAGGTTTTTGAATTCTTGTTTGGCAGACAATGAGGCCTGAGAAGTTAAACCCAACAGTAGAATCTTGAATTGCTATACATCAGGTTGGCATGTAAGAGTTTTGATGAAATTTGTCACACCCAAAATATCATTCCACAAAAGAGAAGCTTAGAAATGCTTTCTCTCCAGTGGATTTTTTTCAGGAATTTGATTAATGGAAAATTCTTCGTGGTCTTAGAGAACATGAGTACACTGAGTTGAAAGACAGGGGTGCTTTTCAAAAATTAGTGAGTTTGGATCTTTTTAATAGAACAGTGTTGTCAATCTCAGATAATTCAAATCTATGATTTATTTCTCATGAAAGAACATGAAAATATTTCAAAAAAGAATTAATTTGTAAAGAACAAAAATCCAGTCCATCAAAAAAAGTGATACTTTTTGTTGCTCTTTAGTAATAGTTTAATTTAGATTAGGTTCATGATTTCACATTTCTCTTAAGAATCACAAATTTAAAATATTTTTTTAATAGTAATCACATATTATAGACCAAATTATTTTTTTTTTTATAACTGATGAATGTCCTCAGATTCCTAATAAATCTTTTTTTGTTGATTCAGTGTTATGAGTTTGGCTCAGCTTTGCTGCCATGGTAATCCTATCCAAATACCTTAAAATATAATTTAATAACAGCAACAACAACAACAAAAGACTTCCAATTCCTTGATAATTTTTTTTCTTTTTTTAGGATGGTCATCAGGTAAAAGAGAAGAAAACCAGAAAAAGCCTAAAGCTTAAGCATAATGAAATCTACGTGAATCCAACCTATGACAAAGATGCTGGAATGTATGTGTGTGATTATGTTTTATATGACAACACTACCAAATGGACAATGAGAACAACAGTCACAGTAGAAGTCATCGGTGAGTAATATAATAACTCAGAATAGAATACCTGAAGTAAAGTACTGTTTTCTCGATTATTTCCTACCCCATTTATATCTTTTGTTCAGGCTCTTGTTCTGAAAAACCCATGAACTGAATTTGCTACATGACCATCAAAATCCTCTTCCAGGTATTCTGAGGACATCTTGACTAGAACCTTCAATTATAGAATCATAGAATGGTTTGGGTTGGAAAAGACCTTATGATCATCTGGTTCCAACCGCCCGACATGAGCAGGGAAACCTTCCACTAGACCAGGTTGCTCAAAGCCCCATCCAGCCTGGCCTTGAACACTGCCAGGGATGGAGCAATCACAACTTCCTTGAGTAGTCTGTTCCAGTGCCTCACCACTCTCACAGTAAAGAATTTCCTCCTTATATCCAATCTAAATCTGAATCTCACCTGTTTAAGTTTGAACCCATTACCCTGTGTTCTCTTGCTACAGTCCCTGATGAAGAGGCCCTCTCTGTCATCCTTGTAAACACTTCAGTAATAACATATAGCATAAAATGCCATGATTTTCAAGATCTAATTCCACCTTGGATTTCTTGTGGCTCTCAACAGTGGAGACCAAGTCTACAAAAGGATTTAGATCTCTTGATCTGGGAGTAGAATTCATGAAACTCCAAGCTGGTGCCAACGAGTGTTAATCCAGAACTCTATGGCACTTTGATATGGCATGGCTTTATATTCTCTTCCTAATCATGGTAACCTCTTCTATAATATTTACTATCCTCTCCTGCCCTTTGGGTGAAGTGCAGATATTGCCTGAGAGCTGTTGGACAATGTCAACAAGGGAGCATGCTTGAAACTCAGGATCACAAAAGAGGGAGGCACTTTAAATTGCTGAAAGAGAGATGTGGTTACGCTTTACTCCAGATGTCTGTGCTTGAGTGCTGGTTGAGACTCTAATTTCAATCACAGGTCCTAGAAGAAAGTACAACAGCTTTCTATAGCACAGCTACTTTCTGTATCCTGGATGAACCCAGTACAAGCTGTTTTTGTATAACAGCATGGGACCTATCCTCAACATCCTTGTAGAAAGTGGGCCACTGTGGAAGGGAAAACAAGATTTAGGGAGCAAAAGAAAGGTGTCAGGGGAAGCAACCTGGTTCTGCTGCCTAGTGAGGACATCACTCCTCTGAAATTCCATGGTCTAGGGGAGTACAGCACTCCTCTGAAATAGCTGTTCCCTTTTTTGCAGATGTTTGCTGCATTTGGTACCAAGAAGTCATGGAAAAAATATATACTCCCCACCAGAACAGGGTCTGGAAACCACACCTCACCAGCTTTTGAGACATCTGTGTGCTGAGTTACAATGCTATTTCACTCCTTTCTCTGGCTATATACCTGAAATATTTTCCAATCAGTCATGAAATAGCTCTGCTGTTATTCTGATCACACTAAACCTGAGCTAAGCACTGTGCTTCTCAGTTCTCTTCCCTCACTTCACAGCACAGTCAGAAAAACACTTGAAAAGAGCCATATACGTACATAATTGACCTGAATCTTGCATACATTTCGCTTCTGTGGCTTGGTTTAAAAGAAAACCCGAAGTGTTTTGTGGCACCATTTCCTGCAGAATGGGACTTTCTTAGAATATCAGAGCTGTGGGTTTTAGCACCTTCAGGTTGTTTTTCTGGAGGCTGGGTAATTGCTTAGTAGCTTGTATGAACTGTGGGTGCCATTATCTGTGCCCTTTGGCAGCCCTCCTTCTGAAAAGAAAAAAAAAAAGAAAAGGTTATTTTGATGCAAGTATCTGTGCTTGTGAATGATTTTGTGCTCTGTGTGTGCTTAATGGAATGGGGATTGGCATGGAACTCCTTCAGGGGATTTTGCAAGGGGAGCCCCTAATTTCTAAGTTCTAAGTAACCTTAGGTGCAGGCTACAGTGTCTCAGAGTAACTGAGATAGCAGGTCTTTAAGTAGCTATATTAGATTTGTGGTCAAAACTCCCTTATCTGTGCAGCCTCAATAACTGTAAATCAACCTTTTGGATTTCAGTGTCTAAATTCCACCTAACATTTAAAAAAGAAAATTCTGTGAGATATTTTCTCTGCTCTTCTGATCTGATGATAGTATTGTCGTTATTAACAGTACTCCTGTTAATTGCAGCAAAAAACACTATCCATCCACCCAACCTCTTGTATCCCAATGGTGTGATGATCCTTGAAGCAGAGCTTGGTGAGTTTTGATTCTTTATCTGAAAGTGAAAGAAAATGTTTAAATGAGGTCTTAATAGATAGTAATAGATCTTGTTAAAGCAAAACAGCTTTGCCTTCTGGGAGTATGAGAATTTTATACAAAATGTATTTTTTTGCTTGGTATGTGTCTTTGTGGATATTAAAGGAAGCATCATGTGTTATACAGATCCCAGGCTATTTAAGAGAAAGATATTCTGGTAACCTACATGCATGGTTTTCCTGTCTTAATTTGTTCCAGGAAAGTCACTTGAATTGGAATGCCGTGTACAGTTTGGGTTTGAAAGAGCTTCTCTGATGAGGGTAACATGGAAAAGAAACAACAAAGAAAATGTAAATGAGAAATTGAATCAGGAAACACGGTAAGAAAAAACTGCCAGTAGTCTGATTATTACTAAAGTCAGCAGCTATAAAAATCCTGCTACAGCTTTACTGAATACATTTTACTGAAAGAAACTCAGAAGGCTCTGTTCTTCAATTTATTAATGTGCATGTCCACTGTGTATGTGACAGGCATGTGCACTTCACTTACAAAATCACACAATGATGAGCATAAAGTAAAGAACTCAAACTTTCTGGACAATTTTAACTCTTCTTCCTAAAGCTTCAGCCTATGGACAGCTTCAGCGTGAGTGGTGCTTGGTTGCCTGTGTCTGTATCAGCTCTTTCAAAGTGTTCCCTCTGTTGTGCCTTGCCAGCAACTCACACGTTCTGCCTTTTGAAGCTGTCTCCAAATGGGGGATGAACTAGATCACTAAAACAGTACTGTGGACACTGAAAGGAGTTCGGGTGCCTCAGACATTGGGGTTAGGCAGTCTGAGGACTGAATTTCAGGACACTGAATTTCAGGATATTCCCCTGACCAGACCCTGTAGAAAAGCCACATGCAGGGGGAAGATTTTCTGTGACCTGGGGACAACCCATATAGTCACTTGTGCAGCGTCCAACTTGGGCAAGAAACAGTGAAGACAACACAGGCAAGTGTGTCTCTCACTACACAGTCCTGAGTCATCTTCATGGGGAAAATTTTCTCTACACCATGAGAAGCTAAAGCCATGCTGCCACTGCTAAAATCCAATTCTTAATAGGAGTCATATGGGAAAAAACCCCAAATTATGATATTACACACACATGCACGTATTAATACTCATGTGGTAGATGAGAAATCTGATTTTTCTAATTTTTGAATGCTTAGCTTTGTAATGTTCTTCTTACCAGGCTTTAAGCTTTTTGCATACAATTTCTGTTCATTTTTAAAAAACCTAAATGAGTAGAACATTCCCAATAGACTTTTGGTACATATTGAATTCTTGCCCATGCTCATGCTTATGTACCTTGAGTTAGCAGAAGTAGGGCAATGGTAGACTGTCATTTTGCAGCGGCAAGATGTGAGGTGCCTTCAGGACCCCCAAAGAGATGCCTATACTTATGGCTTTCAAAGATAAATGCTGAGACACAGAAACCCTGGGTTCTAGAGGTTTTGAAGACACACATCTGTTCCATACAACCCTCACTCAGCTCCAAAGGGATTCCTCTGTTATCTCTTCATTTCCATACTTCTGTCCCTTATACCTTATTATTTTTGCCTCTCCTGTCCTTGGGCTTTTTACCCCTGTGCGAGAGGCTGTGCCGCTCAGTCGTTTTGCCCATCTAGTTCTCTCTTGTGGCTCCTTTTAAGGTTTCATTTCCCTCCATTTCTACCTTGAGATTTTGTTTTTACAACTTAGAAAACCACAAATATTCATACAGAAGTCAAAGGGGTCTGTATATTTAAAACTAGGCAAGTGCTTAAGAATTTTATTGACTTGATGAATTAAGAATAAACTCTTCAGTCTACAGACTTCTGATGTTAGTAGTATTTTCTTACAACGTAAAAACCAAATGGAAATTCCAAACCAGAATATCACATCGTTGTTGAACTTCTGTTCAATATGAATGTTAGGAAGTTGCAAACTCCTCTTTGTGTTTAACACATTTGAAGATAGTGTGCATGAGCAGCAAAGGTATAATGCAAATACATATTTTTCTGTCTTTAGTGTTTATCCAGAAGGTTTAAAGGGGCACACAGTTCTTCATGTTGCAAAACTGAAAGAAGTTACTGAAAGGGACCTTGGAAGCAACTTCACGTGCTTTGCTGAGAATTCAGTGGGGAATGCCACAGCTGTGATCCAGCTGAAAAGAAAGCAGAGAGGTAAAACTATCAATGGATGACTATTTGCCCTTGAAGACACATTTTGATTTACTGCTACAAATTAATTTTGCATTGACACTTTAGCCAGCTGCAGAAATTTCTTGAAGCTGGATGGGAGAAGTTTAGTTTGCTGGATGTCTAGAAAGCCGCATTATTCTGACTGCTTAAAAAGATGGGGCTATCTGGGGTCTTATTGCTGGCAAGTAGGCCAAGTGGAAGCTGAAGAGTGACTGGAAGAAGAGGAGAGTAGCATTTCTCAACATTAATATTCTACTAAACCAAATCAGAGCAGCTGCTGAAAGCAATAGTATTCCTTGATTTTCATAGGACATTTCTGTTTGTTTTCCCAGTCCTTAACATACATGTTTCTGAGAAGTTACCATAACTGGTATGAATGTGGAAGCCTTTCAAGCAAAGACCAAAACTAGAATCAGTGTTGAAATTAAACCATTGAACCGTAATTCACAATGGAGATTAATCTTTGGAGTGGCACAGGAAGTCTCCAGCAGGGCACTATGTGCAGCTATGTGTGTTGTGACATGACAATTCCAACTCAAGTGATGACTGCTTTCAGCCCTGCTGTGTGCACCACAGACCATTTTCTATGTGCTTTCTGTCACAGATTAGCTTTTAATGCCATCAAGGAGATTCTATTCAAAAAAGGTCCCTGATGGTAGACTGAAACTGTGTTAAGGTTTGCAGCTAAATAACTTCCTGACTTCTCTAAGGTCTGCCAGTGGCATAAGAAAGAAGATTGTTAGATGGTTTGCCCCCATTTTTGGACTGAACTTTTCATCTAGAGTGTCACTATTATTTTGGAAAGCCTGAGTTATGATACACCCTTTTCTTTCTACAGTGTTTCTCTTACATGTCCTGTGCAGTGCCATTTCTATCATATTTGCATTGCTTTTGTGCACTGCCTTTATTTACCAGCACTGGATTGAAATAGTGCTGATGTACCGAAGTTATCTGGTCCACAATGAAACTACAGGAGGTAGGAAACATTGCATAATATTAATTTTATTCATTTTTTTTACTTCCTTTTTCCATGTGGGTTAATCTGGTGGGAATTAACTGTTTAATTAAATTCTCTTACTGACCCTGCTCTCTTTGAGTCAATACAATACAAAGGCTGTTAAAGCTAGCAAGATGCCCAGTGGATTTTGATGGAAAAAAAAACCAAAACCAGGCAGTGTGGAGGAAGTATCTAACACCAACTGAAATGTCACAGTTAGCCATTTACAAGATCTCTTATTTAGCCAGTTTAGAGTAGGAAGTTGAGTTTTGACAGTCCCTTTTCAGGGGATAATAGAGCATCTGCAATATTTGAACCTCATTCTCCAAAAGTGTTCAACAGAACCTGTGGATAAGAATGAAATGTCCATGCAGAACTAAGTGAAGAACTCCAGAGTCTATTGTATTTTTCACTTGAAGACAAATAATTTCTCAGAACAATAAGCAAAGAAGAAAAATAAGATGATACGGGACACACTGAGAAGTGTACATTTGGTAAACATTCCTATTTCTTTTCCAAAAATTATGTTGACCATCTTGACATTTACATCAATGATCAGCTTCTGATATTTCAAACCTTCATAGTAGCATCACTCCATCATCTCAGCTAAAATGGGTCTCCAACATAGTAGGCAGTACCAAAATGCATCAGAAATTACTGTGCCTGTTTCAAAGAACTTAACATATAACTTTCTCACACGAATTGAAAGAAATCTGGCAGTATGTGACCAAGGAAATTTTCCTAAAACTTCTTAAATCTTGATGCAGATTGAGATAGAGGTGTCTCAGTCTGCTTTTGCGTTTGCAAGTGTGTATGTGCGTTATATGTGAGTGTGAAATAACTGGATCTAGATATCCATAAATACATACGTAATCAGAGACAATTAACTGCCCTTTTGGAAAGTATTTTTGTGAGCCCTAAGGCATCTGGCAAAAGTGATTTGGGAAATCACTGAAAATTTCCCCTCTATTTGGTAACAAATTGATTAAAAAACCTCTGGAAAGTCCCCTTAGAGATCACCCCATATGTCAGTAGGACAAAGAAAGACCTGCCAAGATTCATGCATTGAAGCTGAAGACGTGGTTGGGTTCCATCATGGTGGCCTCTGTCCTTCTCCCTGACTCCCATGTACCACATGCACAGAGTACCATTCACAATGGGGGGGGCATGAAGTGTGCAGACCAATTCTGCCTACCTAGTTAGCTTTCTGCCTAAGGGGATTGGACATAAAATGTGTTCTCACCTGCTGGATTATGTTCTACTTAAATACATATATATGGAAACTGAACATTAAGGAAGAAGCCGAATGCTTCAGACAGATTTGCTAATGGATAGTGTTATTTATTTTAGATGGCAAAGAATTTGATGCATTTGTGTCCTATGCAAAACTGGACTCTTCTGAAAGTGACTCTGCTTTAATCAGTGAAGAAAAGTTTGCCCTGGAGCTTCTTCCAGATATGCTGGAAAATAAATATGGATACAAGTTATGCATTCTTGAAAGAGATATTCTTCCAGGAGGAGGTAAAGTCCCTGTGAATGGCAAAAAATCTTCAGCTCTTTATAAAACTGTTTTTCACTTTCCAAAAAACATTATGCACCAGATCAGCAAATGGTATATTTTGGTACTGGAATTTCCGCTCAAATCTCATGCCGTTTTGATCTTTATGTCTGGCCCCTGTGCCTCAGGCATACGAATGTTTAAGTGGGATCTCTGGGAGCTACAAGGCTGAGATAAAGCTTCTCATCTAAGAATTTCTTTGCAAGCAGACTCCGTTCACTGAAAAGAAGACCACAAATACTTCAGTAATTTCTTCCTGAGCTACTTCAGTCAATGCTAGCTGCAGTAATTAGAAAGCCCTCAGTACCTGTCCCTGGGGAGGCAAAGACAAGTCCAAGTGCCCCTTGAGACCCTGTTTAGGTAGCAGCAAAGTGTGTTTACTTGTCAGCTCTGTCCTCGACCTCCTGAACAGCAATTTTAATACTCCAGGCTGCACAAGAACAACAGCAGCACCCTCTGATAGCAAACACAGTTATAGGGGTTATGTGATTGCTTAGCATCCCTATTTTTGGTTTCCTTCTTTCTGGGTTTTAGCTGTCAATAAAGGAACTGATAACGTATGAAGTCCAGTATAGAATGCAGTAATGATTGTTGCTATTTCTTCTCCAGCATACACAGATGAAGTTGTTACAGCTATTAAACAAAGTAGACGGGTAATAATTATTTTGAGCCCAGCCTATGTCAGTGGCCCAAGCATCTTTGAACTGCAGGCAGCGGTGAACTGTGCCTTGGAAGACAAAAAGATCAAACTGGTATTAATAAAGTTCCAGGCTTTCCACGAGCCAGAGACTTTGCATCCAGTAGTGAAGAAAGCTCTTCGGATTTTACCAGTCATTACCTGGAAGTCTTCTGTTTCTGCTGCTCCAAACAAGTTCTGGAAATACATGCGTTACCACATGCCAGTGAAAACTACTAAGGTGTTGGGAAATTGGAGCCTAAAAGACTTTTGCCTAAGGTTACTCAGCCTGGTATATCGATAGCAGAAATTTCACAGGCGGGTGCGTGACAGCAGGCTCAGGAATGGTGGCGTGACTGTAGGGCCTTTTCTACACTGGCTGACCACTGTGGACTGTAACTGCTGTCAGCAATAGCTCACTCCAAAACAGTGAGAAATGTGTGACAGTGCTGCAGCTCCACAGTAAAACTATGTGGCACTGCACACAACTGTAAATGTGAACTGTCTTTCATAAATTATTTATGTATTATTTTTATTATATTTATTATATTTTGCTGTGATGTTGAGACATACATGCAAATGCTTTGTTATTTGCACCTTATTTCTTCTGGAATATTTTTATACTAATTTTCTAGAAAATTATTAAAAAAGGGAACTCTAGAGAAAGCTCGCAGTTAAATTTTCCTGTGCAGTCCAGTAGGACAAACCCAAAGTCTTTAAATGAGTCACCTCCTCCTGTGGGAGCACCAAAGTGCCATGGGAGACTGCTACAACTGGGTATGCCAAAGGAGTTGAGAAAAGAAGGAGCACTGTGTAAGGTCTGATCTCAGGCATCTCCATCATTCCTGCAATGAGAGAAAGCATTCCTACCAGTCGGGAAACATTTTATACTTGGAGACATCTGCATATTCCTGATCCTGTCTGGTGCTGGTCACTCATGAGTCCCAATGAATCTATTGGTATTATCGGTGTGTTGCAGTTGTAAATCAAAGTCCTGGCTGTCACAGCCAGTAAACTTCCAGGGACTTTGTTGTCTTTTCTTTCTAGTCCTCTGGCTGCTAACTCTCCAGGGTTCATATCACTTACTTTCAAGGCATCTTGGTGTCTGTAGCTAAGTGAAATGCAGTGGTTAGTATTAAGAAAATCTGAGCAGGAGAGACACTGGTTTGGTGTTCTGCTGACTTCATTTGGCCTTCAAGTTAAAAAAATCATTGTTTTATACTGCTAATTGAATAGTTCATCTGCCAGATTTCTTGTTGGAAAGAGACTTCAAGAAATACTGCTGTTAACAGAACCAGCATACTGAAAAAAACACCCCAACTCTTCTACAAGCAGCTTTTAATCAGTGCTACTATGTTTGTACACTTTGTTAACCTAACACTAAACATGGTAGGTTTTGTGGAGGAGAGGAGAGTTAACTTTTAAAGAAATGCTCTGTATGGGTGAATGTGTCATTGGGGGAGGATAATGTAGTTGTCCAATAAATGCCTTGCTGGCATGAGTAAAACAAATGCCAAATACAAGACAACTCGAGATAGAGTTTTAGGCATGTGATGTGATTCAGACCCTCTTCTTTCTGTTGTTATTATGTGCTAAATTACGTTCATGAATTTAAGGGAGAGAACACGTTTCTAAACAAGAAGGCAATTTGCGAGGTCCTCCACCAGATGTCCCTACTGTAAGCCCTTCAGAGCGTGTTTACACGCCAGGCAGTTCTGTTCCCAGGTGAGACAGGACCAGTGAGCAGGGCCAAGAGTGGTGGCATCTGAGGCGCCAGTTGCACTGGGGAGACAGGGAGTGAGGGCAGGAGAGGAAGGTATGGAGCAGGCTCTCCTGCATGCACAAGGTGCCACCATCTCACCCACCTGATACTATTCACTTGTGCTGTGCTTGCTAACTGACTTTTTTTTGGCAGTGGGAAAAAGAAATCAGAGTGGCTGGATGAATAATATAGTTAGAAAGAGCTTTTATTCCTCAACAGGGTGATGCTGCGGCTGAGGTTTATCTAGGTTGAAGGAACCTGCAGAACCGGTATCTATACAAACTCTAGGTCCGTCTGTAATACAAGGAACAGGACAGGCACATTAGGGCTTTTAAAACGACATCTAAAAGGCAAATGAAGCAGCCCTGAGGAAGAAGCAGCCATGGATATAAGAAGCGCGAAGCAACAGGAGTGAGTGTTGCATACCTTCATGCACCCACTATACGCTGAGTCTGTAATAAACCAGTCACAGACGCAGACATGGGCTCTGCCACACTTGCACATGCAAAGCTTTTGAACTGGTTGCTCTTGCTGTCGAGTCTAGTGTGCTGTTCTGCTGCTGCTTATGTGGATGAGCCCAACCTGAGCAACAGCTTCTTGCCTCACTATGAACCTGATCAGGCAGTTGGCTCTTCGCAAGATACGAGGCTGCATGTTTTCACAGTGGACTATGGCTATGTGCAAATTCCCTATGAAGTTACTCTTTGGATCCTCCTTGCCTCTTTTGCAAAAATAGGTAAGTAAAAAACGGGATCTTGGGTCCTCCTACCTCAGCAAGAAGTTAAAAACATACCATGTAACCAAGTACCTTCCATGCACTTTGTAGCTGGGATTGTTTTTACAGCTTCTGTCCTCAAAAGGACAGGTGTGTTCATTACTATAGCAATGACAGAATTCCAGCTCTGACTGCTTCCAGCTTACTTAGGTAAATATATGACTTCTAACCCTCATTTCTCTTGGGTTGTCTATGTTAGCAAGTAACAATGGAGCTGCCCTACACAGTGCTGTCCATCCCGTTTTCTAATCTTTAAATATCACAAGTTATCAGAAACTATAGCCTGCCACAGCTGTAGAAATCAGTAATAGCAGCTGAGGCTTTAAGTGAATTGAATTTGGGTGAGAAAAGTGGGAGAATTCTTCCATTATGCAAATAATAGGAAACATTTCCCTTTGAGTATTTGTTTTACATGTTTGCTATTTGCAGTTGCTCAGAAAGTAATACCAGAAGAGAGAGGCTGAGAGTCTAAAGTGAGTGTAGGTCATTAGAGATATAGGGTTAGTGCCTTTTCAGTACATACCAATGCATCCAGCTTCTATTAGAACTCCCTGCAGGTATCTGAATGAAGAAAGCCAACTCATGGGGAGGTAGGAACTGCAATGAACATATTAAAAAATGGCTCAGCACGTGTCTTACATGTTTGCATGACTGGGTTAAAATTATTTTGACCATTCAGAATTAATGCAGCCACATCAAATAAATGAAGAAGACAGCACTAAGATGAAGAGCTGCACACATGTGATCTCCCTGTCTTTTTGATCTCTCCATGGGATTTTCAAATGTTACTATAGAACGGGCTGGGAGGTGGGACTGATGATTTTCTGGAGGTGGCCTAAAAATAAACATTTTTCATGTCGTAGTCACACACTTGACAAAAATTGTTACCACTGACCATTATTTGCCAGCTTTCTAAGAGCTGATGACCTTAATCTGGTTCCTATAAGTGAATTCCTCACTCCTAAAATAATAATTAAAATTTTCACAAATCAAATTTGCTGTTATGGTGTCAGCAGAGTGTGTTAGCAGTGAGCATATTGATCAATTTCTTTATTCATCATCCATAAAAGCACGGGACTTGCCATATTATATTTTTTTTGTTTTGAGCAAGAAACAGACGTTGCATAAAAACTATGTAATGCCTTCAAAGCGTCCTCCCAAGCAGACCTGTTCCTTAGCCAGGGGTTTTCAAATAATATTTTCATTGGAAAATGTGGAGCTGCTTACTCAAAATCTATTTGGTAGAGAGTCTGAATAATCTGGTTACCTAGGGAAGAAGATTTACAAACTGTTAAACTTTCCTGTGTTTTATTCAGGCATTATCTTCTTTCCAGATTTCATGATTCCAGGATGGGAAACATTTCTGAGATCTCAAAAGGCAAAACAATCCCCTTATCCTGTAAAACTGACAGAAGACTTGAACAAGACTTTTTTATTAGAAAAGTAGATGAGTGGAGCTATGATCTTAACATACTTTTCAGTATTTCAAATAATCTCCTAAATAAATTATTCAAAATGTTATAAAAATATTTTTCTTTTTCTTCAGTGTTTAACATAGACAATATGAGGGTTACAGAAGCGCAATCATAGCATTAACTTCTGGAGTTGTGGAATGAAGGTTGATCTAGCCTCAGACATGGAGACACAGCCACTGGATTTATAGATTTCTAATTCTTGTAAATTCTGAATAATTCCTTAAATTTCTAATAAAAAAACCTCTCATCTGCAGTATGATTGCACAGTTCCTGGTAAAGTAACTAGATGAGCCATTGCTAGACATTATCTTAGTATTGATATCAGTATTTGTGTCAGATGGAAAGAATTATGTGAATGCAGTTGCACTAGTAGAACATCTAGGTGGGCAGGAGATTCATACCCACAACATTTATACAGGTAAGTATGGCCCTTTTTCTGTAAAACATCTTGGCTACATCTATGTTTGTAAACTACCAAGCACCCTGTCGGGAAGCTGTACGTGGCTGTCCATACCACATCAGTGCTGGTGTGCTCCTTCTCAGCTCTGGCTCATGTTGACAAGCCTTCTCCCAGGCAGTGCCCAGGTAGACTTGTGGGCCAGCATATGTTCCCACAGGCAGTTTGGATGTGACCACTAGTTGCTGGGGTAGGGAAGAGGATTTGAATATATGGATGCAGCCTGAACCTTTCTGCTTTGAAAATTCTTTGGCCTGATTAATTTGCTATAGCGTAGACTCAACCTTTATTCTAGTAAGCGGAAAAAAAAATATTAATCTCTTAGGATGCATTATTTTCTCATATATTTGATGGCTGCTGGTAGCTCTTTCATCTCAGCTGAAATCACTGGTTTTCTTTCAGTAAACTAACTCATAGGGTTCTTTACCTTATGTAGGAACAGCAGTTTTCTCAGAAATACAAGGTTAGTCATCTTGTTCAATGCCTTTTGTTACTGTGGCTTGATTCCTGCTGCTTTGGATAGGTTATTGCTCATGAGTACTCAGCCCCTCTGTCTGTGGATAACCTTAAGTCCATTTAATGCTTCAGGGGAGTGCTGGAAGTGGAGGGAGCTCAGCAGATGATGACATCTGGGCTGCTCCCTTGGACTTCTCCAGGCTCCTGGTCAGCCCAAATCCAGCAGGAGCTCTGCAACCAGCGACCCTCCACAGCACTGGGGGGAAAGATGCCTTGGAACCTGCAGCCAGGGAGATGGGTGTCTTTGAGATGGAGGGGCAATACTGTTCCTCAGAGGTTTGGCAGTAGCAGTTTGGCAGCAAGGACTCTTGAAGAACATTTTCTTTCCAATTTGTGGAGTTGTTTCAAAGAGGTTTCTGCATTCTTAGAAGTAGAGCTTAGACTCAGTCACACTTGCTCAGAAATAGAGAGCTGGGGAGCAGGTAGACAGAGATTCATTGCCAAGCTCTTCCTCTGCTTTAGGAATACATGTCTGGGAATGTTTAATTTTGAAGGGAATGGTACTGCCTGCTTTTACATTCATAATCGAAAGAACAATTCCTGGCTGTCTGACAACAAAGTATTCAAAGGCAGGCAAAATATCTGTCTGACATCAAGTTAATTTAAATTGGAATAATAACCTAATGTTTTATTCAAGGTTTTCACCTCTATCACCGATTACCAAGACTCATGCCTGAAAGCTGCATCCTGATTGTCATCGGAGCACTAGTAGGAGCAATCATTTTTGCTTCAGATCACAAATCTCCACCAGTGATGAACTCAAGTATTTACTTTTTGTACCTCCTTCCACCCATCATCCTAGAGGAGGGTTATTTCATGCCAACTCGCCCATTTTTTGAAAACTTTGGGTCCATCCTGTGGTGGTCTTTGCTGGGATCTCTGGTAAACTCATTTGGAATCGGCCTCTCCCTCTATGGAATCTGCCAGATAGAAGCCTTTGGCCTCGCTGACCTCGACCTGCTGCAGAATCTGCTCTTTGGCAGCATGATTTCAGCTGTGGATCCTGTGGCAGCTCTGGTAGTTTTTGAAGAAGCCTGTGTTAATGAGCAGCTTTACATGATGATCTTTGGAGAATCATTGCTAAATGATGGCATCACTGTGGTGAGTTTCATTCTAATCTTTGCCTTGCCTTCTTTGAGCTCTTGCGGCTTGTAGGGTTATTTGGCAAAGGACAAGAGCCGCTCTAAGGAGAACCCAGATACATCTATTCCATTACACACAAGTCATTTTAATGTATGTAAAGATTACATCTTCTACTAACACTTTAAAAAGCATATTGTGCTAGATCTGCTGGGAGAGGGATGCATAGACCACGTCTTGCTCTTGCATTCACTTAAGTGAATGGACAAGCTAAGGCTGATTTCACCGATAGGATCAGTATAAGACCTAAAAATAATTCTTGTTATTGTGCAAGCAAGCAAATAGAAAATTCTACTGCTTAAAGGCATTCTACTGCTTAACCTCCTGCAGCAGGGATAAAAACACAGGAGACCTTCCTTGTCACACATGCCGTAGAGAGAACCCTGCAAAAAACCCCAGCCAAACCAGATGTGAACAACCTCTGGGTGCTGCATTCCTTCCTCCTGCTTCTCCTAGGAAATTCCCCAGAGACCTTTGACAGGAATTCCAAAAGCCACTAATAACTTTGCATAACCATGTTTCTGTCAGTAAAAAAATTGATATCTGAAAAATGTTCACCTTTCTTGGATGTCTTATCTTAAGTGTCCAGAAATAGTGCTTTGGGAATAGGAGAGAATTAGTTTGTTGGGGTTTTGTTTAGTTGGTTGATTGTTTTGGGTTTGGTTGGTTGGTTGGGTTGGGTTTGGTTGACTGGTTGTGTTTTGGGTTTTTAATAGGAAAAAAAGTTTGCTAAAAGTTGGAACACCTGCAATTCTACCTGCAAACCACAATTGACAAAGTCGCTTAGAAGACACATGTTTTTCAAGGGAGAAATTCCAAGCAGGAAATTCACTGCACAGAAACTAATAAACAGGACTGCTCATGTGCTGCAAGCTAACTGCAGGTTAAGGAGTTTTGCTAGATAAGATCTTTACAGAATTTTAATCACAGGAATCTAGAACACATAAAAACTATTCAGATGCTGTTATACATGAGGTACAACACAAATTGGACTTTAAAATCTGTACAGAGTTCACTGCTGAAAGGTTTCGTTGGAGAAGTGCAGCTTATGAGCAATGCAAAAAGGAAAAGGATTGAAGTCATTTCTTGCAGCCACAGCCTACTGATGATAAATCTTTCCTCTTGGTGAATCAGAGATGTAGGCTTGATGTAGAACTAAGGAATAAATGTTACTTAACTTTACATGCAAACTGTTTGTGTGTTACAGTTGTAACAAAATAATCCCAATGCATCTATCACTTACCCTTGTCTTTTTGGTTCCTTCACATGCAGACCTCAAAAAGTAATACCTCTTCCTCACACTGGAAAAGCTTGTTTCATCTTTTTTTTTTGACTGGCTCTCTACATTACCTTCCCTTTGTTCCCAGTTGTTATTTATGATGTGGATCCAACTCATGGTATTTACATGAGCTTTCAGTCAGCATCCTGCTACAGCATAAATGTGTAGTGAGAGAAAGCCAGAGGTATGCAGGCATTTCTCAGCAACACTAGGTAAGTCAGCAAAAGAGATGAAAGGGCTGTACACCAGGAGTGCCGGCTACACCACTGTGACTTCCATTTGCCCCACATCCACTCGTCTTTGGGGCTCTTCTCACAGCAACTGTGTTGCAATCAGTTTGGCAGCTCTTGCTGATGCATCTGTGTGTCACCCACATCTCATCCATTTTCAGGACATTCAGAACTTCAGAATTTGTACATAGTTTCATGTTTGAGAAGACTGAAGTAACTGTCACCTATATGGAGCCCAGTAGGCGTATTTCTCCTCTCTGATACCCCTCTTGCTTTTTTAAAGGTTTTAAAAATGTGTATCTCGAGTGTCTCAGTTCCTCTCTGTTTCTCTCTTAGCAGTTTCCTTTGTGTTAATTTTATGTGTTTAAAAAGATAATATCACCAAGATATATTAACCATACATACTTTTTTATATTGTTTAAATGCAAATATCCCCTGGTTCTCTCCAGTCTGCTTATCAGCTTGAACGTATTTTTTTTCCCATCAGGAAAAACTGGTGTGATATTCCGAACCTGTGTATTATTTGAGGCAACAATAGCTCCTTCTCCTACATTTAGTTCAATATCCTGGTATAAAAAATTTTTTCAAAACTGCAGTCTGTAAGATGTGAATCATGGCTTAGGAGTTATGCATTTGACTTGAGGGACTGGGACAAAAGTGCATAATTTACCTTTTTTGCCCATTTGTGCCTTTTCCTATCCTCCTCAGTAGGGCCATGTGTGTAGGTGGAACGAAAAGGCTCTAGGTCCTGTTAATTTCTTCCTGTTCCAGTTGCTTCTGAGCAGACTGTTAGCTTCAGAAAAGTGCAGACAGCAACAGGACTGGTCCTAGCGTGTATCATACACTAGCGGAGTTTCAAAGCCCTCTTCAAAACAGTGGTGATGTTAAATTCAGCGCAGATTTCATTCAAACCTGAACACAGCTCCAGGACGTGATTTTGCTGGGAAGTGTTTCAGACATCAGAAGCTCTGCTCTCACACATACGCAAACCATTTCTGTCTCAACAGGAGCTGAACACCTGTGTGCATGAGGAAACAGAATATTTCCCCTTACTATTTCATCTCTGAGGCCTGATTTTAGAAACACTGAGAAGAACATCTATGCCTCATGCTGTTGTCAAAATGAAGCGGCAGTGACTATTTTTTCTAATGGTGCCCTCTCTTCTTTGTATGCAGTAGCAAAGCAGTTAAAGAAATCTACTGCATGATGGAGATGCAAGTAAAATTAATTTCTTTATTTGGGGAGATTTGAATTTACTCTTGGATGTTTCTGAGGAAGGCTTTGACCACTGGGATGTATGGGTGCTAGGAAGAAGGATGGAGATATTCTCTGCTCTGGTTGTTGAAGCTGACCCACTGTGTTCAGAGTAAAATTAAATGCATGTGGTCAGGAAGAGTTATCAGGATGGAAAGAAAAATTAAATGCATGTGGTCAGGAAGAGTTATCAGGATGGAAAGAAAGAGTTATCAAGGATGCTTGTGTTGGTGGTTAAGATGACTGCTTTAAAATCTTCTTTCCAGAGCTTCTGATGTGGATGGAATGTGCAATGTATGTATCACATAGACAGCTGGAGCAGGGACCTGTCCCTGGGGAGGTCCCCTGTGGGTGACGAATGTCATGCTCTCTCTTCCTCTTCGCTAGCTTGAACAGCCACCCAGTGGTATCCCTCTACATGGTAATGTCCCCTCCAAAAAAACCCAAAGCATGACATTCTCACAGTTGTTAAATGAGACCAGCTATCAATATTTCCCTTCACTGGGTGAACAAAGGCATCCTAAGTTGATTCAGGCTTTCCTACCATCTAAAAGATTATAGTACTCAATTTACTGGCATAAACACTGCAATGTCTAATCTGCTCTAGTGAGAACCCACCTAGAATACTGCATCCAGCTCTGGAGTCCTCAGTACAGGAAAGACATGGACCTGTTGGAGAGGGTTCGGAGGAGGACCACAAAATTATCAAAGGGATGGAGCACCTCTCCTATGTAGACAGTCTCAGTTTTCCTTCTCAGCCAGGAGAAGAGAAGGCTCTGGGTAAACCTAACTAACTGCAGCCTTTCAGTACTTGACAGGGCCTACAAATAAAGACTGGTGAGAGACTTTTTAGCAGGGCCTGTTGTGACAGGACAACGGGTGATGGTTTCAAACTAAAAGAGGGACGATTCAGGCTGGATGTGAGAAACAAATTTTGTACGTGAGGGTGGTTAAACACCGGCTCAGGTTGCTCAGAGAGGTGGTAATGCCCCATCCCTGGAGACATTCAAGTTCAGGTTGGATGTGGTTCTGGATAACCTGATCTAGCTGAAGATGTCCCTGCTCATTGCAGGGTGGGTTGGACTAGATGACATTTGTAGGTCCCTTCCAACCCAAACCATTCCATGATTCTATGATTCTAAATGGAGCTTTATTTGTATGATGCAGTTCAGGATGTTGTACAGAAGAGTTTACTCAAATAAAAGTTATAAAAAAATGAAAATTATGTCATATTTTCATAATTTGCATTTTAATGCCATCAGTTATATCATCTAGACACTTTAGGAACCAGAAAAAGGGAGAAAAATTTGCTAAGTAATTTCCTGAGGATAATTTACTTTACTCATAAGTCAGCATAGATTGGTGCCTTGGTATTTTTTTTCTAAAGAATCACAAGTCTTAGGAAAAAGTTGAAGTCTGCAAGATAGGGGGGAACAGAGAGAAAACAGGCTTTGTATTAAAACCTGTATGGTAAGTACAGTAAGGGGTACTTACGGTAGAGAAATGAACCCTCTTTTCCTTATCTGTCACTGAAGAGCCCTATTTTATACATAGCCATCAGGAAAAAGCAGTTCCGGATATTTTCTCATGTGAAACATTATGTTGTGCTTTGTCTCTTCCTCAGAAATATTAGCAATGAGAACAGGAGGTGTAACAGCTTAAGGTCATATGTTCCCAGCAGCAATTTTAGATTAGATAGTAGCTGGGGAATAATTATTAACCTGATGAGCTTGACTCTTCTACCTGCAAAATCTGCTTTAATCTTCTAAACAGCCTTCTGGTATTAGCTATATTGAAAAGAAAGACCAAAAAAACCAGATAAGGCAAATTATTATTTGGTCTATTTTGTATTTTTGAACTAATGTTTTGGTGCAACAACTTTGACGAGCTGGTGTCTTTAAGTATTCCCTGAATTGTCTTGGAAACTGAAAGGTGACTTTCATGTGTCAACACACTCCCTGTAAACAGATCTGACAGGTCTTAATATTAACCAACTGTCACCATCCTCTAAGACATTTTTATTACTATGCCACCTATTACTGTGGAAACTTTCTATTAGTTTCTAGAAGATGGATGAAAGCAGAATATTGATGATTTTTCATGACAAATTTCTGCAGAAATTATTGATAATAAAAACCTTACCTGATCTAAATTAAATTACCTTTACAGACCAATTTATACAATGTAGGAAGTTAATTCTTTCTTCTAATCTGGCATTCTTCTTATTTTTATCATTTCAAGTTTTCTAATCAAAATAAATGTGTAAAGGGTCTTTAGGCCATTTAAAGTGCCACAGCTTTTGATTCCCACTTTGCAATTGAGACAGAGTTCCTGTATTTTGAGGATAGAGAGGCTGTATTTATCTAGCTAGAGTCAATACAAAACTGAGGCTACCATGTTTCCCTTGCTTTGCCTTGCCTTCCCTTCCCTGTGCTGCTTCCTTTCCCATTCTCAGTGATTCACGATTTTTATGCGTCAAATACTACTGAAAAACATTTAGCATCCCCCAGTCTATCTAACGAAGTATGTCCACTCTACGGATCATACAGACAATCGAAATGGGATTTAAATCAAAAGTGTCTTTTAGTGATTCTTAGTTACTGCCCTGCCCCATCCTGAATCAGAACGAGAGCATGGAGGGTAGAGCCTGAGGTTTATAAGGTACCCATCTGGCCTTTAGCCATCTGCTACAAAGACCAATTATTAAGTTCACTTTTAGAAAACAAACAAAAAGAATATTTTTTTGGTTACTTCAATTGCATTTGATCCCCCAGAGTTTTACTCTTCTTACAGAATCATCTACCCTTCCGTTTTTTGCTATTTTTCAAGATGCTTAGCAGACCCTCAATTCTGGGACTTGTTAAGAACAGCTGAGGTTTCAACTGTTACTTTGCTGATTCATTTAAAGCAATTTAAGTTGCACACACACTCAGAGCTATGTAATGAGTAAGCCTGTCAGGTTCAGAAAGACCCCTGACCATTGTCTCCTTATTTTCACTTGTAGGTTTTATATAACATCTTCATCGCCTTCACCCAGATGCATAGGTATGAAGAAATCGAATCCATCGATGTCTTTGCTGGCTTCGCTCGCTTCTTTGTGGTGGGGCTGGGTGGCATGTTGTTTGGCATTGTCTTCGGATTTGTTTCAGCGTTCATGACTCGATTCACCCACAACGTTTCTGCTATTGAGCCCCTGCTGGTCTTCATATTCAGCTACCTGGCATACTTGTCTGCTGAAACCCTTTACATATCGGGTATTTTGGCGTGAGTATCTCTTATGGCTTTTCAGATGGCCTCTTGGGGGAAGTATTATTACTTTGAGGAGGTAGTTTGCATGAGGTTGGTACAATACAGGCATTTTCAGTCTCTGCTCTAGAGATCTGCAGTGGAAGGCTTCTAAAGGATCTGTAAAATGCAGTGCTAACTAGGAAATGCAAGCCTACAGTCAGCATAAGTATAGATGCACTACTGAGGAGTGCATATATATCTGCTCTGAAACTTGTTTAGATTTTTGCCTGCTGGGAAAAGCCCTGCAAACAGTGGGTGAAGTGACCAGTGCTGCCACCATCTGGCTGCTACCTCCCGTAAGATCAGCAGAATGAGAGAAACTTCTGGTAATAGGTCAGTGTATCTGTGTTTATTTCTGAGCAGCATCACCATCAGATTACAAGAGAGATGAAAAATAATGAGTATGCAAATATAATAAAGAATGTCTAAGTTTTTGCTTTTGCATACAGCTGTCAACATCAGCTCTAACAGACTTTACTGGAATTACTTTACATTTGAACAGCAGCATTGGAACTGACACTGGACAAAACCAGACAGCCAAGAACATCAGGCACATATGCATACATATAGTCATGCATATGGATATTGGTGATCATAGTTGAATGTGATCAGGATAGCTTGATGCTGCTGCAATGCTAGCAACTGCTTCCTTAAAGTGCTGCGATGGCATGGGTGCCAACTGCAGTGAGAAAATTGAAAGGTCTGCTGACCATAGTAAATGAAGAGAGCATGAGTACTGTCCGAAGGAAAGAGGGCAGCATCAGGAAAGGAATCAGAACAGAAAGGAAGGAATAGGGGTGAAAGTGAGAGACTTTACAAGAAAACTAATGGGAGGTGAGATTAAAGCATAATAATGATTTTTAAACAAATAATGAATAATTAAGTTCAACCAAAGAGCTCCTCAGCAGGTTAAAGAAATGGGAACCTAATAGTAAATTCTCCAGCTGGCGTTGGTGGCTGCTGCGGGCTCAGTGCCCAGCTACTGGGTGGCATCAGCCTTGAATGCCCTGTGTTGGCTCTGAGCTTGCATGCTAGGTCATGTGGGCACTGGTGATCCAGAAAGGAGTCCTCTTTATTGAGGACAAACCAATTTAAACCTAACAAATACAAGCATGTGGCTGCTGATGCCCAGACAGATGCATTTACTTACCTTCACTTGTCAAACCCTGATTTCATGGAACCATAGAATCATAGAGTACTTCGGATTAGAAGGGATCTTTGAAGGTTGTCTAGTCCAGAGGCAATGACCAGGGGCATGCTCAACTAGATCAGGTTGATCAGAGCCCCATCCAGCCTGACCTTGAATGCTTCCACAGGTGGCGCATCTACAGCCTCTCTGGGCAACCTGATCCAGTGTTTCAACACCCTTGTTGTAAAGGATTTCTTCTTTATATCTAGTCTAAATCTACTAAAATCTTTTAGTTTAAAACCATTGCCCGTTGTCCTGTTGCTACAGGGCCTATTAAGATGTCAGTCCCCATCTTTCTTATAAGCACCCTTTAAGTGTTGAAAGGCTGCGATAAGGTCTCCTCAGAAACTTCTCCAGAATGAACAAGCCCAATTTGCTCAGCTTCAGAATAGAACTGGCTTTGTAAAAACAACCTTTGCAGGATAGTCCCGGGAAACAATATTTGATTATTTAACCATATTAAATAAATAGACAAGATATATGTTTTCCTGAGCAACTAGACAAAGATGATGGTTCTTGTACTGTGTTTTGTATATCCAACACATTTGCTCTGATTGAGCTAACTAACAACTTTAATTTAGCAGGGTTAGAACTATCATGTAGTGAATATTCATACCATATTGACCCTTTCCTACCTGCACTGCCCAAAGTACTGCTTCCCTGCCTATTCATTACACTAGACTACATAGGTCTTCATTTCTTTTGCTTCATATTTTCAGTAGAGTGCTGAAATTATTAGTAATAAAGGAATGTTAATATAATTGGGATTTATTATTCTTACTGCTTCATTAAGGAAATTATTGCTTATTTTAGGGATAGGAACTTATTGTCGCCCTTCTCAATTATTGAGGAAATCATTAGTTTTTCACTTGGATCATGAAAGTCTATTATGCATGTGCCTCTGAAAGTCAACAGTATTAAACATTAATTCCTAATGGCCTTGCCTTAGTGTCCTTGGACCTGCTAAATGTTTAAGCTTCACGAGAATACCCTTGAGATTTCTTCAGTGGAAACTACATGAGCAGAAGCTAGATAAAGGGTTATTTAATGAACATTCAACATTCTCTGGATTCACAAGTTTGGAAAAAATACCATCAGAAGAAGCCACCAAAGGCTAAAATACTATCATTAGAAACTAGATAGATGAGGGACTATGTTACTAGCATAGCACTCAATTTATTTATTACCTATGACTATGGAAAATAAAGGTGGCAAGAGGTAACCTCCTTTAGTAGGCCTCCCCAAAAAGTACTGCACCAGGTGATTAACACTAGCAATTGTGTCAGGTGGCTGCTGATGCCTCTGAAGCAGACTCAGTCTTCATTAACAGTGAAGAGGTGAAAAAGTCCTTATGCTTCCTTAGGACATTCCCCACACCCTGAATAAATAAGAGAGGGGAAGGACGCATCTATAGAGTAACTGAATCTAGCCTTGCTGTACACAGTGGGCTGCTGTGGGGCTGAGTCAAGGAAGCTTATCCTAGCCCTGTTGATCTGCCAGCCAGCTGGCAGGGAACTGCTGAGAGCATAGGACTATTACCATGTCTTACCACCACCAGCCACCTCAAAGAACATGATCACTGAGAGGCTGTTTATATTCCTCTAACCATAGGCTAGTACAAAACTGGCTTGCCCTTTGTTTGAGACTCAAATATTTGGTGCTTGGTAGCTTGTGTATTAAGCATTCAGGATATAATGGACTTTGAACAGGAGTATGATACCCTCACTTCCTTGTCTGGAAGGCTGACTGGTTTGCTTTCTTTTTCCTGTATGCAAAATGGATTTATAAAGTTGGATAAAGATGCTCTTCTATCTAATGAAATAGCTAACGTTACTGAAGAGATAAAAAGCTTCTTGATATTAGGAAGGTCAGGGACTGGTGATGGAGAGTGCAGATAATGAAATCTGAGGCTGTTCTTAAATGAAAGAAAAAGCCAGGTTGTGGCTGATCTTGATGTTTTCCCTGGTACAGAATGACATCATGTGCAGTGACAATGAAAAAATATGTGGAGGAGAACGTTTCCCAGAATTCCTATACTACAATAAAATATTTCATGAAGATGCTGAGCAGCGTCAGTGAGACCCTGATTTTTGTGTTCATGGGAGTGTCTACAGTGGGGAAAAACCATGAGTGGAACTGGGCCTTCATTTGCTTCACCCTGCTCTTCTGCCTCATTTGGCGGACACTGAGTAAGTCAGCTTTTGCAGGCAACCTTCTGCGCACCTCTGAGAGAAACCCTTTGGCACAAAGGTGTGTTCGAAAAGTCTGTGCAGACTGGCACAACCGGTTTTATAACAAATTTACCAGGCTTATGTTACTGAGAAGTTAATTTCACAAATCTACACATGAAAAATAGGGGACTGGGGGGAAACCCAAGGAAATAGGGGTCTGTTTCAGATGTGTTGCCTATGAATTATGCCATCCTTTTTGAATCTGTAGACTTTATTCTGCATTGTGTTAAGTTACAGATGCTGCAAGAGAAAACAAACACATGTACACTTGGAGAAGTGATGAATTAGACCATCCCTTACTCAGCCACTGTTATTTGTCACTTTAATTAAAAATAAGAGTGAACAATGCTTTCGTAATGAAAGATATAAAGATGCTTTGGAAGTAGTACACATGAGAAGGTCAAAAATACAATTGTGCAGGCATACCTTATTTCTGACATTTTTTAACTTCTGAGTACCTGAACTGGCCATCTTAATAGTTTTGGGTGCGGTTTTTGTGGTTTTCTTTTTGGTTTTGGTTTTTGGTGGTTTTTTTTTTTTGTTGTTTGTTTTGTTTTGTTTTGGGTTGTGCTTTTCTTTTTCTCCATCAGGTGGCCTTGGAGAATATATTCTGAGCACTAGCATTTAGGCATCTACCTTGGGTAAATAAGCTAGTGGGTTAGTTCCCCCCTTTGTCATTTATAATCAAAGGAAGCTCCTCTGAGGCATCCTGTGGGGCAGAAATCTATATTGGTCACCTGCCACCACCTCCTCCAGCCTTCAGGCCTTGTCCATATTTCCTTCACATATAGGCTTTAGCTCTGGGCATTGGTCCTGCAACATATGCTACAGTACTGAGGAGGAATAAGACCTGCAGGTGACTTGTCATGGCCAGCTGTACACTGAAGGGGAAGACAAAAAGGTTTGAAAGGAAAAGGCAAGTGATATTTGCTGGAAAGTGGTTGCTGAATTAGCTGAAGGATATGCTTTGTCTTCCCTACCATGCACAAAGAAGGAAGAAATAGCTGAAGATTGAGGGCAGCCTTAGCTGCAGTGACTATGAGACTGTGGATGCTAAGATCCTGAGAGGAATGATAAAGCCAATAAACAGCAGAATTGCAACCCTGGACTTCAAAAAGGAGATTTTGACCAGCTGAAGTGGTTGATAATCTGAGCTCAAAATACTGGTCTAGCTGGTCACTAGTCGCATCCCTTAGTGCTCACTACAGAGACCAATATTTTAACATCTTCATTACTGACCTGGATAATGGAATGGAGTGCACACTGAGAAAGTTGGTGGCTGGCACAAAACTGCAAGGAGCAGTCAATATTCTGGATGGTTTCCATTCAAAGGGTCCTGGGCAGGCTGGAGAAACAGGCTGACAGAACGCTTATTACGTTCAAGAAGAGCACTTACAAGGACTTACATGTGGCTTGGAATACTTCATATGCACCAGTATAGGCTTGGAGTCTAGTAAGCAGCTCTACAGAAAAGGGCCCGGCCTGGTAGATAAGAGGTTGAATGCAAGTGAGAATTATGTTCCTGTGACAAAGAAGACAAACAGTGTTCCGGGCTGCATTAGCAAGAATGTAGGCAGCAGGTCCAGCAAAGTGTTTTCTCCCCTCTTCAGCACTGGTGGAAATGTGTGTTTCCAGAGCAGTCTCTCCAGTTCTGGGTTCCCCAGTTGTCCTGGGTTCAGCAGTAGCAGTCAATTTTCTCCTTCTTGGTAGCTGGTGCAGCGCTGTGTTTTTTACTTTCAGCCTGGGAACAGCGCTGATAACAGCAGTGTTTTCAGTTACTGCTTGGTAATGTTTTGGTCTGACCAAGGACTTCCTGTGTCTCATGCTCTGCCAGGGAGGAGGGGAAGCTGGGAGGAAGCAGAGACAGGACACCTGACCCAAACTGACCAAAGAGGTATTCCAGTACCACAGCACATCATGTCCAGGATGTAAAAATGGAGGGCAGAGACCCGGAAGGATGGGGGTTTGCTGCGTAGTAGGGCTCGGTATCAGGTGGTGAGCAGTTGTATTCTCTTTCCTTGTATTTCCCTTGTCATCATTATTATTGGTGGTAGCAGTAGTGATTTGTGTTATACCTTAGTTACTAAACTGTTGTTATCTCAAGCTGTGGGAGTTGCATTCTTTCGATTCTCCTCCCCATCCCCCCAGGAGCTGGGGGGAAGAAAGAGAAGGGAGTGAGTAAGCAAACTGCCTGAGAGGCTTAAACTACGGCACCAGTGTAGGAAGGACACAGTGGTTCTGGATCAAATTTAATAGAGGCCACCAACCTAGTCAGAGGCTGGAGCACTGGATGTACAAGAAGAGTCTGAGAGTGCTGAGTCTATGCAGCCTGAGGAAGATATGGCATGTGAGAGACATTACATTCTACAACTGCCCAGTCAGAAGAGAGAGAGAAGATGGAGCCAGACACTTCTCAGAGGTGCTCAGCAACAGGACAAGAGGGAACAGACACAATCTGGAACGTGGAAATTCAGATTAGACAGTAGGAACCCACTTCTTAGCATGAGGCTGATCTAGTATTGAAACAGTGGCCCAGCTCTCTGTTTTTAAAAGCATTCAAGACTTGACTGAAGCTTTGAGCAACCTGATCTGATTAGCTCTGCTTTGAGTAGGGACTTGGACTGGATGACCTTCAAAGGTCCTTTCCAGCCTACAGTACTCTGAGTCCAACATTTGGGACCAGCTAAGTGTTGGCATCAAACACCTGAGATTAAGGTGCCCTTGCTTGAATCTCTCAGGTGGCTTACCCCTTCAGACAAAAAGAATACCGAGCAGAAAGAAGACATTGGTTCAAAACACATGCTCATTTCAAGACCTTTGACTTTTAAGCCTGGGAGCCCTGTAGGAAGGCATTTAATGCGAGAGAGAAGAAAGAGGAAACCTGTGAAGATTCAAGTACATGCATCTGATCAGCTCTATTATATAGGGATAACACAAGTACTCAGTGGTAAAGGCAATACAATTCCTGTGGGCTGACAGCAAAAGGAAAGTGATTAAGTATTTTCTTGCTAATCCTGGACCAAACATGGCCTCTAAGTTTTTAGAGGCTTACTTTCAGAGTCCATATTGGAATATCCATCCAACCAAGACAGAAAAAGTGCACTCCTGATGCAAAAGCTATTTTGCTGCTGCATGTCCATCCTTCTCTCAAACACCAAGGGGAGTGCTAGAGCTTTTCAGAGGATGGCTGAAATATTTTCTGCTAAATGTGTTTGCTAAAATGATTACATCAATTTGCCTGAAGCTTGAGTAAAGTAAAGAGAATTGGCCTGGGGATGATACTTTACATACATAGTTTCAATTTGAGTAGCTGATCTCTAAAATAGCTATAAGTAGCCAAAAAAAGGTCTTATACAAAGCAGTATCCAGCAACCTGCATAACAGGATGCAGCTACTGGCCTTACCCATGATAATGCACTGAGTTTATCAGTGACAGCTGTGTAAAATAATACCAGTAATTATTAGCATTTGTCGGCTTTTACTTCAGTAATTTAACAGTTTCCACACAAAACAGGATACATGTTTCTTATGGAAGATGAAGATTAAATCAAACAGATTGCTAAACATACTCTATAAAGAAAAGCCGCAATCCTTACACAGCCACAGGCTCTCTGCTTAATTTAACTTTCATTACAAGCAAAATTAAATTTAAGAAATAAACACAGAATTAGAGACACAATAAGATAGAGGATTAAAAATTAAAATGCTATTACTCTTTGCCTTTTGGTGACCCTGTCCACAGGACTTGTTGGTTAAGCACTATTTAAACACTCTGGGCAGCCACTGTGCAGAAAGCCAGAAATACTGCAAGGGAAGGCACAGAAAAACCTTTCATACTGTGGATTGTCTTGTCTCAAGAACACTTCAGAAAAGAAGTGCGCATCATTAATATAGAAAGTAAATATTTTCCCCTAATCTCACTTTAAAACTGCATAAATGGACTTAAATCCCAAAGCAGGTAGTAACCATGGTCTTTTCTAGGAGATATTTTAACAAACCAGATTAAGCAGTTGGGCAAAGAGAAGCCACAAGAACCCAAAACTGCAAAGACTGCCAACAGCTGTGTGAACCAAGATGTTTTGCTTTCAGTATTTTCCTTTTCACCTTGGTTAATACTGGTTTTGGTTTTTTTACCCTTCCTAGGTGTATTTGCTCTCTTCTACATCAGCAACAAGTTCCGAACATACCCCTTCACCTTCAAAGACCAACTCATTATTTCCTACAGTGGCCTTCG
Organism: Myiopsitta monachus; assembly: GCA_017639245.1. Taxonomy (NCBI): domain Eukaryota; kingdom Metazoa; phylum Chordata; class Aves; order Psittaciformes; family Psittacidae; genus Myiopsitta; species Myiopsitta monachus. The sequence continues at coordinate 41,173,529 of CM029927.1, forward strand.
AGGAGCCAGCAGCTTCTCTCTTGCATTCTTACTTCCAGTGAATCTCTTCCCAAGAAAAAAATTGTTCATTACCGCTACTCTTGTAGTTATATATTTCACTGTGTTCATCCAAGTAAGTTTATTTCTTAATTCATTGCTTTCGTGTAATAGATGTGACTGAAAGCTTCATAGTGAAGTTTGTATTGAATTTCCTCTTAAATTAGGACAAGCTATTGTATTTTATGGCCAGATTTAGAACTGCAAGCGTATAATTACCCTTTCAGGGCTTTCTAGTTATTATTAAATAACT